>JAENHJ010000529.1:10025000-11225000 GCA_025330945.1 Mucuna pruriens | reverse complement strand
AATAAATCCCATACACAATTGACAAAAGAGATTATTTCACCTATAATACAAAAAAAAAAATTACATGTTGTCATCATGGTTAACATCCAATTTGATTGGATTACCAAATTATTATTTAACAACTAATATTATATTATTAATAAATACATAATTAAATATGTAGATAAGAAATTAATCCTTGTTAATTATTAGAGTAAATTACATTGACATCACTTGATTTTTATGAGATTTCACATTATCTTTAACTTTTTTTTTTAAGTTTACAACAACCTCCCTTATAAGTATACACAATGCAATATTTTCAAACAATTAAGGTGAGTTAATATAATATACAAAGGATGTCGATGCTATACTTTTCAAACAATTAAGAAGGTTAGTGTAGAGGTAAAAAAAATGAGAGGTATCAAGTGAAATTTGATGAAACTTCAAGGGTATCAATGTAATTTACTCTAATTTTTATTCTTTTTATGATGATTATTTTGATTATTTTACCATGACTAAACATTATTTTGGGATAAATATTTTATTTTTTTTACAACAAAAAATTAGAACCCAATAGTTAAATAGAATAAAAAAAAACAAAATTCAACTTAAAAATGAGTCGAGCTTAAACTTGATGTCTAAGGGAGAAGTGAATTGCTCTAGATAGTTGAATCCATTAACTTAGAAACACATGCAAAGTTACTAATAATTAGAATTAGATCGAGCCTAAAAAAGGATAAGAAAGGAAAAACAAAATATGAATATGGGTTGAACCCTACACCTCATAAATGGACCTAGGGAGGGTTTGATCTTATCCACCACACCCAACAAAAGTAAAATGAAAGGATAAATAAAATAAAATACCAAACATGGAGGACTCAACTACTAAAGGCAAATTGGATGGAGGGTGCGACAAAGTGTTCCATTTCTTTCATTTTTTAGTTTTACATAGCATCTTTCTACATTGTTTCAAACAATCAAATAAGTACCACAAACACGAAAATGAGAAAATTCTACAGTAACATGTAATATGAGTTTCAGGTAAGCATTTATTTCAAACTTTGGTCCTCTAGCAATTCTTCATTTGCTTTGCATTTCTTTTTCTCTTTTTTAATATTCCATTTGTCCCAATTTTTTTTTCTATTTTTCACTCTCAATCTTTTAGAACCCAATCTATTCTCAATTTCAATATTTATAGGCATTTCTAGTTAGTTTTTTATTCAATGGCTTAGCAATTTTGTTGACAATGGTAACTACATTGCAAAAGAGATGATGATGGTGTGGTAAAGGAGCAAAGCCAAACTTCTTAATATTTTTGGCAAAAAAAAGTAAACCATGATTGATTTTGTTTACATACATTGCAAAAATAAATACTCAACATTATATATATATATATATCTTATGTTGAGTATTTATATTTATTCTGATGGTCCTTAGGTCCAATTTAATCTTCTTGGCAATTTTGGTTTTAGTTTAGACCTCCCATAACTCAAAAAAAAACTAAATTCCAATCCTTAGGCAATTTTAGTTGCTTGAATAGGTCTAACTTTAAAAGTGTCAAAAAAAAATAAAACAACAAAATTAAGGGTAAAAAAAATGTAATAAAAGAAATAATAAATTAGCAAAAATCTAAACTAAAAATATCACCAACAAAGTAAATAAAGCAAAACAAAGCTGAATCAAGAATCATGACAAAAGAGTTCATAGCCTATGTGATATGATTCTAAAGAGTCATATTTTTTTAGTGATCATCCTTGAATTGATTATCTTGCTTTAGAAGAATTAAAGATAAATAGAGAAGAAAATAAAAATAATACAAAAATTAAAACAATTATATCAATGACACGGAAAATAAAAGAACAAGAGAAATAAATTAACAAGTGAAATGGAAAAGAAAAAAAAAAGATAGAAAATAAGAAAGAAGGTGTCACAATCTAAAAGAATAATAAGCCAAGCGAAGATTTGTCACAAAGGTTACATTTGATAAGAACCAAGAGGATTCTAATCCAAGAACCAAAAAGTGTCACAACTCTTAAACTCACAAAAGGAATGAAAATATATCTTATTCAATGGTGAAGAAAAATAGAGAAAACACATCGCTATTTATAGGAAAAAGTAGCCCTGTCAACCTCTACAACAAGTGGGCTACTAGGTTTAGGACAAGAAGGATATAACTTTTGCTTATCCTATTGTGGTTTGTCTCAAGCCTAACAAGGAGTCCTATTGTGGTTTGTCTCAAGCCTAACAAGGAGGCAATGCTTGAATTAATTCCTTTTTGTGCATAGTTCAACTCACAATAATAGGCCCAACTATAAAGTTATTTCCAAAATGGAAAAGGAACCTCAGAAGAAATAAGTTATTCAATTACATAACAAAAAAGTCATGATCCCACATTTGACCCTTCATTAATTTGGATCACATGGACTATCTTGAATGTTTCTCCTTCTAGATTTGGGTTGAATGCGAGAAAGTTATTCACTTCTTGATTCAAAACTTTTTTGCTCTTATTTGCTTTGACCTTGTCATGGGCTCCCTAAGTCCTTATAGTTTATGTTCAAGCTTGTAAGTGTTGATCTCCTTTTCAAGTAATATCTCATTTATTTTCCTAGCTCTTGGGTCTCCTAGCTCAATCAGGCTTTACTCTTCTTAGATTTTCCTTCTCCTCTTAAATGCCTTCTTTGAGAGAATTTGTCTCTGAATTTAAACTTTCAATAGCTACATTAAAACAACTTAGGTTAGTCTCTTTAAATATTTAATGATTACCTAGCATGTCATCCTTGTAGGCTCTATCTTTAGCCTTAAACTTGATTCTTTCCAAAGTTGACCTATTAAGTAAAGGGGTATTAGGAATCAGGACCAACGAATGTTTTCTTCTTTATGTTGTACTTGGACATGTTAGATATCCAAAGTAGGGCATCTTGGTTGCATTTATTCCTTGGATTGACACTCCCAATTTTCTACAAAAGAGAGTTAGAAACACTAAACAAAAGATGAATATTAGTATATGAGCAATAATTCATAGGTTGTCTAACTGGAAACACTATCTTCCCCTCATTTTCTTTTAGAAATAGACTTTCTTTTTCTTGTCTCTCATTTTTCTTTCCCTTGTGGTCACTTTCATTTTCATCTTTTATATCAATTCTCTCTTCTTTTCCTTGTTCTCATTTTGTGAAAATATTTTGTTTAGACATATTTTGTAGAATCTTACATATCATTTTTAGGAAAACGTTTCTCCCCATTTGTGTTTTTTCTATTCATAAAACTTGAAGTTGAGATATTGTTTTAGAGAATTCGAAATTTCTATACACAATACTGAAACTCAACATATTGTTTAAAGAATCCAAACTAGTACCAATACCAATATAATGTACTTTGGGAAAAGCAGGAAAAAAAAAACTCAAGTGGTATTATCCAAGAGATAACTTAAAACATGTACTTAAGAGATAATTATCCTCCAACTACCTACGTGACACTCTGGTAGATAGAGATGGCAAATGGACTAATGCAATTTGACTCGACTTTTACATGAATCAAGATTTTGCTATCCTAACCCGACTGAACCAATTTGTTTAAAAGTCATTCCTAACGATTTTTTTTTGAAATAAATATTGAAAAGGGGCTAGTTAATTTTGAGACATTTTTTTAGTCCAACCCAAGTCTATGAGTCCTAATGGATTAGGCCAAATTAACCCAATTCTATAGGGGTTAATTTTTTTAGCCCAACAACAATGTAGCCCAACAGGCTAAAGGGTCGAACCCATTTTACCAAATCTAGTAGTAGTGATTTGGTACCACATGTAGCATTGACATGGATTGATGATAAATTTATAAAATAATAAAATTGATGGAAATAAAATTAAAACTTATGACATTCTCTTACTCTTTTACCACCTAAGTCATTAAGTCATTTGACTTGTTTGAGTTGTAATATAAAGAATTTATTTTATATAAAATACTTATTTAATGTTAAATATAATTTTAAAATAATAAATAATAAAATTATATAAAAATTATCGATATCTTTAATTTTAAATTAAATTTTAATATTTTTTAGTAAAATATCAATAATTAGAATAATATTCTATCATAATATAAATTATTTATTATATTTTAAATATATATATATATATATATATATATATATATATATATATATATATATTCAAATATCTATTATGAATTTTAATTATAATATAATTTATATATTTAAAAATATTTATTAAATTTATGTTATATAAAAAAATATTTATTATGCTTGTGTTGTTATGTTTCAATATTCCATTTGACGTTAAATACACATTGTTCAATAACACGTCGACAGACGTACTTGCCATTGGGAACATGTGAACTGATTATAGATTTAAAAAAAATATATAAAGCTGATAAGACGAGATTATAACTTACGACCCTCCATTTTTCTTTCAACTCTTAAATGATTAAGTTATTAAACTTGCTTGAATGGTAATATAAATAATATATTATATATAACATGAGTTAATTATATTTTTAAAATACTTATTTAATGTCAATATAATTTCAATATAATAAATATTAAATATTAAATTTATGTAATAAAAATATAAATAGATAAATAATATAGTTTGTTATTTATTTTTTATATAATAAATATAAACATATAATTACTTTTATTTTTTATTTCTTTTTTTATCTTATTTTTTTTATTTTTTATCACATCATTAATATTATATTTATTTTAATATTTATATTTTTAAATAATATTCAATCTATTTTCTTTTAATATAAAATTATTAAGTATATAAATATTATAATATCAAAATAAAATAATATAACATTAATGATGTGGTGAAAAATGAGAAAAAATGAGATATAAAATAAAAGTGATTATATGTTTTTTTTTTTTGAGATTGTATATTTATATTTATTAGTATTTTAACCTGTGTATCGCACGTAATAATATTTGTTTTATATACTTTAAACTTAAAATAAATACTTATATATATAATATTAAATTCAAAATAGAAAATTATTTTGAATATATATTATATTTTAAATTTATAATAAATAATTTATATTATAATATAATATTATTTTAATTATTAATATTTTTTATTAAAAAATATTGAAATTCAATTTAGAATTAAAAATATTAAAATAATAGATCAAAAGAACAAGAAAATTTTCTAAAAATAATATAGTTAGATAATGATAGCTAAAAGTACTCTTGAAGATAATTTGCCTAATTTATATAGAAGGAATTGTATGAAAAATAAATTAAATAATGAATTATATAATTAATTTATTATTTTAAATTATATTTAATATTAAATAAATATTTTGAAAATATAATAATTTATTAAATAATATTATATATAATATATTATTTATATCATAACTTAAAAAAATTAAATGACTTAAAGTGGTAAAAATAAAAGAAAGTATAAATTTTAATCAAATTTTATTAACTTATTCCCACGTGCTGCCTTTAAATGTCTTCACGAAACTTGAAATATATAATATAAGGTCCACCTAGGGATACTGGTGTTGTGTAATAGAAATAGTCCAACGTACAATAAAGACTAGTATAACAAGAAACATGGCCACGCTGCTTCTTTGAAAGCGTCACATATATATTCAAAAGAGAGTTACAATTTTCAACTTCCAACCAGAACTAGTCTTCTTCTGTGGCATCCTTCTACTTAATCATCATCCTCCATTCAAACTTGATCATTGACCACTTCATATATCCCATGTATATATAAACAACATTTCAAGTATCCTTCCATCAATCAAATAATTGAAAGGTCAATATTCACATCCATCAATTTCCATCATGCAAAACCAACAACCCTCCGGTATCATCAACCCTAAGTATTGTGCTCCACATAATGTTGACCTAGCAATTGTGAGAAAGGTAATGACTTTAACCGATAGCTTTACCGTCACCGACGTTAACGGCAAAACCGTTTTCAACCTTAAGGCCTCTCTCATGACCCTCCGTGACCACCGTGTCTTGCTTGACGCCGCCGGACAACCCATCGTCACGATACGCCGGAAGGTTTGACCATATATTTAGCTACCCCTTTATTTCATATCTTAATTTCTTATTGTTTACAACATCTTTTATATTTTGATTGATTTTTAAATAGTGTGAAGAATATAAATTAACTTAGTTTCTAGGATATTTTCTCTTCTGCTTGAATTTAGAGAATTAAAATTATTATATTGATCCGCTCTCTAATTTTTAAAACTACAATATTCTCATGTTTCAGATTTTTTGTCTAGAAACTTGTGTTCATGCTATTCCGTGAATAAATATTTCTTTTTCATTTTCTAATAAATAATGTATGTTTGTGGATAAGTCATCATCTTGAAAGAAGAGTTTAAATTCTACCTGCAATATGAAGGGTAATTCTTTATATTATTTACTCATTAAAATAAATATTAATATAACTTTTAAAAACAAGATTGGCCATCAAATTAGTTAAATATCTTTTACTATTTTTACATGTAGTGGGGTTTTTTGTGTTGTATATTTTTTTCAAGATTTTGTTTATTTAATTAAACTAAAAACTAATTTTGTTTTGTGAAGCTATTCTCTTCTATATTTCGATTCTTATGGTGCATGAATGAAAATTTTTATTATATTGTGTTATTTGAAGCATGGTCTAATAATTTTGAAATAATCCTATATGAAATGATTCAAATTTGTTTATGCAGATAATGACCGCTCATGATCGGTGGCAAGTTTTCCGTGGTGAGAGCACGGAGCTGAAAGATTTGATCTTTAGTGTAAAGAGATCGTCCATTTTCCAGCTAAAGACAAAATTAGATGTGTTCTTAGCTAACAATACTAAAGAACAAGTTTGTGACTTTAAGGTTAAAGGAAGTTGGTTCGAGCGATCTTGTGTTGTTCATGCTGGTGAATCACTCGCCATTGTTGCCCAGGTGAGCCTTTCGCGGTTTACCTATATCATTTGATTATTTTTAGATAAAGTTATATATAATAAAAAAAATAGAACTATATGTTGGTGAAAATGAAATGAATTAGTTATTGTTAAAAGTGTGGCATTTTGCTTATTTCAAATTCTAATTTTGTAAGTGCAATATTATGTGATTGCAGATGCATAAGAAGCACACTGTTCAAAGCATTGCGTTTGGTAAAGATAATTTCATGGTTACGGTGTATCCAAACATTGACTATGCATTCATAGTGGCACTAATTCTGATTCTTGACGAAATTAACCAAGACAAGAGACAAGCCCAGAATTGATTATTGAGTCTTTTGTTTGTACTTCCCTTTGGATTCCCTCGTTTTCATCAAAATGTTCATTTAAGACAAAAATTGTGACATACTGAACAGTTTTAATTTCTGGCCGTCCTGTATTTGCTTTTAATGCGGCATATTTTTTCTGAAAAAAAAAAAGTGCCGTATATATTAACGAGTAAATTATAAAATATTGAATTGTAATTTTTATATTTTATTTTAGGATAAAAAATTGTTTTAGTTTATAATTGTGTAAAACGTAAATATTTAAAAAGAATTTGATATGAAAACTTTTAATTTTTTTATTGTCACTATAATCATTTTCTCATCTTATTTATAACTCTTTTGCTTTCGATATTAGTTGTTTTTTTATAATTTTATATAAATGAATCTAACATGAAAAGTTTCATATTTTAAATTAGTAAAAAAAAATAATTTTAAATGGTGTCTAAAAATTAAAAAAAATATTTTTTTAAAAGATAATATTAACTTAAATTTTATCATTCAAAAATTAAAATATTTTTTTAAAAATAAACTATCAAAACAAATTATACCAAAAAAAAAATAAAGGATGAAAGGTATAATTTAATTTATTTTAATTTTCTACTTTATTTTCTACTATAGAAACCATTAAAAACTACGACAAAAATAAAAGGTGACATTTTACTATTATTATTAAAAGTAATATTTTATCCTACAATAAATATGATAAATATTTATTTTATATAATTATAATTTATAAATAAATAATTTTAAATATATAAATTATATTATAATTAAAATTTATAATAATAAATATTTTTAAATATATAAATTATATTTTAAATTTACAATAAAAATTTATATTATAATAAAGAAATATATGAAAGATGTACTTTTAACCCAAAAAAAATTATTCTATAAAAAATAGTAATCTCAACGATTTAACTATAGAATCTCTTTATTCCAAAATTTTACCTTTTTTAAGTTATGAAATATCTAGAACTTACTTTTTTGCATCTAACTCATCTCGACCCTTCAGAAATAAAATGGAACATTTAACTATATCTTTATGTCTAGGTAAAAAATAAACTACAAATATTAATTAAGAAACATAAGTATTCAACTTCTTATGATAACAATATTCAATAAAAAATTTATAATAAATATTCTTGAATATATAAGTTATATTTTTAATTTATACAAAAATTATATTATGATACAAAACTATATAAAAGATGTTCTTTTAGTAAAAAACAATTATTCTACAAAAAAAAATAATAATCTCAACAACTTAACTATTTAGAATATCTTTATCCCAAAATTCTACCTTTTCTCCTTCATTATCCATCTCAACTAAAATAAATAAAGTTGCCCTTAGGCGGCTGTATATTAAAACGGGTGGGATCCATCACCTTTATATATCTGAATTCCATGCGGTCATGTTTTAATGGCTGAAATTTTTGTCTTCTTCTATTTGATGAATCCTAAAGTGAGACTTTTGTGCACAGTTAAAAACAATCGTTATATATATTATTTAAATAGACAGTTATAATATATGAAAAAATAATTATTTTATTTATTTTAATAATATATTTAACAGTTATTTTAATTTTATATAAATATATTTTTTTTATCTCTCATCCCAAAATTTATTCTTCTATTTTATTAATTTTATAAAAATTAAAAAATAAAATTAAGTGTTGAGATTGAAGTTTTCTTCTCTCTCCGTATCCTTTCTCATTGCTCCTTCTCGCTGGGCCACTGCGACAATTTCTTCTCCGCTTTTATCCATCTTGGGCCCAAGTTTCCGGCCTTCATTCTAATAGGCCATCGTTTAACCCGAAAGATACATTTTATTTATTAAATTTATATTTTTTATCTCTTTTTTATGTTTTTTTTTTTCTAAAGATATCAATAACATGATTTATTAACATATTTTTATTAAACAATCAAAGAAAAAATATATTATTGACTTTGTCATTTAGATGTGTCCCGATGTAATGACTTATTTAAAATTTTATTGAACATATTTATTATTCTTATTTGTGTGGTGTATTTTAAAGGATTGTTGGGTTCGTTGACGGTTGTAGTGTGCTAATTTGAAGGGATTTCAAGAGGTGATATATTTAGATTTAACATAGTAATTGTATGTGACATTAGGGATGGTGTTTCAGAATATTTACTACAAATATTTTTAAAAAAGAAAATACCAAAAAAAAAAAGGAAAGAGGGGTAATTTAGTAAATAAGAGATATGTAAATAACAAAATTCAAAATATAAATCCAAAATTGAGAGAGATTGTAGCTCCAAAATTGAGAGTGCATCTAGATTAGCACCATTGCAGCTCATTTGTATGCTTTACTTCTTCTACATTTCTTCCATGTGGATTCACTTTATACTCAATTAATTTACCTATCCATTTTCATAATTTTCATCTACGTTTTAAGTATGTGATTATGGATTAGATTCTTAATTCTATGAAAAAAAATATGTCGAGAGTAATTAACTTTTTAAATAGATGTCAGTACTTCGATTAAGAATACCCTGAGTTCATCTGAAAATCTATGTTTTCTTCAATTGTATTATTTTTCTATACTGGCAGGTCTAGCTCGTTCAATTTTTGTGATCCTATGGTAGTTAGGAAGGTTTAGGACTTAGTAGTGAAAAAGAATCCAGACCTAGAATATTTTTGTTCTTGTGATGCTAATTCCAGCATTAAGTCAATTTGAATTAATATTGATAGTCTTGTCTCATTCTCGAATAATCAGGTTTTATTATTTATAGTGTTCAGTTGTAATTATTTGTGTAATACTTCAAAATTATTAGAACTTTTTAGTTTTATTTATTTTTATATGAAATATGTATTAAATTTTTTTAAGGTGAATAATAAATATACACATTTTGAGATTGGGTTGAGTGAACTATTTGACATTTTTATTTATACATTCCATCAATAAAATAATTTATTCTGACATAAAAAAAAATAGTATATTTTGTGGGAAAAGCTAGAAAAAAATTGTAATAGAAGTTTGACAAACATACTATTTTTCAATTAAATTAATTGATTCTAAAATACTAATGACCAAATCACTTAATAATTATAACAACTGAAAATTCAATTGTTTTACCAAAAATATTATTTGAGTAAAATAAAATACATCAATTATCAATTAAATTAAAAAAAATAAAATTAATAATTATAAGAAATATACTATTTGGAAACATGTGATAATAGTTTATATTGGCCCGCTAGTTAGCAAATTCACCAATGGACCTCCATCCAGACTACAAAGAAAAAAATAGATTTAATATTATAAAAAACCATTAAAAAATATATACATGTGACAAAAACTCTAGATGAAACTAAAATTAAAAAATAATCAAAAAAATAAATAAATAAGAGACAAATTATTTACCAAAAAAGTAATTAAAACATGACATGAACTTTGATGAAACAAAAAATAAGAAGAGTTTACACCACAATATCCTGGAATGAAAATAGAAAAATTGATAAAAATATATTTTGAAAGAAAATTAAAAAAAAATTGCAAGCTAACCCCTGTATACAAAACAAAAATTAAACCTAAATAATTGCAATTGAAAAAAAAAATCACCTTAATCTTGAGAAATCCATCATCACCTGAAATGTAGAATCCTAAAATCATTAGTTTGCAAACAAATTTTGATAATAATAACACAGTATTTGACACAAAATAAGAGAGAATAAAAAATTAGAAAAAAAGTAACAACATAAAACATTAAAAAAAAAATCATCACAACATCGACAAACGATCACCATGCATCTACCATTGATGATGTCCTAAACCATGTCTTTGCATCATATCCCTTTGATCCATTACAGAAAAATAATCATCTTCGAACTCCTCTTGCTATTCCAACATCATTACACAAATCTCAACTAAAGAAATGTTTATAGCAATGTTTTACAGAGTAGAAGCAAAAGAAAAAAAAATATAAAAAATGAGCACAGGGACCTTCTTCTTACATCAAGGAGAAGAAAAATGAAATAAAAAAGGATGAAGTGATTGAGAGAGAAAAAAAATTCAATATGATTTGATTTTTTTCTAAATGTTTGAGATGAAACAAATGAAAGATATTCCTTTTAAATTACTCAATAAGTATATTCAATCATTCCATTGTTACCACTTTTAATTTCTTCAGTTAATATTAAAAATTACCATATTTTTTTTTTGTCTCTTACAAGTTTTCACTGTCTAATAGGTTAATGACTAATCCTGTTTCGCAAATCTATAATTGTTGTTAGCTCGAGTGCTAAAACCCACCATTTGAATGTAGAAGAAAAATAACTATCATAATATATTTTATTTTATGAAGATTTTGTTGGTATTAAATAATAACAATTGCTATTACTATTTAAATTTTAAATTAAGTAAATTTTTTATAAACCAATATTTTGTATAATAATGTTATATCTTTTTGGGTAAAATCCTAAATATTCTTTACAAATACCATGCATAGTTCACATTTTTTCTTGAGATTAATGCAATACAAATACCCAAAAAAAGGAAAAATGCAACAAAAATAAGGACTTTTGATCTAAAAAGATGAAGTCATAAGAAATCAACATATTTGTGCAAGTTTATCCTTTATTTTTATCTTTATCTCTTATTTTATCCTTATCTTTTATTTTATTTTATATTTATCTTTTATGTTATTTTACCTACATGACATTTTATTTTATTTGCACGCTATTTGATTTTATCTCACTACTCATACAAGCCAGCCCCCCAAAAAGGCCCAGTTCGCATAGTATATAAAGAGGCAGCATGAAAGTTATAGAATTCACTCCTAGCACTCCCAACACATGTCATTCTACTCCACCCTTTGATACTCTACCTTTATCCATTCAAGTGGTTCCCTCACTCTCGAGGCTCCCTAGAAGACACCTAAAGATAAGGCAAAAAGCGTAACATACAGAAAAGGAGCGGGATCCCAAACTTCTATGGGTTCTAGTTTCCTTTCTATAATTATGTTTGCTTATTTTTTCATCATGTGTATGGTGCAGTTGTGCTTGAAACGCTTGATTACTCTTTTTGAATGCAATTTTCTATTTATCTTCATTGCTTGAATTATCTTATTACTTGAATATGCTTGCATGTTAGTTAACTAATTAGAAGCGACCACACCTTAAATAGTTGGTGGAACTATAGGATAAATTGGGTTTAGAGGAATTGCATGACCAATATTTTTCCTAGGCTTTTTATTCTTTGCCTTAAGATGATTCCTATTTGATCGTTTAGAAACACATACTTTAGTAAGTTGTAGGTCCATAAAAACCACTATTGCTAGTTGAATCAGAAGCCTAAGGAAAATGTTGGTCATGCAATTCCTCTAAACCTAATTATTCTATAGTGTTCCACCAACTAATTAAGGTGCGGTCATGATAATCGCTTAGTGTGGTGGCTTTATCAAATACAACTAGAGCTAGTTATAACATAGTGCAACCCTAGACATTCTTCTCAACGACACAGCGTGTTTTATTATGACTTAATGTGGAAATGAGAGTTTTATGCAAAATATTGATGGTACGTAGAATGTCGACTATGTCACTCAGACTCGATCTCAGACAGAGACAATGGACTCATACTAGAGTTGGACTCGGACTGGAGTCAAACTAAAGTCGAACTGATTGGAGTCAAACTAGAGTCAGACTAACTCAGACTCAGATTCAAAGCATAAACCGGGAGGATTGTGTTGTTGGAAACGTAGAGTAAAATAGAAAGTAAACTAAGTAATGAAAGTAAATGCAAACTTACTATACTATGATATTTATTACATTAACACAAAGGTTTAACAAGCAATCAGTTCTCTGTTCTCTTCTCGGGATTATGATTCCAAACCAACCTAGAGTTCTTATGACAATCGTTGAACGTTCATTCGTTGTTGATCGAGGATTTACACAATCTCTAATTGATTACCTAATTAAGTTGTTAGATCAGTTTCGATCGGCCTAATCTAATGTGATCCATTTCTCACAAATGCACAATCGTGACATAAGCAAGAGCAGATTAGTAACAGGTTTCACAAGCAAGAGATAAGATATGCAAACCAATTATATTGCTGAAATAGAGTATTGTTACAAGGTTATATGAATTCATGGGTTCTGCCTTCCACAACGATCGCCATGGAAGAAGGATGATGGTTCACCAAAGATGGCTAGAGCACTGAGGATTCAATCCACCAGAGTGCATCAGCTACACTAAGCGATATCCTTTGATAACCTCCAGCTTCCCAAACTATAGATCTGCACCTCCTCGATTGACGAGACGCCTTACTAAAGTACCGTGCACCACCGAGGGAATGGAACGAGAGCAAGAGGATGAGGTGTGAGTGATATGCTTAATTTTCTAAATTCATGAGCTCTTGCGTCCCTTTTTATACATGTGCTTCTTCCTTGCTTTGCACACTTTTCCTAACTAACATCCTAACTGAATTACAATTCCTGATTTGTCCTATCATCTCCTAAATGATTACGTGTTATGCACGCACCTCTGGAGTGACTTGGGCATTGAAGTTGGGCTCGATTGGGAAGGAGTAGGTCTAGCTGGGACAGGTCCTTCTGGACCGAGATCCTTCTATTGGGCTGATACACTCCTGGAATTGGTCTACAAGGAATCCAATCTTTTTATTAGCTAAGATCCCTGATTTAGCACAAATTTATATTTGCTCTATTTCTAAGTTAATAAAATGAATCCTAGTTAAGATGTGATTCTTAGTTGCCAAATAGTCTCAATAATACCATCTTATGCCCTTGTGAAGTGTATAAAATACGACTTATCAGGTCGCTTCTAATTAGTTGATTAACATGCAATCATATTTAAGTAATAAGATAATTCAAGCAATGAAGATAAATAGAAAATTGTATTCAAAAAGAGTAATCAAGCGTTTCAAGCACAACTATAGCATAACCCTTAAAAGGAAACCTAGCTATGCAACACATGATGAAAAGATAAGCAAACATAATTATAGAAAGGAAACTAGAACCCGTAGAAGCTTAGGGTCTTGTCCCTTTGATCTACGCTACACTTTCTCCTTTATCTTCTAGTGCCTTCTAAGGAGCCTCGAGGCTGACAGGACCACTTGGATGGATAGAGGTGGTTGAGTATGGAAGGATGAAGTAGAATGACATGCGTTAAGAATGCTAGGAATGAGTTCTATAGCCTTTAGGCTACCACTTTATATACTATGTGAAGTGAGCCTTTTTAAGGGCTTACACGGGCAATGAGATAAAATAAAATAAAATAGCATACAAATAAAATAAAATGACATGTAGATAAAATAATATAAAAGATAAAAATAAAATAAAAGATAAAAATAAAATAAAAGATAAAGATAAAATAAAATAAAAGATAAGAATAAAATAAAATAAGAGATAAAGATGAAATAAGATAAAGATAAAGATAAAAATAAAGGATAAAGCTACATGACTGTGCTGATCTTTTGTGGCTTCATCTTTTGGGACAAAAGTACTTATTTTGTTGCATCTTCCCCCTTTTTTTGTTTGTGAGCATGTGTTGCATTAATCTAAATAAAAAAGGTGAATTATGCATGGTATTTGTAAAGAATATTCAGGATTTTACCTAAAAAGATACAACATTATTGTACAAAATATAGGTTTATCAACCCCTCCACAAGCTTGTTGTTAAGCAAAACTCATCCTTTGCAGTAAAAAGATATGACACATAAGCTCTTTTGTTCTTACATTGTGTTTTTGAAAAGAAAAAATAAACAAGGAGAAAATGAGCCCAAACTTCTTTTTAACTAAAATGATCGTCAATTAAGTGTCCAATTATAGGCTAAGGTCCTAAAACGTACCTCTCACTAAATCGCGGGTTTACTCTTCTGATTTATCTCAAATGTTTAAGGATTCATAATTATATTGCTCTCTTCCTATGTGGATGCTCATTACATACAAACTTGTAGATCAATCAATTTCTTGCAAATAGGCTTTTCAAGCATATGAGTATGACATGACTTTTTATAGGTTGTAATGGGACCATAGGTTCTTGTGTTAGGTGGGGTAAAAAGAAGAAAATAGTATTGTTTTGTTAAATAGGCTACCTTTTACCTTTTATCTTTACACATCTGTCAGGATTCCTTCCTTGATAATTAGCATTCGTTCTTAACCTCTTTCATTTTTCTCTTTTTTCATACTATCCTTAACCTTTTAAGACTCTTATTCCTTGTTGGTAAAGCTTTTGTTTCTCTATATAGAATAACTTTTTATTTTTTCTTTTTTTCTTTTTGCTTTTTTTTCAATTGCGAAGGATGAGGATTGTTCTGGGTCCAAAAAAGGTGCAAGACTATGTCATGCCTTGCTATTCCACGGAACTCTCTTGGGGATGCTCTACCTTTGCTATGCTTCCAAAGAAAAAAATTCTTGCATAGGCTCAAAGATGGCAACTAGTGGTAAATTAAACTCAAGAGAGACTTGTTTATAAAGTTATGCATTTCAAAACAAGTCCTAAAACAGGTCAACATAAGGGGCACTTAATGAAGAATTTAAAGGTGTTCTAATATAACCCCTTTTCTGATCCAAATCTCCCAATTTGTAGGCTATTTAGTGAAGGTGTGTAACAGGCCTGAAGCTAATTTTCAGCTTCTCAAAAGCTAGTCCTCTTTTGTTTGAAAGGTTGGACCTTAATTTTTTTTCTGTAAGAGGACGGAGCATTACTGCCCCTTATTTATATGCTTTCAAGATCTCAGTTTCAATCAGACAAGAAGTAAATGCAAATCAAATTGATAAATTATTACTCATATGCTAATGTTTTTTTTTTAATATAAGAAGATCCCCCTTCTTGTAAGATATAGCAATGTCTTTAGTGCTAGAGAGAATGCAACATATATTGAATTGACAAAACAAAAATAAAAATAAGAAAGATAAAGAAAAGGTAATTCAAAAGTAATAAAAGAGAAAGGGACAAGAAATCAAAATAAACCCAATTAAATACCAAAAATGAAAATGAGCCTGTTTGCCTCTTGGTAGGGCTTGTTTAACATCTTGAGCCTGACGAATCCCTTATTAGGCTATGTGATACCGATGGTTAGGAGGGTCTCCACAAATTCTTCTTTATAATCACTCATTTGTTGGCCCTTCACCTTAAAACTGGTCTCATTGTTATATGTATCATCTATACTTTGGTTATTAATTTAGACTCGTGTAGCCATTTATACTTCTCGCACCATTTTTTGATAGGCTCCTTGTATGGTTTAGGATTTTCCAAGGTTCTAAAGTAAAGTAACCTTACATAATTTCCTGAGATATCTCCTTTAGAGTTGTCAAGAGCCTGTACATAATTACAATACACAAAGGGCAATGAGATTTTATTAGAACTAAAAACCGTAAATTTTACCTCCTCAATACTTAGTGTTTAAATTAGTTCACCCTTCTCGACATTTATTATTCTCCTTCTTATGGCTAAAAAAGGCCGACCTAGAATTATTGGAACTATATCGTCTTCCTCCATGTATAAGATGACAAAGTCAACAGGAAATATGAACTTTCCCACTTTTACCATGATATCCTCTACTATGTCATGTGGATGGTTATTGGTTCTATCTACTAGTTGTAGAGAGATATTAGTGGGTTTGGGTTCCTACAAACCAAGTTTCTTAAAAATAAAGTAAGGCATTAGAGTTATGCTTGCACCTAGGTCACACGATGCTTTATCAAAATGTGAGTTGCACATGGTGCAAGGGATAATGAAACAACCTGGATCTTTAAGTTTAAGGGACAACTTCTTAAGTACTACAGCAGTACACTCCTCCGTTAAGTTTACCACCTTAAATTCCTCTAACTTCTTTATATCAGGTATTATATTTAAAAATAATGGCATCATTAGGCATTTGAGTGATAACTTCAATAAATGGAATATTTATGTGCAGTTTCCTAATGATTTCTAAGAACCTAGTGAACTTCTTATCCTTCTTTTCATCTTTCAACATTTGGGGGAAAGGAACATTTACCTGGTTTGGTGTTACTGCCTTCTTACCTTTATTAGAGACATCAATTATGGATTCCTTGGTGGGAGTTTCATCCCTTGGTGGTACTACCTTCTTCTATGTCTATTGGAACTCCTTTAATTCTTTTACACTCCTAAGAGTTATGACTATTGGAAAATCAAAAAAATATCTGATGATATCACTTTTATATTTTAGAATATTTTAGAGTATCCTAGATGACCTCTTTGGATTTATTCTTCTTTTATAGGACTAGTTTCCTTATTTAATTAGGCATATCATATAGTGTAAATAGAGATATTATCTCCTATATTTATTTGTAGTTATTGCATTAAGTCTATATAAAATAGACTTTGTTGTGTAGTTGATACATACGAATTTCAATATCTCTTTCATCTATTTTTTTTCAACATGGTATTAGAGAGATATCATCCCTCATGCCTATCACATCTAAATTTTCAAGTCGGTGATGTTCATCAGAGTGAAAAAGCTCTCGTTTTTGAGAACTGAAGATGTTCCTTGCCACATTTCAGACTAAGTGCAGTTTCAATCCCTTTTCGTGCCTTTCTAGATTTCATTCTCTCTCCAATGAGGCAACATAAGTAAGTATCCTTTGTTAACCAACAACCTACCGTTCTTTATTTGGTGTGTGCCGCTACATTATTTTCCATCCTCCTTTTCTACATCTAATCCTTTTTCTTCACAGACTCCCTCTCTTCAGATTACAACTCTGAAATAATCCACATCTTGTCTAACTTCTAGTACAGTGTTCAACAATGTGCTGGTAACAGGGGGCTTGGATTCACTGCATATATTATTTGCCATTGCAAATTGATCCTTAAATACCCCAAAGGTATTAACAACACTTGGTATAATGTGCAGTTTAAAAATTTTGAGTCTTTGGAATACAATTATAATGTGTGTGAGACTATCCTATTATGGGAATAGTATCGGAACATGATCACAATGTCGACTAGAGAGTATCTTGATGCTTGCCCCAATGGTTAGGTAGATTATGCTCCACTAAGGATAGCGCAATTGGAGACAAAGAGGTGCACAAACAAGACTCTTTGTGAAGAGAACATCAATATATTATTACCTATGAAATTCCCATTTCATCCACAATAGTTTCATACTTGTAGTGTTGTTGGAAATTCTAGGGACCTTCTGATGACAGAATTCAGGGAAGAAATTGACTGTCATAATGGGAGAGTGAAATTGTCATTGGGTTTTTCATATAGGACTACACCAGTTACATGTTATGTTTCTATATATGATAGCTCATATGGTAAGAAGATTAGTGTGGGGTCCTTGATGAATGAGACTTCTACTCCTCCATTACCTATTGGTAACATTTACATGGAAGAGATTTAAGTAAACCTTGGGGAAGATTTATGCTTCACCATTGGTTCTTAACACATTCCTTTTGGTGCATTGACACCCATCATGATTTTTTTGTTGTTGCAAGTTCATATCTTTCTTTTTCTTTTATCTTCAACATTTTCTTTTCTATTTTTTCAGTTACATGTTATGTTTCTATATATGATAGCTCATATGGTAAGAAGATTAGTGTGGGGTCCTTGATGAATGAGACTTCTACTCCTCCATTACTTGTTGGTAACATTTACATGGAAGAGGTTTAAGTAAACCTTGGGAAAGAATTATGCTTCACCATTGGTTCTTAACACATTCCTTTTAGTGAACTGACACCCATCATGATTTTTTTGTTGTTGCAAGTTCATATCTTTCTTTTTCTTTTATCTTCAACATTTTCTTTTCTATTTTTTCCTAGAAAATTCACTATACAAACCTTACATGAATCTTCTTCTTTCTCGTTGGATTCTTCGGTTTTGATCTCTTCTTTCGCTCTCATAACAATGTGAAAGCATAATTGATATGGAAAGGGAATAACTTAAGCCATCAACATTGGTGTTATGCAAGGGAGAGTACAAAGGGAATCAGAGCAAGATTTATTATGCACACCAAGAATTTCTTGAAATGTTTTGAATTCAGTTTGACTTTTGAATCTTAAGTTTGCTAAGTTGCAATTGTGATTTCTACTTTGCTCACTTGGTACTAGTGAACATTTCTTTTTGAAGACAGATTTGTATTGCAATTTTTCTTGCAATTTTCTTTGTTAAAAACTTCTCTATATGATGGTTAAGCATTGGTTTAAGCTTCTGCCCAAGATTATTACACATTGATATATTCTGCTTTTGTCTTGAGTGGTTATGTATTGTGTTTGACTTCTATTCTTGATGGTTAAGTTTTTTTGCTTCTGCTTTATGGTGGTTAAGTCTTGTTGCTTTTGCTTTATAGTGTTTAAGCATTTGTCTTGGTTTGTTTTTACCTTTAGGTGGTGACTATTTTCTTACATACGAATCATATTAATGGCGACTTCATTCCTATTGATCATCATTCCAATGAAGACTCTTTTCTCACACACGAATCATATTAGTGTGACTTCTCTCTCATTGACGTTTATTTCAGTGGTGACTTTTTTCCACTAACAATATTACTAAATGTGGTTTTTCGAAAGTTGGACTTTGCTTTGCTTGCCAAAATATTTCTACTAACTTTCTTTGACTTTTCTAGCATCCTTGAGTTACCAATCAAATTATTATTTTTTCGATAGGACTCAATTTTTATGTTCTCTCTTTATTTGTAGGGAAATAAAATTTTCTTCTTGTAATAAGTTGAAAGTTTAGTAAGCTTTAATTTGAGGGAGAGTGTTGGAAAATTAGAAAATATATGATGATATCACTTTTATATTTTAGAATATCCTAGATGATCTTTTAGGATTTGTTATTCTTTTATATTTTAGGACTACTTTCCTTAATTAATTAGGCATATCATATAGTGCAAATAGAGATATTATCTCCTATATTTATTTGTATTTATTACATTAAGTCTATATATAACAGACTCTATTGTGTAGTTGATACACACGAATTTCAATATCTCTTTCATATATTTCTTTCAACAATGACCTTTACCTCTTCCTTTGGGGTTGGCTCAATTTGGAGTGGTAGTGGTAGGCCACAAACCCATTGGGTCATAAGGGTGGTTAAGGTGGAGATTTGAGCCTCTATAACTTTAAGTCTTTAATCGATGTTGGTCATGAACAAAGTCATTGTATCTTGTGTGCTTGGCTTCTTTCCTTATCCCAAGTTCTAATGTTATATGGGTGGAGGTCTATAAACGTTCTGAGCTTGGCCTTCATGTGTCCTTCCCATGAGAAGTTGGGGTGCTCTGTCCAACCTGCATTATAGTGAAAGGAATATTAGTTATTTTAATTTTGGATGATGAAGTTTGCTTCCTTTATAACGTTAGTAAAGAAGTTGTTCATCTAGCAATCTTTTTCTGTATGGCTTGTGGTCCCACATTGCTCACAGGTAGGAAGGGGAGATGACATGTGCTGTATTAGTGACTCAATCTATTTGGTAATGACATTTAACTTCCTCTCCATTTTACCTCTCGTGTCTACCTGATACATTCCAACGGACCTATGGGTCACATGCCTATCACTTGGGAAATAATGTTGTTTTTATTTGTTGGAAGTCATATCTTCTATAGTGACGTATGCTTTGCTTGGGGGCTTCTTTCTAATCGTCCTTCCATATGCTACATCATTGCTAGTTCAGTTCAAGATAGAGAGACCATTGTAGAAGATTTGGATCAACTAGCCCTCTGGGAAGTTATGGTGAGGGCATCTACTAAGTATCTCTTGAAATCTTTCCTAGTCTTTGCTCAAGGGTTCCTGCTCAAAACTGAGAAAAGTTTATTATGTCTTTCTTTACTTTATTAGATTTGGACAAAGGGAAGTATTTGAGTAGGAGTTTCTGTGTGCACTCGTCCCAAGTGGTGATGATTCCATCTAGAAAGGTTGTGAGCCACTTGAGCGCCTTATTTGCTAAGGAGAATGGGAAGAGTCTTAGGAAGATATTGTTTTTAGGAACATTGTTTATTCTTATCGTGTAAGTGAAATACAAAACTTCTTCAGGTGGGTGAGGGGCTCTTCAGTGTATAGCCCTCTAAACTGGGTCACGTTTTGCATCATGCTGATTAGGGTTGGCTTCAACTTGAAGCTACTAGTCTCACTAGAGCATAATAAATGTTGTCAATTACCTCAATGACTAGGATGGAGTAGTCTTGTAATGTCCTCTTCGGTGGATCTTCATCAAAACTATAGTGATCCTCGTGGCTTCCTACCATGCCCTCTTTTACTTTCTTGTTCCTATGATAAACTTTCTTGATCTCGAGGTCAAATTGTAATTATGGCCTATAGGGTCAGGTTAGCATAAACAATGATAACAAAGGTAAAGCAATAAACAATAGAAACACACAAGTAATAAATAGTGAGAAAAGGGGAGGAAAAGGAGTCTAATCCTACTAGGACTTCTCTTCTACTAATACCCCACTAGTCCCTGACAATGACGCAAAAAACAATGCAAGTTAATTAGCGCTTAAAAACAAGCGTACCCTATCATCGTAGTAATAAGGACCTAAGTCCATATATCATATCCAAGGGATTAGTATGTTAGTTTTCAAAAAGTTTTAGCATATAGATTAGACGATCAAAATTAGAAAAAGAATTGATTAGAGAAAATAAGTAAACCATAGAAAATAACAATGAAAGATTATATTTAGTTCTTTTTGGAATTATGGATTCTGGTTTCATTATGTTTTGCATCTTAACCTCAATTGATCCAATTTTCTTATCTTACCTTCATGCGTTATTGATTATACGTCTTAATGTTACTATGGGGACCTAGTCTAGCACCCCTAATACTCTTTACCTTAGGATGATTCCTAGTTTGTCATTTAGAAACACATACTTTAATAAGCTGAAGGTCTAGAGAAGTCACTATTACTAGTTGAATTAGAAGCTTAGGAAAAATATTGGTAATGCAACTAAACTCAATTATCCTATAGTTCCACAAACTAATTAAGGTGTAGTCGCCTCTAACTAATTGATTAACATGCAAGCATATTCAAGTAATAAGATAATTTAAGTAGTGAAGATAAATAGAAAATTGCATTCAAAAAAAGTAATCAAGTGTTTCAAGCACAACTACACTATAACCCTTAAAAGGAAACCTAGCTACCCATACACATGATGAAAAGATAAGCAAACGTAATTGTACAAAGGAAACTAGAAGCCATAGAGGCTTGAGGTCCCATTGCTTTGCTTTATGTTGCATTTTTTGCCTTCCAGGGAGCCTCAAGTGTGAAGGTAGTGCCAAGATTAGTTCTACAGTCTATAGCTTGCTTCTTTATATGTTGTGTGAAATAAGTCTTTTGGGGGACTTACACGGGCATATAAAGAGGTAAAAAATAAAATAAAATAAGAGGTAAAAATGAAATAAAATAAAATAAAATGAAAATATAATGATAAAATAAAAGATAAAACAACGGATAAAGCTGCACGACTATACTGATCTTCTCTCTCTTCATCCTTTTGGGTCAAAAGTCCTTATTTTTGTTGTATTTTCCTTTATTTTGTTTGTGTGCATGTGTTGCATTAATCTCAAGAAAAGGATGAACTATGCATGGTATTTGTGAAGAATATTTAGGATTTTACCCAAAAAGATACAATATTATTGTGTCAAATATTGGTTTATCAATTTTATAATCGTAATTTATTATAATTGTTTAATGATGCATTAGTAGTTAAAACAAGTAGCAAAAACAAAACATTTAGTTTCCAATTTCCAAAACCCATTAAAAACAATTGATTAGTAAAAATATTTCAATTAACTATTATTGCTAATTATTATTAATAATTAATAATATGACATACTATAGTATTTGATATTTATGATCTCAACTTTAGTTTTGAAGTATCACATGACACATCTTGTTATCTTATTTTGTATTTATATATAAGTATTATTTAATAATTATTTGTTGTTAATTATTTGATTATGAGATTTCAACGTATAACATTTCTATTTTCAAGGTATGAAAACTTTTATATTTTTATAATGAAGTTAATTTATGTTTTAATTAAAATTGAATCTTGTACGTTTTAAGTTAGTTAGACTCATTTAACATTAACATTAGGGAGAGATGTTACAACCTTGATCAAGCTTCACAACATAAAATTTCAAATAAGTTTTTCATGGTTATTTTTTAGTTGTTTTGTTTATAAGAATTCATAGTTATACAAGAAATTTTTTAATATTCAATGTTATTTTTTCTAAGATATTGGAATTTGATGGTTATTGTAATTAGGGTGATGGATTATTATTTTTTTTTTTTATGGTTGATACAATTTATGAGTCCAAGGAGGGAGAATGAAAGACTTACAATTAGATACAAGGCTTTCAAGATGATAAAGTTGAAAGTTGTGATGTTATTTATGACTTGAAAAAAAGTCATAATTTTATTCATAGTCATAATAAAAATATTAAAACAAACAGAAAAAAATGTGATGTTATATACGACTCCAATAAAAAAATTAAGAAAAAAATCGCATATAACATTAAGACTTTAATAAAAACAATTACATTTTGATAAAGTCATCTTTACAACTTTAATAAAAAAAGTTTTAAAAATTGATAACTAAATTAACTCATACATTCAATTGCAACTTCTATTTATTTTATTATTTTCTCTTACAAAATAATTTTTTTAATAAATAAAATAATAAGTTGTGACCATTAGTTATTATTTCAGTTTAGAAATTGTAAAATGAGTCACAACTCACTCTCTTTTGAGAAAAAAAATTAAAATCTATTCTAATTTACTATTATGAAATAAAATTACTTATGATGGGTAAACGAAGCCTAGTCAATGAGTTTTTGATGTGATAAAAGTGCAAAGAAGGATTGTTTGATTTAAAAAAAGTAAAAAAGACTTATGATTTAGTTAGTTTGAACTTTTAAGTGCTTTGGCTTCATGATGACAAAAGTAGGATTTTCATGTTAAGGAGATGGATTTTATAATTCATAACAATAGTGTGAATTTCTACTTTCGTTTTTGTTTTTAATAATAATGGAATGATTAAGTGCAACAATGACAAAATTCGTGCATTTGAAGCTTTTTAATCGGTATAATTTTGGGTCATTATGTTTAGGAATATTGCATATATTATATAAATAATACTCTATTAATTGTGTAGGCTACAACATTCATTGTTTGGAGTATACAGACTATTCTTTAATTGTTTGAATTAATATCGGGTGTAAAAGTAAACTTTTCAAAAGTCAAGTGTTGGTAATGTACGAAGAATGAGTTCATATTAATGATAACTATGGAGTTGAATTGTAAAATAGAAAATTGTTCTTTTATGTATATTACATTACCATTTGGTGTTAATCCTTGAAATGCCATGATCTCTTATGATTAAAGAAGTGCCTTGTAGGTTGTACTCAATGGTAGAAAAAATATTTACCTCTAATGGACTCTCTATTATCTATAGTTTGTTATTTACTGATATACTTCATTTCTTTTGTTAAGGCTTCAAATAGTACAATATCTATTCTTAAAACACTTTATAATATTGCAGTGCAATACAAAAGATCATAATAGAAAATTGATTTGGTTTATTGAGAAAAAATATGTAGAGAAAAAAGATAGGTTTAATAATAAAAAATATAATAAAGGAATTTAATTTAGCTTTATTAAGAGAATGAAAATGGAGAACAAATACAAAGTGTTAATCTTTTTGGCATAAAGTATAATAGTTAATTGGAGTGAAAAAGATATGTAGAGGTTTGAGTGTAGGAAATGAGTTGATTAAGTGAAAATATTTAGCAATTATAGTTTATCTCGGGTGTGGAATAAATAAAGTTGGTAGAACAAGTGTGAGACAAGTTTATAGAAAAGTAGGTAACCAATAAAGGTTGGTCTAGTTGGTAAATATCTTATTTATATCCTAAAAGGATGTAAGTTTGAGTATAATTGCCGATGTGAGAACCTTATTGGTGGGTAATCTATAAGCACCTTCATAAAGTAGCAAGGAATGAGAAGGAAATTAATGTCCTTCTAATGTAATTGATGGTTAGAGAAAAAGTCTTTGAGTAAAGGATATCCTATATACCTTTTCTATCTAATAAAAAAATCAAGAATTTCAAAGGTGGGAGAATGGAAGGATACGATATGGGAATGGGAATAGGAATAAGAGTTAGATGATAAATCTTTACGAAATTTTAGTTTTACCAAACTCATAGGAACATAAAGCAAATACATGAAGATGAACCCTTTGGACCAATACATAGTCACATCAACATATAAGGAGATAATGAGAGCAAATAAGAAATAAAAGAGAGACTTCTTTAATAATTTATGGAACAATCTCTACTTGGAGAGTGATTCTTGGTTGTGTTCCATCCTAAATGCATTTATGAAAGAAAGATATCATTCGATTAGAGGATACTTCATATGCAATATATCATACTCTTCAAGAGATTTCGTTTGTTTGAATATTATGTGGGCAATGAGGGCAAGGTGAGCACAAATAGTATCCTTTTGTCCCCTGTCCTAATGGACAAAAATTTGCCTCGTACCTGCCCCACACCCATATGAATACATGTTAAGTGGATACCCATAGATTTTATCAATATATGCAAATATCTATGGGTATCAAAAAATACTTACTAAAAAAAATAATAAGCAATTATAGTAATAAATAATTCACTCAAAATACATTAATTGATTAACACAAGAAATGTTGTATAAAATAATTGTACTAATAAACAATTTATTCAAAATACTTTACATCCATCAACATACTAATCAAAATATTTCAATTTAGAAGCTAAATTTAAAATCTAAAACTACTTCAATCTAATAAGTCATAATAAAAGTCAATAAGTTAAAATACTTCAATCTCACAAGTTTATAAATATGAAAATTAAGAAAAAAAATTGTTTATATATATGTAAAGGTTTTTTAAATTCATATTAGTAGACACCTACATGCATGAATACTTAATACTCATATCCAAATAAACAAGTAGAGAAGAAAGTCATTTAGGCAGGTTACCTGCAAGTATCCATTTAACTATCCAAATTAAATTCATTACGAATTTTATCCACATGTTATTGATGAGTTTCCTATGGTAGTTGGTAAAATAATGTAGTAGATGTTGTGGTGTTCCATTTTGTGAATCATATAGTTAGGAATATACAAGGCAACATTTATTGAAAAAAAAAAGTTTAGAGAAAATAAAAAAATTGGCTATGATCAAAACTTAGTTATGGTTAATTCACAAATACTTTGCACATCACTTGGTGTGTTGACTCTCAAATCTAGAGTATGGTTTAAATTTTATAATTTTTGAATAATCATTAACATATGTTTTGTTACAATAATATACTAGTTATCACAATTTTAATATTATGTTAACAAACCATCTTTAGTCTACATATTCTTGGATTGTTGACATATAAAGTGACTAGTTTGGATGCATATTGATGCTATTTTGCTATATAAATCGTGGTGGATTGAATCTCACAAATTAGATTTATAGGAAAGGATTTTAGTCTTTTTATGATAACCATGAAAATTATATGAGATGCACATTGTTTTACATTTAAGGAACATTGTGTTTAAATTACTTAAGGCATTGTTCTTGTGGTACTTAGTTTCTAAAAAAGTATTTCAATTATAAAAAATATAATAAAATTTATCTTATATTTTATTTTTTACATTTAAATTAATAATTGTTTAAAAATATGAAAAATAAATTAACAATTATTAGAGATTAAGTTATTTGTAACAATGGTTTAACAATTTCTCTATTGATACTAATGACTAAATTGCTTAAGAAGGAGATGCCTCAATCATTTCAGTAACATGTGATGTAGCGCTAGATGGTCTAATTGTTAGTTTTTGATGTGTTGGACAATAATACCTAAGAACCCTACCTTTGTTTTGGTTCCACCATTCTTCTGCTTGATTTGCGGTGAATCTTCGTTTACTGCATCCAAATAATAAAATAATAAGAAACATTAGAAAAAAATAAAAATATTAAAGAAATAAAAGACAAAAAGAAATACTTGAAGAAAAAATTGAATAAAAACATCAATAATTAAATCTTTTTTCACAAATAAGATTAATCATATCAATTAAATAATGTCAATATGTTAGATGTAAATCTGCATATTGCAAGTCACTTTTAACTGTTCTATTTAGATATAATTAAAATAATGAGAAAAAAATGACAAAATAAAATTTAATAAATTGATAATATGAATAACTTTTCATTTTCATATGGTAATAAAATAAAAGCACATGTTAATAAAAAAATATAAATGTTTGATCCATGGTAATATAATCTAAAATTTTTTCCTTTAAATTAATGTTACTTAGAAATATAAAAATCAAAGAATTTGTCAACTTAAATTTCCACCTGCAAACAATTGCAAATTGAAATCAAATATATTGTTAAGGGTACACATTAAATATAGTTATGACTATCTTTGTACCTAAATACAAGACACTTTATCTAATTTATAATTATTTAAAAAAATTGGTTAATTTATTTAGTAATATTAAATTTGTTAATATTTTATATTATATTTTTTTAAATTACTCTTATAATTATTGACATTCATCATTATAATCTCTACACTCATACTTTCCACCTAATTAATTATTGTGTGTTACTTATCTTCTTTCATCCTCATAAGGGAAATAATGAATTTATTTTATTAATTTTTAACTTTTATTGTAAAGTAATTAAAGATAATTTGGTAAAAAAAAATCATTAATACAAGAGACTATTTGAAAAGAGTCTTATAAAAAGAGACAAATAAATTTTAAAAAAGAATTTTACATATAGGGACGAAGGTTGTTTTTAGTTATGCATACTCATTTATACTTGAATGTAAGAAAAATATCTTAATATTGAGATTTTATGAATTTTATAAAAGTGTAGGAATTAATTCAAATGCAAATACCAAATCAAAATGAAAGAAAATCTTATACATCCAACTTACCTAAATTTCACCTGTTTAAACATTTTGATACCATCAGATCGTAACATGAGTGCCACATAAACACCATGTTCAAATTTTTCAATAACTTGTATTTCTCCTTGCTTCCCAATTCTTGAAGAGTCCAATGGTTTTGAATCATTCTTTGAGTTTTGTGAAGAGTTTGTTGCCCCAACACTAGATATAGATGACCCATGACATTCTTGAAGGATATGACCTTTTACCTGAGATTGATAAACTCCTCCAGCCTTATCATTATCCTCTAGCCTATCCTCTAGTAATTTAGAAACATCATGAATTGAGGCAAACATATTAGGTTCATTTTTGCACTCAATCTCCAATTTTGGTCCATTACTTTTTTCAAGCAAATTTTCTCTAACTTGATAAAGGTCAACTTCTATGGAATTAACATTTTTTTCTAGTTCATGGTCTTGCATTTTGGAAGTCCTAGTATCTGAAGTAGGTATATTAGGTGACTTTTGTTGTCTAGACTCCAACTTTGATTTATTACTTTCTTCAACAAAAGCTTCTTCATCCTCATATGTAGTAGCATTCACATTTTCTTCTAGTATTTTCTTTTGTAATTTGGAAGAATCATTGTCTGAGGTAGATATATCAGGTGCATTTTGTTGTTTAGGCTCTAACTTTAATTTATTACTTTCTTCAAGGAAATTTCCTTCATCTTGACAAGGATCGACTCTTGCAACATCTACATTTTCTTCAACTTTACTTTTTTTTAGTTTGGAAGAGTTACTACCTAAGGTAGGTATATTAGGTGCATTTTGTTGCTTAGGCTCTAACTTTGATTTATTACTTTCTTGAAGGATTTTTTCTTCATCTTGACAAGGTCTAACTCTTATAACATCCACATTCCTTTTAAGTTTGTTTTTTTGTAATTTGGAAAAGCCACCATCCAAGGTAGGTGTATCAAGTGCATTTTGTTGCTTAGACTCCAATTTTGATGGTGAAGATGTTTCAGATTCTAAAGTTTCTTCGAGAAAATCTTCAGCTCGAGTAAGCACAGTTATCAAATTTTCACTTTCTGGGATCTCTTGTGGAAGCTTCTTGGTAATTTCCTTCAACTGAATAAAACCAAAGGAAAAGAAATCTATATAATTTGGCTAAATAACAAGAAATCCTAAATTATAATCCATTTTCCATTTTAAATTCTCCCTTAAAAAACATTGTTAAGTTCATGTCATAAATTAAAAGAAAAATTTAATGAGAAATTATTTAAACCATTAGGTGTAGCTTGCAAACTCACAATGAGTTATACTTCTATTATGTTGCCTTACATAAGAATTTTGACAATCATATGAAAAAAGTATAAGGCATTGAAACATTATGGTAATAGCAAAAACATAAATGCTAGCTTCCTAGAAAAAAAATTCTTTAATACCAAGTCAATAATCTATTATACTAAAAGCTTAAGCTTAAAGTGTTAATACAAGTCAATTGTCATTTATATTCAAAATGAATTGCCTCTAGCTTAGTAGCAACATTGCAATGCTATATATTTTAACTTTGTTCCCACTTCCATGAATTTTTATTCCATTTTTTATATGCATGTTTTAATAATTTGATTTATGACCTTAAAATGTGGAATGTAGATACCTGATGTATAGTAGATTCGACAAATTCTTTTGTTACTCTATGATTAGAATATTCTACTGCAGCTAAGGCAGTAGCTTCCATAGCCTTTTTGTTAAGCTTCTTAATTTCCACCTCTTGCATGTCACTTCTTTGCTTCAAACTTTGAATCTATATAAAGAGATATTCATAAAGTTGTTAACAAGGACAAGGTACATTTTTGTAAGAACAAAGGACATGATTTGCTATATTTACAACAATATTAAATTTACTTGTTTCTGTAACTTTGAAACTTCTTGATTCAATAGGTCATTTTTTCTTCTTAAACTATTGTTAAGAGTTCCAAAAAATCTAGGACTGGCAGTACGTGGAGGACTTTGTCTTCTTATGTGTGTGGATAAGGGTGTTGAATTGGTAGGTAGTGGTAGAGTTTGTGATGGACTGAGAGGTGTAATAGTCCTTATAACACTTTGAGAAGAACTAAGTGAACTTGGAAATGCAATATCTTTCAACTGCACAAGAGATGGAACTTGAGAAGACCGGACAAACGAAGTAGAATCATCATTTCTTCCAGGATTTCTATTCTTTATTTCGAGATATTTCACTGGTTCAGTGATGGGAGACAATAGTGTTCTTGTAGACTTTGTTGCTCCTTGCCCTGATCTTTCATTTCCATTTATGGAATAATGAGAAGGGGTAGCTTTTCTATCCAACTTGGAAGCACCATCATCAACAACTTTAAGCTTAACATAACAATTATCACACACACGATGAAGTTTTTCTGGTGTTGGAGTCAATGCTGCTTTCAATGTCTTTTTGGAACTACAAGCATGACAGAAGAGCAATCCACAATTATGGCAATTATGCCTTTTCCTTGTTAAACCAAATACTTGTCGACAACCAAAGCAAATAGATTGATCAGTTCCAGAGATCCATTTATGGATACATGTACATGATGTAAAATTAAAGCCACATGAAATATGTTTTATATTTCTATCTTTTAAGGCTACCACTAATGTAGGAGATTTTCTATCTTCTATATCTCCATGTCCCAATCTTCCATTGGCACCCATTCCCCATGTATACAATTCACTTTTTTTTGTCAAGATAGCAACATGACGTGCTCCACATGATATTTCCTCAACAAACTCTCCCAGTAACTTATCTTGAACTAGAGTAGGTATTTTTCCAATTGACATCGGATTTCCTAATTGACCATTTTCTCTGTCTCCCATGGTAAAGACATGACCGGATGTAGTGAGAGCAATAGTCATTGTGTGCCCACATGCTACTTGGTGGAAATTATATTCTATAAGTGAAGTGACACGAGTAGGTTGAAGGTATGTTTCCTTGTTTCCATGACCCAAACGATATTTGTCACCATCACCCCATGTGAAGAGCTTCCATGATGGAGTATTTGAACTAGATTGAAACGCAACCTCTATAATAGCTGCTGTGTGCCAAACTCCACATGCAACCTTTATAGTCTTTAGTCCGCTTAATAGTTCTACCTCCTTTGGGTACCACACACTTTCTTGATCTCCATGGCCTAAGACACCAAATGCACCATCACCAAAGGTAAAAAGTTGTCCAGTTGAGGTTGTCAATGCTGAATGCCATGTGCCACATGCAACAGACACAACATGAAGTCCTTCCAAAGGGCCATTAACTATTTTTGGTATCCAATGACTAGCATCAGAACCCTGTCCAAGAAGTCCAACATTATGTGTTCCATCACCCCACATATAAAGTTCATAAGATTTAGATATAGCACCTGTATGATACTCTCCACATGTAACAAAGTCCAAACAAGTACCTTCAAGAAACTCAACTAGAATGGGATGACCAAAATCTTTATCAGTTCCATGACCAAGTCTCCCTCCTGATTCTTCTCCCCAAGTAAAAACTTGTCCTTGCCTAGTTACTATAGCAATATGGTGTGCACCAGTTGCAAAATGATGAACATCGAAAACAGCATTTGACTCTATAGGCTTAGGAATCAATATATCTGTCTTAGAAGGGATTAAAGTTCCAATCCGATCATGTGAAACCCCATTTGTTAAAACCTCTCCCCATATGTAAATATCTTGAAATGAATCTAATTCATCTAATTCATACCCAACACTAGAATTTTTAGGTGCAGTTGAGGCACTTAATTGAAAACCATCTCCAACACTTAGTCTTGAGTGCATGTTTGCACATTCTAACACCATATATGAGCTTGCAAAATATAATGAAGACTTGTTAGAAATTGAATCAATGAAATACTTAACAGAAACATTGCCCAAAGTTAACTTTAGTGTTGTAGCTAAAGGCTAACCATTCTGAATGTAGTCAAATATAGGCTTGGAAATAAGTATATGCAGCTCACAGTCCCTGACTTCACAAAAGCAGAAACTTCATAAAAATTTTGTATTTCATAAGATATGCAAATTCAAAATCTAAACAAAAAACAGAACTATAATAGACTTTTAAATCAAAATGATACATTTAAATGGATGGAAAGAGTTAATTTTTTTTACCAAATCAAGCAACCATACCTTGTTATTGTAAACAAGTGAGAAAGAGATATATTTCTTTTATAAACAAGTGAGAAAGACATATAATTCCTTTCTGGAAGGAAAAACCTTTCGAAGAGAGCCTAAAAAACTATTACAACAAATATTGTGTATCTTTTTTATATAAAAAAATATGGCATCTTTAAAAGATTGTTCATATGATCATGAGTCTCAACTAGTATACAACAACCAAGAATTACAATTTTAAAATTAAATGTCTTGTTATATATAGCACACGAAATAGAAAATAATTTCATATTCCTTTTCTTTCTAATATGAAATTCATTATGCACGTATCAACTCTACATGTAGGAATTTGCATTCTTAATTTTGGAATATGAATTTACTTTTTAAGTAATATCTTACCGATGAATGTTTGAATGGGAAAATTTTCAGCTTTCCTTCCCCACTTTGAATGCCTTTCTTTTAAGCATCAAATGCCTTAAAATTAGTTTTAATCAAAATTAAATTTTAATTAGTCAAAACCTAAGCAACTAAACTTTTAATAAAATATCTAATATAAACAATTAGCTACTGTAAAAATACAAAACATTTTCAATGAATGAGGAAAAGAAAAAATTACTTCCACGTTATCTGAAGTTCTAAACCTATTTTCAATGGCAATGCAAAATTTTCTTGATTGTCTTTCACCAAGAAAGGAATAGCTTGAACTATCTATATAGATATTAAGTTAAGTGAATGATTAAAGTTTCTTACAATATGACAACCTAAATGAGTCATTTGTATCTACTCTAAGTAATGCACCACTTAATCAATAAATAACATATAACAATATCAATTGAAAATTTGTGCCAATCAATTTACTTTATGAAAAAAAAAATCTAACATGTAAGAAAATTTTCACATAGTAGTCATAAGTGTCATAATATAAAGAGATAGCTATGGTGAAACTAACTTGTTGAATATCATGCTTAGGATTCCGATATGTGCCACATTCCCATATGAAAAAATGGCATGGAAACCTTGAAAAACAAAACTCAAAGGACAATAATAGCACCGCGTAGATTCTCATGCCCTTGTTTGCATAAATCCTTAATATTTGTACTTTAGCCTCTCACAAAAGAAGAAAAAAATGAGTTCGAATAATCTTGACGAAAAATAGTGAAAAGGGGACGAGATATAAATCTTTAAAGCTCATAGAAGAACTATATACTGGGTGCAGGTGTCTAATAAGAAATTTTCATGTCACAAATCAAATCATGGATTTTATTGTCAATTTTGAAAAGAGATTGTGAAATAATAGCACTGAGTGTGTTGGTTTTTTAGCAAGATTGAGTTAGCCGAAGAAGTCATCGAAAAGAATTACAGATGCATGAGAGAGAGAAGGGATGATGCGAAATAAGAGGAAAATACATGGTTAGATTTCAAGCTACCTGATGCAGATAAAAAAAAATAGAGATTAAATATTAGACATAACTCTTACATAGTGTCCATGTCTATCAACTAAAATATTGAATTCGTCAATTTTAAAGCATTATATATATAGAGAGAGAGGAATGCCGAGATTTATAATTGAAAAGTTAAATTACATAATATCATATACAAATAGTTCAAATTAAAAGTTAACTAATTATCATGTGATCTCAAAAAAAAAAAAAAGAGAAATTTTTTATGAAAACAAATCCATTCAAGAAAAAGTAATTAACAAAATTAATTACTTCAATTTACTAAGAAAAAAATATAGATACCTATGCTTGAATTCAATTGAAATTACAATAATATCCATGTTGATGAATAATAAAAAAATACAACATTTATATAAATTAAATACATACAACTATAATATATATATATATATATATATATATATATATATAAAAAAATGGTATATAATTTTTTTAATTTTATTAATTAAGTTTATAATTTTATAACAATGAATAAAATAATTACAGCGAGCAAAACCTATTGTAAGTACAAATGACTAATTCGTTGATAATTACAATAGGCTTTTGTCGCTTTTCCATTATAATTAATTTTTTTGAAATAAAATATAATTATATATCCATAATATTTATATAAATTAAATATAATTATATACATAAAAATAATATAATATATATATATGTATATAATTTTTTTGTTACTTAAATTTATAATTATATAACAATTTTAAAATGTATTGATAGTAGGCAAAATACATTAATTACAGATGACAAATCTAAGACATCCCATTATTGTTAAATTGTTTAAAAATGATATAAATTTATATAAATTTTGTTACAAACTTTCCTGAGTATCCTAACTTACTGCTCTAATATAAGAAAGCTCCTTGGTAACCTCTAGTTATGGAGTTCATCAATGGCAGGGTGTCCAAAATTAACTAAACTGTTGATAACTAAAGTAAATTGAATTACAAAAATTGAACCATTTTTTTATAAAAAATTGAATCGAACTGTTTTTATAAAGAATTGAACTGTTTAAGAACTAAAGTGAAGTAAATTGTTTAAGAACTAAAACGAAATAACCGAATTATAAAAACTGAAATTTTTTTATAAAAGAGTATTTTTTTCTACTTTCAATCTCTCTTCTATGAGTTAATGGAAAAAAATAGTTCAATTTGATTTGAATTCAAGGAACAATTCAATTTGGTTTGAGAATATAGATCATTAAACTAAAAATAGTTCAATTTGGGAAGTACTTTTTAGTTTAATTCAGTTCAAACAAATTATTTTTACAATTCAATTTTCATTCAATTCAGTTTAGTTTTTTTATACACCTTTAATTATTGGTGGTGTTTGTTGAGGACGACTAATTAGATCTGGGAGATCTCACATCATAATGGTTTAGGGGATTTTGGAGTATGTTTATGCTTGAGAGAATGTTAGCTTATTTAGCCATTTTTGTGGTTTAGGATCAATCAGCCTATTTGTGAATATGAGGGTGACCATGTCATGATTCAGTGGGTCACGTGACCATTCTTCAAGTTTTGGGTGACAACAATTACAATTTTGAGTGTTTGCATATGCATTGTTATCATAGATGGATCGACAACTTGGATGTTTATGCACGATATGATCGGGTTATGTTTCCCATGATTGTATTTTCAATTGTCAACTCAAATGAAATGTGTTATATAACCATATTTTTATGTTTGGACCCTCTATAAATCAAAGCTTGTGATGAGGGTATTTTCATGTGATTTTCATTCGGATATCGTGATATGAAACATGTGGTCAAATTTAGGATTGAGTAAGACTTGTGTCATATAGACGTGATAGATCTTAAGTGTTTGTCATGTGATGAAGATGATCGTGTTTTGATGAGGCTGGGTGGTTAAGGACATGGTTTTTGTCTTTATGTACGATTAAATGTTTGGCTGGCTAAGTATCAAAATTCCTTTTTTAGATTTTGAGCGCAAGTTGTTGAGTGTGATGAAGGTATCCCAAAACTAATTGCATCCCAATTCGTAGGGCTTTGTTCAAGCATGAGATTTTGTATGAGTATATAAGCATAGTTCTAATCATTTAGAAATTCTTTTATTTATTTTGGATTGGGTTTTCTAGGCTATTTCATGGATATCCTTAACAATCAACCAAGAATGAGGTTATTGGAATGTTTTCTTTCTTCATTTAAAATATTTAAAAAATATGTTTTTAAGGTTACATTTTGATTATACGTAAAGAGATTTTTACTTGATGAGGAAGGGAAACAAGTTCCTATTATGATAACAGTCAAATTGGGTGGTCATGTCACACACTTTATATAATTCATTCTCTACAAAAAGGTGGAGATATGATAATCGCCACTTATACATATTTTTGCATGATAAATTGGGGCAATTATTTAATATTTTCTTAGACTTGGAATTATGTTTGACCTAATTTTTATATAGTTTTGTTAGTTTTTAACATTAGAAATAGTATTCATAGTTTATCAAGTTTTTAATTAGTTTGTGTTTAATTTTGTAGGAAATAATGATGTTTTGAAAGCTCTTATTCAAACCCAACACCACACATTGTCATTGATCAAGTTTGGGTCTCGCGTAGCAAGTTGTTCATCCAAAGAAAGCTTTCTGTGTCTTCCTCCTCACTTAGTGAATATTTTTATGATTAAGTGATAGGGTTTACACTCACTCAACGAGTGTGGTCGCCCGGCAAGACAAAGTCATAGAGAGCCTATCTCATATTCACTCAACAAATGCCTTCTTCGACAAGGATCTTCTAAGTCGTTTTAGTATGATTTGTTTGATGAACATCATGATTGGTAAGGATTTGAGTTTATTGAATTCCCATTGATTGTGATGAATGTCTGATGCGGACTATTGATTGAAATTAAACTCCGACAAACATTGACTAGAATAGTCTTATGAGTGGATCAAAGTTTGAAATCTTTTAAAGTCAATGAGAATTCGAACAAGACAAGACACTAGGAGAAATGAGTTAGTACCTTTAAAAGACACTCAGACACTTAAGTGAGAAAAGATTTCACAAGGATGACAATAAGTAATAAATGCTTATCTTATACAATGACATGATTTGTATTTATAAGAGTATGAGATGTTCTCGATTTCTTACCTTTGTTTTGGTGTAGCAAAGTAGTAACTTTGCTCCAATTAAAATAAGTACTATTGCCCACAAAAGTACATTAGGTGTTCTCTACCTAAGTGTTGACTTGGATCAACACTTGTATAATTTGTATTGGTCCAACATTTAAGTCAAAGTATATTACTATACCAATAGAACCTCAAACATAGTTTGAAATGGTTATGTGATAAATCCAATACTTGAAATATACTAGAAAACATGTTCATAATGCTTGCATTCTTTTTATTCAAATTCAAATCAAATAGGGTCTACCAAGATTAAATGGCTAGGTTTCATGCTAAGCTTGGCAATGGGATGGAATAGGGACGGGTTTGGCTTTACCCGTCCTCGTCCCCACAAAAAGTGGGGTAGGGGGGTTTATTGAAGGTGAGAATGAAAAAATAAAACTCAACTTCAACTACATCAGATTTTATCGAGTCCAGGGAAACCCACAAATAACTCATTTTATTATTTTTTTTCTAATTTATTTTACTTATATATTTTTAAATAAACAATATATTAAGTTAACAATTATTTTTTAATTCAAACAATATAAAAATTAGTAAATAATAAAGAACTTAATAATTATTTAAATTTTAAATTTTATTATTAATTAAATATATAATTTTATCTTTGTTATTTAATTATTATTATTATTTTAATTATTAACTACTACACTAATTCATTTATATTTTAATAGTTATAAAAAAATAAAGTATAAAAATAATTATATAATTAATAATTATATATAACATACCAAATTATATATATATATATATATATTATGGTAGGCGGGGATGGAATGGAGTAAATAATTACATCTCTTACGTGTATTTAACCCTGCTTTCTTGAGTAAGAAAAAATTCAAACTCGACACTCTATCAGATCAAAGCAAATTTTTTTCATTAAGTTGAGATGAAATTAAACAAATATCTATGAATTCAGGTTAAATTGTGATCCCTATTTCATATGATTACTTATTTCAAAAAATTAGACAGTTATGAAGATGTAATAAAACAAAAATATAAGTGATCCATAAACAAAGATGAAGTAAAATAAATCGAGAAAATAAATAAAGATCGAAGTTAAATGAATAAAACATAGTATTCACTCAAGACTATGTATAGCTTTTGCAATGAATCTGCGAGGACAAGGTGTGGAAATGAAAAATAAATATATAAGAAGCATTGAATTGAATTGTATTTTCAAAACTTTTGCACTAAAATATCATTTTTTAAACGAAACATTACAAGTCGCTAAATTTACAAAGAGATTTTAATATAACGGCAAAAAATTTAAAGGCCTAAATAACTTGAAATTGAATGCAAAAAAATTACTAATTAACTCTTTGAATGATCACCATCCTTCATAAAAGTAATGAAACTTGGTATTTATAATTCCAGAGAAGCTTTTATACAGAAATAATTGTTACAAAATTACTTAGTTAAGTCCAAATGTTGGTTTCATATTTATTCGCAAAGTAAATAATGCTCTTCTTTTGTTAAGGATGAAAATACAACAACCACATCATGACTCAAATATAAAAATTTGTGTATATTATTTAAATTTCTCAATAGAATGAATCTAGTTGTTTTAAATTGAGTAGTGCATCACTTAAAGAAAAAAATATTTTTATGTGTATTTCTTCACCTAGCTTTTCTACATTGAGCTTTAGTAAAAAAATTTAAGGATATCAATCTTGGTTTAATGCAAGATACATGATGCTTGTATTTTAAAATTATTTATTCTACTTTAAAGAAGAATTTGCTTCACATAATTTTATTCGAATATAATTGCAATCTCTAAGAATATTTAATTATTTTTATAACTTAAATATGTCTTTTATTCCTATAAATTAAAGTTTTTTTTTTATTTCTTGTTCATGTAAATAATTTTTTTTAATTAGCCATGTAAATTCTAAGTCTTTCGTCTTTTGGATAAATTAAAAATATGGTCCTTCTATTTTTGTTTCAATTAATCCATTTATTATTAAAAAATTCAATTTAATCTTCCAATTTTCAAAATCGCTCCAATACAACCATTTTCATTAAATATTTTTTGATTTTCAGCTGTACACATGACAAATGATTATTTCTATTTTTTTTTTTTGTTACGTAAGGTGAGAGGCTAAAATCAACTATTTTCGAAATATAAAATTAAAAAAAATTCAAATTTAGGAGACGAAAACAAAATTGATCCAAATTTGAGGGATAAAAAACATTTAACCCAAACTAATATCACTACTCATTGCAAAAACACTTGAAGCTTTATTACTCACCATATATATCATTTCTTTCCTCTCAAATTTTGATACACATATCTCACAAATAAAAGAAATATACACTGACACTCTAGATAAGAGCACACACATGAATCATCATTTCATTACTTATGTTCCTCTCTCTCTTTTTCTCACTTAACACTTTTACACACTTTTTTTTTTGCACTATCTCCTATTTCTTTTATCACTCTTCATAGTAGATAGGGATAAAAAATAGGTCAAATGGCCTATTAGGGCCTACAATTAGGTCTTATGTTTGACTTGTGTAAGTCTTGACCTGCTTGTTAAAAAGACTAAATTTAGGTTTTTTAAAAAATCTTTTTAAATAAAAAGATTAAGATTTTAAAAAAAGGTTATTAGCCTTGTTAGTCTGACCTGTTTATGTATTATGTAATATGTAATATGTAATGTATGTATTTTAATAAGAATATTTTTTAATATAAAAATTTAAACCAGTCATATTTAACATATTTCTTACAAAAATATAAAAAAAAAAAATTTAACATGCATACTATTTGAGTGTTAATTATATCAAGTATAGAAAATTGCTACAAGCAACATGGTTGTTTCAAGAAGTTGACACGTGCTTACCTTTCACATATATTCCAACATAATATTATATGGTGATAATCATATATATATAGAAATATTTGTATATGATTTTAAAATTCTGGAAGTGCTTTCAAATTCAATCATGTTTCTTTTTCTTTATCAATAAAAACTAAGGGTGTAAGTAGGTCATGATCAACCTGTAAATCTAATCAACTAAACTCAACCTAACAACATTTCAACAAGTTAAGCTGGACCATTGGATTGGTTTGATTTTAATTTGATTAACTCAATTATAATTGGGTTGGATATCAGGTTAGTAAGTTCTCAACTTGATCAATCCAACCTAATTCCATCATTTTATAATATTACTAATAAAATTATAATTATTTATCGATAGTGTTGGATTTAAACAATTAGACTTGTATTTTAATTTAGACATGTGTTGAAGTATTTGATAATATGTCTACTTTTTTTATTGTGATTGAGTTGAAATGATATATTTGTGAGCCATTTTAAATTTCTTATATTGTATACATTATCATTTTAATTATAATATAATTATACATAATTATTGTTAGTCACTTTTTTGCATATTTAAATATTTTATTTTAAATACTTGAATAGTTAGGTACTTAATTTTTTAATTTTAAAATATTATTATTTTATTTAATCGACCCGATTACCCAACACAACTTAACCCAATTAAGGTTAGGTTGGATCACTTAACAAAAGACAACCAACTCAACCCAATCCAATTATGTTTCATTGTGTTGTGTCATAAATTAGATCAAACTCAATTCAACCTAGGCCACTTACGCCCTTGATTAGAATTGTAGTGGATTTTTTTTATCTTTTTTTAACACTTTAAATAAACCTTTAAATAGACTAGTAAAATAAGTCAAAATTTTAAATAGGTCAGGTCAAGTCTATAAAAAACTGGCCTATGAAAAGTAAAAAGGTCAAACCAACCTTATATTTTTAACCAAAGTCAAACTTAAACCTAATAAAATTTGATTTGACCTAGCCTATTTTCATTCTTAACGGTAAAACTCACACAAGCACGGTCTATTCCCTTATCTTTCTTCTTCGCATAACATTCTTTTTTTCTTCACATCACTCCCTCAATTGTTATTTCCTTTACACCTTTCTTACTCTATTTATTGATAACATGAACGATTGGTTCTAATAAAAATCTTAGTATGAATTAATATGTAAGATATTTAGAACAACAAAAATTATAGTAAAGTGATATTAGTTTTAAGTAAATTAAGATTAATTCTTTGTTTTAAATTATTTTTTTCTTGTTATTTAAAATTTTTATTTTATATCAATTTTAAATAAAATTTATACATTATATTTAAAGTTTAATATTTTTTTTGCCCGAAAATATATTATTTTTTAGTTCAAGTATTATTTTTATTTTTGGTCCTTGTAATTATTTTTTATTTTTAGTTTCTATAATTTTTATTTTTAGTCTTTTATTACAATCATGATGTGACACTTTTTTATTTGGTTGTGACGCTAATGAGATGACACTTATATGTACGTAGTTAATGAGTATAAAACTATGGTTATTTAACTGTAAAATATTTAATAAATTACACACAAACAGAAAAGCAAGCATAGGTTATCAAATCTCATATTATAACCAATGTATTGTTGATGCAAGTGGTAATTGATCTTAGATTTGTTTATCAAGTTCCGAACTCTTGAGTTTGAATGCTGTAGATAAGAAAAATAGGGTTAATTGTGACCATTGGTTTACTATTATTTAATATTAATTTTTGTTTTTTAATTCTTTAATGATTAATTTATATTCTTATTTAAACCTTAACTACTTAATTATATTTATTTAAATTAATAATATATAATTCAATAATAGTTTTCTTTTACTTATTTTTATTTTTATTTAAATTAAAAATATTCATATAATATATCCAAGACTTGCTAATTTAATAAATATAATTATTAAATACAGACCTCCCACAGTTGTGTAGAAACAACGGCCAATGCAGTGAATTCATTATACTATATTATACAGTAAGTTCATATTGTACTAAATTGTAGTTTTTATTTTAAAATTATAACTGTTTAAAAATGATGCAAGGGAACTAATATTACATTGGCTTAACTATTATGAAATTCAGTTTACTTAGGTACTGTGGGATCCAAACTTTGTGAATAAAAAAGAATTAAAAAGAAATTTTATTAAAGATGATTAATTATTTACAAAACTACTTGATATTTCATATGGTAAAAGAATATATTAGATCGAGATTTTAAAAAATTATCTTAACGTAAAAAATTATATAGGAAGGTAATGATGTATATAATTTTTTTTCAATTATAATCAAATTTTTATAATTTTAATTTTAATAGATTTATTTCATAAGAATTTATAAGATTTTTAAAACATTATGAATTTAAAAAATTTTAAATGATCTCACAAATTTTGAACACATTTTCAAAATTGTAAGAATTGTTACACTTCTTTATTATTTTCTTTATTATTTTTTAATATAAATTTCTCATTTGAATTACTAACATCATTCTTAAGAATGATTAAAAATAAAAAGACATGAAAAATTTTGATTCACATCAATATAATTGTGTAAAAAAAAAAGTAATAAGATAAATGTTCCTATAATAGAATCAATTTAAAATACACTATCTGTAAAGTAGAGGATTGCCTTCATGTGTCACAACCAAAGTCACAAAGGGATGATGAAAGAATTAAATAGAAATTGAAATAGATGGAGTTACCACCGATGTTTATTAAGGAAAGACATTGGAAAAACCTTGAAAAGAAAAGGACAACCTACGGAAACAGATTTTGGGTTTAAGAGTCGATTACGTATAGGGAAGGTATTAACACCTTACAACTTGTGTTAAAATGATTACGTTTAATTAATTAAGCAAATAATTTATGACTTCTAAAATATTTATATCACCTTAACATAAAGAAATTGTTGCAAAAGATTATATTTCATCATTTATGAGAAAATGTTATTTTTTAGTATTTTTGCTTGACAGGAGTAGTCCCCTACTCTTACGTATCTCTAAGTGCAATGGAGAAATCAAAATTACGTAATTCTTTGAGGTAGAAAATGTTTGTGTTTGATTCTAATTTTGATTTTTTATTAGACTTGTAGAGTTATGAACTGTCACAAATTATGTATCCCTAAATTGACAGAAGTGTATACCTAAGTCAATCCATTATTTAGCTTTGATTCCTTATGTTAGAGGAGACTTTGGAGACATTAAGTCACTACTTGTACCTCAAAAATTTCAAGATTAATAAGATATCACATCTTTGAAAATTTTGAAGATTGAGAAGTTATCACATCTATTCAATCTTTTGATAGAAGACGTTGGACCTTGGAACAAACATGATTTGGAAAAAAGGTGTGAGTATACTTATTTCGGTACGTCCCAAAGGGTGTTCAAAGGATCCTAGAGGCCATGGACGAGCCAACAAGGTGAGTAAACAAAAAAAGGGGAAAATAAGTCGTCCAAAAGCTTTTGCATCCAAAGGAGATTTATGTCCAAAGGGTATGAATGAGCCAGAAATCTAAATAAGAATAGGTAATAAGAAGGGAAAAGGAGTTGTCTAAAAGCTCCTGTGTCTAAAGGTCATGGACGAACAAGAAAGACAAATACAAAAAATTTAAAAAAGAAGGAAATGAGTTTTTGAAAGCTCTTGCATTCAAAGAGAGTGGATGAGTAGGACAGATGAAGAACAACAGGAAAAAGAGAAAAGAAAAGGAACCGTCCAAAGGTTCCTACCTCCAAAGAACATGAACGTACATGAAAGATACATGACAACAAACAATAGAAAGAAGAAAGGGGACATCTAAAGGCCCCTACATCCAAAGAGCATGGACGTACAATAGACAATAAAAAGAAGAAAATGAGGCATCCAAAGGCCCCTGCGTCCAAAGAACATAGACATACAACAGATAACTAATTAGCAGATAATAGAAAAAGGAAAAGGAGTCAATCAAAGGCTCCTATATCCAGAGAGCATGCACATACAACATATAAATAATAACAAATAACAAAAAGAAGAAAAGAAAGAATCATCCAAAGGCTTGCATCTAAAGGCTATGGATGAACAACATGCAGAAAATAACAATAGATAATAACAAGAAGGAAATGAGTCATCCAAAGGCTCCTACGTCTAAGGTTATAGACGAATAACATGTGGATAATAACAATTAAAAAAAAAAGGATTCATCCAAAGACTCTTGCAACCAAAAGCTTTGGACGAACAACATACACAAAATAACAATAGATAACAACAAGAAGGAAATGAGCCATCCAAAGGTTCCTACGTCTAAGGCTAGTGCTCTGTTTCTCTTCTTTTTCTTTCTTAATTCCTTTTCTCCTTTTTCTAAACCTCCATGAACCTGGTTCACCTCTTACATTTATAAGTATTTATAAGCATTCATAAATTGATTGTTTAATCCAATTTGGCTGCTTTCTTTTGTGAGTTGGCCACTTATAGTAAGCTTTCTAGAAATGACAGTAGGAGTAGCCACAACATAGAGCAGCACAAAGCTCTTTTAGTGTGTCTAACAAGTTGCAGAGCTGCACTTCGGTGGTAGAGCTGCAAAGCAAACTTAGGTTAGTTGCTTCTTTGAACGCCTACCATCCTACTTGCTCGCTTCTCCTTTTTTATTGACTGGGTTATTAGTGATGAGCAGGAACAGAGTCGCAAAGCAAAGTAAGGCAGCTTTTTCTTTGGATTCCTATCACCCATCTTGCTTACTTCTCCTTCGTGATTGGCTGTGTTGTTGGTGATGAGCAGGAGCAAACCTGTCAAAAAGGAGAGCAGGGCAAGGCAAATTTATGAACACCCATGCAGAACAAGCTCTTTTAAACTCATTCAAAGGACTTGACAGGATAATAGAGTTGTTATGGTTTTTTTGGACGCTCGTCCAATGTGCTTGAGGAGGGTGAAGGGTGCAGGATGCATGGAGAAAGAGAGTTATTTGGACGCTTCATCCAAATGACTCTTTTTTTTATATTATCTAAATTTTATTATTTATCTCTTATTATATTATTTTTTTATGTATTATTATCATTATTATTTTTAGGTTATTTTATATTATACTAGTCACTTGAAGGGGCCTAAATAGTCCAAAATAAATATAAATTAGTGATAATGGAGATTCAAGGGAGGTAGGACAAAATCAGTTGTTCACATCATGCAAATTGACTAAGCACAAAAAAAAGTCAAATACAAAACTTTTTGTGTTTTTGGCATTATCTTTTTTTAATGCAAACAGCTAACTCGTCCAAACAAATTGATTAATAAGAAAAAAAATAAAGTAGAAATGTGTTTTACCTAATTGTAAAGAAGATGTGCCAGATTGGAAGTTGGGATGACAATTGTCTCTTGGATATTCACAAATAAAACCCACAATATGTATAAAATGAATAATTAAATGAATATTAATTTATTAATGAGACGGAAACAAATAATAAGACACCTATGCCTACAAGTACAAACACTTTGGAATTATTTAAATATCTTTAATTGTATATAAAATAAATTATTCTAATTTATTTTTATTATAAATATATATTTTAAAATTATTTATTCTTAATATAAATCTAAATTACAAAATTATTTTGTAATATAAATATATGTTTCAAAAATATTTATTTTTATTTTTATTTTTGTTTAAAAATTTATATTTTAACAAATAACCATAGATACATGTGAACACACATGAATATGTCTAAAATTTGTGGATACTCAATTAACAGGTACCCATATAAATACACGTGGGTATGGGAGAACTACTCTTTATACATATCATGTTTTGTTGCTATTCCTAATTAGAAGAAAGCGATAATCATGTATTATATCAATATTTGTATCCTTCAACAAAAAGAGAAGAAATCATATGTAATCTAAAAAAGAAAAGTCTTATAATGATAAAAATAAAATCTTTTAGAATTTCAAGAATTTAGATGAAAATAATGAATGAATAATTATTACTAAAGAGTATTTTAAAATCTATCAAAATTTGATTTATAAGAAAATTTATTGAAATTTATATATTTTTAAATATTAGAAAATATTTTTAAATTGTAAAAAGTTTCAATTGAATATTTAAAACATCTTAATTCGTAATACTTATCTATATTATTTAAAAATCTTAATTAAATATCATAAAATTTTAAAAAAATTTAATTCTAATTCAATGCACTTCTTGTATTTTTTTTTTTTTACCGGAGAAGATCGGGATCCTTAATTTTTCACTTTATTTTAAAGTTTTAAAGTTTATAAGGAAAATTTCTTGACTAGATAAGCTGATGCGTTAATTTAATAATTTATTTATTAAAATTCGTGAAACTGCAAGGTAGGCATGTTGTGCATAATAAACAATGTCGACACTTTCATCACATGGCACCCAAGAAGGCAACACCAATGGTCATAGTTTTACGGCAATCAGTACCTTCTATTGCATCTATGTCTCCATCATGTGCTCATTCTCATTTCATTTTTCTGGCACTCTTTTTTCTTTTATCTACCTGTTGAAAATGCCTCTGACAACTCTTTTCAACAAAATTACTGTTTTGCCCATTACGATTTTGAATCTTAATTTTAATTATTTATAAATTAAATCTACCTATTTTCTTTTTAATTTTATTTTATTTACTTCAAAAACATAATTATTAAAATTTACTCTTATCTTTATAAATTTAAACTTTATATTTTTATTTAAAATAAAAATCATAAAAATACTCGTTTGCCAATATATATACACATGCAACGAGATGGATATGGGTATATTTCATCATGAGATATCCTATTTTTATTTTAAACTATTGTCAAATAATTTTACTATAAAAAATTAAAATTAATACTTAACAGTAAAATAACAGTGTTTTAATTTTCTTCGTAAGTCTTTCATTTAAAATTTGAATAATTATTTTTTATCTTTATAATTTTATAAAAATTATTAATTAGTGATGTGTTTAATAGAGAGATAAATGATCATCACAAATTATATACACTAGTATATGTGGTATAATGTTAATATATGATATCTTAAAAAAATTTTAGGTTCATAAAATAAATGTTATTTATCTATCTTAAAATGAAAATTAGGGACTACAAATAGTTATTTTAAAATTTTAAAACATGAAAATTAAATAAAAATATTTTACAATGATCAAAATCAAATTTACTATTTTATTTTATTTTACAATGATCAAAATCAAATTTACTATTTTATAAAGATCAAGACAAGTGATTTCAAATTTTAGAAAGATGAAAATTAATAAAATAATTATAAAAATTAAAATTAAAATTCGTTAATTTTACTAAAATTAAAAATATATTTAAACCTAAATTTAATAATAAAATTTATATATAATTTTAAAATTTTGTGACTCCAGAATTAGTGCTGAAATAATAGCCATAGTATAAACCCATACATGAGAGATAATACATAAATATTTACTTCTAGTCTAGAGAGATATAACTGAAGTAGACTTTACTTAAATTATTATTCTTGCCCTTCCATGAGTAATTTAAGAAAAAAAAATTTATCATATTTAACTTATAAGGGATGTGATACTGTGAGGCATGCATCTTGCAAGTTTAGATATCATATATATAAGTATTGCGATTTACAAATTCAAAATCGGTATTTTATTAAGTTGGCTAAAAAAGGGAAATTAGTTAATCTGTCTATTATGGGATAGTAATAATGAGATAGAGACTTTAAATAAGGATTCTATTGCCCTCACAAACATTTATAAGTTTAATCATTATGTATTTTATATCGAAACTAGTATATTTTCAATACAATTATTATTAAAATTTAATAAATTTATTATATATAATAATTTGTACATAATCTGTTTTTTTAATATATATTGTCATGAACCGTAAACCAATTAATTATGAGTAAAAACTTGAATAAGGGTACCTTGGTAAAAGCAACAATTCTTTGTAGGAGACAATAATAAATGGAGCCGAGGTTGTTGTCAAAGCGAGAACATCAAGAAGCAGAAGAAAAGTGCAAATAAATGGCTAGATTCACGGCGTTCATATCTATGTTGAGCATTGTGATTCTAAGGAAGTGTATTCACATGTATAATGAATATGCACAATTGTTGATGGACATGGCTTTCGTTTTGGTATCGTCGGTGAGATTTTCTGGCATGCGTTTCCGGCCAACTGAAGCGGTTTCCGGCAGGGTTTCTCCCATGACATCAATGATGGGTAGGCCTGATCGATAGCTAGTTTATTAGCATATATATGTCATATGCACTGTGTTTTACTCTTTATTTTTCCCATTATTGATAAAGATAAATTCATGATGAATTTTGTGTTACTAATAATTTTGATTAATCAAAAGTTTCCCTATAATTTAATCTCGTTGCTCTTGTCTTAATTAATTACTCTGTGTTCTCTTTTACTATATATATATATGTTATAATTGTATGGTGCAACGCTACTTAATCTTTAAGTTTGTGCATTAACTAGGGTGATTTCGATATATAGACTTTCATATATATGACTGTGTATAGGTTCTGTACTAATATACTATATCTTATGTATGACATAATAGAAATCAAATTTTCTCTAAATTTATAGAGCTAGAATTTGCAGTTTGGAGATTTTTTCCTACCATCATGGCTGAGAAATGTTTTAGTCAGGGATGTATCAAAAATCTTTTCAATGCGTCGCATGTATGTGATGCGCTCTATAAATATTTGAATTTTGAAGTCGAATTATTGGGGTAGTCAGAAGATGGCAAGTCTGAAACTATCAAATCCTAAAGAAAAAATAAACAAGATGAAAACTTTGTTTATAAAATGGGGAGTGTCATGTTAATTAAATTCACGTTTCCTGCCTATAGTCATGATTTTGTATATGAATTTTAACATTTGCATTATTTACATGTTTATACTAACCTTAGAAAGATAGATGGTTTTGTAATGTTTTTATGTAAAGTAAAACTTAAGTATAGTATTTTAAGTATTTTTAACATTTATTTTCAATTAAATATAATACAGTACAAGCCTACTTTAGAAGTCGGCTCTAATCATCAAGATAAAATATGATTTTAATTAAAGATTACTTAAAGTAGTGCACTTAAATTTTTTTTTATATATAATACTATAACTCAATTGTAGCATAATTGTTTCTAGAATACATAATTAATTCATGAGAAATCTAGTAAACTAATTGGATAATTTGTCTATAGTCTCTGAATATTGCAAATACATTTAGCTTAGGTGACTGAGCTGGCAGATATTTGGATAGGGGTACATATGATTTACTATAAGCTATCCAAGACTCGAAATGAAGAAGTTTAGACAACTGCCATGGAAACTGAATTTAGGAAAATGGTAAGTATATATTCCAAATTTGAAGTGGGGGCAGGAAAGAGAGATAAAAATACTAACACATTTTTTTAAAATTTTTTTAATACACATTTAATTATTAGATGAAATTCATTTAAAATTGAGTCTTGCATTTTATTTATCGAGTCACACTCATACTTTACTAGTGTAAAAATTGATGTAAATAAAAATGCAATGAGATTTTTGTAAATTTCACATGTTTATTTACATCGATTCTTTAAGAACCAGTATAACAAATATTTTTTACATTAGTGAATGATGTGTACTTTTTACATTGATTGTAAAACATAACCGATGTAAAAAAATGTTTTAAATATTCTTGAGAGTTGTAACATTTCTTCTTTTCCATTCAAAACTCGTTTTTTCTACAAGGAAATTTCATTCATTTGAAATGATACCCACTCGAAACCCTACCGACTGAAACCTTCATTAGCAACAACATCCATCCATACCTTCCCCAACATCATCATCTCTATTGTTATACCTTCATCTTTCTTTTTCTTGGTCATTTTTGCTCCTATAAGTTAATATTTTTGTCTTGATTTTCTTTGTCATTTTTGTTTGTCTCAAAAGTGTAGATTTATGAGATTTAAATGCAACTCCTGATCTATAAGATATGTGAGATCTACCTGTCACTCGTATGAAAATAATATCGTAGATACATAGGATATGAGGCAACCTCATTTGGCTTTCCACAAACTCAAATTCGTCCTATCTATTACACAAAAAAATGAAGTGTAGATCTACATATTTTTTTTAAATATCGAACTTTTTACATCATCTATTTCTACATTGACTATGAAATTGATGTAAAAAGTTTTTTTTGCACTAATAATTTTATAGTTTTTAATATATTTTAATTAATAATAAAAAAATGTATGGTTAGCTCTCCTAAAAAGAAAAAAGGAAAAAAAAGAAAATATATGATAAGTGTATAAAATATATGAAGGAAAAAATGAGTGTATAAATATAATTTACCCTGAATATATTTATATCAAAATTAAAGTTCATCTGCTGATTTCTTTTTTCCTCCCTCTCCCTCCTCCCGAGTCTCTTTTTAAAATGTATATTTGTTGCCAACAATATCGAGTTCATTATACTTCATAAGTAGTTAAGTACGAGATTTGAAACCTCGGTTTCTAAAGTGAATATATCAAGGCTATAGGATCAGCAAAGTTGTATGGAAAGAAATTGTATGCAGTTACACTATTTTCATTCCAAAACTGAACAGATTTGAAACAAAGAAACTAAGTATTAATTTCTTACATTGATTATATATATATATTTAAATACTTATAAATGACTTGAGTAATCCTTTGCCATCAAGTTTCTGGAGTAGATCCTTAAACTTAAATTGTTCTCAATTCTATTATAATATTAGAGACTATATTATTCCTAATGTGGGGCTATTTATAAATTTCCGATCATATAAACTTTCCTCTACAAAATAATATCATACATTAACTAGGTATTTAGTTAAGTATTGTTTATAAGATCTTAGACAACAAAAATGATTTTGTTCGCGTACATATATTTGATTTTCATTTGACGATTTATGCACTGTTGTTTTTAATTTCTCAATAAAGTTGTGTGAAATATCTAGGGAGACATGGAAAATTGCATAGAAGGAGCTAAATGAGGAATTACAAACAAAAACTTGAGGCAGTTTAGGAGTGTGCATGACCTCACTCATAATTGAATTCCAACATTGTCTGCTTAAATGTGGGTCTCAACACAGTATATTTTCCCATGTGAAGCTTTTGTGAGCATTTGCTAGGTTATAAATCCAACCTTGATCCACTATAAGAAGTTGTTGTGGATGTATACCTGATTTACCTCTGTTCAGTTTTGTTAGGGAATACTGCATATATAACCTTAAATCTTATTGAAGAAATACCATATTCCCTTCACATGCTTACATAAAAATATAAATAATTGGGAAAAGCTGAAAAGCATCATAAATTATTGCTTGCAATTTAACAGGATCCTAACATGCCTACATTTATGGATGAGAAGAGTCAAATATACTATCAAAAGAAGTCTAGCCTCCTAGCAGCTGACTTACAAGAAAATATATCTACCTCTTGATTCTCATATATCTAGTCCTATATAAACATTTATCGCCAACTACCTTTGCTTTGCATGCCTCCTTATAATTTTCTTGGTTTCATATTAAAAATAAGGCTTAATCTTCAGTCCTCATACTTTAATTTATGCAAAATTTTAGCTTTACTATTTTAATTATTTTCATCAGTTCTCGTAGTTTGTTAATTTTTATAATTATGTCCATTCGAGTATTTTACAAGGTAAAGTCCCAAATAATTTGTTACAATCATTTTTTCAACAATCCTTTAAACTATGTCAATTATTAGATATTCAAATTGTTTTCACGACTTTATGGTTATTGAAAGAAGTTTCTAGTTTTGAGGACTTTGTGTATGTACACGTTTGAACTAATAATTATTTTACATTATATTATGATGGAAGCCATTGGATAGAAAAAGTGTGATTTTATGTTTTATTGAGACATATATATGTGTTTCATGTGTTACATAAATCTGAATTATGAATGTAGCATCATTCGAATTGAAAAATAACCCTCTTTTTTGGGTAATTAATTTTTTGTTCTCGTAACCAAACATCTTGATGAAATCAGCATAAAGATTTGTTGTTAAAATAACTCATTTACAGCGATGGTAAGAATATTTTCTTATTATTATGCTGGCCTATAAGGGAAAATATCATTACATTTGATTACCAGTAGTTCAAGTCGATCAATTAAATTATGTGTAAAATAATTGAGAGTTAATAAAATAATATTTAATAAAGCCAGTTTGGCTATTTATGCTTAAGGCATTTGAATGTATATGTAAGGCTAGAGGCAGTTTATTGAAATATAAATACTTAAATCTTGTAACTATGAATCTTAACTTCTTGTTCAATTAGTTTTGAAATAAAAGTTTACTTCTTCAAGAGCCATGGGAATTGATGTTAATAAGGAGTGGTCAGAAGAGGGTTTAGGGTAAAAATGCTGAATTGTAAAATAGGGAATATACCTTTAGTTATCTGAAAATTCCAATGAGGGAAAATCCAAACCAGGTAGGCAACCTATCATCTATGGTGGAGTTGATGAGGAGCAGGCTTAGCGTGTGTAATAGTAAACAATTGTCATTCGTAGGGAAGTGAATCATAGTGAATGATGTCTTACGCACTCTCCCCGTATATATGTTATCTATTTATAAAGCTCCTAAGAAAATTCTAAAACTGATACAGAAAATGCAACGTGAATTCCTCTGGGGTTGTGGAGATGATAGGAAAGAAGTATATTATTGGATTAGTTGAAAACAAATATGTAGACCCGAATATGGGGATTAGCTAGGAAAATGTTACATGAAAAGGATGCTATATAGATAAAAAATTGTCAACAAAGTATGGAGGAACATAGGTACTCTTGAATGAAAAGGTATCAGCATCAAAGTGCTTCCCTTAGGGGAAGGCAATATGAGATATAGAGAAAAAGTATAACAATGAGGATTGGATTAAAAAGAATTTGAGAAAAGTGGTAAGAAGCGGGACAATACACTTCTTAGGAAGATGGTGGCATAAGGAGGAGATATTAAAGGATAAATTCTCGATACTGTATTCTATCTCAAAGCAGAAAAAACAAATGATAAGGGATATGAGTGGAAAAATATGGAGCTGCAAATTTGATGGGAGAAGCGAATTTTTCAAATGAAAAAAGGAACAAGTAAAATTATATCCTCTTTATCTGAGGTTGTTGAAGTAGGATGAAAAAGATAGTTAGAAGACTTGGATTAAAGGTGTTCTAAAGAAAGTATGTTTGTTGACGTGGACATTTGGTGAATAATAGAATTTTTACAAAATTGTATTTACATGAAGGGATTAAAGAGAATATGTCTATATTTTTTTTCTTCTCTCATTTTCTCTTTTCTCTTTCTTTTTTTTTTTCGTTTCTTTCTTCCCTTTTTTTCTTCTATTTTATTTTTCTCTTTCTTAAGGTTCACATTTATTTGATCTCTTTTCTATCTTTTTTTCTTCTCTCATCTTTCTCTTCTTTTTCTCTATATAATTTTTATTAATATTGATGTAAAAATATCAATATTTATATTTTTAAATTATTAAATATTTAAAAATATTGATATTAAAATTTTAATTTTTAAAATATATATTTAAAAAATAAATTTTGTATATCAGATCTTATCTAAATTAAGAATTTAAAATTTTAAAAAAAATAAATTTATTTAAACAAAGCATTTAAAAAACAAGCAAATTTAAACCAAAACAATTCAAATTTCAAATTCTCTAAAAAGAAAATTTTAATTGTTTAGTTTTGAAACAAAATTAAAAGGATAAAGCATCAATTGATATGAAATAGAGGAAATATCTCATAATTTGAATGATTTTCCATTGTCATATCATATATAAGAATAATTAATTTAAACTTAAACCGGCCTAATCTGGGTTCAATCCAACATCAAACATACAGGTCAACACCTCATAACAATATAAGCTACTGACTTGGGAGGCCACTGTATCGAACTTAAGCCTACCTAAGTCCAACAAGGCCCAAAAATCTCCAATCAATCACGAACAAGCACCCTAACCAAGTAGGCTCAAGATAGAGCAACCGACACAGACCTAACAATTGGAGATAATTCAAAGACACTTATTCCTCTATTAAAATATTACTATTCTATATATATATATAAAAGATAATTACATTATCTTGACATATCTTATCAATTATATACCAGAAAAAAATCTATAAAAGCGGCAACAAGACTCTAAATTCGAGATATGTCGTCAACCCTAATTACCATATACCTCAAACCCTGAACTGATTTGAGTACCAAAAAATATTTGGGTTGAATAACTGGTATTACTGGCTTCACTAGAAACTTTGACCATTTGCTCGAACGCTAATGACATCTCTAGCAACAGAGAACAGAAGGATATTATATAATCCTAGGACTTGACCAATTATACAGACAAATAAATAAAAAACAACGGTGGACACGCGTAACCAATGATGTCAAATGGAATTTGGTCCCATGCTACCAACAGAAATTTGTGCCACAATAGAAGGCAATCAAACATTTTATCTCTTTCATAATGAAACTTTGTTCTAATCTCTACCCATGTCGTGGGGCAGGGGCATACTTTATAATAGAAGCTGACTATAAAGAAAAAGAAATGATAGGCACAAGTGATGAAAACGATATTAAGATCAGGATCCACATCGAGTTACCAGAAAATAAAGAAACAGCTTGTAATAAGCAACGGGAAAAGATAAAAGACAAACGAGAGACAACGAGTTGTTGGCTCATTCATTTGGAAAGATAAACATCCAACAAGAGACAACGAGTTGTTGGCTCATTCATATCCAAGAACATGGTAGATCGTAGGCTATTGTAGGTATATAAGTCTGCATCTATTTAAAATTTTACCCGCTATGAAGATGATATACTACAGTTTCACTTATAATAGACGTTTATTAACGCTAGGATCTTGGCTAACTTCACATTCTAGACAAGGTCAAGTCCATTGCGTCTGCTACGAAGTCTGCAACCAACAGAATACACAAGTTGTAAGTAACACAAACTAGTACATGCTGTCTATTGTTAACAAAGAGAGAGTGAAAATGAAGCCGAGTCTAACCTGCATCTTCTTTGCTGAAACACAAGGGAGGTGTAATTCTGAAGACATTTCCATAGTAACCACCCTTGCCAATAAGTACTCCTAATTCTGTAGTAACGTCGAATGACCAGTTAGTTATAGTTGGAAAACTATTTTATTTTAATAATTTTTTTTATAAACACTTATAAACAAGAAAATAAGAAGATAAAATGAATTAAGTTTCTCTTTTTAAACTAAAACCAACTTATACATTTAATTTTCATCGAAAGTCACTCATCTGACTTTTCCAAAAGATAAAGTGCATAATTTGATTATAAAAACAATTTATTTTATTATCTTATTTTTTTTCTCTTATAATTATTCATGGAGAATTTTATAATGCAAGAACCAAAAACATATATCTAGAGGGATATGGATTTTACCTTTCATTTGGTCCATTATATATAATGTTTCAGCTTTTGCCGGAGTTTTAAGTTCACGGTCAGTGACAAGTTCAACTCCTAGCATTAGACCTCTTCCTCTGACGTCACCAATTACTACAGAAGAAACCAGTTTGGTTATAAAATAGGTAGGAAAAAATGAAATCATGATTGCTTTATTAGCAAATGTCCTCTGCTTTGAATAAGTAAATCTGCTAAGAAGGAATTCCTCAATGCGTGTATAACTATAATGTGAAAGGAACAAGAACGGGTGAAACATATTACATTCATATTTGTCCTTGAGCGCAGTGAGCCTTTCTTTCAAATAGGATCCAACCACAAATGCATTTTGTTGAAGCTGCTCTTTCTCTATTACTTTTAAAACAGCCAACCCTGCAGCAGTACAAACAGGGTTCCCACCAAAGGTGTTGAAGTAACTTCGGCGGGTTAACACCTCTGCAATCTCTGGAGTAGTTACAACAGCGCCAAGGGGAATGCCATTTCCAATGCCCTGCCAAATTACCACAAAGAAAGAAGCCAACAAGTAAAACATTCATGCAATCACAAAAGTTTATGCCATGTTATCATTTCATGATCAGATAAATAATAATGTGTTTAGAAACCCGTTTTGAGATATCAGAAATTACATTTAAGACGTCAAAGCTATAATTATTAGTTTCTTAAAATCATATTTGAGATGTGGAAAATCACATCTGAGATGTAGAACAAAACATGCTATAAGTATTTTTTGGTGTATATTACATGGTTGTAGAAAGTATTAGTAATCAACTTAACCAAACTCATCTAATAGGAAAGTCACCTTAGCCATTGTCACTATGTCAGGAACAACATTGTGGGCCTCAAATCCCCAGAAATGGCTACCAGTACGACCAAAGCCAGCCTGAACCTCATCAGCAATAAAAAGTCCTCCTGCTTTTTTAATGGTATTGTACACAGATGACAAGTAACCAGGAGCCAATTCAATGATACCCCCTACTCCCTATTACAAACAAGAACAGTATCAGGATGTGTTAAATTTCTTTATTCTTTCAATCAATAGTAAATTTAGTATATCTTGTTCATACTCAAGACATGGGACAGAAATGGTTTTAGATTTAAAAAGAAAAGAAAGAGAAGGGGGAAAAAGTTGGATCTGTCTATAAGCATTTGGCTTGATACCTGTATGGCTTCAGATATGAAGGCTGCAACATTTCCAGAAGTTCCGAAGTTAATGATATCTTGTACATCTCTTGCATACTTCTCTCCATCAGAACCGAAAATGCCTCTATAAGGGTCTGGATTTACTGCATGATGAACACCACTCTGTTGGCAATACCAGCACAAGAACACATTAGGTAAACGGTATAGTAAATTTTAAATTCACATTCGTAGCCAAAATGGTTGAGGATTGCAACCGACACAAAAAAGCAAAGCCAACAAATGATACATAACATGCTGGCTTAATTAAGTTAATCGTGCTATCAGACGTAGCTTTTAAAAAATTATCGATTTAGTTCTTAGGTTTTAGATTTTGTTCATTTTCAATTATGATAATATCAATTACTTTTTGCAAAGAGAAACATTCTTCTTATTTAATTGTCATACACAATCATTCATTCATAAATAAATGCTGATATACCTTTTTAAGGTATCTAAAGTAAAAGTGAAAAAATTATGATTTGATAAACAATATAAAACTATTTTATTGTATAGCTTACTTTTTCTTTAATAAAGTAACTTGAACATACCATCAACTCAAGAAAATTATTTAATGGAATTAGTAAATTAATTAATGAAAAATAAGGAGTAAAACGAATAGGGTAAAAAAGCACGAGTATAAAAAAGACGCAATGAAATAAAATAAAAAAATAATCGAACTTAATTTGGTACGAGCAAGGAAGAAAGTACATTAATTCCGTATTAATGAGAAGTACACTACTCCAAGGCCATGAAACTTATCTCTAAGAGTCCTAAATTTGATAATTATTGATGTATATAGTGAACCATATCTGCTTGTCGTTAATATACGTATGAAACTGTAAAACTCAAAAGATAGGAACATATTATATATTTGTTCACTCTTTTACTCAAAATTGAAACAAACCAAACCAGAAACCACGTAGTTGTGATATCATTTGCTCGTGGGATGGGCCACACTTTCGTATCTCGAGGCAGACGGCACTTGCACTAACATAGAACGTTAGTTCCCACTGTAAAGTACTAAAGTCCATTTTAAATGTTAACATAATAACAGTCCTTTCGTGGTTGATATATAGCTACATGTGACCCGTCCATTGTAGCTAAACAGCGTTAATGTTAGACGTGGAAAGTTGAGTTAAAAAATGAGATAGCTACCAAGATGTGACAATCCACTAAACTAAATTATTTGCTTCAAAGAATGAAAGAAAAGAGATGTGACTCATTACCGTAAACAACAATGATAACCGACCACTCTATTTTGGATGGATTGGAGGGAAGAGAAGAGTGGTGAAAAGAAAGAAAAATTAATAGATATAATAAGTTATGTGATGAAAAAAACAAAAATGAAATTGGAGATATATAGTATTTTTTATTATAAACGGGGAGTTATTTTATTATATTTTTCTTAACATTATTTGTATTACTTTTTTTTGTAATTAATTTCTGTAGAGGATTTCATGTAAATAGTAATTAGTTTGTAAAATTTTAAAATGAAAATAATAAATGCTAATACCTGTACTATATTAAATTTCCATATGCTTTGAGCTGTGGCTCCCATTGTCCCAGCTGCATTACCATGGTAAGCATTCCTTAGAGATATTATGTCATGGCACCCAGTGTACAACCTTGCTATCAACATGGCCAATTCATTTGCTTCTGTTCCAGAGTTTGTGAAAAACACCACCTGCGTGTATGAAAATGAACAAAGACAAAGGATTTATTCTTTCAAATCAAAATGTACTCATAAAATAAATATAAATATCCTTATTAATTCCATGTTCACGAGGCACCTTTCACCCATTGTCGAATTCAAAGGTTACTAACAGAAATATCTAATACTTTTTATCATGAGAAATATCTAATATATATTGAAACATTATCTAGTAAATTTATTATACTAGTAATTTCAAACGTACGTAATTCTCTAGTTAAAATTACATTAAGAAATATATGGTTCAGAAAATATAGTAAGCTGCCAAAATTTTTCCTGTAAATAAATTTAATGGTTATTTAATAGTTTTGTGTGATATTACATTTAGATTATGCTTAAAACACCTTCTGCACTATAACTCAAAAGAAAATATTTATTCACCATATCAATCCAGTCGAAAGTTAATCACTCACAATAAAATTTGAAATTATGAAAAATAAAACATTGCAATTGAGCCTCTAATAAATGAAATAAAAAATTAAAAAAAATAAAATTTGAATATATAAGAATACCTTGGTCTATTTCACATATTTCTATTATTATTTTTAATTAAATTTAAGTTATATTCGTTTATACTTCTTATTACTACAAATTAGTTAGAAAATAACTATAAATTTTAAAATTTTATTACAAATTAATTAAGATTATTTTCTTAACTAATTTGTTACTTATTTCATGCTACCATCAATATTATAGTAATTTTATAAATAATTATTTTTACTAGAAATTAGTTATAAAATAATTATTAATTTTAAAATTAACTAAAAAATTATTTTATAATAAATTTTAAACTTTTTAATAATATATCTACCATATGACAATGTCATGCATATTATTTATTATATATAAAAAGTGAAGTAATTATTTGTCAATATAAATTTAGGAATAAAACTTATTAAATATAAAAATATAACAATTTTATAATTTTTAATAAATGCTGAATAAATACTCTCATACGTAACACTTAGTATAAAAAATATATAAGTGATATAATGTAATACAAAAATAAAAAATATTAATATGAATAAAATATTTGAAATGATTGAGTAAGTATCAATCATTACTCAAATTATTACTCACTGCTAAACCATGTGCCAGCATCGGTACCATCCACGCAACCAATGGCATCTTAATCATGAATCACGTTAACACACTTATTATATACGGACAAAGAAACCAATATCTTCCAAATAAAATACGAAAGCTTGCCTAGATAATTAAACTAAGCGCATCTCTTGGGATAGTGACTTACGTGGCAACTGCTCCCAAATTTTGAACTTCATATAATTGGAAATGGGAGCTAAGGAAAATCTCATGTATTCCTATTGCTGTAAGTTGGGAATCCAATTATCGTTATAATTTTACATTTGCGGAAGAGAATAAAGAAATAATTACTGCTAACGTTGAAAGTAACATTTCTCAGTCACGTTTATCATCATTTAAATCATAAAAGAAGGGGGCGATTTTATTTATATAAGAAAACAAGTTTTAATTAAAAATATACTAAAACAATTTATCACAATTGTGCCTATTTCAAAGCCAGTTTTAATATTTAAAAAAACAAAAAGAAACTCTAAGAAAAGCCAGTTTTAATATTTTAAAAATAAATTATATCATAATTTTTTTTAATCTAAATACATCCTGAATTTTCATTGGCATATGCCTATTTCAAAGAAAACAAAAAAAAAATCATTCAATTACGAATTAAGTATTAATAGAAACATACATTATCACATACATACATAAACATATATGGATAAAATGTCCTTTTAGTTAAACTAGATCAATTAATTTTAATATTGATTCATGTAAGTATGCGAATCAATATAGTTTTAATATAATTTATAAATAAATGTAAAGGACTAGATATATTTATTTTAAATTTTAAAAGATAAAAGTTAAAAAAAAAATACAAGTATTAAAATTAAATTTTTTTATTTTATAGATTAAAAATATTTATTTATTGATGTCAAAGTACCACAGTTATGCTGTGTTCTGTTTACAGAAAAGAAAATAAAGAGGAAGATTTAAAATTTTTGATTAAAAAGTAAAAATAAATAAATTTTATTTTTTAACGTTAAATTTTACTACCTTTTCTTTGTATTATTTTTCTTCAATTCCTCACCTAACCATTAACATATATAATTTATAGTATTTACTTTATTGCAGGAATAAGAAATGTTTTGCAAATACAAAGAAACAAGTTTTATAAAAAATAAAAAATAAAAAATAAAAAGCGAAGCAACGAGAAGAATGTGGAAGAGACAGACCTTGAGATTACTGGGAAGCTTGGAAGCCAAAGCCTCAGCGAAATCGGCGATGGCGTGGTTAAGGTAGAGAACTGTGGAGTGCTGTAGCTTTTTAGTTTGATTCACTATGGCCTCCACTACATCAGGGTGACAGTGCCCGCAGCACACCGTAGCAATCCCTCCAAACGCGTCCACGTACCTTCTCCCATTCTCGTCGAACAGGTACTGCTTTCTACCCTCCACTATGTTTACCTGCATCCCACCGCACACAACCATCTCTTTCTCATTAATTATTTCTAATTACATATTAAATATTAACTACCAAATATCAAATGTTAAATATTAAATATTAAACATCAAATATTAAACATTAAAAATCAAATATCAAATATTAAACATCAAAATTTAAATATTAAATATTAAACATTAAAAACAATATTTAATATTTAATATTTAATATTAATACTTAATACTTATTTAATGTTACATATTTAATATATAATATATAATATAATATTTAACTTTGAATGTTTAATATAATATTGAATATTGAATATTAAATATTGTCACCTATGTGTATCGGTTTTTCGTAACTTATTCATTACTACACTTTGAATAAATGCAATATGCATACATAAGTTTTTAGATTTCTTTTTCTGGAAAAAAAAAAAAAAGACTCGCTACGATTCCGTAGGATTCAAAGGTAAAAATAATCAAAAATAAAAATAAACTTACAAAAATACTTTTTTAAAATGTTATTTAAGTATAAATTATCAAAATCTTTTACATTAACCTACTATTAAATACAAAAGATTTGCTAGAACTCTTAAAATTATAAGAATTTAGTAAATGTTAGTATGGAACATTGATACATAAAATACTAACTTAATTAAAAAATGTCAATTATATTAATAATATATATATATATATATATACTAGTGTAAAAATTATACTAATCATAAATTGTCATCATATATGTTAAAGAATAAATAATTTATATAGGGAATATATAAAAATATATAAAATATAAAAAGATATAAAATGTATGATGTAGAAAATGTAAACTCTATATGAAATTATTTGGTTATACACCGATAAAAAATTATTTGATTATTATAAAAATTATTTTAAGAGTTATATAAAAGATAATAAGATTAATTGGCTGAAGTAGTAAAAACTTTTAAGTGATATGATATTTACACTAATGCATGAATGTTAATCTCTTATTATATTATTGGGAAATAATCGGGTGCAGCACGAACTCACGGGAGTCTTGTAGAAGTGGAAGAGGGAAGGACTCAGATACTCCCTGCGCTTCGCCAGAATCTCGGCGGCGGTGGGCCCCGCATACGGTGGCGGGGAGTAATCGAACGGCGGAAGCTCCGGGGCGGAGACGACATTCTTTTCGGTATCCGCCGCGGCCTGAGAAAAGCTGCGCCACCAGCGAAGCGGCGGAGACGCTCGCGTCACGAGTCTTCTCGCTAGGGACACAATCATTTTTCGCACCGTTGACGAAGAATTTTCCGGCGATGTGATTCTGTAATGCAGAACCCGACCCGATTTTGATAAGAGGAAAAAACAGAGAAGGCGAGTGAAGAGGATGAAGGGGAAATGATATATAGAAAAAGAATCGCTAGGGAGTGATACATGGAGAGAAGGGATTGGGTGGAGGGGGACTTAGAATGACCCTCGAAGTTGGTGAAAATTACGGTTTTGGAATTTACTCTTTTAAAATAGGGTTTTGTCTATATTAGCCGAACTGAGGCATGTACCCCCAACTATATTTTACCGTGCAAGGTTGGAATTTACTAAATGGGATAATAGCATGAATGGGAAATGTTACAACTTTTACAATTTTCTCTCTACAGAAGGATAAAGACTTTGATGTAGCACAAAAGTCACATGCCTAAAACAATGGGGAAATTATTTTGTTACATATGAATTGATACAAATGTATTAAAAATTATTTATTTTCAATTTGAATATTGATTCTTCCATTTTTTTTCTTTCTACCTTAGGAATCCCAGTCAAAAGTATTATATTATGTTCGTTAAAAGAAATATTCAGTGACATCTTTTCTTAAACACAAAACTTCAAAGTGAAGACAATTTTGAATAATATTGCACCCTATTAATTATGGAATTTAATTTTAATACATTCTTAGCGTAAATTATTTTATACTATTAATTAAGTAGAAATTTTCATAAGTACATACAAATATGTTTTTGTCTAATGTTAATTCTTATAAATTTTTAGATATCTTATACTTTTTAGTATTTTTTTTTAGTCTTTCATTATAATTAGTTTAATATTAACATGATTAACTAAATGAATAATATTAATTAAGATAATAAAAAATATTTATTATTATAATTAAGATAATTAAATTATTTTTAGATACAGAATTAAGTTAAGTAGTATATTTATTATTTAATAAAAATAAAATAATTATACATAATTTATATTTATAATTTTTTAATATATTTAAACAGTAGTTTATTTTTTAATAATATTTTTACTTTTCAATTTATTATTTTATTTTAACATTGTATTTTTTAAATATATAATTTATTTAGGTGTTTATAATTTAATTTTAATAAATTATTTTTATGTTATTTTTATATTGCAATTCATTAATTTTGACTTATAGTAATATAATTTATTTTAATATATTATATTTAAATTTATTTTATTTTTAGAAACAAAATTGTTGTCTGAGACAAAATTTAATGAATTGAAAATAAAAATAACATAAAAAATAATATTTTAAAATTAAATTATAAGCATGTAATTAAATTTAATTTTTTAAAAAATATAAAATTAATAATAAATTGGTTAATTAAAATATTAAAAATAATAATAACCATTATTCATAATATATTAAAAAATTATATATAATTATTTTATTTATATAAAATAATAAATACATTACTTAATTAATACTTATCTAAAAACTATGTTTTAATCATCGTAAGAACAATTTTTTCATATTATAGTCCTTATATTTTTACTTTGTGATTGTTTTATACGTAAAAATATTAATAACAAGGACTAAAATATAAAATAAATATTTATATAGTAAAATGTAAAATTTTTAAGTAAAGACTAAAATGAAAAGTTGGCTCAAATATATAGATTAAATAATTAATTAAACCTTAAATAATGTCTTTTTCACTGATAAACTCCAAATAAATTCCTAATCTAAACTTCATTATTTCTAACCTCTCCTAATCTCTGGTAACACGTATTTTGATTATTGTTACTAACTATTTTTCATATATTTTGTTTTATTTTTATCTTAATTCTAAGAGTTTAAAAAACTCTGTATCTACTCTTTGTTGTACTTTCAATTTTCTGTTATTTGTTTTTATTTTATAAATCTCCATTACTCTAAAGTCTAAACTAACTCTCCTTGCCACTTGTTATATTTTTCTGTTATTTCTGATCAAAGAATATTTTGCTGTTATTTCAGATGAAAAAAGATTTTGCTGTTATTTACTGATATTTGCTATTTGTTTAAATTCTACTCCTAGAAACATTTTCCGTTAGTTAGTTTTAATTCTATTATTATAGATCATTTACGTTTGTACTTTGTATTTTACTTCTAACATTATAGTTGAATTCTTTCTAATTAACTTTTTCTTTTTAAAATTCTATTACTTATTCATATATTTAATAATTAGAAAATAACTATACTATTTTTAAATTATTTGGTATATTTCTGAGCTTACGATGCAATCTACAAATTTAATTACTTTAATTAATTTCTACATCTTCTGTCAACTCATTTAAATTAATTTATAATAAACATCTTAAAATTCTATTTACGAATAAATTACGTATTCAGAATGTTCACATATTAAAAATATGTTATTGAGGTTATTTAATTTTATTACTCACGAATGTGATATTTAATCTCTTAATGAAAGACATAACTTACTACAAGTTAGATTAACTCTTCTTCTTTTGATTAAAAAAAACTATACTACATAGAGAGAGGATATAAGTGTTTTTGTGTACATATTTTTATACTTATTTACCTCTGTAATTATCTCAATAAATTACTATTTCACTTTTGCTATTTTATTTTGTACCCATGTAATTAATTACTTTACAAACTACCTATTATTATTTAATTTTCATTATCTATTTTTTGTTTTATTTTTTTATTTTTAAAAACATAGAGAGAAACGGATTGTCTCTTTTCCTCGAGTAATAATAATACTAATTTAATCTTGCTTTTTGTGTTTTAAAAATATTCTACTAGTTTATGATTAATTTTTAAACATCTCAAAATTATAATCTTATGATTCATTTTTATATTAAATTTGTTACCTTTATGATTAAAACAAAAGGCTGTAGTTGAAATTTTTTTATATATTAATTAATCTGTCTAAGTGATTTTAAGTTTAAAAATATTATTTTATATTACTTTAGAAAGTCTGATATCAAAATAATTGGTCTTATAATTTTCTCTCACAAATCCCAATTTTCAGTTTGAAAATAATTCTACTTCGTAATTAAGCTTATTATTTCGTGTTATTACGTGTACCTAAATCCTATTATTTATATTTTATAATCACATATTTAATATTGTTCTATCGGAATAATATGATATCTAAATATGTTAATTTTAGCTTCTTTATTAAAAAAAAGTTTAATCTTGACAGTAATGCAATTCTAAAAGAGTTAGATCAAATTTAAATCTACAAAATAATCTTACGATTTATAATTTATATATATGATAACAATAATGAGAATAGTGAAAAAAAAAACAATAACAACACAATTATATAAAAAAATGGTCATAATGGTTCTTTATTTATAATTTTCTTTTCACGTACGAAAAACAATATCTATTACACAATATCTAAGATGTGTTAGGTATCTTGGTATGTGTTATGAATCTTGATATGTGTGCTTTGTTAACTGCTCACTGTTAAATGATATTTAATTTTCTAGGTACTTGAAATCTTTCAAAGTTCTTCAGCATTCTAACACATAACAATTTTCATGTATTAATTATCATCAAACATTTCAACTCCTACCACTTGTCACTTCCATGTTGTCATTATTAAACATTCTTTAATTTTAGACATGTAGAAAAAAAAATTAAATGATATTAACAAAGAAAAATTTTTACCACTATAGTGATCTTATCTTTCTCAATATGTGTTCTCTAAAAAAAAAATATATGCCACATTGATAGATTAATTATAAGGATTAAATCTATACTTTATTTTAAAAATATATTACTTTTACACTTTTTATTTGATAAAAATAAAAAAAGTCTAACAATGTAATATTGTTTGTTTAAATGCTTATTTAATTCAATTGATTGAGTAATTATAAAGATAATTAGTTTTAATTTCTATCAAAAAAAAAAGAATTAAAAAATATTGTATTGCACATTTCTTAAAAAATGATTAAAATGACTTAAATCATGCATAACAAAGCAAGTTTTTCCTAAAAGTGTTTATCTAAATTGAGTACAAATCGAAAATTACAAACAAGTGATCCTAAATGTTTTCTAGTTAAGTATAATCGAACCAGTTTTATTGACACATTTTCTGATGTAATGATACATTTTTTACACAAAACATCGGACAACTAGAGTTTTTAGGAAAATCCTGAAACTCCAAGTCATCACAAAATCCAAACCCATCATGGTTGTTGCACCACCCCTTTGTCCAAAAGTCATAAACCTTCCAAGCTTTAAAGCCTCCATTTTTGAGTAAGTTGCAAACTTCTTCCCTAAAGCTTTCTAATCCTATCATCAACAAGGGAAGTCATCAGATGCCGATAAATTAATAGAAAATCCTTGGATGTAGTCAAGTCAGCAAGGAGAGGACAAAAATCCAAGTACAACTCAACACTAGGAGACAAGAATCTCATGCATCCCAAGGAAGTGGGATCCTCTGACCTGGTCACGCCAGCACCAAGGGACAAGAATCTGTGTGAATCAACCCTCCCTGAAGTGGCTGTCGAGAACGTGCCACGACCGGACACAAGGTTCAAAGTACATGACTTAAAAGCATGTGTGAAATCAACAAGAAGAAGAAAAAAGATCAAAGGGTTGAGGTTGATCCACGTGGTCGGATCAGATGCACCCACAACTCCAAGCATAGCCTATAAAAGGGCTTAGGACAAAGAAAAAGGGGTTGGAGAAAATTCTTGGGTCAAAAAGATAAAGGGATTAGTGTGAAACTTCAGATTGAAAGAGGAGAGGGAATTGGAGAGCAGAAGGGAACTAGTGAACAAGGACAGAAGCAAGCCGGAAGGCACGAAGTTTGAAGCTGAAAGCTAGAGGGAGGGAGGTCACACTACCAATCCAAGGTGTAGTCCAAACAGAGTAGAAGGACATCAAACTCTCTAGATACTAGGTTAGTCCGCTAAACACCTTTGCTTAAGCTAAGGTAGACCACTCATGACATATGCTTGTCCTCCATATCCGCACTACGGTTACACCAAAACACTAGTCAGGTCCCTTGCTCAGTTAAAATGTAGTCAACTTTTGCAAGGACCGAGTCGGTCTTGGTCCTCTATCTCCTTGCATTAAATCTCAGTCACACTTCCCTCTATTTGAACAATCTAGGTCGGTCCCGACTTTAAATAGTTGAAGGTCGCGACATCCGATTTGTTAGCTAAGTCGATCTCAGCATCCCGACATATTTGAAATCGAGTCGATCTCAGTTACCCGCTATGCTTGTTACTAAACATCATAACATCTATCCAGAGTTTCTTTTAGTTACAATTAGGACGCCTAATGGATAGTCCACACTTCTCTTTTAAAGTCATTCACGGTTTGAACGCCTACTGGATAGTTTAGTCTCCTCTTAAGGATGCCTAATGGATAGTCCACACTTCTCTTTTAAAGTCATTTTGCGCTTGAACGCCTAATGGATAGTTTAGTCCCCTCCTAAGGATGCCTAATGGATAGTCCGCATTCCCTTTTTAAAGTCATCCAATGTTTGAACGTCTAATGGATAGTTCAACCCCTTTATTCCCCATGGACGCTTAAAGGATAGTCCATCCTTCAAAACACTTAAGATTTCGAATGTCTAATGGATAGTTCAACCTTTTTCTTGGACGCCTAACGGGGTAGTCCATCCTTCAATGGTGTCAAGTCATTCCCCCCTAATGGGCGCCTAATGGACAATCCACCACTCTTATACTTCGTCATATATCTAAAACTACGTGAATTTTGATTCCTTTGACTAAAAAGAGGTACATGGGAGAAAGAGATACACTCTTGTCAAGTTATTCATCCCCAAAACCCCAAAACCCTGTATACGTGTCCTCCACTGTAAATTAAATTACTCATAAAAAAACAGCAAGCGAAATGTGAAAGTTCTTTTAGCTCATGCAACCAATTTGGGTAACTATTACGTGATAGACGTAGAGGGATGTCATGTTGTCCCTATGCGTAACCGACTCCTTGCCCAGTCTCTAATTCACGACTTGCCTTATCCATTCTTGGTTTCCGGTGTTCTCTTTAAAATGCCGGTGGCGACTCCTATCAGAGCCTAATCAATCTTGGTGGGTCCTTCCGAATTGGCTGAGTCGGTTTCGACTCTACATAGCCAGTTCCGCCATTAGGATGGATTCGACTTCCAATTTTCAAATCAAAGTTTATTCTGTGAAATTCGTCCCATCACGATTTAGGTCGCAACAGGCTCTTTGTTAATCAGTGAACTTTGTAATTGTTGTGAAGTATAGTTATTATTTTAATTATCCTTTTAGATATAAGGTCTTTTGTAGTAGCTTACCCTTATGTTTGCATGTTGCGATGACTGCGACTAATGTGTTCATGGGAACAAATATCGAGATGTTAGAGAGGGTTGATGTTTCTTGGCTTCCTATTGACCAAGGTCCATTTGGGACCCTTCTACATATGCTTTCAAGACACCTCAATGGGTCTAGAAGGAGCATGGAAGATCGACCATAACCTTCAAGGAGTCTTGTATCGAGAAGTGATGAGCATAGAGAACGTGAAAGTAGGGGTTTTGGTGGTTCCCGTCACATTTTGCACCAACCTAGAGATGTTTTTGCCTATCCTTACTATGTGGGTCCGATACACATGGATGACGAGATCAGAGTTGGATGGAAATCAACAACAAAAATGTGACACTTTGGGCTCTTGCTCGTGTCATTTCAAGAGGACTAAAGGAAATGTTGGAGCTCTATGTCTGCACCACTACCTCAGTTGCATATTTTGTTTTTGGTATATGTTTAGCCTTCAATTTCACTTCATTTTTAGTTGTTGTAAGTGTCATAAGACATAGCTCACTTTTACAATAACTTGTACATTTTCTTTTGTTTTTTTTTTTATCTTATGCAAGTTTTTATTTAGTCAATGAGCAATATGTATGACATGTATCACAAAAATGAAAAAAAAATACTTACTATTTTTAAAATTAAATTAATTAAATATCTTATTAAAAAATTAACTTTTCATAAGTTTCTAGTTGTTTGGTTGGACTAGCCTCCGAATTGGTACATGGAATGAGATAAAAAAAAAGTGTATATATATATATATATATATATATATATATATATATATATATATATATATATATATTTCTTCCTTTAAAAAAAAAAAGGGATTGGTAAACTTTTGGTATTGCTTCTAAAATTACCCTTGACGGATGATTCATTTCCATTGTAAATAATTGTTTGATAATAAAAACAAATAAACTCAACATGTGTGGCTATGCTGAGCAAGGCAATAACGAATATTAAACTAAATGTATCCATATCACGATCAATTCATAGACTTTGTTTAGAGAGACACCAATATACAAAAAGAAAGGTTCAGAAAGAAAAAATAGTTTTTCCACCATTGTAGGCTTTCCACAACAAAGAATGTAGGCTTTCAACATTCTAATGGCACTTCTGTGTTTGTTTGCAGAGTAGGATTTCCACAACCAATTTCCCATCATCATTGATGTGAATGTGTTTATGTAAACTTGGCTATTGGTTGTCGTTTTGAATTTGAGAAAATAGACGCTGAAATCCATAATGAAAAACAGCATTTTTTCCAAAGGGACAAAACATCCCCCAAATACGAAAGTAACATATAGCTTTTAAGATACGCCAACAACTTTGATATGGAATGTTCGAGTCTTGAACGAGGGACGGATGGGACCAAAACATAGATGGATCGGGATATAAAAGATTATATTTGAGTATTTACGCTAGTTAATAAATTATAGTCAAATAAACAAGTTCAAAACATGTCTACTTACTAACATTTATTCTGAATAATCGAATGGTATTAAGTTTAAAATTTTTAAGTAAGGTTTTAAAAGAGAGAAATAGTCCATCAAACATCGTTAATTAAGTTTTTCAAACAAAATTAATAAATATTTCGAATCTATGATCTATGAATAAAAATAAAAATGTCTACAAAGCAAGTAATATTAGTTTTAATAAGAAAAAAAAATTCTCAATCAGTCTCTTGCATGCAGGGACATAATACAAACAAACATATTCAAGAGAAAATATTATTTATATAGAGTTTAATTTTTTATGTATGTATAATATATATACATATATATATATATATATATATATATATATATATATATATATATGAATTTAATATTAATTATTTAAAAATGATATTTAAAATAATTTCTGATTAATTTAAAATAATATTAATTATAGTGTATATATATATCAATCATGGGTGAAGCACCCTTCAGGATAGATTAGGACTCGTCAAATCAGTGATGATAAACTCTGACGAATACAAACATTTCATATTGTTTTCAACTCTCATATTTTAAGTATGTGGAACGGACAATTATCTTTCTTAATTAGCCTTCAACAATTTTTTATGCATTTTTATATTTTTCCATTAGCGTTTTCAATTTTGTTTTCAAATAAATGGGTTATTGTAAGATCACATGAATAACCAAAGCCTTTTCCTCTATATAAGTTTTTGTTTTCCATTTTAGCAAAACAGTAAAGCTCTATTTACGATTATTTTAATAATTAGTAATGCATGACAATGAATATATAAACAATTTTTGTTCATATATATTATTTATTTGAACTTGACTCCTTGAAAGAAAACAAATGCATTTAAAAAAAATAAAAATTATAACCATTATTACAAAACACTTGAGATTATAATAAAATATTTTCATATTACAATAAAATATGAATTTTTAAAATTTAAACAAATAATTTTTTAATTAATTGTTATAATTACACTTGAGAGAAGTTAAATCATCGTTTATGATTGGACATCTTCCTTGGTTTTACGAAAATATTATCACTTTGATCCTGTAAAGAAATGTAACATTAATTTAGTTTTTTTAAATATTAATTAATTCTCTAAATAATTAAAAATATTATCAATATTTTGTCCATCAATCATAAAAGTTTATAATTTATACTTTAGTTCTCACGATTTATACACACAAAAATACAACTTTAATATTTTAATTTGAAAAATATCATTAAATGTGCAAAATAAATGACTGAAAAGGATTTCATCTTTAATTTAATAATAAGTTTTACGAATGAAAGATCAAACAATAAAGCTATGCATCCGATTCATTTTACCAAAACTAGATAACAATTTTAATATAATCAATATGGTGTTGGCACATGTATTTATTATACCTAACATTAGTACTTTCATTTCAAAATTATTGATATTTTATTTATTTATTTATTTAAAAAAATGAAATTTTACAATCTCAAAATTTTATTAATTATTTTATATACATACCCTTATTTAATAATTATTATTAAAATTATTTAAAATAATTAATATTAGCTATATTTAAAATCTATTTCAATAAAAATAAATCATCAAATCTTAAATTAAATACAACAATATTTTATATTTATTAAATATTCTTTAATTTACGTGTATTAACTTTAAAAATCAATAATTTTGAAAGAAAGGAAGTAGTTGATTGATGAAGCGTCCCATTGAACAAGAACAATAATGCAATACTCAATCCTTGCAGAATCTTATCTTACCTTGAAAAATGCCAACACCAATCAGATCTCATGCTGGTGTTTTTGGCATTCTTAGCTTAGCTTATTTCCTTACATGTGAATCGTGAAATTGTTAGGTGCTTCCCTAGCTCAAAGAATTTTTACGTTTTATAGTTCAACGTGTATCAACTCATCATGACATTTGCAATATCATATAAAATTATGATGGTCCACATAAGATTATCAAACATTAAGTGGCATGACGTAATAAAAAAGCAAAATATTAATGGTAAGTGAGTTAACCATAGCTTTTTGTTATAAAAGCAGCTAGGAGTAAACCCAACAAAAAAGGAAATAAAATAAAATAAAATAAATCCAAGAATTTACGATACATGCACTCATGTAGCTACAAGCAGTTGATGATAGCAAGCATGATTTAAGACAAATGGTCCATCAAATGCTCCCAAGTGTGATGATAACACTAATATTTCTTTTAAGTGGGAAACACCTGTCCAGATATATACAAATAATGTTACTAGAATAGTGCATAACTACATATTTGTTTAATAAATAGAAAATTAAGAAGAATCTTTTAAACGTGTGCAATTCGATTCACCTAATCGTGTTTATCATCGGAAGGAAAGATGATTATTAGCATCTTTTTTTTTTTTTTTGTGTACGAAGTTATATATGTATCTCGTAAAGGAGATATTTTTATTACTCGAGTAGAGTAGGAGCTTTGTCGACAATAAAAAGTTTTCTTTAAATATTTAATCGTTGTATATCTGAACTTAAATTCGAGATAATTAATTCAATTAAAAAAATTATTTATCAATTGATCTACTAATCTATAATAGATAATAAATACTTTTCTCTGTATTGATGTGTAACACGTTAGCCAACATATTTTTAATTTATGAATAATTTTAATTATTTGTGTTTCATTTTAATTAATTTTTCATCTTAAATTTTGACTAATTATGAATGAAAAAACTAAAATATAATATTTTATATATAATCAGCAATATATTGGTTGTTCTATAATAAATATTTGGAGTTGAGTCTTATGATAGAAGAAGATGATGTAATTGACAATCTGAGATGACAGCTCACACCAAGGGAAAGTTTGGCAAACATGAAGTTTTTAATTTTTTGGAAATTTGAAATTGAGAAAATCTGATGTTGATATATTATTATAAAAAATATTATGATAGTCTCGTTAATTCATTTAATATAATTATAAATTTATAAATAATATTTAATTAAGTATAATAAATAATTATATATAAAAAATAATAAATATTACTAAATATTTTTAATATATTTAATACAAATTTTAAAATAAAACTAATTTATAAAATATATTATTTAACTTTTTAATATATTAAATATTATAATATTTTCATTTTTAAGTCTTTAAAAATTGTGAAGGTATTAGGTAATAAATTATTTAAAAATATTATTACTACAATATTCAAGAAATATTTTATTAAAAATTGTAAAACAATAAAATAGAGAATAAAAAAATTTATTATGTTAAAATTAAATAAAAAATAAAAAATTACATCAACATATTTATAATTTTAAAATTTATAAAAAATATTTTTACAATAAAGTTTTCCATAATTCTAATGAAATTATTTATCTAAATTATATTATGAAAGAATTGCTTATGTAATTGAAAAGTTATATTAAAATTAAATATAAAAACTTTAATTTTTAAAAAATATATTTAAATATTTTTAATAATATTTATAATTAATCAAATAAATTTTTATCTATCCTATGAATTATGATTCCTAAAATTCATCATTACCATAAATAGTAACTCTTGGGTACAAATTTCCTAAGAATCTATTTGATGGCTATATTAATATCATATCCAATTGTATTATGTTGTAATAAATTATTTATTGTGTCAATAAGATAAGATAACTTTATCTTATCTTATTAGTTTAATATATTTTTTTTATGTTAAATGAAGAGTTAAGTTAGAAAATAAAATAATAAGATAAAGTCTTTTTATATAATTTACATATAATATATATATATATATATATATATATATATATATATATTATAATTATAATATTAAGAAAACAACTATATAAATAGAAAATTTCTTTTGCATGATTTAGTTAAATCTTTTTTATTTTAAAAAATAAAAAATGAAATTAGAAGTTATTATGTATTATAATGAAACAATAAATTTTTTATTTGAACATAATTTATATTCTTTCCGATCATTATTTAGTTTATTTCAAATATAATACATATAACACAATAAAACTTTTCCTTCTCTTATTCTATTATTATGTTCTTAGTGTGTTCTTATATCACATCTCACTATAAAATATCTTAGAAGTGACTACTTAGATTTTAAATTTCAACAAATATTTATTATCACCAAAATCAATAAATATTTTGTATGTATAATATGGTAATATAAAAAGAATATATAAATTAGTTAAATAAAATTAAAAATAATTTATTTAAATATATTATATATTTATTAACAATTAAATTAAGAAAATTAAAATTATACATAAATTAAAATATGATAACTAAAAGTCCAATTAAACTTATTTAATAATTTATTATTTATTGTACACAATTAGGTAACCAATTTGCACCCAAAAAATAGCTTAATTTGTGTCCGGATTGAGTTATTTTAAGGAAATCATTATCATAAATTACTATTTTTTAAAAAGATTTATTTCGTAAATTTAATCATTTGCCAAACGTGTGCTGACTAGGACAATTATCCCATCTGATAGCAAAAGTATTAATTTGTCATTTTCTTTATGCTTTCTAAATTTGTTATATTATATATCTATTTATTGTTTTTTATTTTAATTGTAAATTTTTTTTAAAGAATATTGTTGTACTTTATTAAAACTTAAATTTAAGTATTATAATATATTTGATTTGAACTTTGTGTTCTTTAAATATTCAATATATAATAAATAACTAATATTTTAATCTATGTATGGTTAAAAGAAGAATATATATGTTTTATATAATTAAAATTTATAATAAAAATATTTTTTAATATATAAATTATATTCCAATTAAAATTCATAATAAATAAATATTTGTAAAGTTATAAATTATATTTTATATTTATAATAAATTATTTATATTATGATACAATATTATTTTTAATTATTGATAATTTTTATTAAAAAGAACATTGGAATTTAATTTAGAACAAAAGATATTGTAAATGATATATTATAAGAGATAAGATATTAAAAAAAAATCTTCAAAAATATTTTTTGAAAAAAAAATAGTTAAAAATATTCTTGTTAAAAACTGATCACTAAAAATTCTCGTTCAAACTAACTCTACACCAACAATAATTTGTGACTAGAAGATACTGTTAATGTATTACTATTAAACTGTTATATATTTATTTAATATTATATATTGAGGGAGAATTCATTTACTCGGAGAGTAATTATAAGAGAGTTACTTATATTCATCATTTATTTTTTTTGTAATTTAACATATAAGATATATCACTTATTACATTACAAGAAAATGAATGGTGAGGATCAGGAGCAACTCCCTTAGATTTACTTTTAGAACAAATGAATATCTTCTCATATACATATTTTTATTAATACTAGTTCAAAAATTATGAAACTATTAAATTTTGAACTAATATCTTGAACAATTAAATATCTGATACAATTTTAAAAATATTAAAATAAATAAATTATAATTCAACAACGAATCATGCAATCAAACTTATAGAAAAATGACAAAACATATAAATATTTATCTTAATATTAATAATATATTTAATATTTCTATTAAATAATATTTATCAATTTTCACTCTCAAGAACCTTAGTTAATTTGAGTAAGATTAATTGGTGTAAAAAAAATACATATAATTTTTACTATAATAATAATAATAATAATTTTTTTGAAGTATTGTTCTTTTGTCAATTATACTCTCCACATGTATTCATTATTAAAGTAAAATTTTATTGTTGAAATATATAATAATCAGTAAGATTTTAAAAAATAGAAATTACTAATATAAAAAATTTATAATTTGAGTGCTTAAAAAAATAAGCACAAAACAATCTTTTTAATTCTATTACTAGTTGCTTTACTTTTTCTTTTCTCTTTTTTTTTTTTTACTTACGAGTGTTTTCAACTACTAAGTCAATGATTATTAAAAAAAAAAGTTTTGAAAAAAAGAAAAATTACGTATGTAGTGTAAAACTCAATTTACAAATGACATTCAGCCCGGGAAGTCTAGTTAGGTAGGGATGAGATCAAAACCCAAAAAATACAACGCAAAACAGTTACTTAAAGATCGCTCCATTTAGTTAAAAAAAAAACATATTTAGCCTATCAAATATATTTTCACAAAGTTTTGCACTTCTTCGATCTTTATTTTGTGCCCTTCAAAATATTTAGCATATCAATTTAGTTACAATATTATACTTAGCCTATCAAACTATAAAACTAAATCTTCAGAATTTTCATATACAATATTCAAACAGAGTTCTAATGAAATTACATGTGAATCAAGCAACAGCTACAGTAGTTTATACTCAAAAAAATCTTCATAAATAGAATAGAGAAGAAGGCCATGTAAGGTAATTTTGATCAAGTATGACATGGAAATTTACTCATCAAGTATCATTGTTGTTGATCACAACTTCAAATTATAAACTAAATCCAACTGGCTAACTTAATATGTAATTCTAAGGGATAATTATGAACACAAGGGACACTTATGCAAGCAAGGTAACTTCACACAATTTACTGGGACAATGATATCATAAAAGTATATATAGCATATCTATAAGAACTTCAATAGCATTAATACTGTCTGAATGTAAGATTGAGGCGACCAGGAGAAATGCAAGCATCTCTCAGCAATTCATATGGGGCTGAATTTGGGAACACTGATGACACACCATGGAAAACATGTCGAGATTCACCACCAAATATCAACACATCTCCTGATTCTAGAAACACACTCTCTGCATTCTTAACATCCCTCCCATCCCCATAAAGAAATTCTGCTGCATTACCAACAGAAAAGGACACAACAGGCAACCCTTTTCGGAGACTTTCTCTGCTCTCATCACGATCCTGCATCAAATAGTTTCAAGAGAGTTAGTCCACAATCCTTCATACTTGTTACTTTTCTTTTATTACTTTTTCTTTTCAATAATATCCAAGTATTTCATCAGTTCTCACAATGAAAATGCAAAGCAAGCTAGTGTAGGAACTATGGGAGCTAACCTGATGAAGACCAAGTTTTCCATTGTTTGTATAAAAATTGACTATGCATATATCAGGAGTCATTGAAGGAAGCACGTCCTCCACATTCCGTACTCTATATTCCTTTTTAATTAGAGAATGTGCTTCTTCGATTGCTCTTAAAACCAGAGCACTGAAGTGATTGGGAATACTAGGTGGCTTGCTACCATCAATTACTCGTTTCTCTCCATATTTATAGGTCTGAGGATCCCAGTCCAAACCAAGACACATCATCTTCAGTCTTAGTTTCGCTCCATTTGCATAACCTGGTTGATAGAATCCTCCATGACCAAGACCAAGATCACGACAAGTTTTCACTATTTCGACCTAAAATTAGTAGAAAAATATAGTATAAGAGTTAAACTAATAAGATATGAATAAAAAAAAATTCAATCAAATGCAGAAAAGTTATGGTTCAACATTCAGGATACATGGGGGCAAACTTATATAAAATGAAATGCATTATAGTACAATACAACAATAGACAGTAGAGAGAATTCGTTGCATCTTATGTATCATCATCTCATATACAATGAAGGCTGATTTTGAAATTTGTCTCCTCTTAATATCTTAGTAGTTGCTGTCAAGGTTGACGAACTCCTAGTTTTGAAAATTGATAATGGTGAGGTTTTGATCAATTTGTGTAATTCATTTAAGTCCTAGTAAAATGTTACATTCATGTTGGCTTCAGAAACAACACATGAGCAGAATAAAACAATGCCACTGTAGGGTCAATGAGGGGCAAAAATTACATTTGATTTCAATTTCATTTTATTTTTTGACTTGAAAGCTAATGCAAGTTTACACGAGTCTACCCAAGTTTATCCAGAAAAAAAATTGACAACAAGTTAACTCATTTTTTCTCTACTTAGAATCATAAATTTGCAAGAGAATGCTAAGAATTTGACAACAGTTTATGCATTATAACATTTATCATAAATTGCAATTTCTACTTTTGCAATAAATGGCATTCAAAAAAACATTAAAAATTAGTATCCTGCATGCTGAAACAAGTGAAAACCAAATACCTGTTCATCATGCGTTATGTAATTTTTCAAGAGAACCATTCCAGGCCTCAGTATCACCCCTTCTGTCCTTCCCTCCTGCATCTCAATGCAGCTTTCCTTGCTTTCCCCCCTCAATTTAGCTCCTATTAAAGCATGATTTATTCTTCCATGATAGCAGATGTCATATGGTTTAAACATTGGTGTGCTAACTGAAGCATCCAAACTGAGACCAACTTCTGCATAGTGAAAATTGCTACGGTTATTGTAAGTTCTATTGACAGATGCAGCTTTCTTCTTACAAGAATAACTACCTTGAGGCGATTCATCATGAGGGGTTATCAAGTTAACAAGTGGCAATTTCTTAGTAAGTGATAAACCACTATTTTCAAAATCGGAACTAGGTACACTACAATTGTCTCCACTGGCCTGGGCTAATCCTAATTCAATTCGATATTTCCTCCTGAATTTTGTGTGTCCAAAACCAGCAGTAGAAGTCGATGGGGAAGTTAAATGATTAGAACTAGACATTAACTTAGGGACTGAATAATTCTTCACATTCTTTCTAACCAGGGGTACAGGAATCCCGCCTATCATTATAATAGATTCTTTATTAACATGAGATGTATCTGCCAATGGGACATCAGCCATAACCTGCATTTGAATCATGGAAATTAAATTAAACATAAAACAATTATTCTTAAGTAAAATGTAATCTTAAGCCTAATACAATTTTTGTTGAATCCTACGAGTCAGAGCCAAATTAAGGTAAAATAGACTCATCATAGTTGCATCATATTATAACATAAAAGCAAAAGTTTATACCAAATACACACAAACTAACTGATATTTCTGCATTTCTTATTTTATGATAAGTCTTTCTTACAAATTAAGTGTATTATCAACTTAGTCATACCAATAAAATTTCTTTTTCTACTCTCTTTCGCATCATGTCTTTTAGGCTATATTTAGATTGGTGGCAGAGAAGAGAACAAATGAATTGGAATAAAATAAAGCGAAATAGATTAAAAAAGAACAGGTTAAAGATATCATTCAATTGTTTGGGTAATCTACAATAAAATGGTTGCATTCGTTGAAAAAAGAACGTAGCAGAGCAAATTACAACTTTCTCATTCCCCTATTACCCTTACTTTATGTGATTTTATTTTATTTTTTATCAACAAAGAATCAATATAAGCCATTCAAGAAAATGCGTGCTACTAGCCTAAGAGAATAAATTTGCATCAATAAGAAAAGTTGGGTCTACTACAAATAACTATTTAAGAGAAAAGGGTTGAGTGATACAGAATGTTTGGGAACAGCAGAGCCTGCATCGTTGCTCGAATTGACATTTTTGCCCATCTGGTTGGAAGTGGAAAACCTATGAGAGATTTGGAGGAAAAAAAGGTGACGAGGAATCCGTGTCAGAGGAAATGAAAGGACCATGTAAGAGGAATAGAGAGTGAAGCAAGCATGGTTGCTTATTTAAACAAGAAATCATGACTCACACAAGTATGGTTTGATAATAAAAGATCAAGTCGTGATTAATAATTATTAATTGATTAGGGAAGGAATTGATTCCTCCAAGATGAACTTTGATATGCCAAATAATAACTATTAATTGATTGGAAAATGTAAAGTTTCTTATATATAATATTTATATATTTGATAATTGATAGATTTTATCATAATTCTTGATATTTCCTCGAACTTAAAAGTGGTCACTGTAACCAAAGCGACAATATGCACTTTGATTTGGCGCGGTGATTCATATGCACTGGCACGCCTGCTTCCACAGTCCCTTCAAACCAAAAATCCCTTTCAAAATTATAAAGGAAAATTTTGAAAAGTTGAATTTGTTTGGTTTTCTTTTTCAATTAATATATTAATTTAATTTAGAATTTAACTCCCACAAGAGTATAATTTAGAAAGACAAAGTATAATTTAATAGTAATTAATTAAAATATCAACTGTTGATATTATAATTAATTACTATTTATTTATATTATATTATATATATATATATATATATATATATATATATATATATATAATTTTATTATAAATTTTAATAATTATTTTTATAATTAATGACCATAAGTATATTTTTTATTCTAATCAATATTTACAAGATTAACTATTGATAAATCATCATTATTAGAATAATAATTAGAATGATATGGTAAAAAAAAGTTATACTATTTATAAATTATTTACATTTTATTATATGTGTACAGTACAAAATTTTATCATAATTTTTAATTATTAATTTTATAATTAATAATTTTATGTATATTTATATTATTAAAAGGACACATTTTGCATTTAGAAGAAATCAATACTTTAATTAATTTAGCAAAATCTAATCATAGATTTTTATATGGATTAAGATTATTAAATTTTATAATAATCATTTTATCTAAATATATTGAATTAGTTGATAGTATACAATTTTTAAAATGAAATTTTATACTTTTACTTTTTTATTTTATATAATAAATATATTAAAAAATCATAAATTTAATAAAAGTGATTAACGTGTTACTAAAGTAACAAATAATTTAATATATTAACATATATAAGTAATAATTATGTTAAAATGAAAAAACAGATAAAAAGATGGATTAAATAAATAACAATCTTAAAAGTGTTACTGGTTAAATTAATATTAAAATGTTGTTAAGCTAAATAACATTGTCCATCTTTTGGACCGATTAAGTAATTAAAAATAAAAAATTACTAAAATAATATTTATTATATTTTTATATTTCTGTGATAAAAAAAATTTAACAATTTTTCTCTTTTTAGTTGTATAAACTCAATTGTAAAAATTGATGTTAACAATTTTTTTTATTAGAGATAACTAACAAGTTTTGCATGTATTATATGGATGCTTTTAAAAGATTTAGTAAAATTTATAAATAAAAAATAACTATCATTATTATATTTAACGTGTATTACATAATTAATAATTATATTATAAATATATAAAATTATAAAATACAAATATAACAATAATAAGAAAATGAAAATATTTAGAATTAAATATTTATAAAATTAAAAAATATAATTTAAGAAGAAATAAATTAAATAGAGGTTTTATGATAGTCAATGGGAACCATTTCTTTTGTTGATATTGTAAAAATCGTATCTTTTGAAAATGTACAAACATGATATCTTGTCCATTTCTAGCTTTTTCAATTTGTAAAAAAAATAAAATTTAGTAATAACTATTTTATTTCATTTCTTGTATTGCAAAAAACCTTATGTTTTGATTTCATTTCTTGTATTGTTATTGCAAAAATCTTATGTCTTGGAGAATGCTTGAGACATGAGATAGTGATTTCAATCCAAAAATCGAATATTTTTTTTATTTTTAATATATTTTTAATTTATCAATCTTTATTTTAAAAAAAAATTAAGTACCTTTAAGTTCTTCGTTATACATAGACGCGTACGGTCGCGTACACGTATGTAAATATATATATATATTCCTTTTAAGTTAAAATAAATTTTCTTTTACAAAATAAATACAATAGAAATTAAAAAATAAAGGTTAAATTATAATTTTACTCTTCTATGGTAAAAACTCATTTTAGTCCTTTATCTTTTTAAAATATTTTGATTCTTTAACTTCCAAATTCAAATTAAGGTTGTCTTCTAGCAAAATTTATTGTTTTCGATTTTGGAATATGATTTAAACTATTTTTTATTGATTCAATAAGTAAAATTTATATTATTAGATTCATCAACATAAAAACTATAGAAACCAATGTTCAAATAAGAAATTATTATAAACAAAGTAAACACGGTGTATAAAGTGAGTTTCATAAACAATTGAAAAACTAAAATATTTCATCATGTTATAGTAAAGAAGCATTTTAGTATTATACTTGCTTTTGTATAATAATATCCCTTACAATAGTAAGTACAGTTTCGAAAGACATAATCAAGTAGATGACTTGATAATGAGATTCTACTTAGGGATATTCCTAAAATTGTCCCTAGTCAAGTGCATGACTTGATGATATATCAATTTAATTTAGAATTTAACTCCCTACTTAAACAATATTAATAAATTGCAACTAGTATATATTAGTGGACTAATAATCACATCTCATAGATCATGAATATGAGGTATTAAGTCCATTTGTAGGTACACATGAGGAGAAATGATGTATTGGACTAACTCACTTAAAGAACATTACACAAATTATTACATTAAGTCATAAATGATTATCAAAGTAATAATTATATGGAGTTCTTTGACTTAAAGTGACACGAGAAACTTTGTGTTTTGATACAAACAAACGTCACATGTAGCAAGGGGATTATAAAATAATGTAATTGAATATAAAATGAATTGTTAAGAGGAAAAAGAATGATATAGATGAAATTTGCCCCTTCTATATCATAGGAGCAATATTTGTAAGGTTACTTGACAATAAAACTATTAAATGCTTGACCATGCTCAAAAGGAAAAATATGAGATGTTCATCACAACAAAATTCAATTTGGTATCAAAGAACATATATTAGACTATACAAGGACAACATATTTCATGTCTTGTGTCCAATTAGAAATTTAGACAAAGGGATTATTAGATGACCTATATGAAATAATTATCACATAAAGGTTTTGTTAATTCACCAACATTCTCAATATTGAGTAATAGTGATGTATCGGTAGATACTACTTATTATTATCAATATTAATATAATATATCTGCATCTAATGTTGAATCTCATTATTAAGATAACCTATAGGGTTGCACATTATTAAGAGAACCTATAGGATCACACACTTAATATGAATGCACTAAGAACAATTAAATTTTTTAGATGAACTAGAATTACTTAATGAGTCAATTTATTAAAATTGAGTTCATTATGAATGACATACCTAAAACCTTAAATTCTATCTATTTATGTAACTCATACCCCCAATTGAATTATAATATAAAAAGAACATTGCTTGCTCAAATTGATTTGTAACAAGTGGTTGAAAAACTCAATCTTTAAAACTTGAGTGAATTCATTTCTAAAACAACAAAACTCTTGTATCAAAATCGTTTTTTATGAATGAACAAATAAAATTCATGCAAGTGAAATCCCATTATCCACAAATGCTTTTATGCCTAATATGATATAACTAAATATGAAGACAATATTGACATCCTTTAAAAAAAATAAAAACTAAAATTACAAACTTTAGTTGGAGGAGATACATCACATGTGCAATGGTACAAGTCCAATCATAAGTTCAATATTGTACCTCCCAAAGTTAGAGTACAATTAATCTAATTATTAAAAGGATACTGACCTTGACATCACACCTAACTCTTTTGTAGAATGGTGGATTACTAATAAGACACTAGTAATTCACTTCCACTAGGTCACTTTGATGCAAACAAATAGAGGTTTGAAAGATTTTGGGTACTCAACCGATCTGCCATACATCATGTACTTTATGTTGTCAACATCCATTCTAGTCAAGAAAATTGTTCTCATACTCATCGAAAATCACTCTATATCTATGTATGTTTCAACACATTTGAAAATGGTTAAAGAGAGACATTAGAATGGGTGAGAACAAAATGTTGTGGATTATTATTCATATATATATATATATATATATATATATATATATATATATATATATATATATAACCACAATGTCATCACATTCAACATAATCATCATAATCAATCTACATTCAGTTTAATCACAACAACAAATTGGTCCAAAAGAATTTAAGGGCTTAATCTATTTTCTTTTAGAATTAACCCACAATTTGATCTTGCAAGTGATAAGTTATTTATCTTTGATCCTTATATGTATGACATTGTTTGTTTTAGTCCCTCAAAATCCAAGGCAACACACTTTTTGGTTCCTAGATATTTTTTGGGTATAATTTAGTCTCAAATGACTATTTTTTTAGTCCCCTTGTTAATGAATGTTACCAAAGAGACTAAAAAGTGAGTAACTTTAGATTTTTAGGAACTAAATTATAAAATATTAAATTGATAAATCTTTTACTATTAATATATAAATATTGTATTGATACAATTTTTTTATCATTGATATATATATATAATCTTTATTATTTCTCTATGATGTTAACAAAATCATAAATGAAACAATTTTAGAAAAATATATTAAACGAATGTTGAATAATAACAATAATATTGATGATAATGATTTAAATAGATCAATTCATTAATCATAAATAATTATTTTGATCTTTTTTTTTATTTACGAATTTTCACATTAGTGAGCTTAATTTCTTCATCTAAATTTTTAAATCACAAGACACACATCAAGAGAAATTCAATAGATTATAAATATGCCAAGTAGATATATAATACACAAATGAATTTTATTTAATTATATTCTAAAAAAATATTTTTTTTACAAGTACGAATAGTTAGAAATTTATATTTATAGGTTATTTTTTTTTATAAATATACCATAGACCAGTTCCTTTTTTTAAGTATTTAATACATCAATAATTTTGAACTTCATATTACTTATCTCAAGAGACATGTTAGATTCAGGATATTCCAATTTAATTAAATAGAATGATAATTTCTTATTTAGAATTTTTATAGTAAATTTTTTTATGAAATCATACATGATAATATACTAGACTTTCTAATTCTTTTAGAGGTTTATCTAAATGATTTATGATATGATTAGGAAGATGTTTCAAAAAGGATTTCTTATACTCACTTATTTTTAGAAGGAATAAATTAGCAAGCTACAACTTTGATGTATTTTACGAAATATATATTTATAACTCGTTAACGTCCTCTTTCTAAAAAAAGTGAGTGTAATTTAGCAAAGTCTATGAGCATTTGCTAACATACACCTACTTGTTTTGTAGAATGATTAAGTTAGCAAACTACACGTTAGGTGCATTTTAAATAATTATAGTTATAGTTTACTAACTTACTCCTTTAATTATATGTTCATATACTTATATTGTTGGATCATTACTCCAACATTAATCTTATATGTGAATAATTATATATTGTGGATTGTAGTTATGGTTAAGCCTAATTAAAAGTGATTTGATAAGGTTTACAAATATGTAAAGACCAATGGGTAAGATTCGTTTTTTTTTTGGTAATTCTAAGTTAAAATATCAGAAAGTTTATATATTTTGGAATGGGTTAATTGAAACAATATGTTTCCAAAGTGGCTTCTTTTATTGAAGTTAATTCATTTTGAAATATAAAAGGTGTGCTTGTAATTTTCGTAAATACTGATTAGTCTAAAGGAAGGTGAGTATTTTATAAAATTGCATGTGTCTATGTAGTAATAAATGCGTGAGAATTATTTAATTTTACATTTGTATAAAGAATCGATCTAAAGGAAGATTAATTATTTGATATGTTATTATTATTAGTATTTGATTACTATGTCAAGGTATCACTAAAAAGTTAATATTTTGTCCAAAGATAAAATGTTAATGGATTTCCAATATCTTGACATTTATATGAACATGTTTTGTATGTTTATTGTTCTTTGTTAAATTGTAAATGATCTTGCAAATATTACTGCCAACATTAATTCCATTCCTATTTTGGGTGGCTCAAATTTCAAGTCCAAGAAAGAAAATGTCTTGTTAGTTCTTGGAGTAATAGATCTCAATCTTGCGTTAAGGGTTGACTCTCCCTCATCTCTTAAAGATTGGAGTACCTGTGAAAAGGTTTTTCAAGAATGAAAAGGCTGAGATAGGTATGTTTTTGAAAAAACTAATTTCTATGAAGTATAAGGATAGGGGATGGAAAAGGAAAAAAGATGAGGAGGCTATAAATATAATTCCTCAAAGGAAACCAAATGAGCCACGAGGAAATGGTTGCCTCTTTTGTGGAGCTAAAGGGCATGTAAAGAAGCATTGCACTAACTATCACACATTACGTGTTGAGAAAGACATGCTTCTTAATTTGATTTATTTTGAGGTTAATTTAACTTTGGTACCTAAACACACATGGTGGATAGATTTTGGTGCCATAATTCAGATAAGTGTGTATATGCAATGTTTCCTAAATTGTTGAAAATCAAGTGATGGTGAAAGATACATCTATATGGTGAAAGATATATCTATATGGTGAAAGATACATTATATGGTGATAGTAAGATAGTTTAAGCCGAGGCAATTGGAAAACTTAGATTATTGTTAAAGAGTAGATATTATTTGGATCTTGATAAATCATTTATTGTACTATCTTTTAGATGAAATTTGATTTTTATTTCTTCTTTGGACAAATCTATTTTTTCTTGTTCATTTGAGAATGAAAATTTTAATTTGTTTTATGATTTAAAATTGATTGGTTCTAGTTCTTTGTTAGGTTACAATAATAATTATTTGATTTATACAATTGCTTCATTTAATGAATCAATGTAATTAAGTACACAAGGCATAAAGGAAAAATTAACTCATGAGAATTCAATTGTGTTATGGCACAAGAGATTATTATATCACATCTCTAGAGGAAGAATAGAGAGACTCATGTCAAATGATATTTTAGAACCTATAGATTTTATTGGAGGGCAAACAATACTTGAGAAATACCTCAGATCAATATTTCCTGCATAGCCTTCAAGTGTCCTCATTGGTTGTTGAGGAGATCAACCCATAACAAGCATTAAGAAGAAACAAAACACTACTACTATTTTCGGAAGGACAAAAATAGAGTATAATTCAGAATTAAATTGTACATAATAATACATTCAAGGACTTAAAAAATAAGTAACTTCATACTTTCGGAAACTAAATTATAGAAATACATACATTCAAAGACCATAAATAAATAGCTTGTCACTTTCAGGTCCATTTCTTTTATTTTTATTTATCTATCATATTTTTTAATTTATGTTATTTTTTTATTCCCTTACTTCCATCTCCTTTTAGAATTGGGCCAATTCAAAGTAAAAGTAAAACAAAATCAGAATTCTGAAATGAATGGGGGAAAAATTAAATTAGACTTGAGAGCCCATAAAATAGAATCCAATTGGGTTGTTTGAGCCCATTTCAAACGAATGAATGTCCACTCCAATTTACAATCTAATAAGACAAAAACAAAAATAGAAAAATTAAAAAAATAAAAATAGATTGAAAATAAAATGAAAGTGAAAATAAAAAAGATAAGGTCTTGTTCCCCCGCAAAATTGGTAAAATCTTTGGCTCTGCTCGTGCACCATCATCATCAGCTCCTTTGGACCATCCTCGTCATTGTCAAACTTGCACTTGCTGCATCACAACTTTTAATCAACCCAAATCATTTAAAATGTATATAAATACTGATAGCTTAATCATGTTAGGGCCTCGAAATATTTTTTGGAAAACAATCCAAGTGAGTGAAACTCTGAATAGAAACCAAAAGCTATTTGGGATCAGTTTCTATAAGGTACAAAATCTCCTTTAATATCTTGTTTATTATAATTTTGTATATTTAACGTTGGCAGTTGGAAATCCTACGTCATTTAGATATCAGAATAGAGTATATTAAAAATCTTACATCGTTTAAAGATATGATTAGAATATATAAGTAAATAAATATTTAATTTAAAAAATTTAATTTTATAAAATTAAATTAAATTCAAACTCATATTTCAGTATTTTTTATATGAAAAAATATTACTGAACACACCCATACTAACCCAAATCACCATCAACCTAGGCCACCAGTTTGCACCGAAGAGCCTAAAACGAAAACCATCGAGGACAAAAGAAAAACAGAAAACCCTTGTCAAATAACAATAAAGAAGGACAAACAGAGCCTTATAAGTTAGAGTTTTTATTTTCTTCATTATTTTATAATATTATTTTACCTGGATTCGTGTGAGAGAGGTCAAGTGTGGGATTTCAACCCAAATTTATATGACAAATTTTATATCTCATTATTAATAAATGTACCTCTATTTTTACTTTTATTTTTTAATTTTCTAAATTTTTCTTTTTGAAATTTTTTTTCTAGAACTATTTTTAATAAAAAATTATAGCTCTAGAAATTACTTTTCAGAATACGTATTTATTGTTCTGAAAAATACTTTCTAAATATGTATATTTTTGTTCGAGAAAATATTTTTAGATGGAAACGAAAAACAAAAATTAAAACATATCTTAAAATGCAATGTTTAGCACCAAAGAAATCAACAACACGTGGAAAACAATTAATACTTACCTACAAAGAAAATTATCACTACACATTAATCTCTATTTTGAAAAATATTTTTTGAAACAAAAATATACATTCTAAAAAATACTTTTTGAAATAAATATATTTTTATTTTAAAAAGTACTTTTTAGAATAGGTATATTTTTGTCCCATAAAGTATTTTTTGGTAGAATTAGAAATTACACGAACAATAAAAGAGTGATATCTAGAAAACAATTATTACCACTGTGACGAAGAAAATTATCACTACACATTCAATAAATATAAAAAATATAAAACATTAATCATAACAAATGATGTCGTATTACAATAACAAATATGAGGAGTTTAAAAAATAATAAAGATGAATAGTGTAAAAATAAGATTTAAAGAAGGATGAAGATGGAGATAAAAAAAAAGATTTAAAAAAGGATAAATATGTAGTGTAAAAATATGATTTAAAAAATAATGAAAATAAATATGTAAAAATAAAATATAAAAAATAATAAAAATATGTGAAAAAACATGTTTTATAATATTTTTTGTAAAAAATATTTTAATAAAAAAATAAAATATATTTATTAACAAGAGAGTTGTAAATATCGTAAGTCAATATATATATATATATATATTGATTTATTTTATTTCATTTTTTGGACTCGGCCTAAGGTTAGATTTTTAGTAACTTTTAATGGACTCAACTGGATAGAGCAGCCCATCAAGCATCAACTGGACTATGTCCAGTCCACACTCTCCCCTAGCCACCAAGACTGGGCCCAGTCTTACTCAAATCTGTTTTTTTATTGGACTTTCTTTCTTGTACAGAAATACAAAATCTAGAACAGAATCAAATTTTTTTTTATCTCAATGAATTAAATGTTTAGTAATGGTAAAATAATTAAAATACTCATCATTAAAAAATAAAATTAAAATCAATTATTCGTATTGTTAACTTTATTTTGTTATTCATTAGTTTATTTTATTATTGATAGTACAGGACTAACTGTAAAAAAATATCAATAAACAATTAATTTGATTGATTGAATCTTAGTAATGATGATTATATGTTGAGATTTATTTGTCTATTTATTTTTATATAATTTTAATATTCTCTTATCTATTGTATATAAAGCCAATTGTTAAAATAATAAAAATGTAAATGATGAAAAATTAAATATTTTATTTATATATTTGTTATAAAATATTTTAAAATTATGTCCATATCACTTTTTTAATATGTAATTTATTTTATTGTATTTTATTTTAAATAAAAAGAATTAATTCGAACATGACGCTCTGTGGATTTTATGTTTTAAGGATATGAATATGACGTTTCGAGTATTCCCTTATTTTATTTTATTTATTATTAATTTTTTAATATGTAACATTATTTTATTTCATAATTAAAAGGGATTGGTTCTAGTATGATGCTATGTTGATTTTATGTTTTGATAATAGGATTGATTATCACATCTTGATTATCTCCGAAATAAAACTAAGTAGATATTTTGTATTTTAAAAAATAAAAATAATCAAATCAAATCTTTTTAAAAAAATGAGGTAACTCTTTTCATTGCATCAAGATAAATGTAGGACACTCTCGCCTCGCGTTGAGCCATAACATCATAAATAATCTAATTTCTATGTTTTATAAAATTTATTTTTATGAAATAAAATATTTTTTTTCTTAAATATATTTCTGATCTCCATATATTCATTTTATACTTTTAGTATTTATAATTTTTTTTTTTGTCTATTTTGATCCGTATAAAATCTTATTTTACGATTATAATTTTGATGTTATTTTTTTTAATTCTTATAAAATTATAAAATTTTGATATAAGTCCTTCTTATATTTGGATTTTAGTTTCCATCACTTAAGTGTTTTCTAATATATGGTTGCAAAATATCAATGAATAAAATTGATAATTTTTTTTATAAAGGCTAAAACCATAAAAACATGTATGTTACCTGATCAGAAATATATTTAAGTTTTTTTTAATCATTTTTCATATATAAAAAATTAAATAAATGTAATTTTTAATAATTTTACAAGAAAGAGATAAGATAATAATTATTTTTATAGATTAGGTTAAACTAATTGTTTTTATAATAAACATCATAGATGTTAATATCTTACCTCCGCAAATCTAATTTTTTATTTTTTTTTCACATATTTTACTGTATTTGAGAACTAATTTTCAGATTGAATTTTGAGTGATTCTTTAATTTAATTTAATTTTTTTATGTTTCCTTAAAATAATAGTTTTATATTTGAAAACTATACATTTAAGACTTCAATTTGATATATGATTTTTTCTCATATAAATTTTATTTGTTTATTCAAAGTCTTATTCAATGTGAGTGTTGAGTTTTGTGATACCCAAATATTGACTGATATCATGTGTGTAGTGCATTAATGTGTGACTTTGAATGAGTCAAAGTTCAACCCTTTTTATTTTGTGAGTATTGTTTTATTGTTATTAATATGTGAAATACACTAAAGATTTGAATCTTTAATTTGAACATGTGATACTTGATTAAGTCATATAAACCTTAAAATACTTAGTGATCACAATATAATCTCTTAGAAAATGGTGGCACTTATTAAAGAAACTTGCAACTACTTACAATGCTCTAAGATGAAAATAAATTATAATATTTTGAGGACTTAAATTAAAGGATTAATTAATATAAAAAAAATCTATACGTAACCTAATTAGAACAATTAAGTATAGGAGACATTTAGATAATGAATTCAAGAATCGATAGGAAATTAACTTAATCAGCTTCACAATACATAAGGCTTGTTATATACTTTATCTATATAGTAGGTGAAAGTTTTTATATTTGTTCTCTGTCAATTTTATTTACAATGTTATCTTATTGACTTTGTTTTTATGTCAGCTACATTTTTTAAGATATGAGATGAGTAAACTTTTCTTTTTAGTTTGTTTCTTCTTGATGAAAACTTAAACTTATTGAATATGTTACCTAACTTATATTCATGATGCCTTGAAATTCTAGGATCTTCTTATCTAAATGAAGTTTGTGATAAACCAAACAAGTTAAAATACACTAAATTACTTTTGCATGAATCATTTAAGACAATACGTATACATGAAAATTATTAGCCTCTATCAAAATATAATTATCTTATACTTTATTTGTATCTAAAAATAAAAGCCAAATTATTTTAAATCTAATGTTCCTAATTCAGAATTTTTTATTATAAAATAGTCTTTTAAAATATTTAAAATTATAATTTAATATATTCCCTTGAATATCTCATTATTTTATTTTTTTTCCTTTTTGTTTCAACTTTTTTTTGAATGCATTCCAATTCAACTTTTGTTAAAAATATTATAAAATTAAATATTTTAACTATTTATAAAATAAGTATTAATCTTTTTATGTTTTAGATAATAAAAATTTTTTAATACATATTTTTATTTTCCTTTTCAAAACAGTGAGTATAGAATTCAATAAAATAATACATACTAAATTCAACCTAAAAGAAAAATTGATAAGTACTAAAAATCAGGGTTCCTAATTATGGCCGTAACTATTTTTCTTCTTCTTATTTTATTATAGATTACACGTGGCTTTAAACGGATATAATTATGTTTGAACTAAGATTACTATGAATAATAAAATTATATCTTTAAATATTTAATATATATATATATATATATATATATATATATATATATATATATATATATATATATATATATATAACATAAATTCAAAATTATTAATTAAACTAAAATAACTTGACGTGTGCTCATTAATCCCTCGTTGGATAATTAGTTATGCTTATTCTAACATATTTCTTTTTAAATGATTTTTATTTAACACAACAATCACTATTTTAAATGAAATTTGTTTTGTATGTAAAATCCAAACATCATTACGACACTACCTAATGTAAAATCTTTATCTCTATCCAATATCCATTGCATTTGATTCCATTTTTTTTTATTTTTCTTAATTATTAAAATAGTTGTAGAATAATTGGAAATAATAAAAAATTCTAATATAAAATACATGTGGTGGAGTAAACGGTACTGTTATAAAACGACTGTTTGTTTGAAAATGGCATCCACCAGATTGTGCAATAAATTCCAAAAAACATGTAAGTAATCAATCTTCAACTCTTCCCCACCCTCACCTCTTTCTGACAGACAGCATGTACAATGTGCTTTATGTCAAACCGGCCTGGCCTAATGTAATTACAACAATTGTATTTAAATATAATCTTTATTGCATTATTTTAAAATAATAAAACAACAAAAACGATTTTTCTATTATATCCATTAAGTATACAGTAAATTACACTAATTTCTTTTTTTTTTTTTTTTTGACAACGTACATGATCCTTTACTTTTAGTTTTTACATCAATTTTCTTATTAAGATGCATGGTATAATATTTTTAAATAATTAAGAGAATTTAGTGAATTAATGTTAAGAAAAGAGATATTAAGAGAATTTAACTAAATTTCAAGGAGTGTTGCTCTTAAGTGTATTAGGTAAAAAAAGTAAAAAAGAATAAAAGATATGATTAAAAAATCTATTATATATTAGAAATACAAAACAATTTAATATTTACCTTTCCAAAACAAATAAAAAATTCAAAATAATATATTTAACGTCTCTTAATTTATACACTCAGTACATACAAATAATAATAATAATAAAAAGTCCATGTACATTTCAACACATTTACTTTATCTATAATAAAAATACAAAAAAGTAAACATTATGATGGTGAAATAGAAAATTCCACATAATTATTTGTCAGCTCATAAAGACATAATATTTTGAAAAGGACCACCAAACTGATAGTATATTAATCCCAAATGAACCATGGTTAAATTAAGAATAATTCATCTCCAACTTTCATGGGGAAATGCATCTACTTATACTCAATTCTAGTCAAGAACTTTATCATTATTTTCCAAAGCCATTATTAACAATATGCTTGGTCATCCTTCTTGTTACCATCAGGAAAAAGGAAACAAAGCTTTTATTAGAATAGGTTAGAAATGCAGCCAAGTTTTGAGTGGGTGGCCAATCGTTTCATTCACCAGCAACTGTTACACTGACTAAACTTACTAACTAGCCTCAGTTCTGCAACCAATATTGAGCCTCCTATTTTGTGGGGTGTTACCACTCATACTTTTATAAGTTTTTTCTTTAAATATCTTTAATAGACAGCAAGAGACCAATTTTTTTGAACCAAAAATATTATTAAAATAAAATTTATCTATTTTAATAAAATATTTATTATAAATTAAATACTTTACCCCATATATATATATATTTTAAAATTAACTATTTACGTTGGAGTGTGTTATATATATTATAGTTATATATAATCCGTGTGACTCAAATTTTTTGGTCTATGTGCAAATGATCTAATTGTTTCACTGTGATGCAGTTTGTTTCTATGTGCACATATATTGCTGGCTAAATCCATCATGTGAGGAAAAGAGACAAACCCGCTTTGTACGATATGCTCATGGAATTTTTCCCATCAGATTTTCTTTCCAGTTTCCACCCAAATAAGTTTACAAGCACTTGTTCTGTTTCGTAAATGGAACCTAGCCCGTGAACCTGAATGTCACTCGCAACTCTCATGTCAAGTAACAGATTATGGAGGGCGTGGCATGTCCTTTTTTGGACTCTCCCTACTTAAACATCACCTGTCAATTGCCCCAAATGGACCCCACATAGAGGTCCCAACACATCATGCCCAATATAGGATTCTTCTTCCCCATATTATATACCATCATAATTTTGTATATTTAATCTAAAATACTTCTATTTAATATTATTATAAAAATAATTCTAAAGTTAAATAGAGTATATATAAATAAATTAATATAACTTAAAATTTGTAAAACACCAATAATTTTGAAATAAAAAACAAAAATTAAACATTTATAGTTTTCAAATGGAAGAAGAAATATTTTATATTAATAAATTAAGTTCAACAATGAAAAATCAAATTAATCGGATCATTTGATCTCTCTTTGAACAAACTTTTTTTTTTTAATTTTTATATTTAATTCCATGCCTTAGTTTTTATATATACAATTTTTTTTAATATTTTAGTCTTTGTTATTAGTTTTTTACGATATCACCACAAAATATAGATATTAAAATATAAAAATTACTTGAAAAGAGACTATAACCTAAATTTTATTAAAATATAAAAGATTAAAACAAAAGGTTAACTCAGATGTAAAAAGCAAATAATCAATTAAACTATTAATAACCATGGTTAGAGAATTTAGCTTCTTATTGGAGCAATGCAAATTAATAATCATAATTCATTTTGTATGGCTGACTTTGAATGTGAGAAACCTGATTTTCAGATGCTAGCTAGTAGATAGCATCTAGCTATAGCAGCATAATGGTCTGTGCATGCAAACCTTATTCATGTGTAGTATTTTATACATATAATCTGGAAATTTTTTATTGGTATCGTATCTCCTGAGTTTGCTGAGTGCCTCTGATGCTGTATCGCATGCGCCCAACGTGAGACTAACTGTTGCATGCTAATCATTTTCTGTATCAATGTTGAAACCAAATCACTTATTAATAGGTTTTTTTATTCCATCATAGATAATATTTATATATAGTTTCTTTGACATATTTTTAGAGATATACTTGATTTTGTTATAGACCAATGCCTCAGCTCAATAGGCCGCTAGCATTAGCTAATTTAAACTAGCTAACGATTTCCTAACAGTCTAGCAAACATTAGAGAAACAACCGAAAAGATTACAATTAGGGATGATATATGCAATGGGGGCCAACAGGGGTAATAACACTTTGTCACATGTACGTGTACAGGTATTGGTTGAATGCATGAATTATATATATATATATATATATTAACAATTAAAATAAAAGTAAAAGTAAATATTTTTAATATATATATTTATACTAAAAATAAATTAAAAAAATTTACTTTATATATAACTAGAAATATTTAAATAAATCTAAAGTATGTTATCTACACATACCTTATTATTCCTTGTATTTGCTGTCCTAATAATAAGTAAATACTCATTAAACTATCTATTTTTAATTTGCAGCAGATTTATGAGTTTTATCTAGTTAAGATAAACATCAATATAAATTTCCATCTATTATAAATTTTGATATCATACTAAAATTTGAGTATATGATTAACCCTATAAAAATAATTTGTAAGGTAAGAATTATATAAAATTTGTAATAACTACATTAGTTATATATCTAATCAGTTAAAACTCACATTCATTACAATAGAAATGTGTTGGAGGACTCCAGTAAAAACAATTCAAAGTAGTTGCAATTAAGGTGATCCAGAATTACTATAATTAAAGATAACTTTCCAACGATTGCTTAAGAGTACATTCACAAAAAGCACCACGAAATACTAAGTAGAATGGATGGTGTTGATTAATTATGGTATGAATACTTAAGCAAGTTGGATGGCCGCCAAAAAAAACAAAGATTCATCAAAAGTTTTCACTTTATGCAGACAGACTATGACTTAGGTGAAATTCTTGCATACACATCACACACAAGTTGCAAGCAGGTATTAAGCCAATTAATATGAAATAATTATAAAACATGACATTAATAATTAATGTCTAAGTGGTTAATTATCTTAGAATACCTAAGTTTGTGCACAAATATAGACAAAATTTTCTCCAGACACTGTTTGTACCTACCTAGCTAGATGTTTCTGAAATTCTCTCTCTCACGAGCTTGCGTACAGAGACACTGTGACATTGTCTGTTCATGCTTCTCAATCTTCTCTCTGCAAACTATATGGCTCTTCAAATACTCTGCCTATAAAGAAGATATGTTGGGTTTTGTCTTGTCCAGTAGCTATAACACTAGCTTATCCAAGAAAAATCTCATTTATTATTATTATTATTCAAAAATTCAAAAGCCAAAGGTCAGTTTTCACCACCTCAACTTAGGCCAAGAGCCTTGTAGATGATTAAGAGTAATGCTAGAGTGTCCAGGTCATCACGTATCATATCATATAATTATGACTAACTGTTTTGTTTCCAAATTAACAAGTCGGTAAGCATATTTTCTTTTGGTGAGTAAAATGATTGTGTTAAAACTAAAATTTACTCAAAGAAGAATTTAAGTTCAACTACAAAATTTCAACTTTGTGACAATGTACGGTAGTAACTCGAGAGATACATGCATGCCAAGAAATTTGAAAAGAGTAACTCCCGGACAGAATATAGCCACTGAAAATGTATAGTGATTCTGCATATAAAACTCAACCGTACTTATTGGTAAGTATTATTGGTTGTCGGTTTATCAAGACTCAAGCAGGGTTAAACCAAACTAAATGCTTGATATAAGTAGAAAAAGTTATGCCCCTATTAACGAGAAATTTTAATTAACTTTTATATAACATGTATTTAAAATATTTAATTACATATTATATAAAAATTATAATAATCTTTTAAGTCATCTAATCATTTCTCCTTATAAACAGCCAAGTCCCTGATTGACAAAACGTCCCCAATCAATATTTTTCAGCATCATACACTTTCCAGCAAAAAAATATATTGAGATTAATTTGAGCACATATCTCAAAAAAAAATTGTCAATACTATAATTTGGAACACACATGTCAACACTGGAAAGAGAATTCTATATCCTTATGATATCATAGTAATTTAATTTTCACCCATTTTTCTTTAATCGAACACAATTACCCATTGAGCTACACTTTCCAGCATAAATATATTGAGATTAATTTGAGCACATATCTCAAAAAAATTGTCAATACTATAATTTGGAACACTCGTGTCAACACTGGAAAGAGAATTCTATATCCATATGATATCACAGTACTTTAATTTCCACCTTTTTTTTAATAATCAAATTAAACACAATTACCAATTGAGCTAAAATCATAAATAATCCCATAAACACACTCAAACACACAAGTTAATTCCCAACTCGTAATTATTTCTCAGAAAACATATAGGTTTCTAAGAAAAATATCGTCATCATCTATTCAATTCATTTCATAAAATAAGTTGGCACCTTATAGAAGTCCAAACTAAAAAAATAGTAATATATACTATAATATGGATGAGCATTCCTTATGCTTCATTCATGAGCACCTGTAATATATAATATATATTTTGTTTATAAAGAGAAAATAAGAGAGAAAAAAGAAAACACAAATAATGATGCATTTTGTTTAATTTAATTAAAGAAAAAACTAAAAAAATTAACTTTTAGAAGCAAAATTTCAAAATTTTCTCTTTTTTTCTTCAATTTAAAATTTTCTTTTCTTATTTTCCTTCCATCAAAACAATCTAAAACAAATATAGGGTAAGTGTGGATTTAGTAGCATTAGAGCTAAATATTCTATTTCCAAAATGACACAAACCCTTTTAATCTGTGCAAGGAGAAAAATTGTTTATTTTGTGTCGGAGTCAAGCAGAAATCATAGGGCTTTTTTATTGACTCAAGAAAAAGATGCGTCCTAACTAATAATTAAATTTTTTACTCGTGGGTATGAGCTTATTAATCCAACGTACGTTACAAATAGCAAGGTAATAAAATTTATACTCCTGTGGGTACGAGAGCTCAATCCAACGTATGTTACAAATAGCAAGGTAATATTATCCTTTGTAAGCTCCCCACTCTATAATGAATGCAAGAATCAATTTGAAGTCCTCAATCACTTCGCAAAGATATTCACTATATCGAATAGTTCATGCACGTCACAATCACTAATGTAATGGATAAAAAGAAATTGTTGTATTTGAGTAGCATACCGCGTTCTCTTGAGGTTACGTACCAAAATGCATTACGTTAGAGCTGTTCTAGGGAGAGTATAAAATAAATAAACAAATGAATAAAAGGAAGAAAAGAGAAGTCACGAGATAGAGTTCCAAATTTTACACTATTGAGATTAATATTCATTTTGTCTGATTGGACTGCTATGTAATCATTTTTCTTTACTATTATCATTTGCACCATATTGTTTTAAAATTGCATTAGGAGAATTAGTTGGAAAAGAAGGCAACAAAATTAATGCAACACGTTTCCCAACATTTAGCTGAGTAAAACTCATTAAAAAATTATAAGCAAATCTCGGGCATATATATAGATGGTGTGACTATATATATGGTAATGGATGCTTTATAATATACCCTGTGCTATGTTTCGTGCATGCAAGAGACCATTCCACAATGCATGCCAAATAAACATAATCCAATTAAAATTCTCACTGGCAGAAATTACGACAGAAAAGTGGTTCCCCATATGTATTATTAAAACGAAATATTCTTAAAACAGATGTAGAAATTCATTAGAAAAGTCATTTATTCTTAGTACAACTTATAATTTTTTATAAAATCTTTTAGATCAATTATGCTATAAGAATAAATCTATAGAGTCATTTTCTACGCCGTTTCTTAGAATAATCGATGTAGAAAATTCATTAGAAATTTTCTAATTTTAGTAGCGCATATTTTTATTATATATCTAATTTTCAAATTTTGTTCTCTAGTTTTAAAATGCATAGAGGAAAGGATAATAAAATCAACATCTTTTTCGATCATTCTCTTACGTCTTTGTTTATGTTTTCTCATTATACATATCTCATTTTGTTTTTTTGGAATGTCTTATTTATCAATTATTCGACTTTCTGAATCCAAGACGTCTTATGATATGCACCTCTTTTACTTCTTCATGAGGTAATGCTATCTCTCTTGTAATGTTTTCACATTCTAATTTTATTATTTCTTTTTTAGGTGATACATGAGAATAATGTTTAAAGAGTTGTGTGTTTAAAATAATATAATAGTGTGTTTGAAGGAAAAACAAAGAAATTATTTCCTTCCACAAACAACAATGAAGAATACATGAATATTCTCTTTTCTATTTACATGGGTTGGGAAATTTTTCTACACATTTGTTTAATTCAATAACAACATCAACTCTTTCTTATATCTTAGGATTTTCTGGTTTCTTTCATTCCACATTTTTGTTAATATAAATCTTCCATTTGGATATTTTATTAATTTTTTTTAAAGTAAATGTAGAAGCTTTAACAAAGATGAATAAACATCTCTCAAATGGAAACTTTAAAATAATACAAATGCAAAACAAAAGAAAGAAGAAAATTAGATTGGAGGAACAAATAAACAATGGTATCATATAAAATTAATATAATAGTATCTTTTGTACTCAACTTCTTAATAATATTTAATTTACTTATAATAAAACAAATACAAAAAGAAGTAAAATTTTTCACATCCCATGTAATCATAAAAGAGAAATTTCATAGTTTCTTTGTTGTTTATCTATAATATGAAATGCTTCATTTTTTTCTCCTTTCGAACACATTGTTTTGTTTTGAGTTTAGTTATTATAATAAAAAATATACAATAAATATTTATTTTTACGAAACTAAAAATTATAATGAATAATTTTAAATATATAAATTATATTATAATTGTAATAAATAAATAATTTTAACAGATAAATTTATATTTTATTTAATTGATAATTTTAAGAAATATTAAAGTTTAATTTAAAAATAAATATAAAAGTAAATATAAAAATCACATCTTAAAAAAATAGTTAATAAAATTAATATACAAATAATAAAAGTATAAATTAGTTTCAGATAGTGCAGAAAAATTATCTAATTTTCTTAGATAATTTTTAAATCAAATTAAAATTTAAAATATATTTTAAAAAATTAAAATGAAATTAAATGTTTCATATATGAAATTATGATAAAACATGTGTGACCGAAAGCAATAACCACAATCAATATAAAAGGTGAGTATTTTTTTGTTCTACATTTATTTCAAATTACCAAAATAAAAATTCTCACTTTTTATATCAATTGATTTTACTTCTTAAAATTGATCTAGAAAATAACAAAATAACTTATGTGAATAACTTTTTGGTACTAATAATTATTTGTTAGAGGCCTTAAAAGTGCAACAACGTGTAGATACAATTAATTTACTGACCTTATATATTTTTTAAGCGAATAAATTTATTATCACAATAAGAGAGAAGTATTGTTTCAGATGCAGGTATCTTTTATATGTTGTGTTTATTTTAAAATATTTATTACTTATTTCTATCTTGTCTGGGAAAAAATTATTTTTGATAGATAATATATGCATAATTTGGGTATCTTAATATCTTGTCTAACAACAATTTTTTTATATCATCATTCATCATTTTTTTTTTCATTATCTACATGAATTATGTATGATAAAAATATGTTTTAAGATGTTTCTTTTGATTTTAATAGTGTTTTAGACTTAATAAAATTCAAATCATAAATAATTTAAAGTTAAAATGAGTAATATTTAATATTATTGAATTTATAAGTTATTTATATCTTTTTCATTAATCTCTTCGTAAACGTCTTGAATTTAAATATAATACTTTTTTTTAGGGATCAACATGACTCAATCTAACTCGTTAATTTGATCCGGTCTGAGATTGTTTCGATGAGTTTAGGATTTTAAAATTAGACATAGTGTAATTTTTAGGATGAGTTTGAGTAATGTTTCAAGTTGTCCCAATTCAGTTTAATGTTCCACATCTTCTTAAAAAATATAAGATTTTTGAACAATTATATATTAACAATATAATAAAATTAATTTAATAGATAATATTTATATAATATTATATTATATTTATAATGATATTATCTATTTTAAAACATATACTATAAAATATCTTAATTTAAATTTTATATTTTTTAGTTTTCGATTTAACTATAAACAACGTTTGTATCTTGTATACTGTAAGTTTTGATTGGATCAATTCAAATTTAAATATATAATTTAATTAAAATTTGACATCAATTAATTCAACGCATTTTTTTCTATACCCTACCAATACATTTGTGCTTATATGAAAAAAAAAAGGTACTATCTAATCCTTTTACAAACTAATAACTGTCAAAAGCATGACAAATACAAAGGGATGAAGACTTGACATTATACTCTTACATAGAGTCTATTTAGATTAATAAATTAATATCTGGCAAAAAAAAAAAAAATCCTGATCAATATATCTCTGCTGAAAACGAATTACCATGAGCGAATTTTAATCAGAGTCTAATGCTCTAATATATCAAGCCAAATCTTAATAATTTCATTGATTTTCCTTTTCATCTTTATTTACGTTTGGCTCTTCGATTTATTGGTTTTACAGCACCTAAAACGCAACATATTTTAAGAACATACAGCATTAGTTTTCAAATGAAAATTTGACATGTTATTTCTAATATTTTTAGAAAAGCAATTACTTCTATCCATTGATCAAGTAATGATATCGATGATTATAATATTTGGGCATGCACACTTATCTTGGTATACTATGATGGGGCTTTTAGTTCTACATTAACATCGCATTTATCTCAATAAATAAGCACCAATGCACCATGTTACCATCGGCAAATAAATATAGTTCGCATGATTGATATATTATCAAATCTTTTAAGAATATTAATCAGAGGTAAACTCTTATCGTGTATATATATATATATACACAAAATTATTGGAAAATTAAAATTTACTTTATTAATTTTTGAACTTTTAGATATTAATCAATAATATTTGATCGGATTACTTTTAAAGATTATGATATAAATTTATATGCAAAATTACTTATATTTTCATGAATTTAATTAAAAAACACTAACCATGCAAATATTTTTCATACTGTTGTCAAGTAAAAATTATTATATAAGATAAATTTATTGACTTTTTTAATAATTTAAAAAAAATCATATTTAAGATTATTTTTATTGGTTAATAATGTAAAAATATACATATATTAATAATGTACAAAAATTAGACTTAAATTTTATTTTTCTTATTTTGTAATATTGGTAAAAAATTAGATCATAATGTTAGATTATTTCTATTATATATAAAAAGATTTTTTTTCAAACAAGAATTTAGAGATTATAATTAAAATAGTAAATTATTTTCATTTTTTATCTTATTTCTAAAAAAATAATTAATTAAACTCCAAAATCAACTACTATAAATTAAATTATCCATACTTTTTTTATAATTTTGCTTTAAAAAATTAATTATTTTAGAGAATTCAAATGAAATAAATAATCTTAAAATCTCTTTACACTTAATATACTTTCACATAAAACTTGTTTTATACAATTAATTGTAATACTAATAATAATCAATTATATCTAAATAATGTTTAAAAGTACTCAAATCAAAAGTTTGTTTAATATTTATATTAATATTGAAATTCTGGAACCCATTAATTTATTTTGTTGCTCAATTAAATCAATCTTTTCATCCTCCTATGCAATGACTTTGGCATTTCTCCCAGAATAAAACCCCTTTGAACTCTTAATCATTACGTCAGTCAGGCAAAAAGGCAAGCACGTGTTAGTGATTATTCTCCAAATAATAGCTCCTTTCAACCTCTGTACATTTTATACAATATGAAACCAAATAATGTTTCTAATGGGGCCATCTGACATCTCAATTATCTCTTGCAAATTATGTTAATAAATTAACAAAGAAAAAGTAAAATTCCCCTAACCTTCATCAAACCAATTATAGAGCTTGGGTTTGGCATAGAATACATTTTCAGGTAGTTATTATTTACAATAGACACTAAATTAAATACCCAATGTAAGCATTATTTACTTTAAATTTTAAATCTCATAACTAAAAATTTCACGGTGGATGGTCTTAATTAATATTGATCTGATTTTATAAAATATCCAATCAAAGAATGATTTGCTGTAATATAATTATATTTAGTTGAGTCGAGCTAATGGAAAGCTATAAGATTATAGTATTATGGTAATTAATAAGAGTGCAAGATGAATGTAAAACTTATTATTGAAGAGAGAAACATACTTGGTTCTAGAATATGTAGAACACACCTACATTCTTGAAGGGTGAAATTTGAAAGTAGCAAGGGCAGGAGACAAGATAATTATTTATTTTTTGTGTGCTGTGGGTTGTTTTGTAGCGATGATTAATGGGCACACATGTGAACAGGTAGGTACTTGATAATTAATTACCTTTCTGCGCAATGAGGGCAGTGTTTGGATTCATTCATTGTAGAATAACATATACTATACACATAGGCACACACATACTACACAAACACCAGAGAGACACTTGCCATTTCATATTTCGCTTCAATTTGTAATGCTATAATATACTGTTACAAGTCTCCTCAATATATATAAGTATTATATTCATGGTTCCCCCTACTTTACAGGTATATAGCTGAATATCTCTAATATATAACCAATTCTGGAGTGCATGTGCTCTAATATTTTTTACTTAAAAGCCTCTAATTTAAATTTAGTTAGATGGATTTATTTATAGAGTATAATTATTTCTGTATTTAACCTTTTTCTACCTATCAAATTTAAATATGAGAGTTTACTTAAAGAGAATTAATTTTTTTATGACTTAGATTAACAAGATATTGGAGTTACTACTGCCTCTAGTCCATTCTATATTATTTTTTTTTTGAAAAAATTGTGTCGATCGATATCCTCTTGTCACCAAATAGTTTATCGTATTAATCTTTTAATAAAAATATGATGTATTAATTAATTAAGTGAAAAAAGATTAAGAGAATGAAATTCTAATAATTTTAAGGATAACTCTAAACGAAATTATATAAATTATTAACAAATTTAATAATATTAATTTCTTTTATCATATAGTATTCTTAAATAGAAATAGACTAATTGATTAGCTGGGAATTAGATTAAGAGAATGGAGTTCCAATAGTTTTAAGATAGTTCTGAAAAAAATTATATGAATTATTAATAAAGTTAATACCCTAATAATAATTAATTAACTAAAATTTTTAATTCATATAAAGTGATTAAGAGGGTCTAGTATGTATAATGTATTACATTTTATAAGCTACAACTGTATATGGACAAAAATTGTAACGAATTTATACATTAATTATTGTGTATTTCTTTGAACGGTATCTTCAGGTATAAATCCTCCATATAATTTGACGGAAATAATAAAATAAACACGTTATAAGCTAGTATATAAAAGCTCTAACAATAGAGTTTTCTCTCATTAATTAACCACTATTTTTTAACGATAAACGGCGCAGAAAGTTCTTAAGCACTAAAATTTAAAAACAAGCAGATCATGTATCAATTAATTTGCATGCAGGAACTGAGAAGCTTTACGGATAAAAAAAAGCATAAAGGAGCAAAACTTTCTCTAATTACAGTGGAAATTAAAGTAAGTTGTTTCCAGGGATTAGATCAGAAAAGCAATATTTTGTTTGACTTTTATTGGTCGAATAAAGTTTAAGAAGAGGACACATTTTCTCATTCCACAGTACGTGCTACAATTTTAATAGAGCTTTACATTGGTACTTACATACAAATGATACCACTTTAGTCAAACTTGGACTAATTGGAATTCCGTGGAGTCATTTTATTTACTTGTTTATTATTTGGAAGGAGGTGCAGGTAACGAATATATACTGTTCGAACAGAGGAAATTAAGCTCACCTTTCCTCTCTTAAAACTCAATAAATTGTAAAAGAAAATTTTGATGTTAAGTAGTTAAGGGAACATACCTATTGTCATATTAAAACTTATTAATATTGTTAAAATTACCCTACATACCTATTCCTTATGATTTTTCATATCACAAAGAAAAAATATTTAGGGCTTGTGCATACATACTATTAACGTTATGAACTTCCAAAGAGGCTTGTACGTAGTTGCTAGTCGCCATATTCGGATTAGCAAATGACTAATCTCATCTGCATAAATGTACTTTCTTTCATTATACGCAACCTAAGGAGCATTGGTCATATAAAGGGACAGCTGCATCCCTTTGATGGAGAATTCTCCATACTTTTGATTAAATGTACAGTTAAAATAGTTATATTTTTTTATAAGCAATCAAAATAATTATAATAAAATTAAAAGGACTGTTTAGATAGAAAAAAGTATTTTTATTTGCGTTTTCTATTTTTTACTAATAATTACAAAACTATCACTTTATTTTATTTTTGTATCTTATCAAATATTTATATAGAAATTTGTGAAATAATTTTTTTTTATCACAGATAAAAAAATAATATCAACAAGATTGAGTTTAGTGAATCTCCACAAAGTATCAAATACTTAATATTTGATTGTGTTTCAAATAGGATTATTTCCTATTATATCTTGTAAGAATAAATAAATAAATAAATAAATAAATACAAATTAAATTACATTGATCAGTAAATAAATAAATAAATAAATACAAATTAAATTACATTGATCAGTTCAAATAATTAAAATACTGGTCAATAATCCAGTCCATCCAACAACAACAAAAATATTAATCTCAAACAGTTCAGTCACTTTTCAATTTTAAATATATTATTTATTTATTTAGCCTTTTTTTTTTACTCAAATAATGACTAATATCAAGTTGTAAAGATTCATGTATAAGATTCTGTTATGGATTGTTATTAATAATTCTATTTTTTTATTAATTATTTTATTTTATAAGATATATAATTTAATCATTTTATAAAAATTAAATATTTTACTTGGCCTATTATGATTTTCTTTTAATTTATTATTTAATATATTATAAATATTAAAAATACATATTTAATTATACATTAATAGTTTAATTACAATTAATAAAAAATAGTTTAATTACGATTCAATTAATGATCAAATTAATTAATTTTGAATCACTTTCTTTAATGATCTAATAATCAATTCGGTATTTAAAACATCAAATTTTACTCTATTTTACACAAATATTTAAAAATAAAAATAAAAAATATTTTATCAATAAAAAGAAGATATTTTCACCAACCAAATATGCTTGAATTATAAGTTTACCAAAAAGCTCAAGGGTGTGTTAATTGTGGCTTAGAAGAGGTAGAGTTTAGATTTAACAAAAATTAGGATTATTTTGAGCTAATTTAATTATAGATTAAAAAAAATGCTATCTCAACCATTAATTATGGGCTAAAGTGTAAATAGAATCCATTAATCAAATTTCAAATTGACTTAAACAGGGTTAAATATAGATTCAACCTTTAGAATTTAACTCAGTCACATTGTATATATCAAACTAATCCATAGCCTGGTCATTATCGAGCAGTTGCATCTTTAGCAAGATGAAAGAAAAATAGGATTTAGGTAAGTCCCACTTGAATATTGTGTGTCTCTCTTCGTTGCACAATATACAGGGGCAGGAAAGAATCTGGCCCTTGAAATCATGCATTTTAACACCCTTGTTTAAGTAGAGTCTTTTTATAATAATAATAATAAAAAAAAATTGAATTTAAGACTTCATATAAGATTTGTTTGAGAAATATAGAAAGGAAAAATGAAAAATAAAATAAAATAATTTTTTTATAAATTAAAATTATTTGTGCATAAGTTAAGTTATAAAATTTGTCTGAGAAATTTTCTCTATAAATACTTAATTATAAAAATAAAAATTGAAAAAAATTAAATAAATTTATTAACAAATTAAAATTATTTTATGCGTAAAATAAGTCATAAAAAACTTTCTCTTAACTTATAAAAAAATTAATTTTTTTTATTCGAACCCTCACTGTGATGTCAAAAATAGTAATTTTTTTCTTTACCAATCAAGTCTAACACAATTAGTATATAATTGATAAAATTTCATAAACATGATGTCATAATTCAATTTTTGGCAATGAAAAAACTTATTTAAAGATACAAAACTAGGTTAGTTCATTGAGAATTGGTTGGGGGATATTGATGATAAAAAATAAATGATTTTTAACTCAAGTAGAGTGGTGGAAGGTGACACGAAGAGCGGGGGAGCACGTGCATTGTGAGGGATGAAATGTTTAGTATATATTGTTGTGGGCTTGACGCGGTGAGGGAATCTGCACGTGATGGAGGGAAATGGATTATAGACATGCATGGGGTTGGATTGGGATTGGCAGTAGCGGATGAAGCCATGAAGGGATTCCATTCCATGATAAGCATCGAAAACTGCGAAGGAAGCGTCAAACGTTGTTTAGCTGTCAATCCCTCCAAACTCCTCTCACGGGGCTCCCATTCCATTCTCTCTTTCTCTATCTTCTTTCTATAATTCCATGTTTTCCTAAAAATATTATGGTGCTTTCTCTTAAATGCCCTTTCACATTGTCCCTTAAACGTGTTAAGAGACGTTACGTACCAGCCACGTGCTGCGTATTGTATAAAACTCAATTAAACTTCTAGTGTGGCCAAATCAAGTTACAGCTATAAAATTTCCACCAAACATCTCCAAATTAAAGATTTCATGTCAACGGGTTGCATGCTTTGCTCGATTGATATGGATTATAATGTTCCGTTTGTAGTGTTATAAGTTTGATTTTTATTTTTCTTTTTACCAGCTATGTCCTTCTTAATTAATTAACTGCCCGTCTTGGAAAATCTATTGTCTCTACTTTTATTATAATAACAAAAACAAATATTAAGGATTTCACTGGCCGCATGTGACATTAGGATAACTATTTTTTATGTAAACTTTGATCATTATTCGTTTGTGTGCATACATCTAAAGTTATGATGAGATTTGAGCATAGTTTGGCTTTATGTTTAAAATGAATATGGGAAGGAATAAAATGTAAATTGAAGCGGTAGATATAGGTTGCTTTCACAAAATGAATGCTTGGTAAAAAGGACAGAAACATAAAAATATCTAGAAAGCAATTAATTCCATGTTGCTTAGAGTGAAATCAAGCAAAGGAGTAAATATGAATGTATGATCAATTAATCATTAAATTCTATGTAAAAAAGGGTGAGAAAATAGTAATAGAACTAGTTACTGTTCCTAAATTTCATCAAGATGAGACTCCTACTATCTTCATCTACACTTTTCGTTATACTAGCCAGCCTCTTGACTTCAACGCATGTTTGGGAGTTTTTCTTTACACTTTCTTTTTCTCTCCATGTTTATGTGAGATATTGGTAGTTTAAACAACTATATAAAGTTACCTTAAAAAGAAAAAAAAAGTGAGTTATAAGAAAGTATATGAAGAAGGTACTGACATTTGTATTTAGTTGTTTATGATTAGTGACACCATAATGCTTTGGCTTTATATAGTTGTCTAAATCGTCGGGTGTAGAATCTGGAACAGGAGATAAGAAAGTGAAACCATATTCAGCATGTATTAAAGGAAGATTAATAACATAACTGGTCTTGGTTTTGGTGAAATTAAAAGAAAAACCATTATGTACATGGTGCGATCTCGTGCATGTTTGAAACATGATAGGTGATCACTCCAAGCGTACCAATTAATTTAATTTGCAATTGCGCATAATTTTTTTTAATTGGTAACATTTTGCTTATTTTAATTTCTTCGAAATATCATATTATAAGGTCAATTTCGTAATTCAGTTTTGAAAAGCATAATTTGTTGTGGGGAATATGTAGGTAGTCGTCAGGGAAACAAACAAGAGATCACAAATATTATTTACACCCACCCTTCCTATATAAAAAACACCCCTAAGCCTCAGATGGGAAAGGGAAGGCATCGAGAAACCGAAAACCAAACTCAATTAGAGGAAAGTTTTCTTAAGCATGGATTCTAGGCGGCGTAAAAAAGCAGCTATGCAACGCAAGTTGCAACAACTTCGATCGGTTACAAATTCCAGTGCTGTAATTTACTCATCACACTGATTATATATAATATGATGCATATTTTCACTTTTGTTTTCAATGCTTCTTCGCCCTTAAAATCAAGAATTCATTAATATTTTACTTTTCTTTTTGTTAATCTGGCAGATGAACAAAGCCTCAATAATTGTGGATGCCACAAGATACATAGAGGAGCTGAAGCAAAAAGTGGATGGTTTGAACTCAGAGCTTGGAACCGCTGAATCATCAATCTCCCAAGACGAACTACCCATGGTGCTTATTTGTTTTCATACTTTTTATTTTTTATTTTCTTGAAAGGCAAAGAAATTTTATTAAAGGATTACAAGGATACTCCAACCCGTATCTTTTTTCTTTTTTATTAGCATAACACTTGGTTAACTTTTTTTTAATATATTTTGTAAACATTTCTCAGGTCACCGTAGAAACCCTAGAAAGGGGTTTCCTCATTAACGTGTTTTCAGAAAGGAATTGCCCCGGTATGCTTGTGTCAATACTCGACGCTTTCGAAGAACTGGGACTTGATGTGCTTGATGCTAGGGTTTCTTGTGAAGACACTTTCCAGCTTGAAGCTGTTGGAGGAGAAGTAAGACAATATGCTAAGATATACATGTTCTAATTCCTTTTTATCTTAATTAAAATATTTGTTCTTCTTTTATTTTTCCTTCCGAATAATTTTAAGCGTCTAAAATCGATCCGGTCACGATTATTTGCTTCAATTCATTTGTTGTGAAAATTATATATATAAAAATCTATTTACTTTTTTGTTTCTTTTATGTATATTATTTTTCTTTCTAAATAATTTAAACCGTGTAAACTTATTTCACAATTCATGGGATTCCATTACTTGTGGAACTTATACAATAGTTCATGTCATCCCGAAATAAAAATAGAAAATCTAGACAAAAAAAAAAAAAAAAATCACGCGTGAGTTGTACAATTTTGGTTTGAGCGACATATCTAAAATTCTAGCTTCAAAGTCCAAAGTACTGACATAATAATGAGTGTGGCTCCCATTCGTGGATTCGTTTAACCCTGTACTGTTGTTGCATGGGCCGTGTGTTCGCCAATAAAGCAAGAATAATAATACTACTATAGATAAATTTTATATCACAAATTATACAATTTTAAGATAGGTAGGAAGAAGAAACAGAAACATTAGATAAGATAAGTGATGTGATGGAAAAAGATAGAAAAGAAATTTATAATTGTAAAAACATATTTCCAAGTGTTTCATTGCTCGTGAAGTAGACATCCATGTTATCCACCTTTTGTCATGGAGTTAACCGGTTAATTGAATGGTGCAGCTGAAAATTCTCCCATATGATTTTGATATTCTGTGTAACACTGAAAAACCTGTTGGTTTTGCAGAGTCAAGAGAACGAAAGCATCGACGCGCAAGTGGTGAAGCAAGCAGTGCTGCAAGCAATCCAAAACATGGATTAATCGAAGCGCACATGTGCTAAGAAGAAAGTACCTTAAATTATTTGTATTAAATTTTATAAAAGTTACGTATCCAAGTGAGAGAATTTAAGTGTGATACTATATTCTGCCAAAATGTAAGTACCTCCTCAATGACCCTTACATGTGATGTGGCTTCTTCGTTTGTAGGAAAGAATGAATGGACAGGGATCGTCCAGGTTAATGGTACATCGGTGTTTAATTAGAATTCAATGAGTTTGAAAAAAGGAAATGATATCTCTTTTTTGGTTTCCAAGAAAAACACTCATTGTCAATTTAAGTTTATTAAACTTTAGTCTATTAAAGTTCTAATATTCAATAATTTCGTGCATTTATAGTTAATCGAAAACTATCACAACATATCAATTTAATGATTGAATATTGAAGGTTCATTTTGAAGGATTATTTAAATCTCGTAACCTATAAAAAATAACACAATATTTTAATTAAAAGGTAATTTTAAATATTATGTGATTGATTTTTTAATGGGGTTACAATATTTGAAGTTTATGTTAAAATATTTAGAATACATGTCTATAATGTTATTATATATATATTATGACGCCAAGTTAATGCATGTGTTAGACTAGAGATTTAAAAACTGAAGAAAAAATTGATAAAATTAATAATAACTAAATCGTGCTTTGCGTTAATGACTAACAAACGATTATAATTGCTAGAATATAGCAGAGTAGAACTGTGCAGATGGCAGAAAAAAAATCGATATTTATTATTTTGTACTAATATCCAACTAGGCTGCTAGCTGTTCCAAGCATATGTAAGGGAAACATAATGAGAGAAATGCGGTATGGTGACTCAAGTCAGTGAGGCTATACTACATTGTGTTTTTGTGCTTTATTCCTATTCTCACTTTATTTATTTTTATCTTCAACTGCTTCCTTTTAGGATTATCGTTATTGGCTCATTGCTAATATAAAAGACATATGATGGAATTTATCCAAACAATTTCACAAGAACATTCTTTAAAGTTATATTATTTATATGATATATTTTTGTATTATTATTTTCTATATCCTTCTATCACATAAAAAACATGATGTCATATTTTTTCCTTTTTTATTATCTCTCTTTATTATTTTATTGCATACAGAAAATTTATATGGATACAGTTTCTTTTTTTATTGGTTGATTCATAAAAAGAAACTTGTAATAAGCACGTGATATTGGAAAAAATCAGTAGCATGTATTAGTGATCACTAAATTTTATCTGGGTATGTAAAAACACTTGATATAAAATGAATAAAAGGACAATTTCTTTTTTAAGAGAAATGAGATCCTGAATCTATTATTTTATGTTGTTCAACAGGAAAAAATAAGTTATATCTTGAGGTATAATTATTTAATTAAATAAAGTGGTTACTATGTTGACAAATTACGAGAAAGATTTACAATTCATATTTTTTACATTTAAAATGGAATCGACTTTAATCTTAAGGAAAAATAATACGGGAGTAGGATATTTGTACATGTTAGAAGTTATCTAAACCTTATTTGAAGTCCCACGTTAGACAAACTACTTGCTTACAATATCTCCTTCTCATGTGTATAAAGAGAAGTTTCACATTGGTCAAATGTTCCCTTACTTCTTTTTCTTCTCCTACATAGGAGATCAAGTAATAATGGATATATTAAAAAATATATCATTTGGGATAGTGCTAGTCTTGAACCTTATCTAGAAGTGTGACTCTCTACAGTTCATGACTAGAAACATCTTTGAAGTTTTATTGTAAATTTTTTGTGTTAATTTATATTTTTATAAATCGATTGAAATTATTATCTTGTTTCATGTCTTTTTTTTATTTAAATTAAAATCTGACATCGAATTAAATAGTATTGTTTTTTTTATTGTTATTTTTTTTTATTACATTCATAAATTTATGTGAAATAATTTTTAGTTCATTGTCATATATCGACATTTAATGAATTTATGATAATAAATTTAAAGTGTTTATTTTTTTTTAACAAGATAAGAAACACAAACTCGAACTCAAATTATAAAGGAAATAATATTAAAAATTAATATAATAAAATAAAATAAAAATATGTAAGTTTTAATATAAAATGATAATATTTTGTTGATGGTAGAAAATATTGACAAAATACAAGACTATAATGCTGTTATGCTGTAAAGGGAGAAAAGAAATTCAGCTTATAAAATTTATTGCTGCAATTCTAATAGTAGAAAATCTTTATTATATTTAGATATTATGTTTGAAGTTTTAAAAACATAATTGGCCCTCAAATTTTGTTAAAGAAAAATGTATTTTTTAACCTAATAATAATAAAAATAATATATTCTCTTCTTCAAACAATGAAATAATATTGGGTAAAATATGTTTTTAGTTTTTGTAAATAAATAAGTTTTGATTTGATCCCTGTAGTTTTTTTTATTTTTTAATTTTTTAAATTGAAATTATTATTTTTAGTTTTGTAAAATGAGTGAATTTTGTTTTTTTGTCTCTATAATATTTTTTTCATCCATTTAATTTTTTTTTGTCTAATTACATGAAATATAGGGCTTGATATTTAAATTTTGACTATGAATAGAATTTGGGCCTCTTTAGCCCGCAAAAAAAAAATCAATACACAACTAGGTTGATCCTCATTTTAGAACCTCAAATTGGATGAGTTTTTTTGTCCAAACTACATCAAACACAGGTTGACACAAATGGTAACTACTTATATTCCTTAATTAAGATTCATGAGTTCGAATCTTGGTTTTGGATATGAAAAAATTCATGTTGGGAGGGGAATACCCATTGTTTAGTGAACTCATAATTTCTAATGGAGATTAGTCAATGCTTTCCATAATGGATATGGATATTAAAATATAGGACTTAAGCTTTAGATTTTTAGCCTAAAGTCAATGTGGGTCTTTTTAGTCCAATCTAATAATGGCTTGAAGCAAAAAAGTTAGTACAATTCAAGCTTGAGTATCATTTTAGAAGTCCAAATTAAATTTGAACACTTCGACTTAATTCACTATAGCTTATAACTTGCATCTTGCATCATGCTTGCAAGAGATATGACATGAACTCACCCAATTTAATATAATGTTTAGACTTTAAATTTTGAACACGAATTAAATTTTAGTCTTTTTTACCCAATCTAATTATAGTTCAATATAAATATAAATTTAGCATGTAAATGTTTATAAAAAACTTTTTTATTTTTATGTTTTATTCTCACTTGAGCTCCTCTCATCACAACCTCACTTAAAATAGCCTCACAACTTTGTGGTCAACTTTTGAGTAAAGAATTATAAGATTGATAATAAATTTTTAAAATTAAAATAAAAATTACAAAACTAAAAATTAGTTTTAATTTTTAAAAATTTAAAAAGTTAAAGCTAAAAATCATCTTAAAAAAGACCATAAGTTATTTCGATTCGTTGGCGTTGCAATTCCAATTAAACAGTATGTCTTAAATAAAATGCATTTAATTAAAATAGTTCTGTAGTCTCGTAAGAGGAAAATAAAAACCCTCAAGTTTTAGCTTGACAACTCCTTTGGCATTTCATTGTTTATTTTATATTTTTGGCTATTTCATATCAATACAGTTAAATCATAATAGTTTTGACATGATATTTGTCACAGAGTTGATTGAAATTTGATCTTGCTCTTATGCCGAGGTAAAAATAGGTGCATCATGTATTTTATTTTCAAATTAGTGTCTTAATCTCGTAGAGTCTATAAGACAATTTTGTTTAAATAACAAAGAAAATGTATTAATAAAGAATAGAAAAGATACTTTAACTTTTTAGAAAGAAGTTACATATATAGAAATGAAAGAAAAATAAAAATAATCTCAAGTCTCAATCTACCATTATATATTTTTAGGTGCAAATTAAAATTATATTCAAACACCAATTGCAACTGCAAAAACTAAATGCTAGACCATGAGATGAAAGCCAGTCCCACGTGACAAGAACTTAACCCTTTCCAAAATCCCTTCCTATGCAATAACAGAATGGTTGAAACTTACATTGTTCTTCAAAGTCCAAACCTACTTCTCAATGCTATACGATAATGTTATATTTATTTCAATTAACTTTGGAGGAAACAAAATGTGTCAACATATCTCAACTTAGTTTGCCTTACTACTAACCACCAAAAAAATGTAAGATAGATAACCATAAACGACTTCTTAGGATTTATCATATCAATAACTCTATGTTCTAGACAGTGATATAATTTTAACTAATAAATGCACAAACTTAATTTATTTAAATTAAATTTTTACACAATAAACTTTGCCCTTGGTTATTCAAACTAATATATAATTATGAATTTATAACCCTAATTGATTTTTCATAATTTCATAAATTAAATAATTAGTCACTTTCGCAATTAATATAAAAAGCATTCAAGGTGAAAAATAGTGAAAATATAAATACCTAAAAAAGAAAGGGATGTAAAATATTTAAACCTCATAATTCTTGAATAATCTTAACTTTAGTTATTCTTGTACTAGAAGAATAGTTTATCTCCTTGTAGAAACTAAGAAAGCATAAGAACAAATAGAAACAATAAAGAAAAATGAAGAAAACTCCTAGCAATCACAAAGGGAGGTTAGAGTGACGTTACTAGAAAAATAAAAAATAACGATAAAAAATATGTTAAATAATATTAATAAAATAGTGATCGAATTAGTGATCGAAACTCGTTTGTAGAAAAAATGATCACTAATTTCCTCGCAAAATAATGACAAAAGTTCAGATTCCACGTAGCCAAAGAAATTGCCTCTGAAAATTAAAAGAAACATAGCGACTGAAAAATTCCTAGCTACATGATTTACCTTAAGAAATTAAGTGATTGAATTATCAACAAAAATTTAAATATCTAAATTAAAAAAATAAAAAAAGGAATTTAGCCACCAAAATAGCAACCGAATTTTATTTAAAATAAAAAATTGAAAAACCATTTAGTAACTAAAATAGCGATTAAATTTAAATAAAAAATTAAAAAACATAATTTAGCAAACAAAATTTAAATATAAATTAAAAAATAAAGAAAGGAATTTAACCACCTAAAAAGCAACCAAATTTTATTTAAAATATAAAAAATTGAAAAAGCTATTTAGTCATAATCGAATTGTAATAAAATATTTTAACAAATCGTAATTTAGCGACCAAAATTTAAATATATACATTATAAAAATAAAAAAAGAAATTAGTCCCTCAAATAGTAACCAAAATTTATTTAAAATGTTAAAAATTGAAAAAGATATTTAACAACCAAAATAGCTACCGAATTATAATAAAAAATTTATAAAAAACATAATTTAATGATCGAATTAGTGACAATTTAAATATCTAAATAAGAAAATAAAAAAAATTGAATTTGACAATCAAATTTTATTTAAAATATAAATTAAAAATAAAAAAGAATTTAGCCACCAAAATATGGTGGAAATTTAATAAATAGTTAAGAAAAATAGAAAACAAATATGTAGGACCGATTTTTGTCGGTTGCTAAACATAAACAGATTATTTATATAAAAATAACGACTTTATTTTTTAAAATATTTAAAATTTAAAGTTAAATTTTCTAAATAAAAATTTAATTATTTAAATTTATAATAACAAATATAAAAATATTACAATAATATGTCACGTAAGAATAATAATATAAAAAATATTATGATTGGAAGAATTATAATGTTGAAGTTTATTTTAAGTGAAGAGAGACTATTTATTTTTAAAAGTAAAGTAAGTTTAGTATTTTTGTCTTAAAATTTTAGATATTTTTGTTCTTTACCCAAAGAATAATGTGTGTTTAAATTAAATTAGTCTTTTGAGTTTATATTTTGTGTAATTAGGGTGTTCAAGTTTTTTTTCAAGTCAAAAGAGACTATTTAATTTTAAAATAGTGTAAATTTAGTAATTTTGTCTTTAAATTTTAGATATTTTCATTATATATTCAAATAATGGTGTGTTTTATATTAAATTAGTCTTTTGAGTTTATATTTCGTGTAATTAGGATGTTAAAGTTTATTTTAAGTCAATCAAGACTATTTATTTTTAAAATAATATAAATTTAGTAATTTTGTCTTTAAGTTTTAGATATTTTCATTCTATATCCAAATAATAGTGTGTTCTTTAATTAAATTAATCTTTTGAGTTTATATTTTGTGTAATTAGGGTGTTGAAGTTTATTTTAAGTCAACTAAAATTTTATTTTTAAAATAAAGTAAATTTAATAATTTTGTCTTTAAATTTTAGATATTTTATTCTTTATCCAAATAATAGTGTGTTTTTAAATTAAATTAGTCTTTTGAATTTATATTTTGTGTAATTAGAATGTTGAAGTTTATTTTAAGTTAATTGAGACTATTTATTTGTAAAATATTGTAATTTAATAATTTTTTCTTCAAATTTTAAATATTTTGGTTCATTAAAATAAAGTAAATTTTGTAATTTTATCTTTAAATTTTAGATATTTTTATTCTTTATCCAAATAATAGTGTGTTTTTAAATTAAATTAGTCTTTTGAGTTTATATTTCATGTAATTAGAATATTGAATTTTATTTTAAGTCAATTGAGACTATTTATTTGTAAAATAATGTAAATTTAATAATTTTTTCTTCAAATTTTAGTATTTTCATTCGTTATCTAAATAATAGTGTGTTTTTAAATTAAAATAGTCTTTTAGATTTAAATTATGTATAATTATTGTATTCAAATATATTTTAAGTTAACTTAGTGTATTTATTTTTAATGAATATTTAATAAATGAGAGATATGAATGAGTTTAAAATTTAGAAAAAATATTAATAGTATTTTTATTAATGGTGTAATTTAGTGATTTTTAAAATTTTTATGAAAATATTGTTGGTCTTTTTGATAATTTTTTAAAATTTCCCATCTTCATTTTTAAAATTTCTCACCTTCATTTTCAAAATTTCTCACCCATACTTAAAAATTTTCGACTTCAATTCTCACTCTCCCCCTTTCCCTCCTCCCGCGTCACCTCCTCCGTCTGCTACGCCCACAGCCGCCCTCCTCCCGCACCCTGCACTGCCTCCTCCCTCCGTCACACCCACAGCGGCCTTCCTCCCTACCATCGCCCGCCTCCCCCTTCTCCCCACCCTCCTCCACGCCTCCTCCCCTCCCTTTGTCGCGCCAACCTGCACTGCATCACCACGTCGCCCCAGCCATGCATGCCCCCCGCACCGCCCCTATTGCGCCCCTCCACTGCACAACCTGGCTGAACCTAGGCCTGTGCTGCGGTGCCTAGGCTCGCACGCCCTAGGACAATGTGTACTTAGGAGGCTGCACATCCTTGATTTGCGTGATTTAGTGAAAAAAAATATTTTTCCTTTTAAGAAAATTAGCGATTGAAAATTGAATTTTTTAAATTATTTTTTGAGATAGTTAGTGACCGAAGGTTTAATTTTTTTTAATTTTTAAAAAATTAATGACTGATTTAGTGATCGAAGAATTGATCTTTTTAATTTTTTTAGATAATTAGCAATTGATAATTTAAATTTAAATTTTATTCTTTTTTACATATATTAGTGATCAAAATAGACACCGATTTTAGTTGTCATTTTTAATATCTTTTATTGCTATTTTAGTCAACGAATTAAATTCGATCGTTGTATGATTTAACGACTAGTGGTGTAGTGACATATCAAATTGGATCATCAATTCTATCACTAATTTGATTGCTAAAGAGTTTAAACCAATTTTCAAAATTATAGTGACCGATTTTGATGATCACTTAAATTCAATTTTTTTTATAGTGTTTTTAGGATGAACCTAAAATATAATAAAAAATAAAAAATGTCTTAAAGAAGGTAAACAATACAAAATAGAATTAGAATGTTTTTAACTAAGCCTAAAGGAAAAATAAAACATAAATAAATATCATAAACTATTCTTTTGATGTTCTATAATTGTTGTGCACTCCACAACATGCTTTCTAACTTCTCAATTCCTTCCTATGTAGAAAGTAAATTAAGAAGTAATAATATGAACTAGAAATATAAAAATATGTAATTTACTATAAAATATGCCTAAAAGTCCTAAAAACGATGAAAAGGAAAAGTAAAAAATATGACTAAAATGTAATGCATCAAATGCTCTAAGCTTGGAACTTTGCTTGTCCTCGATAAAAAAATCTTGGTTAAGAGAAATAAATGGAGAATAAAAGAAAACCACTCAATAAGGAACCTAGAACACAAACAATCCAAATGATGCAGATAAATAGTTATATATGAGAAATAATATTATGAGAAAATCCAATTACATACTTATATTCCTTGAAATTAATTTCATCATTAATTGGATATAATTAGAACCCTTAATTTTTCAAAGAAAACACTTATACCCAATTACTTCCATCATTAATGAGGTATAATTAGAATCCTTAAATTTTCAAAGTGTTTTAGAGTATAATAAGAACCCTTAATTTTTCAAAGAAAACACTTATACCCAATTACTTCCATCATTAATGAGGTATAATTAGAACCCTTAAATTTTCAAAGTGTTTTAGAGTATAATTAGAACCCTTAATATTTTTTTAAGAAAAAACTTAATTATAAGCTTGAAAAATAAACTAGTCTCCACTATTTATTTTGAATGCATGCAAAAATCAACAAGACTTTTCTTTTTAGTTGTAACAATGCCATAAGGAAAGATGTGAAGGTAAGGTATAAAAAGAAATATATACATAAGGGGTTAACATTACATCATATGATAATTAAAAACACCCTTTTAGAACATAAATGAAGTGAAAATCATACAAAACAAACATTAATGGACAAATTTCACTCTCCATTCTTTTCTTTCTTTTCCTTTTCTTCCATTCATTTCCCTCTTTTTCTCATTTCTATTCCCCACTCCCCTTTGTATTTTTTTTTTTAGTTTTCATGGATATCTCCCAATTATACAAACATATCAATAAAGAATTCATTAATTATACCACTAAATTGTTAATTTATACTAAAAAAGTACCACTAAAAACACAATTACATTGTAACAAGAAAAAACATTTATATGTTAATAGGCTCGAAATGGGCAACTATTCAATCTAAGGATATGCAAAGCAAGTTCTAAGGTATAGAAAATGCCTAATGTACCTTAATAATTTTCAAGCATGCAAACACATTTTAATCCACCTTGAAAATGTTGCAAGTGAAGTTCTAAAAGACTTAAACATAGAGAAAAATTCACATAGTAGAAAGAAATAGGGTAAATAGTATATTTATTGTAGCACATAGCTCAAATACAAGTCTAGATCTCATATTTTTAGATAATAATTCGATAATGAGAATTAAGATTACAGATTCTATACTAATTATTAATTCACTTAAAAATATCTTTATTCAAGTCTAGCCTATTAATCAATCACAAAAATATAAAAATTTATGTCCTAACTCAGTGAAATTCCAAAGATACTTAAAAATTTGACATAAAATTATTAAAGGATAAAAAATCTAGGGAAAATCTTAATCTTAAAGTGATTTGAATGCATGATGAGGAAAATTGAATATTTTTTTTTATATAACATGCTCTATAATAAAGGTCTATTTTTTTTTTCTAAATATAATCTCGACTCTAGTTCATAAGGTTGATCACTAATTGAAAATTGTGTCTTTTCTTTTTAGATAAATTAGCTATAGTTATTGACTAGCTATAATAACAAAAGTTTTCCTTAATTAATTACTTTCTTTATCATAGACAATCTTAAACAAGGTTTTAGAATTTGGCTATCAATAACATATATTTTAGAAATACTAAGTTTTAATCTGTAAATATATAAACTTAGTTTATTTAGCTAGGTTATATGTATTTCTGTTTAATACAGATCTTTTTTACCACTAATTATTAAAATTAATAAACAATTACAACTCTATAACCATAATTGACTTTACATAGTTTGTTAAATTGAACGATTGACAACTTATACAGTTAAAATATTATTCGATATGAAAGAACAATAGAAATATAAATACCTAAAAAGAGGAAGAAATAGTAAATATTTAGACTTCACTATCCTTGGACAATTGTAACTTTGACTATCCTTGAACTAGAACTCTATAAGAGTTCATGTCCTCGTGGAAACCATGAGAGTATACGAACAACGAGAAGAAAAGAAAAGGTAGAAAATCCCTATCCTTCGAGAGGGGAGCTAGAGGGACAAAACTCTCCTAAGTCTAAAGTTAATTGGCTACAAAATAAAGGCTTAATAAAGGCCCAAAATACCAAATAGAATTAAAATGTTTCTAACTAGGCCCAAAATAAATTGCTAGATGATTATATATATATATATATATATATATATATATATATATATATATATATATATATATATATATATATATATATATATATATATATATATATATATATATATATATTATACAACATTCAATATTTATTATGATTTAATATAATATATAATAATAATTTATAGAATTTATTTACATAATTTATTGTGTTGGTGATAAATATTGTGATCTCATTACCATGGTCTATGCAACTCTTTCGACGTCTGTAATTATTGATGACCTGGCCTTCTCTAACGTCTCCCGCACATAAAAAAATTAATTAAAGTTTTATAATTGATATTTACTAAGTGTTAAGCCTTATGTAAATTTACGACATTATCAACGGGGAAAGTCGTTTGTAATTTACCGATGAATTACCAAAGCTCTTCTATGTTATTTAAAATATTACCAACAATTTGAGGCCCACAGTAAATGGTTAACTGTAATAACGAGAATTTGTGTAGTGAAATATGGTGAAACAACAAGGTAAGTGCGACAATTGAAGAAAGTAAAATAGTAAGGAATTACTATATTTGTCATTATTACATGTACCAATTAACCAACAAAGACAAATTTTAGTGAACACTAACATAACTGGAACAAAGTCTGAAACAACTACACACTGATACCAAGAGGATACTCGCGTAAGGGTAGCTCTCATCACCCTTTCATTTGTTAATTCTGCAACACTATCATATATATCGTGCGATTGAAAAATTGCCCTTCCACATTTCTTCTTTTACCAGATCCACGATTCATTACCTGATCCTGCGATATTGTGCAAACCATTAAACAAATAAAGTCAAATTATGGAATTTTAAACTAAAATAACTACCTATCTCTTTTGATGGAACGGATGAGAGAAAAACTGGAAAATAAATGATTCTAGTCTGAATGTATTGAATGTTCATATTATACACTAAAGCTATTATATATACAATTGTTGTGACAACTAACAATCACTAAACCTCCTGTAGCGGGGCACTTCTGGGTAAGGTTCGTTGTCATCTTGATGAAGTATAACACTTGATTCCAATGAATGAAGTACGTGCTTACTGGATTACAACCCAGAACACCACAATGGAGTTGGCAAAGTAATTGATATTGTTGGAACGTAAGTTTGGGTTTAATTCCTAGGATGTACAGATACAATACGCAGGTCGAATACGATACGATTATTTTAAAATATTTAAGATACAATATATACATGTTTAAATATATATAAAAATAATAAAATATAATATATAATTATAATTCTACAGATTCAAATTGAAAAGTACTTCTTCTTGGATAATACTAAAACAAAAATAAAATATATAAACCATTGTCATCCTAAATTACTTTCTATTATTTAAAAAAAAGAATGGTACTATAAATCTTATTTCTATCTTAAAATAATCTATAAAAAGATTTTTTATTTATTTTTTTTCATCAATGGATAATGCTGCCATATTTCTACTTCATACATGTTTATATGTCTTATTTAGTTTTATTATCTTAAAATAATCTATAAAAAGACATTTTCTATTTTTTGTTTATCAATGAATAATGCTTCTATGTTTTTACTTTATACATGCTTATATGTTTGATTTAGCTTTATTAGATTTTCATAAAAAAATTTAATAAATTCAATACTTCATCGATATATATTAGTGAAGTATTGAAGATTATTTAAAGCCAAGTGAAGTATCAATACTTTATAAAATCCAACTTAATCCCAAAAATTAACTTAAAAAATAGAAGTTGTTACCGATTATATACATTATTCAAACTATATTTCTAACTAAGAATTAAGGTTTTTTTCAATACTATATTCAACTTTTCAATACTATATTCAACCTATATTGCTAATGTGCATGTGCATTGAATTTCTTGAAAAAGCCCCAAAATATCCATGTGTAATAACTCAAAAGCACATGATGCTCTATTAGTGCTAAGGGGAAAAAGGGGCTCATTTTTGTTTGGCAAGATGGAAAATATATCAAAGACGATGTTTGTTAGCATGTACGTACGGAAACTATCTACACATGTTCTCTAAAAGTGGAAAAGAAAGATGTCGAAGTTAAAAATCCCAAAAGGGAAGAATATACTCCTTATATTGATATTAACATTCTGCTAATCACTTGACAAGTTCAGGTATTCAAGATCGTTTATCAAAGAACCAATCATCCTCTTGGATAAATACTGTATCAAACAATCTTGACCAGAGAAAGAAAACAAGCAGTGTATGGAGGTCGTAAGTTTTGATATGGAAATCAAATTGAATGCAAACATGGGGTAGGTACAACACTTTTGTCAGTGTTATTGACTCATTCAAAATGACAGTGCCTGCAATTTCTGCTACGGTTGCACTACCACTAGGCAATTTAAGATGTAAACCATTCCAAGGATTAGCGTATGGGATATGAAGTGCCTAAGTTTATGATACCTTCGTTGACTTTGCTCAAACAAGTCACATCCTAGGGGTATGGACGCACAAAACATGTCTAATTTATTGAACAAGAAGTTTGAGATTCATTGGAAATCTTCACGAAAGCATTTTGCAAGAAGGGCTACAAATCTTTATACTCTTCGTAAGTCAAAATAGGTGTACTATGTTGCACTGGTTGTTCCTTAACTAAAGCTACATCATCACCTTTTGAATCAAGTTCATCGTTAGTTACACATATGATTGTAGAACCACCTTTATAATGAGTTCTTCGAGGAAATCGATGCTTGCGATAACAAGTCTCAACAGTGTGGCCAGTCTTGCCACAATAGGCACACACTCTCCCATTGAAATTACTGCTCTCTTTTCCAACAAATTTCTTTCCTTCAATTGCATCAATCAAGACCTACTGGTCTTCTCCTTGATTCAAATCATTCAGCCATTCATGTTTCAGAACCACTGAAAAAACTTAATTCAATGGAGGTAGAGGATCCATTAACAGGATCTGAGAACGAATCAGAACAAAATGTTCATCGAGTCTTATAATTAAGAAATCTAATCACATAATCTATTACTGACAGACCTTAACATTTCCATAGATTCACGATTACACTTGATTAAACAAACACAACTAGGAATTAATATAGGTACGAAATTATCAAGTTCTTCCTGTAGAACTTTCATGTCAGAAAAGATTGATGGATTCAGAGGAACAATTCAACATACAACTTGAATCAAGATTCTCATGCGATGGAGAGAACTCAGAATTGCATAACAGAGCTCTTTGGAGCTCTGATATATACCTTCTCATTAATAGAATGAATGAGAAAAAAAATGGAAACCTTGTGAATGAATCGTGAATCATTCTTTCAAATGTTGAATGTTTAATGTGTAGACTGAAGTTAGGTATTTAGTGAAATGATAATATGTTGGTGAATGAAAACGTGTGAAGAAAGGAAAGCATATAGAGTGAGTGGTGAGTATAACATACGTGGCGCAGTTGGTGGAGGTGCTGATCTTGAAGGGTATCCTGACTTTACATTTGCCAGGGAGTGCGGCGGCGTAATTGTAATTTAAACCAGAAATAGAAGCCGCAGAGGATTTCAGGCAATTGCACGCTGTCCGGCGGTCAGCGGTGGTCTTGGCCGCGTTGTTGAGGGACCTCACTCCGCTGCAGCACGCCCCCGGCGGTGATCCACCTCTCCGAAGGTAACCGAAGCACTGAACTAGTGAGTTAGCGACTTGCCTGCATGAGATCGCAGCCTGTGCCATGGGTGCACTCACTACAACCATGCACATCACCGCAACCACGCATGCAAGCTTGAGGCCGGCCATCACTATTACTCAGAGGAACAAATACAAAGCTATTATTATAATGATTATTTGCTTGGTCTTGAAATTTCTTTGTTTCTTTCCTTGCTTGAGTAAGTTGCTGCAAGTGTGGGTTTATATTGAACATAAGATAGGAGGTGGAGACAAAAAAAAGTTGGTCCAATTTATCAACTCATATTTTACATCAACGTTAAATCTATAAGGAGGAAATGATGGCGACATTTTTCAATGTTTGAAGAAAGAATTCGAAGTTTGATTATGAAATAACTATTACTTAGACTAATATATGAAATAACTATTACTTAGACTAATATTAGTTCTATAAAAGTTCTTTAATGCTTAAGATTCAAACTCATTTTAAAAGGATATGAATCTAAATTTTACAGTCTTTGTAAAAATTGTTAGTATTCTCTCAGAACTAAAATATAAAAAAAAATTCACACTAATTAAGAAAAATAATTAACATCATTTAATTTTATCAATTTTATTTAAAATATAATTTTTTTATTATATAATTATTTATTGAAACTTGATATATATTAATAATAAAAATTATTATAAATAAAATATCAATTAAATAAAAAGTATTTCAAGATTAATAACATTAAATAAGATGAAATTAATTGAAATTTATTTATATTTTAATTCACTACACATGAGTTTTTTTTTTAATAATTGAGTTCGGATTAAATCATTTAAAAATATGTAAATAAATCTATAATTGTTGTTTAAAATTTTGAAACTTTGTTTTGATATTAATGGGCCCTAAAACTCTCCTACATATTTAAAAAATAAAATAAAAATTAGGGGCACGAGGCAGGTGCTAACATAGGTGGTGGCCTATTGAAGAAAGCATGTAGCAGCCTTGATGTGCTTAATTACATGGTCTAATTTTTTAGCACTTGGCTTTATATGAGACGTTTGATTTTGTGCTCCCAAATCGGATGATTGAGGCATAGTCACAGGTCAATGCTTCCCTCTTCGTATTTACTGCCCTCAAAGTAATGAACTTTTGTATAGGTAACCAGCATCACTGTTTTCAACTAAAACTACTAGCTAGCATAGCAAAGTCCCCCACTACTGATCTAGAATAGAACGATATTCACGGCACCGAATTTTGAAGAGAATTTCTACCTTGTGTTATCACTCCAATTGAATTTTGATTGGGTAACTAGTTTCTTCATTGATATATAGTAACAGAAAAAAAAAAGATAAAATATATGATAACATGAGTAATGTTATGAAAAGAGATAAAAAAAAAAAGAAAAAGAAACTTCGTTTACGTTATATATTGTATAATTTTATTTATGAATAGTCTCTACATACGATAGGGAAATTGAATTACATTTAAATTTCTATGATTTATAATATTTAAATATTATTTTAATGATGTTAATTTTTTTAATGTTGAATTTAGAATAATATACTTGCCTCATGTTTTATTTATATGATATAAAATTCTAAATTTTCTAAAATATTTCGCTTCACCCATTTAAAGTAATTTATTAAGAAAGATTCTACTAACGGTTAATAAGATATTTAACTCTCACTCACTCTACATTAAAGGATTATCTAACTTTAGCCGGTCTCAATATATAATCATAATTACTTAATTACTTTAGACAGAAAAAGAAGAATGCAAAAGACATTAGTTACACAACATTAAGAGATTAAGATTGAGAAAGATATTTTAAAATTAGAAACCAAATGACTCTGGTACTCTTGTTGTTTTGAGTTTTTTTTCACTTTATAATAGATACCCAAAAGCTTTCATATCATCAGAAGCTTTTTGCATGTATGGATGGCTACATGTCTTTGAATACAGAGGCTTGAATGTTAAGTATAGTTATAACACTGAGAAGGCCAGTTTTTAACTTTATATGTGTTTTTCTTTTACATTTTCAACTTTTCAGCTTCCACAGCTATGGTGGGACGACCAAACAATTTTTTTTTTTTTTTATTTGTAAGAATTGAAAATGGTAAAAGAAGATTTATAACACTTATATATCTTGCTGAATCAATTTAACTAGACCATATTAATTGGCCAAATAAATTTAAAAATAGAAGAATCGTCATTAAAATTTATTAAAAAATAGTAAAAAATTCTTAAAAAATATATTTGATTCAAATTCTAAGGGAAAGGGTTCTTTCGTTTTTCGATGTGAATTTCACATACATAATAGGGATTGCTCCATTTTTTTTCTATATTCAATTTATATTTTCATATTTTATATTTCTATAATTTTTTTTTTAAGTTTTTAGTTTAGAATATAATCCAATTTATATTTAGAGAATTTTTGTTATAAATTTAAATAATTATAACATAATAATAAATAATAATAGAATTCATAATATTTAAAATATAAAATAATATAAAATAAAAAAGATAAAATATTTTATAAAATATTTTATATTTTATCTATTTTTATTAAATATTTTATAATTTTTTATTCGTTACGGTTCATATATCCTAAAATATAGATTGACAGAGGTGTAAACACATCAATTTATTAGATCATTTAAATTTTGATTTAATATTTTTATTTTTGTAACAATTTAATTTTGGTTTAAATTTTTTATTTTAGTGTAGAATTATAAGACATCAAATTTTTACAACTTATGTCTCAAGATATCAGGATATGAGAACATGTCATATCTAATTAACTCTTCCTTCATTTAATATTTTATTATAATCATGATTTTTAATTAATTTGTAAAATTAATTTTAATTTTTATGAAATATTTTATTTTGAATTGAATGATATTTTTATTGTTGTTATTATTGAAGAAATATATTATAAAAAGTTACTTTTATTATTAATTTATTTCTAAAAGATTTTAATATAGAAGAATTATTATAATATCAATAATAAAAATAATATTATATTAATATAAGTGGTATTAAACTTAAATTTTATAAAAAAAAATATCGTATTTAAATCTTATGGATAGAAAAAATGTGATTAGTAAAAAAGTTTATCTAAAAATGATTAATTAATTTCGCACCATAACATGATTGTAGATTGTTAATAATTATTTGAAATTAATGAAGGTGGAAATCTAAGTACACCAAACTATCTTAATTTGATGACTCATCCAATTATCAACCCTCTTTTACCTTGATAATTTCGTTTATTTTACTCTATAAAAGAACAGTAGTAATTAAATATTATTGATAATGACGGAAATGAATCAAGAAAGAAATTGACTACACTGAATTGTAAAAGATGTGCAACATCTAATCGATCTCTTTTTCACCTTCATAATTTTGTTTATTTAATTTTTCTTGAATTAATTTCCAAAAGCTTCTTTCTAATTATTTTGTCATACTTATCAAATATAACTTTTATTATTATAATTTTATTAGTTTAAAAAAGAACCTCTTTAAAATATTTGAAGTTTTTACTATATTAATTTATATTTTTCTGTCATGTTTTTTTTTCTTCTTTTTAATAGTTTATGCACACATAATAACAAAACTAGATCCAATAAAATGACAATAATAAAATAATAATGAAATGAACATCATACAAATCATATTGCTTCATGTCTAACGTATAAAAAGAGTATGTTCCACGTTTGTTATTATATCTACCTAAGGATAACAAGATAAAAATAAAAATAGAAAGAAATCATAGCATAAGAAGCGCAATAGGACCAAAGGATTAATCAAACAAAATGGAAAAAAGGGTTTCGTGCGTGACTATGCACACACACAGGGCTGTCACAACCTAATTTGTGACGAAGCATATGATGGTTTAAAGTGGGTGGATCCAATCTCGGTCAAGTGGCAGCCGAAATTGATTCGGCCATTAGGAATCACCACCGACATTTTTTGGAACACCGGGAAACCTAGGGGATAGGCTGGTCTGAGAATCAGAGGTTGGGGTTCGGGAGTTGGTTACACATTGGGAACATAGGGTGCCCCGACATGTCTATCACCTGATAGTTACCCTAGGTTAGCTGTAAGGTTGTAGGGATGATGTTTAGGTTCGTAGAAAATACAGAGAGCCAGAGATAGGAGTAAGTGTTCTTTTTTTTGGTTTTCCTTTTATTATGACTTGATAGGAGTGTGTCTCCTATGCCTACGTACCTCGGTTATAGAGGAGTCAAAGTCCACGTAGTTCTAGTGGTAACTGGTTAGGAAGGGATGACACTAGTTAGTATCAATTTAAGGGAATTCGAGCCAATATGGATTCGGCCCTAAGTGGTGGGGGTGTCGGAAGTGATTGGCTGACATTGGGCGGAAGTGAACACGGTCGGGCGAAGTGTCAAGGAGTGATTGGATGGTATTGGGCCGAAATGAACTTGGTCTTGATAAATGTTAAGGAGTGATTGGATAGTATTGGGCCGAAATGAACTCGGTCTTGATAAGACCGAAATGAACTCGGTCTTGATAAGACCGAAATGGATTCGACTTTGTTTATGCAAAAGGGAATATTACTTTCTTCACTTTACAAGGACAGGATAAATTCGGCCTTATCGAGAGGCCTAGAATGACATGGATTGGAATGATTATTTCTACAAGAATGGAATCAAATCTTGCAAGTCTTCTTGGTCTGCCTGGTTTTCTTTGCACTGCGGCTAGTTTTTATATTTCTCTTTTCTCTTATTATGATCTTTTCTTTTCTTCTTTCCTTTCCTTCTCCTCTATAAAAAAAAGTCCCCCTTCTCTTGTATCTAAAGGCTTTATATAGGCCTGAAAACCGGTTCAAGAAGTTCCTTTTTTTTCCGCCAATCAACGGGGAGTTACTGGGAGTTACTAAGTATTCAACAGTCAACTTCCCATAATGGTTGACCCTTGTCTCCCACAGCGGTTGACCTTTGTCTCCCGCAGCGGTTGATCCTATCCTGGATAATTTAGGGGTGATTCAAGCCCAAAATATGTTAATAGGGCCGAGACTAGTTTGGCTTGGACTGTAGCCCGGTTTCAACAATGTCTGGTTGAGATGGGCCACAAGGTTTTGGGCCCCAGACTATTTTGGGGTATGACAAGTGCCAACGAAGTGCACAAGGTCAATGTGTCATTAAAGCATGAACCAAACTATCCATATTCGGCAAAATAAGATAACCAAATAAAGGCTTAATAGAAAAGTTCAAGTAGAGCTCCAAACTCAAAGTGTCTCGTGGAGGACAGGTCTCCTCGTTACTAAAAAAAAATAAAATAACTAAAGATAAGTTTTATAAAAATATTGATAAAAAAAATCTAACAACCTTTTCATCTATTTTTTTTAAAATTTACTTAGAATCTCACAACATTGAGGTGGAAAAATCAGTTAGATTTGCTTAAGCTTTAAAAATAAGCTAGATTATAACTTTCTTAAATTATCTTTTTAAGTAAAAGAAATTTTTGATTTTTTATCTTTTAAAAATTTATTTTGATCATTTATCTTTTAAAAAAATTATTTTAATTCTTTTAACTTGTAAAATTAATAATCGTTCTAGTAAAATAAAATTAATATAGTTGGTATATTAAATAATAATTAATTTTAATATAGTGACAATTTTTAATCACCATTATAATTTTATTCTATTAAATCTACATATCCCTTTCCATTCATTCTTCCTTTTTTTCTTCTCCCCACCTCCAAACCTCCAAAGTCACAACTTCAACCAACACATCTACACCACCATTCCAACATCAATCTCTCACCTTTCTTATCTCCATTCTACCCAACTTTCTTTTCTCCTACAATTTTCTCATATCCATCAACAAACCCTTCACTTTCATCATATTAACTATTCAACTCCACCGTTAAAGCCATCTTGATACTTCACCCTCAACTAAACTTTCATCTTTTTTTATTCTTCTTCCCATATTTTTTTTTTCAATCTTTCTCATTTACAGGAGAAAATTACAAACAAATACCAATTTATAAAAACGTAAGTGTGAAAACGTAAAAAAATAAATTAACATAATGACAGCTAAAATCCGTCTCTATAATAATTCTCCAAAATTGCAATATTGAAATACATATTCATAGTTTCTAGGTTGGAAAATGGATAAAAAAAAAAACATTAACTAAGTGACAGTTCTTAACCACCACTGAAATTACTAAAAACAAATAATCTTCCTTGTTGGTTTATGCTCCACGACAACCCTAACCCCTTCCTAGGCCCTCTCCCCCCATCCCCTCCCCATGCCATTCTCGGCCCCACCATCTACGTCTTTGGCGGCTCCATCAACAACGTCCCCTTCCCCGACGTTTGACTCCTTGACTGCCACTTCCACCGTTGGCATTGTGGCCCCTCCATGCATGTCGCCTACCAGTTCGTCACCACCAACGTTCTTCAAGGCAAGTTCTACGTCCTCGGCGGCTAAGTCGCCGACCAAAGCCCGCGGAGGTAAGGGAGAAGTAGATGCACGCCAGCATCGTTGGTGGCGGCAAAAGCGGTAGCCGCGCAAGCTGTATTTTTTTTTAAGGAAAGAGAAAGAGAAAGAGAAGAAAGAACAAGTGAGAATAATAATTTTTAACTGTAATATATTAAAAACTGTTCACTATTTTATTTTTAAAACTAACAGCGTTACTTTTGTCATTATTTTATTTTTAAGACTAAAAATATTACTTGACTCATTTTTTTACTCAATTTTAAGAATTAAAAAATCAAAATAAATTTTACTTAAAAAATTATAATTTAATTAAAAAATAACCTAAATAAAATTAAGATAATTTGGCTTAGCCCAGACTCAAGAAATATTGACTTGAAAACAACAAGCATATTTGATCCAGTTTTATTTTTTTTATTTTTTACTTTTTAAAAGTTAAAAAAAAAAACCTAAAATGGCTTAGACAGACAGTAAAACATCGGTCTATATAAAAATCGCATCGGCCCATAACAACTAATTTTCTCTGTTTGACCCATCAGACCAATCAAGAACTAATTTTTTCATCTCTAGGTTGGGCCATTCCTACCTGTCAGTGCATTGTGGAGGCTGGCTTTGGTGGATCAGCGGTGTGTGCATGAGGACTTGAGAAATGGAGAGCCTCGTGTCTTTGGATGAGTCATTTTGTGAGGCTGGTGTGGTGGAGTTGGTGGGTTTGTAATGATGGGTTGTCGCTAGCTGGTGCTTGCTCAGTCACGAATGTAGTGGTTTGGTACAGGGTGTGTGGTGGTTGCAGACGCGGTGTGTTGATTAAGCAGAGCTGGTTCTACACTGGCTCAAATGAGGAAGGATGCATAGCTTGCGGTAGATGAGTGAGCTCTAAATACTGAATGAAAGTATTGTAAACGTGTGTGGTGAAAATGATAATGGGTGTTGAGAGGTCCTTTTGTGGGATTTTTTTTTTATTGTGAAAAAGATCCAGAGCCAAAATTCTCTAGGGTGTTGTCCATGTGTGATCCTTGTCTGAATGCGAGACGTACGTCTTATTTTTTTTTTGGACAATAAGCTCCTTTCCGGCCCATTAAGTAATTATAGCGTAATTTAGGAAATCATTTTAAACTATATATTAGGAGAATTTCATGTTTTTAAGTACTGTTATTATTTTTAATCAGAATTGAAATTTTATTTTAATAATTTGCATAATAAAAATTTATATTAAAGAATTAAATTGGAAAACAACATCTAGAAACATTTCAGTTTTATTTATTTTCAGATATTTACAAAATTGTGTACATATTTGACAAATCAAAACTAAAGTGATTTTAACATATGATTAAAAGAATATTTAGTAATTTTTTAAAATAACCATGCAAAAATATTATAATAAAAAATATGATCTCACTATGTTGTCATTACAAGTCCCACTAATCATTTGAAGCATGGTATTAAATTAGTAAAAAATAAAAAGAAATAAACAAAAGCATGGGCGGCATCAACTAAAACCTAAGAAAAACAAGAACAAAGGGACATTTGAACTTATAGTTAGAAAACCTATTCTATACCACAATCTTCTTTAATAAAATTAGGCTAGATCCGACCATGTGAAACTAAGATGACTAATGCAAAAAGAAGATAGTTTGTTCGGACAATTATTTCCCTCTCAATAAATACGAGAAACTCTAAATTATAAATTTGAAGTTAGATGCAAACAATTCTTTCAACGATTTCTAAGATTCCAAGGAATCACTTCAAAAGAATCAAAAGCCTTGACCACAAGTAGTGAATCAAACTCTAACCAAAATCTAGTCCAACCTTTTTGAGTAGCAATTTCTATTGCAAACATGAAAATTGTTAACTTAGCTAAGAAAAATGTAGAAATATCAAGGTTTAAAACAAAGCAACCTAAGACTGCAACACTACTATCCTAAAAGATGTCACCACAAGCTGCTTTACGTGGATATCCTTTAGTTGCACCATATGTATTAGATTTGACCCAATTAAGAAATGAAGGATGATGCCAATTTACTTGGGTAATAGACGAGCTTCGTTGGAATGTCCTGCAATTAAGAAGACTTTGATAATAGATAGCTCTTCAATAGAGTTGGCCATCACATTACGAGAGAGATTTGCAATATGCAAAATAGCAGCAATAATCTGGGATCTAGCCAAGTTAAAAGGAATTTTCACATTCTCAAATCTGCCCTGATTTCTACAAGACCAAATCATTCAAATAACATTAACATCATCAACCAAAACAATATCCTTCAATTGATTACTGTAATTTCTTTGCAAATAAATAAAATACCGACAATTGAAGTCAGATAACCGGAGTAGTTAAAAACAAAGTTAAGTCGATTTCACAATTTCATAACAAAAGGATAGTATAGAAAGAGGTATTATGAAGACTCATTTGTCTTACTACATAAGATGCAAAAAATAGTTATGCAACTTTTTTTACTCAAGTTTTCATCAGTTGCTAGAAGCCTCCATACCAAGAATGACCTAGTGGGAAGAATATAACCATGCTATATGAGTTTGCTCCAAGAAAACAGTTTTCTCACATGATTAAGGAATAAATAAAACTCCTTAAAAGAGAGAATGCTTGAGTTAGACTTGCTGTAGACACCAAAGGAATGTGAACCTTTTTCTAGGACTAAAAGAATTGGATAATGGTCAAAATGGTCTCTGGTCATTGTAAAACAAGCCACACTGTCCAATCTTCATTGCAAATGGAACTATCTAGCCTCATCTCCGTGTGATTTCTAGAACCTCTACCATTAGACCATGTGGTCATAATGTGTGTCAAGTTAACGACTGTCAGTCTAAGCTTTGAATTCTTCACAAGTGACTTCAATAGGAAGTCTACTGCCTCTTTTTTCTTGCACACTCGTAACAGCATTAATGTCTCCAATAAAGCACCAAGGTCCTGGGTTGTTGCTGCAAATTTGCTAATTCCATCCAAAGCTGTCTCCTGAGAACATAAGTGGTGCGAGCATAAATAGCAGAAATATTAAGCAGCTTATTTCCCCTAACAATTGAGAAAGAAATATGCTGGTTATAGAGAGCCAAAACAGATGGAGTTAAGTACTCAGCACTTACACCCTACAAATTAGGAGCAAGACTATCATGATAATTAATGGCAAAAATCTTTAGTTTCAACTTTTTCCAAAAGCTAGATGGAAATTGATCATGCAAATTCCAAGGTTCGGTAAGGAAATGAATGTCTGGTTTGTGACTAACACAACACTCTTCTAAAACTGATCTTATCTCAGGGTTGCCTAAACCCCTAGCGTTCCAATACAGGATCTTCATCCTAATCATGAATAATAAGCTTGTTGGTGCCATCCCTGTATCGGGTATTGTAGTGCTCAGAATTCAGAATAAGCTTCTTGTTCAATTTCTTTTGTTTCTTTTTCTCAGAGTTATACAACACAGGAGTGAAGTTGGTGCCTACATTAGAAATGGAATTTTCTTCTTCAGATTCCACATCTGAACCATCGCCCAAACGCGAGAAAAACATTAGGCTTGCCTAGAATTTCTAGTAATAAATTTAGGAATTTACTGATTTTATAATTTGTATACATTCTTCACCTTTATTATTGAAATGTACAGTAAAAAAATTACAATAACCATCTTTGTTTGAGGACAATCCAGGAATGACGCAATCAGAGGATTAAAGTTCTACTTATTACAAAATATAAATTATACTCTCAAATAAAAAACGATGATTATTTTAAAATTAAAATTTAACATAGTTAAATATAAATATTATCCCTTCAACGAAATTGAATCCTCAGCAAGTTAAAATCTTACTGCATGCTGTGAAATTATCATTTAAATTTTATTAAAAAATTTATAACTTTTTTTCTTTGTACAAACTATCGTAACTTTTGCTGTTGAGATTTTCTTTTCTTATTAAAAGTAGTGGACCGGAAAGACAACCTTAATTAGAGTATCTCTTAAAAAAGAGTTGCTCACTAGACTAAACTTTAGGAGTTGTTTAAGGAAGAATTGAACTCACATCTACTAGAGTGATGAGAATTAATTAAGGGTCCTTTCCCATGTCAACCCACATTAGCAACTAGCAAGATGCAGTGGCAAAACAATGCATTGTGTCGAATCGTACGTGAGATCCAAACGTCTAGAGGAGTATGCGGGGAATTGATTCGGAATGCCGAACACAAATTAAGGTGATCAGAAGAATCAATATATCGCGAATTAATTTATTTTTAAAGTAAAGTAGAAGAGAATTAATACTATATATATCATTACTATTACATGCAACAACAAGCGGACAAATTTTAGCGAACACTATAACGTAAATTGACCAAAGTCTGAAACAACTACAGGACAGGCTGATACCAAGAAGAGACTCGCATATAGAGCCCCTCCCTTTATTTTCATAAATTATAAATTCTACAGCATTATGATATATTGTATCCTGCGACTGAAAAACTGCCCTGCCATTTCTTCCTCCCCAGATCCACCCTTCAGAATTTGATGCTGCAATATTGCACAAACCAATAAATAAATCAACTTAAATAAGTACAGAAGTAGAAAATGAAATTTGACATAGTATTAAGTAAAAAATGTTTTCAACTTAATAAACTAGTCTTTCATATAGACTTTTCTCTTTGTACTTAAATCCTCCTAATTAACATAATTTAGTAAAATTGCTAGAAAATACATGGAGTGAGTGGCGAGTATAACATACGTGGCGCAGTTGGTGGAGGTGCTGATCTTGTAGGGGATGTTGACGCCACATTTGCCTGGGAGTGCAGCTGCGTTATTGGCATTCAAACTCCCACCCATATTATTGGCTAGGGTTTTCAGGCAATTGCATGCGGCCTGGCGGTCGGCGGTGGTCTGCGCCGCAGCGTTGAGAGAGCTCACGCCGTTGCAACATGCCGCCCCCGGCGCTCCGCCGCTTCGAAGGTAATTGAGGCACGGAGATATGGCGCTGGCGACCTGTCCGCACGTGACGGCAGCCTGTGCCGCGGGTGCAGTCACCACGGCCATGCACATCACTGCAACCACGCATGCAACCTTGAGGCTAGCCATGACTACTACTCGAAGAAACAAATGACAAAACTAATGATATAATGTGTGTTTGCCTTACAATGGAATTAACTTGTATTACTTAGTGAGTAAAGTGATGCAAGTGTGTGGGTTTATATAGAAGGTAAGATAAGAGTGATAGAGCATTGGGAACATAAGTGGGATTATAGACAATGCATGTGGCAGCCTTTTGCTCGTTGGCAGTTGCGGTTCATTTAATGCTGGCGGTGCATGGTATAATCTTTATGCACCAACTGGCTTAGTATGAGACGCTTGATTTGGTGCTCAGAAATACTATTCAATCAGACGATTCGCACATGGTTACAGATTTACAGGTCAGTGGTATGTAGCTTATCCCTCCATACTCTGGCAGATTTAGAAGATTCAAGATTACTAGTTTCTTTATGGATATACAGTGACGTTTTCCCCAACAAAATAAATACATAACTTTTTTCTAGATTTTATACAATTTTTGTATAAAGAAGAAAAAGACCGGCAAGAAAAAAATGTAAAATAACAAGAGTGATATGATAAAAAGAAAATACATGAAAAAATATTATATATGTATTGTATAATTTTATTTATGAATATAATATATCTACTATCTACCAAAAATGTAAAATTATGCCCTGTAAGGAATTTTTTTTTTTTATCAAAATAGGACTTGAATTCATAATAAACACTCCAAAACTTATTTTTAAATCACTAAACTAACCTTACTATCAATAAAATATATAAAACTTACATTACGTTCATATACTTTATATTTATTAATTATTAAACAATATACACCTTATACTTAATATTAATATAAATATAAATATAAACATATATTATGTATAAAGTGTGTTTATTATTTAACATAGTTATATGTCTAAGATATATAATATAAATTTTATTGATAGTATATTTAGTTTAGTGATATAAGAATGAATTTTTTAATTCTAATTATAGGATTGAATTTCAGCCAGGTCATTTTGTTAATATTTTCCTCTTTAAGAAATTGTGGGATTAAATTCCGGCTGCATTATTTGTTAATATTTTTCTCTTTAAGAAAATAAATTGTGGGGTTGAATTCCAGCTGCACCATTTTGTTAATATTTTCCTCCTTAAGAAATTGTGGAAGCAGCTGCACCATTTTTGTTAATATTTTCGTATGAGATCCAATTAATTATATTAATTGGATAAAATAAAACATATTATAAAATTATTTTTTTAAAATTGAATATATTGTAAAATTATTATATAATTAAACTGTTTTATTATTGTGAAATGAATATTTTCATATTGAATGCATAAAATTAAAATACTAATTATAATTATTTTAGTTAATTTAAAATTAGTAGGTCAATGTCTCTTTCTTAAATATAAAATGTTTGTTACATTGTAATTTTTAATCAAATAGTAAAAAACTCTCGAGTGAGGATTAGACGTAGGTGACATGTTGTGACTTAATCAATATAAATCTGGTATTATTTTCTAATCCTACTCTTTAATTGCTTTACTTTACTGTTGTAATTGATTTGCTATTTTTCTACTCTAATACTTGTTAATCAAATTGATTTGACTTTTTCTCTTTGTTTATTTCTATATGCTATATTCATTACGATTTAAGGAAAATAATTTTGTGAAAACATTTTTAAAATACTTCAATTCATCTCTTTTGAGTTTGAGTTATGAAGGCCACTTGATTAATAAGTAGTAACACAACACAACAACTTCAAGAGGATAATGGTCTCTCATAACTCTATCCTGCAAGAAGGTAATTTTATATATCGTGTTCCAATCTTCAGTGGAAAAGGATATAACTATTGGAATGAGAGGATTAAAATTTAATTTCATTGAATTTATTGGCATGGAAAATTGGAAAGATGTGGAAAATGGAATTTCTATGCGACCTTTGTGGTTAATGATAAAATTGAAGTTAAACCCAAAATCCTTTGTACTGATATTAAAAGAAAAAGGCTTCAACATAATTTGAAAGTAAAAAAACATCATTATTTTTACTTTATCTTATGATGAATTTTATAGGGTATTTAACTAGAAAATATGGGATACCTGCAACTTACCCATGGAGGTATTGATGAAGTTAAGAAAGTGAGGATTAACATCCTTCCCATGATCATGAAATGTTTAAAATGAGAATGATAAATTCATTTTTCACATGCAAAACTGACTTACTCATATGGTTAATTACCTTATTGGTTTGACTAAGAAACTTACCAATGAAGAGATGATTAACAAGCTATTGAGATGTTTGAACAAAACATCAAAACCTAAAGTTATAGCAATTATAGAATCTAAAGTTATGAAAACTATAGATCTTTCAACACTATTTGCAAACCTTAAAGAACATGAAATATAATTAAATTGGTTGGCTTTTGAAAAAAGAAGAAGATAATAACTTTGCTCGAGACGATGAGTACATGCTCTTATTGGCAAATAAATTCTCAAAATTCATAAAAAAGAAAGGATGAGTACATGTTCTTATTGTCTTCAATGTTGTCACTAACAAAGAAGGCAAAGATAATGACTTTGACCCAGATGATGAGTACATGCTCTTATCGGCAAATAAATTCTCGAAATTCATGAAAAAGAAAGGATTCTTTAGTTAGAAAAAGAAGGAATCCAAAAAGAAAGAGTAACTTCCCACACCTAATTGCTTTGAATGTGGGAAACTTGGTCTCTTCCAGAGTGAATATCCCATATTCCAATAATGATTGAGAAATATGAGAGCATAAGGAACAAAGGGAGAAAAACATATTTCTTAGAAAGATAATGATAAGAGTTCATTCAATAATTTAGATGAAAAGTCAAGCCTATGTGATAGAAACCCAACCAACAAAGCCAAACATAATTTGCGTGACGTTAGAGGTCCTACGACCAGGTCAAAAACAAAAATAATAAAGCAATCTTTGTCAGACCTGAGTTTGAGTATTACAAAAAGTTTAGAGCAAATTGAATGAGAGGCTACACCAAAGTGGGTCACTTTATTATAAGTTGATGATGATGAAGCTCATATTGAATAATACATATAAAGCCCAAAGTCATTATCATGTAATTTAGGCTAAGTAGTTAAATAGGATCAATTTACATGTAATTTTGCATAAGTCATTTTTTGATAGTTGGCAGAAAAAGGGAAAGTTTGATAGCTGGTGCAAAAATAGGAAGGTCATTAATGATAGAAATAAAAGGTTAGTGTTGAGTTCTAGCATATGAGATTTTATGCCAATTAAAGTATTAATGGACATTAAATCCATGAGATTTTATGCCAATTAAAATATCAATGAACATTAAATCCATGAGATTTTATGCCAATTAAAATATCAATGAACATTAAATCCATGAGATTTTATGCATATTAAAATATTAATGGGCATTAATTTTATGGCTGCTTAGTTAAGCCTATAAATAAACTCTTGTAACCATCCAGCAAGACAGAATTTGAAATTTAATAAAATTTGTGTTTCTTTGTGAGCGTTTTTTCTTTGTTCTTAGGTTAAAGAACTTTTATAGTGTTGGTTCTGCTGGCAGGTCGCGGTTAGAGTCACACTTTTGATAACTTTATTTCTATCGGCAGGTCGCGACTAGGGTCAAGTTTCTCCTTTGCCTGCTTTTAAGATGATACATTTGTAAGATCGTGTCATTTGGTATCAGAGCTTCGACTCTTGAAATCATGTCTTTTCTATCCTTTGTGTCTCTATCTTTTTCAGTTTATTATGAAAAAAAATTTGTTCTTCCTTTTGATATTTCCCCTACTTTATCATCCTGATTTATTCTATTTATTCGTGTCTATTCATCTCCCTTTGTTTATTTCATTAAGTTTGTCATCTTTCCTTTTGTCTCATTGTGTTTTGTTTCCTTTTTCTATAAAAAAAACAATCACACACAAAAAAAAAAATCACACAAAAAAAAGAACGAAAGAGAAAGGTGAAAAAAAAGAGTAAAAAAAAAAGGCTAGTAGTGAATCTGTTATTTTGCCTTACATATTGCAAAAAGAAAAACTAAATAGAAAAGTTCGAATTTTTGTCATATTTCCTCCCTTGCATCTACATTACTTTTATTGTACATGTTAAACAATAGAGAATTCCTTACTTCTTGCTAATTCTTGTTCTCTAAAGTCATCAAATTACCAAATCCTTATTGTTTTTTGCTGCGTACCATCATTCTTAAATATTCTTACTTAAGAGTTCATAAGGAAAAGTTGAGTGGTAAAAGGCGAGAGTGGTGAGACAAAAAAAAAGCCAAATTGAGTGATACACGAGTGATTATAATATAATTCGAGCGTAAACACGTGTGAGAGTGTTTATGTGAGGATTTTTTGTTTCTTTTTAAATTGATTTTTGTATTATTTTAATCATGAGTAGAGAAGAAGGAGAACAGGATGTTGATCTCAAATTATTCATCAAAGTTATGTAAGGAGTAGGAGTATTCTTAATTTGTCAAAAGAATTATAGATTTCATATACTTTTGAAAGAGAGATATAACCAACAATTATAACATTGTTTGGTTCAATTCCAAGTTAGATGGAAAATTAGATTTTGGTTAATTGGGAGGTTTTGATGCACACATTTAAGAGTTCACACTATTTGAAGTTTTATTGAACCTTAATTACTATAAGGAGCTAATGATATTGTTCAAAGGAAAGACAAGCAAGTTGGCACTGTCAAAGATTCACCAAGGAGTATATTATTATGTTTTTCGCAAAATAGCAAATGGCAAAGCAGCTAAGGAAGTATGTGATATTTTGAAGTTGTCATACAAAGGAGTGGAGAAAGTCCAAAAATCAAAATTTATCTGCAAAGAAGAGAATACGAAAGATATGAGATGTCCGATTCTAAATCTATAAAACAATATTTGTCACAAGTTACATATCTACTAAATAGGATGAGAATACATGGAGAAGAAATTCCTGATGATAAAGCAGTAGACAAAATTTCATGCACCATGCCAATAAAGTTTGATCAAGTAGTGAGAATTATGGCCTTTGGGATCGGGTTAACATAAACAATGATAATAGAGATAAAACAATAGATGACAAAAACACATAGTGGAAGGGGAAAAGGGGAGTCTAACCTACTAGGACTTCTCTTCTTCTAATATCCCAACTATTTCCCAGCAATGGCACCAAAAACTTGATGCGATTTAGTTAATGCTTAAAAACAAACGTACCATATCATGGTAATAATAAGAACGTGAGTATAAATATCATACCTAAGAGACTAGTATGTCAATTTTCGAAAAGTTTCTTAGACAATCAAAATTAGAAATATTTAAGTATAGGAAGTAAGGTAAAAACAAGAAAATAATAAAGAAGATTTTTTTTAGTTCTTTTTGGAATTAAAAGTTCTAGTTTCGATATGTTTTTCCCTCTTGACCTCAATTTATGCAATTTTCTTACCTCACATCCATGCATTACTGATTATACTTCTTAATACTACTAGGGACCCTGGTCTAACATCCCTAATATTCTTTACCTTAGGATGATTTTTATTTGGTCATCTAGAAACACATATATCAATAAGTTTGAGGTCTACAAAAGCCACCATTACTAGTTGAATTAGAAGCCTAAGAAAAATGTTGGTCATGTAATTCCTCTAAATCCAACTATCGTATAGTTCCACCAATTAGTTAAGGTGTAATCGCTTCTAACTAGTTGATTATCATGCAAGAAAGACTTATTTATAAAGTATACAATAAGATAATTCAAACAGTAAAGATAAGTAGAAAATTATATTCACAAAGAGTAATCAAGCATTTCAAGCACAACTATACCATAACCCTTAAAAATAAATCTAGCTACCCACACACATGATGAAAAAAATAAACAAACATATGTAAAAAAGAAAACTAGAACCCATAGAAGCTTGGGATTTTGCTCCTTTGCTTTATGTCGTGCTTTCTGCCTTATCTTCACGTGTCTTCTAAAGAGCCTCGAGGATGAAGGGAGCACTTGGAAGGATGCAATGAAATGACATGTGTTGGGAGTACTAGGAGTCAGTTCTACAACCTCTTTTTATATTGTGCAAAGTGGACCTTTTTGGGGAATTACACGAGTGTACACATAAAATAAAATTATAGATAAAGATAAAATAAAATAATAGGTAAACATAAAATAAAATAACAGATAAAGATAAAATAAATAAACAATAAGGATAAAAATAAAATAAAAGATAAAGAAAATGATAAAGATAAAGTTGTATGACCATGTTGATCTTTTGTGACTTCATCTTTTGGGGCCAAAAGTCCTTATTTTTGTTGTGTTTTTCCCTTTTTTGTTTGTGGGCATATGTTTCATTATCTAAAGAAAAAAGATGAATTATGCATGGTATTTGTAAAAAGTATTCATAATTTCACCCAAAAAGATACAATATTATTGTACAAAATATTGGTTTATCAGGTGACTACAAGTGCTGTGAAAGTCATGTGAGCAGAATTTTGGAGAAATAGAAAAAGTAAACTAAGAAGCTTTGAAAAGTCAAGTGAATCCAATAATGATGTTGAATCTAGTTAAAGTGCAAAAGGTAGAGATTGAGATAATTTCAACAATGGAAGAAAAGAAAATTACAAGGGAAGAGGATGTAACAATTTCAACCAAGGTAGAGATAACAACTTCATATCATATAATCAAGCAAGAGATGGAAACAATTTTAGTTCTATCAAGTGAGGAAGAGGACATGGTAACAATTATTAGGAACAAACAAATTTTAATTATTTTATTGTATAAAGTTCGAATACAAAGCTCCAGACTATAGATTTAAACATTAGGGGCAAACATAGCAGATGATTGTTATCAAAATATTGGTAAGAATTCTAATAACCTACAAAGTTTACTTTGGAAAGTAATACATTTTTAGAGGATGAAAGTATTGTATACTTGGATACTTGGTATAGCAATCATGTGTGTGAGAAAAAGGAGTTATTTTCTGCTATAGATGAAACGGTAATCTACTGTAAAATTTGAAAACAATACATATATTTCTATTTTGGGGAACGACCAAGTTACTATTAGATTGAAGGATGGTTCTCAAAATTTTATCTCTAAATATTTTCTATGCTCCTAGTCTTCATCACAACTTATTGAGTAGGTCACAACTATTAGAGAAAGGTTACAACATGCACATTCATCATGACTATTGCACGTTGATTGATAAGAATGAAAGGTTCATTGCCTAGGTAAAGATGACTCTCAACCACCTATTCACTTTGAAAATTCATCATGAAATTATTTTTCTTGCTTAAATTATGTAATTCAACATGATGATTGATTATGACATATGCATTTTGGACACTTTCTCTTTTCTAGATTAAATTATCTGTTTATCTTCATTGATGATTTTAATAGAAATATTTGGGTATACTTTTTGGACCAAGAATCATAAGCTTGTATTGCCTTTAAGACATTTAAAGCATTTGCAAAAAAAAATAAAGTGGATGCAAATTCAAAGAATTAAGAACAGATAGAGGCCAAGAATATCTTGCTTTCTTTGAGTAACATGGAATACAACATCAACTAACAACTAGTTACATGCCTAAATCGAATGAATTCATTATAAGGAAGAACATAACACTCATGGACATGGTGAGATGCATGTTAAAGGCTAAACAAATGCCTAAAGAGTTTTTGGCGGAAGCAGTTGCTATTATTGTCTATATTTTAAATAAATGTCTAACAAAAAGTGTTTGTGATAAGATGCTTGAAGAAGCTTTGAGTGGAAGGAAACTATCAATCAGACACCTCAAAGCTTTTGACTGAATAGCGTATGCTCATTTCCGGACCATCTCAGGAAGAAACTAGATGACAGAGGGGAAATATGTATTTTCATTGGATACAATATAAATTCAAAGGTATACAAATTTTACAATCTAGAGGCAAAAAAGGTAATTATAAGTTGAGATGACATTTGATGAGAAAGCCATTAGTCCTCAAAGTTTCAAAAAGGGAAGATGGTGATTCTTGACAACTATAAAAAAAATGAAAGACAAGTAGATCCAACTTTTGATGAATCAGAGTCATCTAATAGGCCACAAAGGCTTCATCAACTATCATCCAGATTGAAGGACTTTGTTGTGGGTAATGATAGTGACCCATTTGATGAGGAGATTATCAACTTTTCTTTATTTGCAAACTGTGAGTCAATGACTTTTCAAAAAGCCTCATGTCATGAGAATTGGAGAAATTCTATGAGTGGTGAGGTTCATGCTATTGAGAAAAATAAAACATGAGAGTTAACAAATTTGCCAGCAAATAAAAGACCAATTAGAGTGAAGTGGATGTACAAGACAAAGTATAATCCCAATGGAGAAATTGACTTCGTTAAAGCAAGGTTGGTTTCAAAATGGTATAAACAAAAAGTAGGTATTAATTACTTTGAGGTATTTGCTCATGTTGCAAGATTGGACACAATTTGCATGATTATCTCTCTTTTGGCTCAAAATAATTGGAAGATATATCAAATGAACGTTAAATATGCTTTTCGTAATGATATTTTGGAAGAAGAAATATATATTGAATAACTTTAAGGATATGTAGTTAGAGGAAAAGAAGAAAAAATTCTATAGATTGAAGAAAGCTTTGTATGGATTGAAGCAGACACCTAGAGCCTAGTATAAGAAAATTGATTCCTACTATGTGTAGTATGATTTTGAGAGATGTCATCTTGGAGATATTATTATCATGTGCCTTTATGTTGATAATTTAATATTCACAAACAATAATTTAAAGATGATTGCAAAATTCAAGGAGACTATGATAAGTTATTTTTAGATAACAAACTTAGGTCTAACGTCTTATTTTCTTGTTATTTAAGTCATGCAATGAAATGATGTGATTTTTATCCTCTAGAAGAAATATGTATGTGATATTTTGAAAAAGTTAAAGATGGAGAATTTGAAGCCAATTCTCACGCCAGTTGAAGCTAATAAAAGAAAATGAAGACAAAAGAATGGATGCAACCCAATATAAAAATTTTATTGAAAGTTTGAAACATCTAACCTCAATTAGACTAGATATAGTCTTTGAAGTTGGTTTATGATAGTACATATTTTATACCCCATATAAGGTCTTCAGATGAGTAGAATAGAATATAAATGATAGTTAAGAATCATGTATTAGCTAAGATTTATATTTCCAAGGTTAAACTAAGGAAGATACAAATCTAGGCTAAGTTATTGCTTTTAGCTAACAAAAATATAAGTCTTGTTTGTAGGTCAGAGGAGAATCTGGGCAAAGTCAAATCAGCTGGAGGAAGACGTTCAGGCCAAATGAGACCCTCCAGGTCGACTCCGTCTCGGTCAGAATAAACATCCCAGTAGAGGCCGGATGCGTCTCGGTTGGATGAAGCTGACTTCGTGATGTCGATTCTATCATCAGCAGTTAGATGCCGACTCCGTGATGCCGATTCTATCATCAGCAGTCAAATGCCGACTCCTGTAGAGTCGACTCCGAAGGCCAACTCCGTGTCCAAGGTGATATCCGCATGCCGACTCTAGAACCAGATACCGACCTCAAAGCAAATGCCGACTCCCATCCAGAGTCGGATCCATCCTGGCATTAGAAGACCAACTCCACTTTGGCAGATTCAAGAACATGCAAAATGTAATTTAGCATGTGGTAGTTAGGCAAGTCTGTTAGAGTTGTTATTTCAATTAAGTCTGTTATAATCAGGCGGTTAAAACCGTTAATTCAGTTATTATGGTTATAGAGTTAGTTAGTTAGTTAATGCATGTATAAATAGAGGTGCATAGCGACGTTTATTGGTTAGCAAGTAGCACAGATTATCGATAAACACACACTATACGCTCACAGTTAACCTCCATTTCCATCACACCTCTCTTTGTTCCACAATGCTTCATAAAGTGCTTAGTTGGTCGAGTAGGTGTAGGACCTGTGTCTGGGTAGCAGCTGGTTGTTAAGAGGAGACTGTCAGGGCGTGCTGGCACACTGCTTAGTGATTCAACCCCTCAGTACCTGCCTATCGTAGGTGGAACACTGTAGCTACCACTGGCGGTCGTTGTGGAAAGTTGGTCTCCATCCTTTTCCATTGAATCCACTCCTTGTATCGGTAGACTAATCAATGAATGAATATGTTTCTTTTCACTTGTATGTTTGTAATTCTTATAGTTTAATTTGTTCTTGATTTTGTTACGATTGTGCATGTTAAGAATAGACCATGCTAGATTAGGGGTCGGTTGGAACCTACCTAAGTAATAATATAAATAATCATTAGATAATCTACGTCAACCACAAGCTTAATCCCTACTCACTCGAGGCTGCGGTTGCGTAAGCCTTAGTTGGTAACGGACGATCGTTGGGTAGTCACCTTAGGAAATAGGCTGGCGAGAAAACACTTGCATGCTAGGAATCTGAAACATAACCATTTCCTTGGTCCCTTTGTACCTGATATCGTAAATATACATTAGATAGATATAACTTGTGATTCTTTACTTAGCTTGTAAATCTTTACTTTTTTGTATTACTTTGGGTAACCTTTACGTTTCTTGTCAATTTACATTTCCCACTAAAAATCCCCTGTTTACTTTCTTGCTAAGTCAGTACTGCATCCTACCTTTCTCAATTCTGCATCTTTACTAGCCTGTTAGACTAGAAAATAGAAGAACCACATGTCCTTGAGAAGAATGACCTAGGTTGACCCTATGCTACCTTAACATAGGAAAAATCTAGAATTTTGATAGGAGAAGTGACAACATTTTTACAACCTATCAGTTTACTTAGTAGATTCATGAAAGAGCCACATGTTTGCCATCTATAAAGAGTTAAGAGAATTCTTTGTTATATCAAAGGTACTCTAACCAATGGAAATTTTTATGCTAATAATAAAGATGTGAAACTTGTTGAATGCACAAATAGTGATTGGGTTGGATATGTAAAAACAAGAAAAAACATGTTAAAATATGCATTTCATTTGGGTTGATGCAGTATCATGGTCTTCAAAGAAACAACCAATCGTAGCACTCTCAACAAATGAAGTAAAATATATTGCAACAACTAGTTGTGTTAAGTAAGCAATATAGCTGAGGAAAATTCCACCAAAAGCAAAATACTTCCATAGAAATATTTTGCGACAACAAATTTGTCATTGAATTAAGTAAAAATTCAATTTTTCATGGATGATCTAAGCACATTAATATTCGATTTCACAAAATTTAAAAATTGATAACTCATAATGAAGTAAAGATTAATTATTATCTAAGTAAAGAGTTACTTATTTTTAAAAAGCCATTAAAGACAATTATTTTACTAGTTGTAGAAAATGCTTGGAATAATACTAACTTGATTTAATGGAGATAATTTCATAATTAAATCAAGGATACTGCACATGATGGAAGGTAACAATTTGAAAAGCTATATCTTACATGCCTGCAAATGAACAAAAATTGGCAGCACCGCCCTTGGTTTATTTTAAACATTTTTAAGCATAACTTATCAATTAAGCAATCTTATTTTATTGCCACACCATGTGTATAAAAAGGTTATTTGCATAACATTTAATCACTACTAAATAATCGATCGTTAATTCTGTTGTAAAATAGAGAAAAATATGGATATCATTTAGCTACCAATTTTGCAATTGATTTGAATTCAGTTACTAATTTGTGATACTACGTGATAGTAACATTGAATAATAACGATCGATTTAACGATCAATTTTTTTAAAAAAATAAAATAAGATGATAACGATAGATTTAACAACTGATTTATTGTTTTACTTATTTAAACAATTCGAAAAAATAGCACTCGATTTTCGAAAAATTTTCAAAAATTCAAAAAACATTTCCTACTCTTTTTCCCACCTTCAACCTTATTTACACTTCTCCTCCCTCCCTCCCTTCAACTCTTACTCCACCTCTCCTCCCCTCTCTCACTACCACCGCCAACCTCGTTGCCGCCCCTACACCCTTGCTGTCGCCACCGCCTCCCCTCCCTCCTTGCCCTTGTCATCGTCACCATCACATATTCTCCCCTCCCTCCTCTCTTCTAATAGGTCAGCTCCCTTCCCTCTCCCTGTCCGGCCGACCGCTCTGACTGTCCTGTTAAACACCACTTTAGCGATTTTAAAAAAACAATAACAACTTTAGTGATCGATTTAAAAAAAAAACAATTTTAGTGATCGAATTTTAAAAAATCTAAAAGGTAGCCACCAAATTAGCGACTATATTTTAAAAAAATAGTCACCAATCAATGTGTCTTAAAAAAAATAAAACAACGACTAAATCTTTGACCGCTAAATAATTTAGCGACTAAAATATTGACGATGAACCAAAATTAATTGCTAAATACTATCGCTAATCCATTTAGCCTTCAAATTTTGAAAATAACAAGCTATTATTTAAGTTTAGCGACCGAATTTTGATGGTCGCTAAACTTATAATATTTTATAGTAAATTAATAACTCAATCTTATACTTAAGATAAGAAAAAAAAATGTGACAAAAGAAACATTAGAAGTAAATTATGTTCCTCTTCCCTCTTGCTTTCACTATGCGTGAGTATTATGGGATTATTTTGCTCCATTTCTTTCAATCGAAGATGTTGCAATGAATTATTATGGTAGATAGTTTATCTTTATCATCTTATTGACTATATGTCAAGATTTAGGTCCTTGATTTTGGCAGGAACATGTTTATTTTATATTCATGTAATTGGGAGGTACCTTTGTACTCCATTATCAATACCTTTTTCTTTATTAAAAAAACAGTTGGAGAAAAATTGTGGTGGATGATAAAGCAAAATTTTCTCCTAAGGTGGTGTATCTTGTTAGCATTGAGAAATTAGTATTTGGGAGGTACCCTTGTACCCCATTATCAATTAGTATTTTCTTTAACATTGAGAAATTTATTTATTTGACACTCTTATCTGCTCTCATGTCATTAAAACAAGCAATACGTACGGCCTCCACACGCTCAATTCACCAACCAAGTTATTGGAACAACGCTTAGCCATGAGTTCATTTAAGTGACTTTAGATAAACGTGTAATTGTTGGATAAATGATAACTTTAAATAAATATATCAGTTATAATAAATATTCGCCCTTAATATCTATCATCAAAAGAGAGTCATTATGCTTAATGCTGCTTTTGATAGTTATGGATATTGACTTGGATTTTGAATTATTTTTAACAGACACTTCTACCACGAATCACTCATGATTGAAGATCTCTGTCGATACTGAGTTGGCATATTAAATCACCACCCCTGATTTCGAAACAACCTGCAATTAAGTGGAGAAATGATAAAACAAAAAAAAAGAAGAGCAGAGAATGATAAAAATGAATTGGAATTTTAATATTGAAAAATAAATCACATTATTACTTCAACATTTGAGTATCGATTCTTTAAAGTAACATTATACATTATACATTTTTTTTAAAAGACACATTATCCTCAAATTCTCTTATTTTAAAATTAAAAAATAAATTGACCATTATGTATGACTTTATTATAATTTTAAATATATTTTATAATTATAAATTATAATTAATTATCTTACACAGGTTTTTCAAATTTAAAATTTTACTTTAGATACTTATAATTTACTTAAATTTAAAAATATTTTATATACTTGGTTACATATACATATTATCCTTTCAATGAAATTGAATCCGCTGCAATTTTAAATTTTACTTTTATAAGATTTATTTTTTACTTGTAAATTAACGTAATTTTGTAGTTGAGATATTGTGAAACAATTGCAGAAAGTTGTGATCCACTGATCCTCGTTCGTGTGATAAAAAATGTCTAGAGGAGTTTTATTTGAGTGGCATATGTGATTCCAATTCGGTATGAGAAGAAATGGTTTGGAACGTGAGAAGAACCAATAAGACATGCAACTGCGAAAAAAAAAAAAGTAAAGTAGCAAGAAATTGTAGAACTATATATGTCTATTATTACGTTCAACAACGGACTGAGACAAATTTTAACACAATAACATAACTGGACCAAATTTTAACAACTAAGGGACACGCCGACACCAAGAGGAGACTCGCATAAGTGGAGCCCTCATCGCCCTCCCTTTATTTTCACAAGTTATAAATTCTACAGCATTATGAAATATAGTATCCTGCGACTGAAAAATTGCCCTGCCGTTTCTTCCTTCCTAGATCCACCCTTCAGAACTTGATGCTGCAATATTGCACAAACCATTAAACAGATCATCTCAAATAACTACGTAAGTAAAACAATTATCTATCCTCGTCGCTCGTCAGGTAAAATGAAGATACAAATTAACATGAATGCATAAGTTCTAAAGCTTCTGAACACCATTTTAAGTTCGATTGAAGTTAATAACATATTAACCTATTTTTTCTCTAAAAATAATTTTTATTATACAAAATTATCAACGAGGCTCAATAAGTAAAAACTAAACCTACTTATTTTTGTGATTTTTCATAAATTTAAACTAGTAATTTAAAATGCGGTTAAATATATTCTCAAAAATAAATTATTAGTTCAGTTTCTCATTTATGAAAATATATATGTTAAGAATAAGAAACAACAAAATAACTTAAAGAACTTTATCGACGAGTTATATGTTAATCACAAATAAATTTGATTAATCTAAAAACCTTAAAATTTTAAATTTATTAGTTTTTGTCATTGCTTAATATACAAATTTTCGTCCACTTTCTACTCACATTTGCATTGCGAAGCGTCATTTGTGATCTTTGTTTTTTTTTTTTAAGTGTAGTTTATGAAAATAGAGTTCATATATTTTTATAAATAATAAATCAAAAGGGGATGTGTATTTTGAAAACTAAAAGCAAACCATACTCTTTTGCAAATTTGTTCACGTATATTGGACTCATTATAGCATTGCTCTTTAGGTATTTATTAGGAGTTACTGAGTGAAAATGTGTGAGAAAAGCATAAAGAGTGGTGAGTATAACATACGTGGCGCAGTTGGTGGAGGTGCTGATCTTGTAGGGGATGTTGACGCCGCATATGCCTGGGAGTGCGGCTGCGTTGTTGGCATTGAAGCCAGAAATAACACCCGCAGCTTGTTTCAGGCAGTTGCACGCGGTCTGGCGGTCGGCGGTGGTCTTCGCGGCGGCGGCGAGGCTCCTCACTCCGTCGCAGCACCCCGTCAACGGTTTTCCGCCTTTCTGAAGGTAACCGATGCATGGGGCTAGGGAGCCCGTGACCTGCCCGCACGTGATAGCCTGTGCCGTGGGTGCACTCAATACCACCATGCACAGCACCGCAACCACGCACACAACCTTGAGGCTAGCCATGACTACTACTCAAAGAAACAAACCACAAAACTAATGATATAATGTGTGTTTGCCTTGCAATGTAATTTCTTTCTTGTTTGATTACTTGGTGAGTAGAGTGATGCAAGTGTGGGGGTTTATATAGAAGGTGAGATAGATAGGAATCGTAACGCAGGTGGGAACGCAACCACACAAGTGGTGTGTGTGGAGAGTGGATGTGGCAGGATTGGGTTTGTTGGTGGTTGTGCTCAATTTAATGCTGTGTGGTACATGGTCTAACCGTTGAGCACCTGGCTTAATATGGGACGTTTGATTTGGTGCACCCAAATACGGATGAATCGGATGATTAAGACATGGTCACAGGTCAATGTTTTCTGGCTTGGTATTTACTGCCCTCAGAGGCTCACACGACAAAAGTTTTGAATTGGTTACCTACCTAGCTCACTGTTTTCAAGTAAAACTACTGGTAGTAGACTGGTAGACAGTAGTAGTAGCAAAGTTCACCACTGCTGGTATGGGATGGGGACGATAGTCACGGCACCGAATTCCGAAAATACTTTGCCAGATTGCAATTGAATCCGATTTTAGGGTTAATGGGGTGAAAAGAAGGAAGAAAAAAAAAACAAGAGATTTATAAGTAATACTATAATAGAAACAAAAAAGGGGTAAAAAGGAAATGAAAAAAAAAATGTTACGTAAATCACGAGATACTATTTCCACTAATCAGTATAGATTACATACAGTTGAGTAATTCAATTACATCTAAATTTCAATTATGTGTAACATATAGATTATTTATAAACTAATTTTTTAAAATGTTGAATTCACTATTTTTTGAGCTATTTGTTATTTTCATGTCCTTAGAAATTTGTTAATTCATTTTCATTCCTAATTAAGTTTTCATCCTTTCGTATCTTTACCACATGAACTACTAGTTTGACAAGGTTGTCCTGTAATTTTCATGTAACAGAGTGTTGTAAGTTTTTAGTGTCCATTTCGACCAACTCTCTATCATTTTTCTTTGGCTGAGTGGCATGTATTTTCATGGTGCTCTTTTTCCAATTATGAAGCATGGTTAAGTGATCCTACTCACATTAGGTTCAGTGCTCAGGTGGTTTGGCCAATAGTAGGCCAAGAAATATTGAATGGTGACGTAGGGGGAGGGTTCCGAGGAATACAAATAACCTCTGGTTTTTTTCAGATTTGGAGAGCATCCGGAATAACTAGTGAATTACAACTCTATTGTACCGCAATTGGTGCATTGATCTTTGCAGAACGTCCCATCTATAATCTATAAAAATTGAAATATTTTGAAAAAAAAAAGAATTTTTTTTTTCAAAATATTTCAATCGGTACACGAAATAAATAAGACAATTCTAAAGCTTTTTGTACAATTTCTAGTTAAGTCCAATTCTTGTCAGTACAAAAGCGGCACACCCAAGAATATAGCGAATTCGCCAGCTTTATGTGCAATTTCTGGTGGAGTCAAATTATCTTTAATACGAGTCAAGGGAATAAACCCTTGTTCTATGGTTTCCATATAAACGATACTCTCATAAGTAAGGGTACGAGTAAAAATACCCCCTTCTTTAACTCCTCTTATTATTCTGATCGATTGAATCTCTTTCATAGGTACTTCGAAAATAATACGACGAATTTTTCCAGGAAATCCCCAACGAAGAAAACATACTTTATCATTTTAAAAAAGTTTTTTTAGTCTTCAGAAAATTCTCAACTTTCAGTTCTCATAAAATTTAAACTTTAATTTGTTGTCTTTAATTAATTTTTTATTTTGCTTTTAATTTTGTAAACCTCTAATCTCTTGGTGGTTGCATTATGTTGATAAATTTTGTATACCCATCCAACCTAAAAAGGAGGTCTTCAGTATCTTAAAAGGATTATAAAATAACTTTTATGCGATCCAGCTAGTGGATTACAAATTGCAAGGCCAGTTGGGACACAATTTTCCAATCAAAATCTTATAGTGGTTTAAGGATAAAAGATTTGAAACTTTTTAACTTGAGCTTATTCGCTAAAGGAGGTGGCAATGTCTTGTTGATTGTGATGTTGTTTAGGTTCCACCTTTGTTTCATATGTACAGTAATATAGGATATTTTCCCGTAAAGGGTGCTTGGTCCGTTCTCTATTTCAATATGATGGAGGAATTCGTGGCTGTTAGAGTATGCTAATTAATTGTGTACCACTGCTATGATTTTTAGTGTGTTTAAAGAAAGGTTAAAGGTTTGATTTTGGCATGATTATTGGCTTGGAAATAATAGCCTAAAAAGATTGTTTCTTCGTTTGTTCTAAGTCTCACTTAACATGGAAACTAGTATACATGGTTAAAATGGGTAAATGATCTAATAATCATTAATGTTGGTTATGGAGAATGATTCTCTTTGTGTGCAACTGAGAAATAAGTTGTTATTAGTGTATTCAATCTACAATCTGTATAAGTTTTTCCTTTTGATGTGACCTTATAAGATTTTTATATAGATGAATTAGAATACTCTTAATATTCTTTTTCTTATAAAAGATTCCTAACCTCTTTTTCATCTACTTCCACATTCATAAATTTAATTTCATGAAGTTTAATGTAATTTCATTTCTCTTGCGAAGGTGAACTTCATGAACATTGAAATATCCAAGAAGTTCATCTAAGGCTAAGTTCTTCAAGTATCAAGCATCTTGGATGACAATGCTTTTATGTTCCCAAACTTTGAGAAGATTGTCCTAAATCTTTATCTTGTTTTCTGGCTTGGTGAGCATCTTTTCTAGAGCTTGCAGGTCATTGATGATGGTTAAAATCATCAAAACATCACATTAATACTCTCATCATATTTCATTATGAACGTCTCATAGTGTCTTGTCAAGGTGGTAATTTTTCTCTTCTTAACATGTGCCTTATGTTTGATTGCAATAATATTCCATGTTTCTTTTGTTGTTCGGTAGCTATAGAACTTCTTGTACTCATATTTGGATAAGGCACAAGTAATAAGGTATATGGCTCTACCATTATATTTCATCTTATTGTAGTTATCTTAAGTAAACATTCTTTTAGATCAAGAGTATTTTCTTCAATAATAATATGTAGAAGTTGTATTATGTTGACTTGATAAACATCTTCATCAATCCGGTCACACCTATACGGATAATCTTCTCCAATGAAGGTTGAAGACCCTGATATGGAAGCTCCTTCAAGAATGAACTAATTATTAGTATTTGCCATCACAAAATATTTCTCCTTTAACATTGTGAACTCTTCAATTCTTAGAAACTGAGCTTTGATACCAAATTGTAGAACAAAAAACAATTATAAAGAATCTATTTTTTCTCTTTAGACAACTACAAGAATATTTTTCCTTACAAAACCTCCCTAGACTCTCAACAAATTCATAAAGAATTGCATAAGGATAAAATTACTTAGCTTATTGTCCTACCAAGTGGATGTAATAATTTATCTAGCTTGTACACACGTTCAAAAAGAAAGCACTTAAGTATAAAAGTAAGGCACTTAGAAAATTTTGCACAAAGAGTTCGTTCATTCATTATCTCTATTTTCATTCATACTCCTAAGCCTTTTATAATGAGTCCAGAATATGTCTACTACCAATCTTATAGGATGTGCAAGATAAAGCATGGTGTTTTTTCTTTCCATCTTGATATAAAACACTTTATTACAAGTGACGAATTTGCTTTCCAAACATAGTGTGTTGTTACCTATTGCTTCAAGTTGTCTTGTCTATTGCTTCTTTCTTTTTGCACACCTTCTAAGAAGGTTGGTAGAGTCCAAGGTTTTTCTTTGATAATATAAAGGACGAAACATTTGAAGTTTCCGTGATACACTTCAATGGTTATAAGATAAGTTTATCATTCTTTTCATGGAAGTACCATCTTCCATAACGATACAACTAGGACAGACAAAATGCTCAACAAACGGTCCTAGTATTGGCATTCAACAAAGACATGTATAGGACAGATAACATATTTCATCAATCTTATCTCATATAAATAAAACCAAAATAAAAAAGAAAAAAGACATATGCGTATATAAAATCATGGTAGACATAATTCTTGTAAAGGAAACTATTAAAACGTTACATATTCATAAGGAGATATGATAAATGTGCCTAAATTTTACTGCAATTCGGTAGGTGATTGGCTCCTCCAAAATATTCTCTTCCTTGCCTCCTTCCTTCCTTTCTTTTTAAAAAAATTCCAAAAATTATGGCTAATTGTATTATTAGTATTCAAAGAAAGTATGGTGTAGTGAGGATGATAGAAAATTGACATTAGATAAATTTAATTGTGTGCTATTGAGGAAGTGGAAATAAAGATTGTTGTGAAAAAAAAAGATAATGTGTGGTGTAAGGTATTGAAATATAAATAGGGAGAGATTAGATCTATACAAGAAGGGATTTTTCAATAGGTCATCATCTTGGTGGAAGGATACTGGGAAAATTAATAATAAGGGCGAGGGAACGAGGATGTTGATTGGAATAGAATGTAAAAGGGGGTCGGAAGTGGTAAAGTGGGTTGGGGTTGAACCAGTAAAACTATAAACGATGCCTATAGCGGGTTATACAGTATTTCGGACAATAAATATACAACAATTAAGGGTATGTTTACTTTTGAAAACATTTTCTCTTTTTACTTTTTATTTTTATTTTTAATTATAAAATTATCACATTATTTTCAATACGTTTCTTGTTTTCAAAATTTTATATAGAAGACCGAGAAAACAAAATAAAATTAGTTTTACCATTTCCTGTACAATTTTTTTAAAAAAAGAAATAAATTAAAAATAAGATAATGCTTTTGTAATAAAAATGAAATAAAAAATATTTTCTCAAAGTAAACACGGTTTAAGAATGACGAAGTTGGAGTAATGAGGTGCGAAAATGGCACATGAAGGAAGAGCCTCTTTTATTGAGAGAATACTAAAATCTAAATGATTTTATGTAGGTTAGAAGTTCTGTTACAATTGCTGAAAACCAAGATGATGACCGTTGGATTTGGACGAAGACCCTTCCAGAACTTCATAGATTACAAATTAGAATCGAAAGACCTATTAGTTACTCCTTTGCAATAGTATATAAGTAAAAGAAAATTATTTTGAGGGTTGATATCAAATATAAACAAATTTTATATATATTTATATCATTTAACTAAATTATATTTAAAAATATTTTTTATTTATTAGAGATTATATTTCTAATTATTTTATTTTATTTTTTATATAAAATTTTCATGAAAATTAATTTTAAAAAATATTTATTATTAAATAAAATAAATAATTAAATTATATTTAACTAATTTTTAATTAATGTAAATCAATTTTTTAACCTATATACAAAACAACAAAGATTAAATAATTAATAAATTAATTAAAGTAGCTTATAAATTATTAGAAAAACTTATCAAATACACTCGTCTTTTAATAAGGTATTGTTATAAATTAAAAGTTAGTTTATATATAAATTAAAATTATTTTTTTAAAATTTAAAAGTTAATTTTTTAATTTATCTACAAATTAATTTTAAAAAATTATTTATTTTTCTTTATTTTTTATAAATATTTATAAAAAAATTATCTAAATATAATCTAAACTTGTCCCAACAAAGGTATCGACTTTTGCTTGAAAAATGCCTTTAGGTAGGTTCCTACAAGATCAAATCCTTAAAAGTAGAAGGAAATTTATGAACCAATCAAGATGTAATTGCACTTTCTGTAGCAATACTATTATTAGGCGCCAGGTTGCAGACATGACAGTATCTAAACTTAGCCTCCAAACAAAAAAAAAATGAGAATTCTACTCACCCGTTATTTTCTTGTCACTTCTCATGTACTGTCTAGACGATGTATTACAAATAATTTAAAAAAATATTTTTAAAATTATTTACCAAACATAAAAATTAACATTTTCATCTTTAATTCTTAAAAGACCAAACACTTTCCCCCAAATAGTAATACTTAAAAAAGGTAAAGACTAGCTCAATTAATTAAAACATGAAACAGTAGAAGATCTAAGGTAACTATTGTGACACAAATGCTAGTACATTATCTTGTCGTGGAGGGACCACTTTCAATTCTAGGATCACTACCCTCTTAAGAATGCAACTGCAAGCATGGTCTGTGTCATAAGGGTAGGGTCCTACGCATGGATAGGTCCTACATTCTACAAAAAAGCTCAGGTCGGTGGATCTACCATAAATGCTTGGCTATATTGTACAGTGTGACTCCTATACGAAAAGTCGTACAACATAGTAAATATGTGTTAAGTAAAATTAGAGATAAAATATGTTGTATGTCTCTTAATTTCTTTATTAAAATTAATCTTAATTTCTGTGTTTTAAAAATTATTATTTTAGTTTTTCTATTTTTTAATTAGTAATTTTTGTCTTTCTTTATAGAATTTGGTATGTTAGGGTGAGAGATGAAATTTATTAATTATAAAAAATATGAAAAATTAAAATTATCATTTTTAAAGTATAGGAATAAAGATTAATTTTAACTAAAAATTAACAAACCTAAAATGCATTTTATCCCAAAATTCTATAGTACTTTTACAAGAATTAGTCTTATGCTTTGATAGAACAGAGAAAACATTACTAGTGCAGAATAAAAAGTGAAAAAAAGGTAAACAAAATATTTAAAAGTTTAAGAATTCAAAATTCAAAAATTTCACTTTAAATTTATTTTTTATTTCAATTTTTTCCGAACACAAGGAGTTAACTTTTATTTAATATTAAGTAAACTAAGTGAAAAGGTAAAAGAAATAAGATAAAAATTATGAATTTTTAATTCAAGAAAATAGTTTTTACATATTATTTTTTTCTCACACATTATTTTTATTTTACTTCTAAAAATTTGTAAAATAGTAAAATAATATAAATATTATTTAATGTATTATATATATAAGTATCTAATAATAAGAAATAAAGCAAAAATATTGTGATAATTTTTGTAATTTTTAGTTAAAATTTAAAAAACGTGATCTTTCCGAACCAAACAAGATCTTACTTTATTTTACAATTTAATCGAAAAAGAAAAAATAGAGAGGAGAGAACAAATAATATATGAGATACATAAAGTAATTTTTTCGAGGACAAAAATACGAGAAAGAGAGATATGAACTAAAATAATAATACTTATTTATCTACCTGTCATTCCTTGATAAAAAATAATTGTTAAAAAAATAGGTGAAAGAGATATTAAAATTTGTGTATATCAATTATATAACATCTATTTTATATAGATTTAATATAATAAATATAAATAAATATAGAAGATAATATTATAATTTATATGATATGATATGTTTAATTAAATAAAAAAATTAATCATAAAATATAAAAGAAGAATAAATTATAAGAGATTATCTAGAATACTTTAAAATATTCTAAAATATTCTAAAATATAAAATTAATATCATCATATATTTTCTGATTTTCCAACAATAATTTTACATAATCTTTTTTCTCATTTTTTTCTCCTTATGGAGATAGAGAATTACAAATATTTGATCATTATATTTGTTGTATGTGTTTGATTTAACTTGTGTTTTTTAAAAAATTTGCCAACATCTTGAAATAGTTTCCAAAAAAAAATATCTTTTAAAATAAAATGTAACCTTTTGTATGGTTCTCATTGTCTTACATTTCATACATTGATGGATGTTAGAGTTAGGTATATTGAATTGACGTCTAGTTATTACTTATCTTACATGACAACGCAATTCTAATTTCAGTAAATTTTTTCACTAAAATTTACACAGAAAAATTACGTATACTTATTTAATTAATTTTTCATAATTAAATTAATTTATTTTCTTCAAGTTATTGTAATCACAGATACAGAAGTACGAGTGTTACAATAATCTTAAATAAACAAGACTAGATCAAATAACTTTAGAATTTGAAATCTCAATATAGTCATCCAGTATCCAAAGAGAACGGGCACATTGGACTTAATGAAGCTCAGGTACATAACTTCGGAAAACCATGACAGAACATAGCAAATTGATCATGTATTTATAGTCTATGTTTGAGGAGAGTGTGCAAAACTGATGTAAGAACTGAAATTAACAAAATAACCCACTCAGTTTGAGATGAATTAAATCATGTTTAATGCATACTACAGCGAATAATTATTTAAGAGTGATGTTATTTATCACCAATTATTTTATAACAATTGTTATACAAATACACAATCTCGAGGGTAAATTAGTTACAAAGATGAAGTTCACAATTTGAAAGTTGATAGACACATACATCACGACAAACTTATGTTCGGATTCCTAAAATTCAAGTAAATTCGTAATAAATTCACATATCCAGTCATCACCTTTCGCAGTTTCAAACGTAGAATGGCATTAAATCTTAAGAATCAGATCTAATAAAACGTGGAACTACATACTAATTTCAACAATGGTATGGAGGAGGAGGAGCTGGTGGCAATGGTGTGTATTAAAGCTATTGTAACAATTTTATTTGGGCAGGTTATACAAAAAAATGTAAAATTATTTTATATTTATTTATATGGTTTATAAAGTAATTATTGTAAAAATTAATAAATATTTATATATGATGATATGTTATTGAACGATAGTCAGTACATCATTTATATTTTTTCTTTTTAGTATTTATTGATAGTTTTAATAGGAGTTTTACCTACAAATTGTTATTTTAGGTTTCCTCACTATAACAGTGATTTAAATCAACTCACTTTTTACAATAGTAATTTAAATCAATATTGTGCTATTAAAAGTAAATTTTGACATAGTACTACAAATATATAATTATGTTTAGGTTTCTTGAAGAATCGATAGTGAAATTCTGTACGATATTTCTTTTATATATAAAACTCTCTTTATTATACTTAAAATTTATGAGAAATCATGAATTTTAGTAAAATTTACCATAAAATTAATAAAAAATATTAAATACAACTGAATCTTATTTAAATTTGTAATTTTTAATAAATTTCATAAAAATAATAAAAAAAATCTTATAAAAACAATGTTTGAAAAGTCTCCCTGACATGTCATTCATGGTAAATCAATAAGATGCTATTAAAAGTAAATTTTAACATAGTAATACAAATATATAGTTACTATGTCTTTTTTTTTATCTATAATCTTTTTAGGATGATCTCTAAGACTGAATATATGAAGCACTTCAAGTGTTACCGAAGAAATTGCATGAATTAGCACCATTCTTTGAGATTTTGAAGTCCATATTAATACTGCGATTCTTTTATTTGACATGCAAAAGATGCTATTGACATCACCGCTCCAACCATGTTAATTAGTCAAAAGGTTTGTGCTGGGATTACGATGATGCGCATCGCAATTTAAGCACTAAATTAGATGAATTATTAAAAATACTCATTTCATTTTCAAATGATGCACCTCATTTTCTTATAAAACTCACTATATCTTCCCCTTGTATATTTCTTTTTCTAGAACTACTTACAAATGAGAAATGAGGTAAATGAACAGGGCCCAAATGATTTCTGATATTATTTACTAGTGTTCAGTTTGGTTGAGAGCATCCATCCATTCAATTTCTTTCAAATGATAAATTACATATAATAAATTATAATCTAAAGTTCTAATACAAAAGGCCACGGTGCAAAAATTGATATATTTTCCGTAATGTCGTATACCTAGCATTAAAAGTTAAGAGTGAACAGAATATCATTACCATTACTTGATACGTTGTAACATGACCGATCAACATTAACATGAAGAAGAGTATATGGTAAATCTCAGGATAAACATACTACCGAACTGGAATTACTGAGTATTGAGTTAATTCAACAACCTCTCTTATTTAATTTAAAAGCATAACATAAAACCACAGAAGTAATTAAACTTCAAAGTTGACTAAAACACAAGAGAATACTAGCTCGCATAAACGAAGACCACATCCTCCTTTTATTCTCTTTCCTAAAACGTAGCACCGGGCATAGTTCCCCGTGGCCAATTCACCGTCCAAATCTTTTTCTCCTTCACCTGATGCTGCAATCCGCAAAACAAACACCATCATTACCTTCTTGTATCACTTTATATATAGGCCTACAATACCAGTGATATACCTCATGCAAAGTAGGTCAGCTTTTTTACAGTTCAACTACTGATGGTATCTTATTTCATTTAAAGATAGGAATGGATATTCTCATCATCTCATGTATATGAGAAGTTTGTTATGATTTTATATTTATCCCCGTCTCAAAATTTTGGAAAACAGTATGTGACCACAATTTTAATAACAATGTGAAATCTTTAAAAAAAAAGGAGATTTTGAACATGAAATTTCTTCAATAATAATCCTTAAAATAGATTATAATATCATTTTAGAATATAAATTTAAGTTTTATTAATTATTTATATATTTTATTCAGATCTCATGAAATATATACAACAAATAATCACATTTATTTACAAATTTTAAAGATCAGGATAAACTGTGTTCGCAATTTAAAACTTTGATTTATCTTATCAGAGACATATATACCTGGCACAGTTGGTGGAGGTGCTGATCTTGTAGGGAATGTTGACCCCACATTTCCCAGGGAGAGCCTGAGCGTTGGAAGGATTGAGTCTACGGACAGCACCAGCAGCCACCTTCAAGCAGTTGCAAACGGCACGGCGGTCAGCGGTGGTCCTGGCCGAATTCAGGACACCCCTGACCCCGTTGCAGCATGCTGCGGGAACAGCCCCACCGTTCTGAAGGAACCCTAGACACGGTGCTAAGCTACCCTGAACGTTCCCACACGTGATGGCTAGGGCAGTGTGTGCACCAACCAAGGACATGCAGAGCAGAACCACGTATGCAAGCTTAAAGCTGGCCATTTCTCAAAGGGAATTGATGTGAATGAATGCTCACTGTTTCGGAATTGATTTCTATTTCGTGAGTTGTTGTGGCTAGGGGTGTGGTGTTTATATAGTGGTTGTTTTGTGGAGCGTGGAGTAGGTGGTGGTTGTGTCCAATTCAATGCTTGGCCATCTCGAGGGACTTGGGATATGGGCTTTCTCTTTGACCTTTGCTATTCTAGCTGCTTGTTTCTGCACTATTCTCGAGTGAGTGACACTTCACTACAATTGTGGGATAGTAATTTAGTACCATGCTTCTTTAAATGGACCGACGGCACCGAATGGAATTTTCTAGTCAAATGTTAGCTTGAATGAAATTTGCTATATAGAATAAATATGTTAGTTTTTAAAATTATATTAATGGTAATTTTTATTAATTGATAATTGAACATTTTTTACACTCATAATATATAAAAAAATAAACTCTACTTTTAATACATTTTATTATTGATTTATATTATAAAAACAATTTTATGTTTTATTTTACACAAGTATTTTTTAAAAATAAATTAATAACATATTAAAAATCGCGTTAAATAGTGTGCTACAAGAATGACCATGTATTTGCATAATAGCTTACTTTTGGGCATCAAAATTAATAAAAAAAAGACAATCACACCAATAGATATCTAATCTTACTTATTAAAGTTATTCTATGTTTGGACTTGTGAAATTTGATATTTGCGTGATTGAGGAAACTACGTGGGTTATTTACTATCTTTGAAGGGACAGCACCGAATGGATTTTTCTAATCGAATAATCACTTGAATTAAATAAAATTTTTTAATTTGTATGCATGTGAGTACCAAGATGATGATTAACTAGAACTTGTTATGATTACACGAGTTCATTCTGTACTTATGACAAAAAAGTCGTGTGCTATTTGATTCAAGAAGAGGAGGGTGATCATTTAATTATTTGAGTAATTTAATTAGAATATGTTTAATTTATTTAGACTAGATTTGTTATTAATTGTGGTGTTTAGACTAAGTTTTATTCTTATGCAAACTTATTCTTAATTTTAGAATTTTGGCTCTCATAATTTTCCCCCCTTTTATAGGTTATATCTTAATTAGGCTACACTACGAGAAAAATTTTATCTCGTTAGATACTTAAGATAGAGCCTCTCATGATCTACAACTTCTATTTTCAGGTTGGGACCTAAATGACCTCCTTCTATGAGAAAAATTAAGTTGAAAGAGCCTAACATTTGCTTAGCAAATCGCCTAAACTGGAGTTATAGATGTTAGATTGAGTTTAAAACCAGTTCCATCCAAGGATCTATTTTCATAAGGGACCTTATTTTACTTTAACAATTTTAGAGGACATACTTGCTCATTATAAAAAAAAAAAAGTTATTTATCATGGTTAAAATTATAATTTTAGGAATTAAAAATCATTACAAATGATATTTCTAATATTTAAAATAATTGCTAGGGTCACATCTGCAAAGAATAATAGCTTATTTTTTAGCTAGAAAATAAAAACTATTTAATGGATTCTCTAACATAATTTGAGTTTTCTAACTTGGTGCCATATAACTTTTAGTCAACAAATAATAAAATTTCACAAATATAAAATATTCATCAAGGTGAACAAGTTGAATATATTAGTAAAAAAGAGATCATAAAACCTCTTTTCTACTAACATTTTTTCCCTCTTTGATTTCAAGTATATCACCATTTGTAATCCGCTGAGCAAGCCCTTCAGCAATTGCTGTCTTCCCAACAGCAATTGCTGTCTTCCCAACATCAAGTTCTCCAATCAAACAAGGATTATTTTTGGTTTGGTCCTTTATTTTACAATTTGGTTGAAGAAGAAAAAAATAGAGGAGAGAAACAAATAATATATGAGATCTATAAAGTAATTTTCTTAGGACAAAAATATGAGAAAGAGAGAGATGAACTAAAATAATAATACTTTTTATCTACCTACTTGCTATTTCACGAAAGATACAAAAATAATTGTTGAAAAAGAATAGGTAGAAGAGATATTAAAATCGGTGTATATCAATTATATAAATCCATTTTATATAGATTAAATGTAATAAATACAAATAAATATAAGAGATAATATCTTATTTTATAGGATATGATATGTTTAATTAAATAAGAAAATAATCATGAAATATAAAAGAAGAATAAATAATAAGAGATTATCTAGGATACTTTAAAATATTCTAAAATATAAAATTGATATTATTATATATTTTCTTATTTTTCAACAATAATTTTACATAATCTTTTTTCTTCATTTTTTTTTCATAGAGCATTACAAATATTTGATCATTATATTTGTTGTATGTGTTTGATTTAACTTGTGTTTTTTAAAAAATTTGCCAACATCTTGAAATAGTTTCCCAAAAAAACTATCTTTTAAAATAAAATGTTACCTTTTGTATGGTTCTCATTGTCATACATTTCATACATTGATGGATGTTAGAGTTAGGTATATTGAATTGACGTCTAGTTATTACTTATCTTACATGACAACGCAATTCTAATTTCAGTAAATTTTTTCACTAAAATTTACACAGAAAAATTACGTATACTTATTCAATTAATTTTTCATAATTAAATTAATTTTTTTTCTTCAAGTTATTATAATCACAGAAACAGAAGTACGAGTGTTACAATAATCTTAAATAAACAAGACTAGATCAAATAACTTTAGAATTTGAAATCTCAATATAGTCATCCAGTATCCAAAGAGAACGGGCACATTGAACTTAATGAAGCTCAGGTACATAACTTCGGAAAACCATGACAGAACATAGCAAATTGATCATGTATTTATAGTCTATGTTTGAGGAGAGTGTGCAAACTTGATGTAAGAACTGAAATTAACAAAATAACCCACTTAGTTTGAGATGAATTAAATCATGTTTAATGCATACTACAGCGAATAATTATTTAAGAGTGATGTTATTTATCACCAATTATTTTATACCAATTGTTATACAAATAGACAATCTCGAGGGTAAATTAGTTACAAAGATGAAGTTCACAATTTGAAAGTTGATAGACACATACATCACGACAAATTTATGTTCGGATTCCTAAAATTCAAGTAAATTCGTAATCAGTCCACATATCCAGTCATCACCTTTCGCAGTTTCAAACGTAGAATGGCATTAAATCTTAAGAACCAGATCTAATAAAACGTGGAACTACATACTAATTTCAACAATGGTATGTAGGAGGAGGAGCTGGTGGCAATGGTGTGTATTAAAGCTATTGTAACAATTTTACTCGGGCAGGTTATGTGGGGTTATTTTTGAGCTCCCAACTATGTAGACAAAAGTTCAATACTCTCAAACCCGTTAGATCTCTCTTTATAAGAGGAGAAAGGGTCAGATTTGGAGATTGAGAGAGAGTGGATTTTTCACAGAGTGAGAGAGAGACAAAAGAGATTAATAACTCTTGTATTCTTAATTAATCATAGTGGATTCATTTCTTTGATCTGGACGACCCGTGGTTTTTTACTTCTCACGTTGAGGGGGGTTTTCCACGTTAAAAATATTGATCTCTCTTGTGTGATTCTTCTCATTGTTGCTTTCATTCTCATTTGTGGTTACTCCTTAGAGATTCTTGCAAGTGGGGGGAATTTATATCCGCTGCGTTGGTACATCATTGCATGTGTCATATTGCCTTTTCCCCATCAAAGTGGTATCAGAGCTCTTTGGTTTGAAGGGTGTTATACTTGCCAGAATAATGGAGGGTAATACAAATAAAATGGTGAGTCTGAATGACACTAATTATCACTTGTGGAAAGGGAAGATGAAAGATTTATTATTTGTGAAGAAAATGCATCTTCCTGTTTTTGCTGCTCAGAAGCCAGAATCTATGTCTAATGAAGAATGGGACTTTGAGCATCAACAGGTATGTGGTTTTATCCGACTTTTTGTGGATGATAATGTTTATAATCACATTGCAAGTGAGATACATGCTAGGACTTTGTGGGAGAAGATTAAATCCTTGTATGCCTCAAAGTGTGAGAATAACAAATTATTTTTGTTAAATTCTATTGTGAGTTTGAAGTTTAAGGAAGGCACTTCACTGTCAAATCACTTGAATGAATTTCAAGGGATTATTGATCAGATGTCAGGAATGGGCATCAAGTTTGAAGATGAGATTTTGGGATTACTACTCTTGAATTCTTTAACTTAGTCTTGGGATACTTTTAAGGTCTCTATCACAAATTCAGCTCCTAATGGTGTTGTCTCTTTACAAATTGTAAAGGGTAGTGTACTTAACGAGGAGATGAGAAGGAAGGCACAAGGTGCTTCATCTCAATCTGAGGTACTTGTCACTGAAAATAAGGGGAGAAGTCAGAAAAAGAAAAGAGAAAAGAGTAGAAGTAAATCCAATTCTAAATACAAGAATGTGGAGTGTCACTACTATCACAAAACAGGGCATATACAGAAGCATTGTTTCTTGTGAAAAAAGGAGAACAAAGACAAAAAGGGTAAGTCAAAAGAGAAGGATGATGATCGTGTCACTACTGCTACAGGTGATGGTCTTGTCATTCTTTGAGACTTTGAGTCGGTTAATTTTGTATTCGATGAAAGCATGTGGATTATTGATAGCGGTGCTACATTGCTTGTTACACCAAGGAAGAAGTTCTTTACATCGGACAGTGCAGGTGATTTTGGAGTGTTGAAGATGGGTAATGATGGTGTGACCAAGGTGATCGGTGTTGGTGATGTTTGCTTGCAAACCAACACAGGAATGCAGTTGTGGCTTAGAGGAGTCAAACATGCTCCAGATTTTCGCTTTAACTTGATACCTGTGCATATGCTTGATGATGGTGGTTATGATAATCACTTTGGTCATGGAAAATGGAAACTCACCAAAGGTAACTTGGTTGTGGCTAGGGGGGAGAAAATTTCTAAACTGTATTGGATAAAAGCTTTGGTTGCTAAAGATAGTGTGAATGCCAAGGATATGGAGGCATCTTTGTGGCATCGAAGGCTTAGTCATATAAGTGAAAAAGGGTTGACTTGTTTAGCCAAAAAGGACATGCTTCAAGGATTGAAAAATGCAAAGTTGGAAAAGTATTCTCATTGCATGGCTGGTAAGCAAACTAGAGTATCCTTTAAGAAGCATCCTCCCTCAAGGAAGTCAAAGTTGCTAGAATTGGTGCATTATGATGTTTGTGGCCCATTGAAGGTAAAGTCATTTAGTGGTGCACTTTATTTTGTTACCTTTATTGATGATTGTTCTAGGAAGCTCTGGGTCTATGTTTTGAAGACAAAGGAGCAAGTGTTGGAGAAGTTCAAACAATTCCAGGCTTTGGTTGAGAGACAATCAGGCAAAAAGGTAAAATGTATTCGTTCTGATAATGGTGGTGAATATTGTGGACCATTTGATGTATATTGCAGGCAACCGGGTATCAGGCATGAAAAGACTCCTCCTAAAACTCCTCAGTTGAATGGCTTAGCAGAGAGGATGAACAAGACATTGATTGAGAGGGTTAGGTGTATGCTTTCTGAAGCAAGGTTACCTAAGCATCTCTGAGGTGAGGTACTTTACACAGCAGTGCATGCTATTAATCTTAGTCCTACAGTTTCTTTGAATACTAAGGTGCCAGACAAGATTTGGTTTGGAAAAGATGTCAAGTATGATCATTTGCGAGTCTTCGGTTGTAAGGCCTTTGTACATGTTCCAAAGGATGAAAGATCCAAGTTGGATATGAAGACTAGGTAGTGTATCTTCATTGGGTATGGTCATGATGAGTATGGTTATAGGATGTATGATCCCGTTGAGAAAACACTTGTCAGAAGTCGTGATGTGCAATTCATGGAAGATCAAACCATTGAAAACATTGATAAGGTAAAGAAGTCTACACCTGAAAGACAATAGTTTGTTTGAAATTGATCCAATTCGGATGCCTTTACATGATTTGGATACTACTGATAATAATGTTTAGAATGGTGAGCAACATAATCATGGTGATCAGCAGCTTGGAGATGGCTTTGATGTTCCTCTTGATGATGATGCTGAAGAGGAGCAAGAGATGTCACAAGATGAGAATCTGGGTGATGCTCCTGAACTACCTCCAGTTCAACTCAGGAGGTCTAATAGGCAGAGACAATCATCTACAAGGTATACTTCCGATGAGTATGTGACCTTGACAGATGGAGAAGAACTTGAATGTTACCAGGAGTCCATGGAGAGTGAAGAAAGACAAAAGACTTTGCAATCTAAATTGCAGAAGTGTGTTGCTTTGTCCACTACCAAGGCAGAGCTTGGTTTTGTTCAGGATGAACATTGGTTATTCTGTGATAGTCAGAACGCTGACATGATGACCAAGATAGTTCCAAGAGGAAAGTTTAAAGCTTGTTGTGAGTTCGTTGGACTGGCAATTACCTCCACATAGTTGTGATGAGGGAGATATGTTGGGTTATTTTTGGGCTCCCAACTATGTGGACAAAAGTTCAATACTCTCAAGCCTGCTAGGTCTCTCTTTATAAGAGTAGAAGGGATCAAATTTGGAGATTGAGAGAGAGTGGATTTTTCACAAAGTTAGAGAGAGAAAGAAGAGATTGATAACTCTTGTACTCTTAATTAATCATAGTGGATTGATTTATTTGGTTTGGACGACCCGTAGTTTTTTACTTCTCACGTTGAGGGGTTTTTCCACGTTAAAAATATTGGTCGCTCTTGTGTGATTCTTCTCATTATTGCTTTCATTTTCATTTGTGATTACTCCTTAGATATTCTTGCAAATGAGGGGAATTTATATCCGCTACATTGGTGCATCATTGCATGTGCCTTATTGCCTTTTCTCCATCAGGTTATACAAAAAAAATGTAAAATTATTTTATATTTATTTATATGATTTATAAAGTAATTATTATAAAAATTAATAAGTATTTATATATGATGATATGTTGTTGAAGGATAGTCAGTACATCATTTATATTTTTTCTTTTTAGTATTTATTGATAGTTTTAATAGGAGTTTTACCTACAAATTGTTATTTTAGGTTTCCTCACTCTTTATAATAGTGATTTAAATCAACTCACTTTTTACAATAGTAATTTAAATCGATATTGTGCTATTAAAAGTAAATTTTGACATAATACTACTATATTATGTTTCTTGAAGAATGCTAGTGAAATTCTGTAAGATATTTTTTTATATAAAACTCTCTTTATTATACTTAAAATTTATGAGAAATCATGAATTTTAGTAAAATTTACCAAAAAATTAATAAAAAATATTAAATACAACTGAATCTTATTTAAATTTGTAATTTTTAATAAATTTCATAAAAATAATAAAAAAAAATCTTATAAAAACAATGTTTGAAAAAGTATGTCATTCATGGTAAATCAATAAGATGCTATTAAAAGTAAATTTTAACATAGTAATACAAATATATAGTTACTATGTCTTTTTTTTTTATCTATAATCTTTTTAGGATGATCTCTAAGACTGAATATATGGAGCACTTCAAGTGTTACCGAAGAAATTGCATGAATTAGCAATATTCTTTGAGATTTTGAAGTCCATATTAATACTGCGATTCTTTTATATGACATGCAAAAGATGCTATTGACATCACCGCTCCAACCATGTTAATTAGTCAAAAGGTTTGTGCTGGGATTACGATGATGCGCATCCCAATTTAAGCACTAAATTAGATGAATTGTTAAAAATACTCATTTCATTTTCAAATGATGCACCTCATTTTCTTATAAAACTCACTATATCTTCCCCTTGTATATTTCTTTTTCTAGAACTACTTACAAATGAGAAATGAGGTAAATGAACAGGGCCCAAATGATTTCTGATATTATTTACTAGTGTTCAGTTTGGTTGAGAGCATCCATCCATTCAATTTCTTTCAAATGATAAATTACATATAATAAATTATAATCTAAAGTTCTAATCCAAAAGGCCACGGTGCAAAAATTGATATATTTTCCGTAATGTCGTATACCTAGCATTAAGAGTTAAGAGTGAACAGAATATCATTACCATTACTTGATACGTTGTAACATGACCGATCAACATTAACATGAAGAAGAGTATATGGTAAATCTCAGGATAAACATACTACCGAACTGGAATTACTGAGTATTGAGTTAATTCAACAACCTCTCTTATTTAATTTAAAAGCATAACATAAAACCACAGAAGTAATTAAACTTCAAAGTCGACTAAAACACACGAGAATACTAGCTCGCATAAACGAAGACCACATCCTCCTTTTATTCTCTTTCCTAAAACGTAGCACCGGGCATAGTTCCCCGTGGCCAATTCACCGTCCAAATCTTTTTCTCCTTCACCTGATGCTGCAATCCGCAAAACAAACACCATCATTACCTTCTTGTATCACTTTATATATAGGCCTACAATACCAGTGATATACCTCATGCAAAGTAGGTCAGCTTTTTTACAGTTCAACTACTGATGGTATCTTATTTCATTTAAAGATAGGAATGGATATTCTCATCATCTCATGTATATGAGAAGTTTGTTATGATTTTATATTTATCCCCGTCTCAAGATTTTGGAAAACAGTATGTGACCACAATTTTAATAACAATGTGAAATCTTAAAAAAAAAAGGAGATTTTGAACATGAAATTTCTTCAAAGGATTATAATATCATTTTAGAATATAAATTTAAGTTTTATTAATTATTTATATATTTTATTCAGATCTCATGAAATATATACAACAAATAATCACATTTATTTACAAATTTTAAAGATCAGGATAAACTGTGTTCGCAATTTAAAACTTTGATTTATCTTATCAGAGACATATATACCTGGCACAGTTGGTGGAGGTGCTGATCTTGTAGGGAATGTTGACCCCACATTTCCCAGGGAGAGCCTGAGCGTTGGAAGGATTGAGTCTACGGACAGCACCAGCAGCCACCTTCAAGCAGTTGCAAACGGCACGGCGGTCGGCGGTGGTCCTGGCCGAATTCAGGACACTCCTGACCCCGTTGCAGCATGCTGCGGGAACAGCCCCACCGTTCTGAAGGAACCCTAGACACGGTGCTAAGCTACCCTGAACGTTCCCACACGTGATGGCTAGGGCAGTGTGTGCACCAACCAAGGACATGCACAGCAGAACCACGTATGCAAGCTTAAAGCTGGCCATTTCTCAAAGGGAACTGAATGTGAATGAATGCTCACTGTTTTGGAATTGATTTCTAATTCGTGAGTTGTTGTGGCTAGGGGTGTGGTGTTTATATAGTGGTTGTTTTGTGGAGCGTGGAGTAGGTGGTGGTTGTGTCCAATTCAATGCTTGGCCATCTCGAGGGACTTGGGATATGGGCTTTCTCTTTGACCTTTGCTATTCTAGCTGCTTGTTTCTGCACTATTCTCGAGTGAGTGACACTTCACTACAATTGTGGGATAGTAATTTAGTACCATGCTTCTTTAAATGGACCGACGGCACTGAATGGAATTTTCTAGTCAAATGTTAGCTGAATGAAATTTGCTATATAGAATAAATATGTTAATTTTTAAAATTATATTAATGGTAATTTTTATTAATTGATAATGGAACATTTTTTACACTCATAATATATAAAAAATTAAACTCTACTTTTAATACATTTTATTATTGATTTATATTATAAAAACAATTTTATGTTTTATTTTACACAAGTATTTTTTAAAAATAAATTAATATTAACAAATTAAAAATCGCGTTAAATAGTGTGCTAAAAGAATGACCATGTATTTGCATAATAGCTTACTTTTGGGCATCAAAATTAATAAAAAAAAGACAATCACACCAATAGATATCTAATCTTATTTATTAAAGTTATTCTATGTTTGGACTTGTGAAATTTGATATTTGCGTGATTGAGGAAACTACGTGGATTATTTACTATCTTTGAAGGGACAGCACCGAATGGATTTTTCTAATCGAATAATCACTTGAATTAAATAAAATTTTTTAATTTGTATGCATGTGAGTACCAAGATGATGATTAACTAGAACTTGTTATGATTACACGAGTTCATTCTGTACTTATGACAAAAAAGTCGTGTGCTATTTGATTCAAGAAGAGGACGGTGATCATTTAATTATTTGAGTAATTTAATTAGAATATGTTTAATTTATTTAGACTAGATTTGTTATTAATTGTGGTGTTTAGACTAAGTTTTATTCTTATGCAAACTTATTCTTAATTTTAGAATTTTGGCTCTCATGATTTTCCCCCCTTTTATAGGTTATATCTTAATTAGGCTACACTACGAGAAAAATTTTATCTCGTTAGAAACTTAAGATAGAGCCTCTCATGATCTACAGCTTCTATTTTCAGGTTGGGACCTAAATGACCTCCTTCTATGAGAAAAATTAAGTTGAAAGAGCCTAACATTTGCTTAGCAAATCGCCTAAACTGGAGTTATAGATGTTAGATTGAGTTTAAAACCAGTTCCATCCAAGGATCTATTTTCATAAGGGACCTTATTTTACTTTAACAATTTTAGAGGACATACTTGCTCATTATAAAAAAAAAGTTATTTATCATGGTTAAAATTATAATTTTTAGGAATTAAAAATCATTACAAATGATATTTCTAATATTTAAAATAATTGCTAGGGTCACATCCGCAAAGAATAATACCTTATTTTTTCGCTAGAAAATAAAAACTATTTAATGGATTCTCTAACATAATTTGTGTTTTCTAACTTGGTGCCATATAACTTTTAGTCAACAAGTAATAAAATTTCACAAATATAAAAAAATAGACAGGTTTAGATGTACTTTACACAAATTCATCAAATTGAACAAGTTGAATATATTAGTAAAAAAGAGATCATAAAACCTCTTTTCTACTAACATTTTTTCCCTCTTTGGTTTCAAGTATATCACCATTTGTAATCCGCTGAGCAAGCCCTTCAGCAATTGCTGTCTTCCTAACATCAAGTTCTCCAATCAAACAAGGATTATTTTTGATTTGACGACCTAAAATTGTGTCACTCGTTCAATTAGCAGTTGCCTTCCCACAATAGGATCTAATTTTCCTAGGGGAGCAAATGAGATTAAGCTTTTATGCACAATAAAGCACAATCTACCATCTTCATGAAGAAAACCACATCCTCTCAATACCTCTTCCGCTAGCTTGGTCAAATTGGTACCATACTCCTCCAAAGTTGGCATCTTATTACCACTACTTCCTGAACCAATAGTACCAATAACATTGTCAGCACTTTTACCCACCATGCGAATAACCTATACCCATCTAGTGAAAATTATAAAGATCTTATTACCACTACTTCCTGAACCAATAGTACCAATAACATTGTCAGCACTTTTACCCACCATGCGAATAACCTATACCCATCTAGTGAAAATTATAAAGATTAACAAAACATTTAAGATTAAAAGAGAATGTATCCATGCAAACAAAAGTTTGTGAATGAAAAGGTAAATGAAGGCATAATACTAGCCTGTGTGTGAATATTAGTCAAATCAACACTCAGGTTTTCCAAAACACGTGCTGCTACATCCTCACCCTCTTGAAGAAGATCCAAAAACAGGTGCTCAGAGCTAATATAATTGTGACATAAAAATATCAAGGTTTAATGGTCAGAGTTCCAGTAAGCTAAGACAAAATAATACAACTGAGTATAATTTTTTATCCCAAAACATAGAGCAGCACTAAACCCAAAAATGTAAAAAAATTATCGGATAGCCTCCAACACAAATTCAAATGCATTTAAAGCAAGAGAGTATCATTTAGTGGTGGCTCACAAACTATGCATGAATAGGTTTGGTGCAATAAACTTGATAGACACACCAAAAAGTATTAAGCAAAAGTTTATGACAAGATAGGAGAAGTGTTTTGCATCATTATGGTTCATGATTTCTTCTATTTTTTCTATAACTTTGTAATGTAATAATAATAGGGTAGCTTATTTAATCCTCACTTCAATCCTTTGTTCTTCCTCTTCTATAGGTAGTCAAAACATAGACGACTCCTTGAATAAAATAGATATACATAACAGACCTAGTATAGCCAAATCACTTCTACCTTATTATGAGCAACAATTACACCAGGGAAACAAGGAGAAAACTACTAAGATATAAACTTTATTTTAAGTATTAATAATATAAATTTCTTTTAACACAAATATATGAAGTGCTTACCTCTACATTACTAGTACTACCAAACATAGCAACCAACTTTTGAGGTTATTTCATGCTTCTTTCCAAGCTTGACAAACGTGAAGCCACCTATTGACTGTTGGCTGTGGCATGGTGTTCATTTTCATTTGCTTCATGCTCGTCATGGTCCACTCTTACTATCAAGTTTGTTGCTGGTGAAATGGGAGACAATTCAGTGTCAAATTGGTAATCATCTTGGTCATCGTATGTTGACATGGTGCGAGTTGAGTGAGTTGAGTGAGTAGTAGTTTTGAAATGGTGTAGTGTGGGGCCAAAAGAGCGTATTGTTGAATCAATGGTGCTTCCATCCATGGCCTGCACCCTGGAATTTCCAAGCTTCACTCCCTGCTTCTTTCTCATAGCCATATGCCATTTCTTTAACGTCTTTAACGTTTGTTCGTCAAATATTGATTTTTTTTTTTTCATTCTTGAGCCCATCTGCATGTGTTTACCATGATCAAATCATTGTCAATTAGTCCACATTCAAATCTTTGTAACTTGCAAGCATAAATAATGGTAAATGTGGATAGCACCATCAAAATAAAAATTTCTAAGATACCATATGAATAAACAGCTCATAAAAAATAAGGATTTATCCTTTTTGTTTTTAATAAAATAAGAAAATACAATAACAACCTAAGATCTTGTTTATACTACCCTAACCCTGACTAGTAGGTCAACCTTAGTGGTTTTGAAGGATTTATTCTATGTTTCAGTAGCATAAAAAATTAATTATTGGAATTCAATCATTCATCTCAGGAAACAATACATTTGTCTTGTTGAACTTGGTTAAGTTCATGAACACCGAAAAAATTTCAATCAAAGGAAAAACATGTCTCCAAAGAGAAATACTAGCAACACATTCTTTTAAATACATCCTTTATTATTGGCTTTGAAATATATTGGATGTGGTCTCACATTGATTTAATGAGTTTCTTATATGATTTTGTATTTTTCTATAAATTTTAACCAATAGTAGAGTATGTTAGAAAGTATGTTGCTAGCACTCCTCATAAGAAAATCAGGAAACAAAAACAAGTAGTACCTGAATAACAAGAAAATATAATGGAAAGGTGATGTAGCTATAAAGGCCTAGCACCCCAAACCTTCAACATGAGAACTTTTCAGATTAGTTCATGGCAATGTCAAATGCTTCAATCATACTAATGCTGAAGGGGTGTGTATTCCTCACCCTCTTTTCTATTGTTTAGCAAAGATAGCCTCAATCAATTACGGGTTCACATAAAAATACTACCTAATTTGAAGTGTGAAATGCATATTTATGCATGTCATTTTACTGCAAAAGAGAATTTTAAATCCAACACTTACCCCTAAAGCTACTTCCACTATTGCAAGCTCACTGTCAGCGTGGAAACAGTTTTTCAACCCAAAAGAATACTGCAAATCAAGAAATCGTTTATTTATTATTCAGCCATTTACCAAAATCAGCATAGGCTACAAAAGAATATTATTTAAGATGGTGTAAAAAGGGCTTATTACCCATATCCACAAGAAATATGTTATCTGAAATGCATTCTGCAAGTGAAAAAAATTATCAGTTATTTACAAACATTAACACCTACAAAAATTGAAAACTCCAAAATTATTTTTCTCTCACTTGTACAAAGGTTAAACTAAGAAATTTTATACTATTTGTTTAATAGCGAATCCATTAAAATATCTCAAATAATGTAAATGAACTAAATTTTCAAACTCAAGTCAGCAATAAAAAATTTATTTTCTTTTAAGTGGTATTTTAAATTTAAAATAACAAATTTTCCTGATTATGCAGGAAAATTTTCAAGGTAAATCATATGTAATCCTGAATGCAACATTAGTGTTTATATCATTAGCTATGTTCATTTGATTCCTGGCAAAGCTGCATCTTTTCAACTCTAAACCTGAGCAGTTATACATGGTGTGTCTGTTCCATCTGCTAAACATTTGCTCAGGATTCTTCTTAAAGGAATCCATTTGAATACCTGGAACAAAGCAAAATGGATAAGATGAAGAACTAACCGAAGCTGACTAAACCAAAAGTATCTGTCTGAGCCTTGAACAAGAGGAATCCCTTGAACAACTACATGTCTTTCTGTGATTTCAATAGCCATCATTGCCAACGTGGCTTGGAGTTTTGTTCCAACAGCCAAAATCATCTACAACCAAAAAGTTTCCCAGAAAAGTTTGATGATCATATTAAATAAATTTGATCATAATAAGAAATCATTAGAAAAACCAAGTTAATAAAGAAAATCACAATATCCCGAAAAAGTAATCCTCTTATCGTTCTTGTTATTGTAAACCATCAAAACCACCAAATCAGAATCTAACTAACGAGATAGCATAACCAATAATGAATGTAGGAGTAATAAAACCTAAGTCTTCACATGAAGTCCATCAATAATCTCCCACCACTGCTTCCACACCCTACCACACATTCATTGTTTATCTTCCCTATAATGCCCAAGTGTAAGTCATAGAGGATTAAATCGATAAAACCACACGCTCATAACAAACGACGAATGATGGAAAAGAAAAGAAAAATCTAAAAATTCAAAAACACCAGGGAAATCTAAAAATTCATAAGTTCATAAAATTTGGATTGAGATTTATCATCTCCTAACATAGAAATTTGGCATCTCACTATAATGCGGGAAAGAAAATTTGAATCAAAATAAAACTGTTTTGATTTAGAAAAATAAGAAACACTCCAAGCATATAAACATATGTACGAAGACAATGGAATAAAAAACAAACAAAATCAAAGTCGAAGTCAATAAAATCAAACATCAAAATAAAAATGAAACACAAATTAATGAAATAAAAAACGAAACCCTAGATCATAGAGATGAGAGACCAACGAACCTGGTATGAACCATTGCGCACGCGAGAGATACAAAGCGAGGATTGCAAGTGCTAAGTGACAGTCATGTGAGAGAGAAAGAGCAACACCACCACATGCATAAGAGAGAACAGAGTAAAGATTGTGAGCATTGAGCGACATTCATGCGAGTGAGAGTGCTCAACGCTCAACACCACAATGCGCACGAGAAAGAACAGAGTGAGGATTCCGATTGTTGAGTGAGGCTTGCAGAAGAGAGTCGTGAGGAATTGTCTACAACTAGAAAAAGAATTTCAAATTTTTTATTTTTAAAAGAATTTCAAATTTTATTATTTACTCACTTAAAATACTTTGTTAAAATATTAAAATTTCAAAATTTTAAAAATATTTTATCTAAAAGACTTATTTTATTATGGAATGTTTTAATCTTTTTTAAAAATGAATTAGCCTAGTAAATTTTTCCATCCAAACACTGTAATATTTATTTTTGAATTCTTTATATTTTAAAAAAGTTTAAAATAGGAAAATATTTAAAATATTGTAGCAGCTTCTAACCCCAAGAAATCAAGTAAGTGTATCAAATTTTAGCGGTTAATACATATGCTAGAAATTGTAACATTTTTTTGGTGGTTTATTATAACTGTCAAAACAAATTTCCACTAAATAATTTTTCTTTTTGTCGTGGCTAACGGATAAAGGCTTTTGGGATTGAGTTTCTATGATTAAATTATAATTTTGGTAATTTATTTTATGAAAAAAAATTATTTTGGTATTTTAATTTTTAAATTTGAATTATTATTATCTTTTAAAAAAAAATAATTATTTTTAATTTTATGACATAATTTTGAATTATATTTTTGATTGATTTAAGATGAAAAATTATTTCATTAAATTTATATACATAAAAACTATAGGACTCAATTAAAGTTCAAATAAAAAAATATCATCAATATAGTGAAAATTACATAAAAAATGAGTTTATGAACATATGAAAAAGAATTTGATATAAATTTTTTCAATTTTTTTTATTGTTCATCGGAGTCACTTTTCAAATGATTTTTAATGTCTTGAATCAGTTAAAAAATAGTTAAAAATCATGTTCAAGATAAAAAATAGTTAAAAATCATGTTCAAGATAAAAAATAATTATATTTTTTGAAAGGACAATATTGGCTTAAATTCGAGAATTAAATGACTTAATGTTGCATTTGGATGAAAAATTTTAAAATTTCAGACATTTTGAATTGCTTGGAACTTGAATTGCATTAATTTAAATTTTCTTCATTTTTCAAAATATTTTATTTAGATAAATCAATTCAAAGTTCTTAAAATTCAAATTCTTAGCTTGGATAGAGTAATTTAATTTTTACAATAAGTAAAATTTACTTTTTAAATATATATTTTAAAAATTAAAATTTTAAATATTTAATAATTAAAATACATAAATATTTATCTGTTTATATCAATATTAAGAGAGAGAAGAGAGAGAAGAAAAAGGAAGAGAAAGGAGAGATGGGAGAGGATAAAATAAGAAAAAAGAGTCAAGAAAGAGATAAGAGAGAGAGAAAAGGGAAATGTGAGACTTAGAAGAGAAAACAAAGAGAAAGAAGAAAGTGAGACGAGAAATGGGAAAAGAAATATAAGAGGGAGAACATAGAAAGGTAAGAGAGGAGAGAGAAAATAGTATAAAGAGAGAGAGATGAAAGAGGAAGAAGGAGAAAACAAAGAGAGAAAGGAAAAATGTACGAAGAAAGAGATGGAAAGGAGAGAGAAGAAAAGAAAGAAAGAAAGATAAATATAAGAGAGGGAGAGAACAAAGAGGGAAGAGAGAGAAAAAAATTGTGTTAATAAAGGAAGAGGAGAGAGAAAATAATGTGAAGAAAAAGAGAGAAGGGAAAAAAGACAAGTGAGACAAGAGAAGGAGAAAGTGAAAATGAAGAATTTTAAATTCTTACTTTTTAGTGAAATTGAAAATATTATAATTTCAAGAAATCAAAATACTTTTACAAATTATTGTAATTTCAATTTTTTTACTAAATTTTTTACTCAAACAACACATTTCAGTACAAAGCATTTCAAATTCACCAAAAAAATGAATTACTCTCTTAAAATTTTTTATCCAAATATAAGATAAATAAATTTTAAAAAAATAAAAAAATAAAATAAATTTTTATAATATAATAAAATATTAAAGTTATAATTTAACCAAGAAAACTTCAAATGTTTTCTAGTTAGTACTCTAGCTTCATTTTAATAAGGATTGGGAATTACTTAGCCCAAAATGTGATTAGGTTAAGCGTTTTTAAAGAAGGGAAGGCAAAAAAAACTAAACATTAATTCATTTTGGCTCTTTGAGAGCACATTATCTCTGGGTTCTTTCTGTTTCTTCTTTTTTCTACGTATTTTGTGGTATGAAAACTTTTAACAAACTTTGATCATTATCTTAGAATAGTTATCATTATATGAATAAATAAATATTAATATGTTATTCAATATTTGATTGCGTGAATAAATTAAATTTAAATATTACATACATATATATATATATATATATATATATATATATAATATATATATATATATATATATATATATATATATATATATATATATATATATATATATATATATATATTATTTAATAGATTATCTAATATACATAAAATATATTAGGTAATATAATATCTTATCTATTTTTATCCTATCTTACTTCAAAATAATCTTATATCACATCTTATTTTATTTTATCTTTTTCACTATGTAATGAGAATATGTTCAATATTTTCCAATAAAATTTCAATGTATTAATAAATATATTAACATGTCTATAAATTAGTTTTAAGTAATATATATATAAATATTATTTAGTTTTGACATCAATTTACTTTTTGAAAAGCTTATGCAAATAAAATTAAATTTAAAAGTAATTTGCATTTATAGTAATGAATTGATAAAAATAATCATAAATCAAAGTTTAATTTGAATTTCATATATTGATATTAAAGGTAAATAATTTTATGTATATGATAATATTATTTAAGAATTAGTCATGCTTTCAAACATTAAAATACTAGCATATTCATCCTTCATCCCCCACCAAAATTTCATCTCATTCTCTCTCTCCCTCTCTCCTCTCCCTTTTCTTGTGTAATCGATCTCCTCCTCCTTTGTTTGCTTTCTTCTCTAACGAACTCATTGCTGATGCCGAGCCACAAACTATCATCTCAGTGAATGAAAATATCCTTCTTCTCCCTCCTATGACTTACTCTCACTCCCACGGTCTTTCTCATTTATTTAGATGTTTCCGTCTCTCTTTGTCCCAACATCGAACCTATGCCTCGCTCTCTTGCTACCATCAAATTAGTAATCATATGTGATTATTAATATGAATATCACATCATCACTTAACACACTTAACAGTAATACTTGAAAAATCACTTAACAGTAATACTTGGAAAGAGACATTAAAAACAATAATGAACAATGATAATTAAGAAAATAAAATCAGTCAAAATTGAAAGACTAAAAATAAATTTTATAAAAAATAAAAGATTAAAAACAAAATTTATCAAAAAATTTACATGAAATTACTATATCAGACTAATTAATGATATGATAAGTGACATAGATGCTATATCTTTATTTAATGGTGTGATACTTGTGATAGTAACGAAGAAAAAGCATAGGAACCAAAAACACTAAACATTTTGGTTTAGAAACTAAAAATAAATTTTGTGAAAAGTTTATTACTCCCCAATATGTATAAATAAAATGAATGAGTATGAATAACAACCGTTCAAACGAAAAAAAAGTTAAAAACTAATAATATAAAATAATTTTATATTATTTTTATTTATAAATTATATTTATAATAAAAATTTTGTTAATTTTTATTTATTTATAATTTTTAATGAGTTGACTATGACCGATAGGTGAACGGGCATAAACTCCAAGCTTTAACCCTTCCTCACTAATAGACTCAATGTCTACATTTAAAAATTCAATGTACAAAAACGAAATATCCAAATCTTTGATTTATTTTCATATTTTATTAAATTCAAATCCCAGAATCTAACTCAATTTAATTGGTAATATATTAGGTTAATATAATAAATTATTTTATAAAAGTTGGACTAGCCTGCACTCAGGCAACTGAATTTTTCGCCACCCCTAATTGAGAAATCAAATAATTTAAAAATGTTCAAATTTAATGTATATTTTTAATTAGACTAAATAAGTCATCTTATTAAATTTGGTTCATTTTAAAATACTTTTTGTATTCCTTGACTGGCTTTCGAACTCCTAGTTATTGTTTTTTAGGAAACAAATTTCAAACTATGTCTATAAAAAAATAATAAATAACTAAATCAATAGTTAAGGAAGAAAAAAGGGTGTGGAGCCACAACTTGATTCCAGGCAAAGAAAATAAGATCTACAGTAAATTTAACATTTTAACTGTATTTGAATTGACGTCTACAACGCACATATTTTCGAAATTTCATACCAAATCAATATAAAATCACAAAATTACGTATACAAAATTCAGATTGAACGTGGATCCATTGTAGAGAAAGTTGAGCCAGACACGCAAGCATTAAGTCAACTTCTAGCATTTTCAAGCATTTGTCGTGATTTGAAGTCGAGCAATTAAGTATATATGCTACTTTTACTAGACTGGACAGTACTATTGCAGCCTACATTCTAAAAAGCATTATGATCAACACGTTAGTATAATCAATTTGTTTAAATAAAATGTTTCGTGGTAAATAAGAAAATTAAAATAAAAAAAGTGTGTCCGACAAATAAAATTCAGGGGATAACATTTCTAATTGAATAAAATATATTTACCAACCTAACAATTTCGTGCTGGCACGCATAGCGCCTATGTGAATCTTAATTAATTAATGGTCACGTCCTGAGCGGCGTTAAATGTTAACAGATTAGTTAAGCTAATGAGAATAAGGGAGTATTTTAACTTTCTAATGTTTTATTTTTTTTCTTTATGTGAAACTTATGGTGGCTAAAATATATCCCTAGTACATTTTTTTTTTTATATTGGCTGGTCTTTAAACTATGGTATAAGGCAGTGCAGTTATATTCGATCAAAACCTTTTTTCGTTCAATCTAGAGTATTTCTTTTAACGTATTTTTATGGCGAGATAAATAAATGTTAAATTTTATTACTATTATTCAAGATGAGTAGATGTATTTAAAGAACTTTTTTGCGACCCATGAATTTCGATCGTTGTTGCCCCCACATGTACCATTCCCTACGACTCTTTGACAACACTTTGGAAGTCCAATAACTTTTATTTTTGACAAGTTAATACAAAATTCAGTAATATATCTTTCAGTGATATATGCTTCAAGCTTATGCAGATTCTTCATGTACTCTTTTAAGATTTGTATGTATCGCTCAACTAGTACATACAATATCAATAAATAGGATCACACTATTTTCACTTATAAAATGAACAATTAAATGGACCATAGTGAAGAAAAAAAAAACATCCCTAGTTAGTATTATTACGAAGCAATAAAATCATTTTTCAACTCATTCAATTTATGGGAATCAATAACTTTATTGTATATAACATTGAATATGAGAGTAACACTTTGGTTAGGGTATCTTAACTTTTTGACCATATGTCACAAATAGTCATCGGTAGTAATTATTGAATCAAGACATTACTACAATCACGAGACTTTGAATCAATCAATTCCATAACTTTCACCTACGCAAGTTTTCGAACATTCAAAGATTATCCTTATGGCACGTTTATGCCACGTAACAACTATCACATTTAACTATAAGTAACTAGTAGATACCTAGTTCTATCAAATTAGTACTTGTAGACAATGATGAGTGCAACAAAAGAAAAGAGAGATAGGCTCAAATAAAGCAATGTGGTTGCTGGTCATAAGAATTACACAAGTGCTTGCTTGCTCTTTAGCAACTTAGCAGTGGTTGGCATCAAAAGCATTAGGAGTTTTGGGGATTGTATATCTAAAGTTTTAAATTGCGACCGTGATTTTATTGCGATTCTTATTATTGTGAGAAATTGTAGATAGATTAATTCGGTCGTAATTATAGTTATAATGAACTTAAAAACCTTAACCTTGCAACTAATATAGCAGTAGTAAACAATTTTTTGAAACCTTCATTATATATATTCTGTAAATCAAATTCCTTCTGCTCAAACTACTATAGATGATTCCATTAAAAGATGGTTCGTTATCACAAGTATCTTTTTAAGAATCATTTACTTAAAATTGCTGTAATTTAGATGGTTCATTTTAGATTTCATAATGGATAACTTTTAATGGACCGTACTGTGGTAAAAAAATTCCAATGTCAACCTAAGGTTTGCCTTATTCTTTATAAGTTATAACTAATATTTATAAAATAAACTACCAATTTAGTTTCTAAAATGTTATCTTATTTCTTAAATAGTTTTTAAAATAAAAATTATATAAATAATATTTAAAATATTAAAAATCGAACTACATAATTGTTTTATTGAAAATTTCTTTAACGTTAGTAAAATATATAGCAAAGAGACTAAACTAATAAATTTTTAATATTTTATATATTATTTATATAATTTCATTATTTTATTTTAAAAAAAGTAATATTTGAAGGTTTACTCAATATTTATATATCCATCTGTCTTCAAGATCTTCTGTTATATTTACAATATACCTGAAATGTATAAATACTTGACACGTGCATATAAAATAGACATACAAGTAATATACCCAATATTTAAATTGTTCATTTTTTAATACAACTTAATTTTCAAAGATGAAACATGATATTTTTTACCTTATATGAAATCATTTTCTTTTGTCCCCTCAAATATTTATCAAATTTAATATTCTTAAATTATTGAATATCAAATATATTTTTCATAGGAATATGAAAAATACTCAAAGGGTTATATTGAGAATCTCGTCTATATTAGCCTCTTAATGCTTCCTTAAAATGTATAGGAAAATGTTAATTGTCGTTTGTTAATCTTTCTGCAAACTAACTAAGGTTATTAAATTATTTTGACTTCAATTCGCGCGGCTACTTAAGCACAATGGGCAACAAATAAATCCGCCATAAAATCTGTAAACTATGAAGAAGTCAACTTGTTTAGCACAATACAGCTAATAGCATAGCATGGAACCAAAATTTAATCTAAAAAAATCAGATATCATGGATGTCCACAACATTCACTGCACTTTGATAGAAAGTAAGCATGATATATAAATAGATGACACATTTCATCATGCCCTTAACCAAGCACGAAACACAAACTATCAACCTTGAGAATTAATTTCCTAAAAAAATGGCTGGAAGTTCTCAACAAAGGGTGATTTTTCCTCACTTCAAGCTCAAAATCTGTTTGTTCTTATGTCTCATTGGGATAGTTTCAGCTTCAGATTTAACTTCTTCAGCAACTACTGCTGCAATTTCAGCTTTAACTTTCCCTGATAAACAGTTAAGCCCCGCTTTTTATGCTTTAACGTGTCCCGTGGCCCTTGCTACCATTAAGGCAATAGTAACTGCTGCTGTGTTAAAAGAGCCTCGCATGGGTGCATCCTTGCTCCGTCTTCATTTCCATGATTGCTTTGTCCAAGTAAGCCTTTCATTAATCTTACTATTTTATGTATTACATTTGAAACAGTTCCCTTCACACATCATACATTTGCTGCATGCAAGTGCTGCAATATTGTTTGACAAATGAAATCTATGTGTTTCACTTGCGATTTAACAACCCTCACCGTACCCACGAAACAATCCACATACTAATTAATGGAAACAGTATAGGAGTACGAATATTTATTTTTTGAACTTTATATTTCTTCTTTAGTCTTATGATTTAGTTAATTATATGATATTTTAATCGGAAAAAAGAGTTTGTCTTATCATTTGTCGTCCGATTATGTGACTAACAATTTACATGTATGACATATGATACTTATTGAGGAAAATATTTCATTTGACTCAAGGATGACTTCAATCTATTAATATGTCGTTTTCTTTCATTTGAATATTACCGTTTTACGTATTTGTGTTGAAGATTTAAATGTAGGTTATTAGTTGTTAACATATGAACATCGCTGATATCTTAACTTGGTTTCTAAAAATAGTTTATATGGTTGCTTTGATATATAGTATTAAAATTCTTAGTATGGTTGCTTGTATACATAACTGTTTCTTACTTAGGAAAAATAACTTTTATTTTTTTTATTATGTTTTATACTGTCTGAGTTGTGGTGTGATCGTTAGAGAAAAGATTGGACTCCACCGATATAGGTGCTGCTCACACTTCCATCAAAATGTCAATTCCATAACGTGCTCTTTTTTTCTTTTCTTTTATCATTATTCTATAATGTGCTCTAAGACCATGTCATGATAACCATATAATTAATGTATTAATAATTGGATGACAGTTTGACAAAAGGACGTGACGTCTTTAAACGATTGGAAAGCAAATTATTATTAAATTGTTTTCATCTGTTAAATAAAACATCGCAATTAATTGTGCATATTATTACTTGTTATTAGATAATTAACATCAAAGATTAAAAAAAAGGGGGAAAATGACTGATTAAAATATGTTCTTATATTTTGTCTCATTTTGAAGGGATGTGATGCATCGGTACTGTTAAAGGACTGGGGAACTTTCAGGGGCGAACAAAGTGCCCTCCCCAACAATAATTCTCTAAGGGGTTTCGAAGTGATAGAAAGCATAAAATCTAAACTAGAGATTTTGTGCCCTGGTGTTGTGTCTTGCGCTGACATCCTAGCCGTTGCTGCAAGGGATTCTGTTGTTGCCGTAAGTATTTATTATTTGAGAAATAATTAAATCTGTCAAATTAAGACATTCCTATAATTAAATGCATATGAGATGTGAAACTGATTAGTGAGAAATATATAATTTTCAGCTTGGTGGACCTTTCTGGGCAGCTCGCTTGGGCAGAAGAGACTCAACCACTGCAAGTTTAAGTGGAGCTAACTCAGATTTACCTTCTCCCTTTCTGGATCTCAATGGCCTTATCGCTGCTTTTCAAAAGAAGTATTTTACAGTAAATGAAATGGTAGCTTTATCAGGTAGATCGATAGATACTATCAAGTGTTAAAAGAAAATTTGAACATGTATGAAAACTGAATTAAGCTGGAAAAATAATTCATTTCAATTTAACTGAACTTATATTTTACTTTAATAAATTGTTTTATCAAATTTGAATTGAATTGTTGTTTATACCAAAAACTGTTTCTAAATAGAATTAAATTATATTTTTGGACTAATTCATAGAAGAAAGAATATAGGAGAAATTTTATTTCTCTATAAATATAGTTCAATTTTTATAATTTTATTTTTAAATAGTTCAATTTTTTATAAAAGTAATTTGATTAAATTGTTTATAAAAATAATTTAATTTTGCTCCATTCTTCTCTTATTAATTCAGTTCAATTTTTATTTACAACCCTATCGATATCCATTATTGCATGCAACTTTTACACGTTAATTACCATTCACAATTAATGGAATAGGTATAGTTTCTGGTAAATAATAGACATAATAGACATATGCTTTATTTATATATTCAACTAGTTAATTTTGTTGATCAGGTGCTCACACGATAGGCAGATCCAGGTGTTTCCTGTTCCGATCAAGGGTTTATAACGAAAGCAATATAGATCCCACGTATGCAAACTTATTGAGAGCCAATTGTGCCAAGAATAGTGGTGATGACTACTTGTCTCCTTTAGACATCACCACTAAAGATGCTTTCGACAATGCTTATTACAGAAATTTAATTTACAAAAAGGGTCTTCTCCACTCTGATCAACAACTCTTTAGTGGCGGTTACACGGACTCAATAGTGAAAGATTATGCCACCAACCCCTTACTCTTTAAATTAGATTTTGCTAACGCCATGATCAAGATGGGAAACCTTAGCCCACTAACTGGCACACAGGGTCAGATCAGAAAAGTATGCAGCAGAGTTAATTATTGAAATTAATTTTGCCTGACTTCCCCGAATCCGAATGCATAAACCCATTTATTTTCTATTGCCTCTTAATTTGTTTGTGAAAGTTTCAATTGTGTATTTATTTTATGTATGTCATTCACATATTGTGATTTTTTTATTTCATTGTATTTGATTTGAAAATTATGGCATATTTTTACATATTACATTTTTTTTATCATAAACTAGGCACAATGGTTCAACAGTTTTTTTTTAATCATCAACTAACATTATTAGAAAAATGAAAATTAAATTAAAATAAAATTTTTTTTATCGTTAATAACAATAAATTAATGTTAATTTGTATTCATAAATTAGCGACTGATTTATATTGTAGTTAAACAAATGAGTCGCTAATTTCAAAATACATAGTTGGGTGTTTTATAGCCACCGAAAATTTAAAGTAAAATAACCAACACAAAAATGCATCACTAATTGTTATAGGTAAAGAAAACAATGATCGAATTAGCCACAAAATTTTTAAAATTTAATAAAGAAAAAAATAAACCAAAATTTAATATAAAAATAATAAAAAGAACCTCTAAATTAGAGATTGAATTCTAAAAGACCAAAACATTAGTGACCGAATTTGAATTTAACAACCACATATTTACTTTTTTTTATTATTTTTTAAATAATTAGCAACCAATTCAATGATTGAAAATTTATTCTTTTTATTTATTCAGATACTTAACAATCAATTTAGCAATCAAAATGTTAATTTATTTTTTCTTCACATAAATTAGCGATATACATACCAATTTATCGATCGTTATTTCTAGGACTTTTTAGTAATGTCAAACGAGACTATCAACTTTGTTAGCAATCGAAATTTCGGTTGTTATTTTAGATATCAAATCAAATTCGATTATTGTATGGTTTAGCGACTAAGATTATAGCGATGAATAAATTTTAGTTGTTAATTTAGTCGTTAAAGGATTTAACTACCAATTTTTAAAATTATCAATCAATTTTGGTGGTCGTTAAAATTTAATTTTTTTTAGAATACCTAAACGAGAAAAGAAAATGTATTCTAAGCATCCTCCGCTGCCAAAAGAACTATTTGAGGAGTAGCCTTATGAACAAAGCGCCCAAATTCTTATATAAGTCATATTGGCGAGATTTTCTGCACACCTATTTTATGAATATTGGAGAAGTATTCAGCCTTTAGCATCCAAAGATATAGTAGTGATTGGATTTGTCAGAAACACCTTTGAATGGGAGCTCCATCATGTAAATGACACCGTATAGTTAACTACTGCACTTTTGAGCAAAGGAATGACATAGTGAATGGCATTTGAACAAGATCACCGTATAACTTGAGCTTTCTTTCTTTTTTCATTAACAAAGACAACATATATTAATTTAAGCCACAAGGAATCCCAAATTCATATATAAAATGCATATTTCTTACATAATTTTTATCTTGACACTTAATTATAACAAAGACTTAAATTTTATTAGATCCAAGATATTCTCTTTCAGCATATGCAAAGCTCGGTTTTTTTAGACAATATTAATCTAGATTGCTACAAACCATACCACCCACCAAAACTTTTCAATTTTGCTTCCTGACAAACCATATGCATGTGTTCGAATGCAATGAATAGTAGGAAGTCAGATATTAAATAAAAATAATATGTTAAGTGAATTTAAGTGAGAAAAACTCATAAATATAATATCTTAAAATTTTTTATTAGATGTGATATCACATTTACTTATATAATTGACTCAAAATCCATTCATGATCTACTTCTTGGTGATTTTTTTCTCCTTATATTCTCGACAATATACCGTAAAAAGTGTCTCCTTTAATATTAAGGTATAACTACTAGAACTCCCACTTAGTTGTAGAATTTGTCCATGTCAAAGAAGAAAATGAATAAAGAAACATAGGACGACAAGTAGATTCTTCAATTCGATTCCAAAATAGACATGAAACTTCCATTTATAGTATCTTGCGATATATTTCTATTTTTTAGGTTGCCTTTCGCTTGAATTCTTTTAAGTAACACTCCCCATGCAAAAGTTATGACTTTTGATGGTATTGGTGTATCCCAAAGCACTTAATTAAAGAAATAAATATGTTAAATTGGTCAACCCAACTCAATATGTTAAAAAATAGATTAAGTTAGGTTGAATTTATTTTGAGTTTGGGTTGAAAATCTCAACCTAACCCAACTCACCATAGGTTGAGATATCACATTCATAGAATTAATATTATCTTAGTATAATTCTTTTTATAAGCTACCATCATAAGTTAAATAAATATGAAGTAAAAATAAAATAACGTGAAATTTATAATAGTTTACAAAATATTATGTCCAATAAAATAATATTTAAAAAAATCTATTAAAAAAATTTAACAAAAAAATACTCAACTTGGTGCAACCTAACCCAATTTGCCCATTCACCCAATGAGCTAAAGGGTTATGTAGGTTGAATCACTCAACCCAACCCATTGTCATGGTTCAATTGGGTTGACCTACTAAATTCAATTTGTTTTGACATCCCTTGAAATAAATATCTTTTGGGGTTGTCTATTCATGTAAAGATTATCTATTCATGTAAAAATATAGACAAATTTAATTGTGTAGTCACCAAGATTATCCACCTTCCATAACTGGTAATCTCTTGGCTCATATCTTGACCTTGTGATGCGTCTTAGAATGCACTTAAGGACAAATGTACCATATCGTAGCAATATCGATGATGTAAGTCTAGATATCGTACTAACAGAAACTAACGTGTGCGATTATCAATTTTCAAGAATCCTTATGTAGTTAAAGCAAACCATTTTCAATGCTTTTGAAAAGGGAATAACGATGAATAAACCAAGTAGATAAGTTTGAATGTGAATTTAGAAAGATAAGGGTTATGGTTTCACTTATTTTCTTTCCTCCCCAACCCTAATTGCATATGAATTGCTTAATTTATTTTCCTTGTTACCGAATTTAGATTTTAATTCTATTAGGAGTTGTTGGACCAAACTCCCAATCATCTTTATTTTATGTTGATTCCTAATTAATCATATAGAAACTCAAATTTAGAATAAACATTATAAACATATAAGCAAATTATTTTTATTAGCTAGTCAAATTAGAGGTTTAGAAAAAAATTGGTCAAGCAATTTTTAAAAAACAGAATTGTTTTATAGGTCTACCAGCTAATTACGGTACGATTGCTAATAATTAGTTGATTCAAGGTCGAGTTCCAAATACAAATTACATTAGAACCTTCAAACAAGGGTTTAACTATTCATATACATGATGCCTACAAAATAGGCAAAGAAATACATAAAGAGAGAGAAGAGGGAACAAAAATCATGGAGGTCAGAGACTTTGTTTCCTTACTTTATCTTATGCCTTAGCCTTGTTATGGCCCCAAGGTGCTTAGAGAGCTAAGAACTAAAGAGGAAGAGGAGACTCAGTTAACGCTTAAAGGCAAGCGTACCGTATCGCAATAGTAATAAAGACGTGAGTCCAGATATTGTATCCAAGAGATTAATATGTCAATTTTTAAAAAATTTTAGCGTAGATAGACAATCAAAATTAATAAGAATTGATTAGAGGAACCAAGTAAACCATAGAAAATAACAACAAAAGATTATTTTTAGTTCTTTTTTAAATTAAAGGTTCTGGTTTTGTTATGATTTTCCTTCTTGACCTTAATTTATGCAATTTTCTTACTTTATTTTTGTACGTAACTGATTATGCTTAATGCTACTAGGAGACCTAATTTAACACCCATAATAATTTTTACCTTAGGATGGTTCCTATTCGGTCATATAGAAACAAATACTTTAATAAGTTGGAGGTTGATAGAAGTCATTACTACTAGTTAAATCAAAAGTGTAGGAAAAATGTTGGACATGCAATTCTCTAAACTCAATTATCCTATAGTTTTACCAACTAATTAAGGTTTAGTCGCCTCTAATTAACTGATTAATATGCAAGCATATTCAAGTGATAGGATAATTCAAGTAGTGAAGATAAATAATAAAAACTATGCATTCAAAGAGAGTAATCAAGCGTTCCAAGCACAACTACACCATAACTCTTAAAAGAAAACCTAGCTACCCATAGACATGATGAAAAGATAAGCATGCACAATTAAAGAGAGGAAACCAAAAACAATAGAAGCTTGGAGTTTCGCTCCTTTGCTATATGGAGCACTTTCTGCCTTATCTTTAGGTGTCTTCTAAGGAGCATCGGAGGTGAGGGGAGCACTTAGAAAGATGAAGGTGGTGGAGTATGGAAGGATGGAGTGAGATGACATGTGTCGAGAGTATAAAAAATGAGTTCTATATCCTCGAGGCTGCCTTGTTTTATAATGTGTGAAGTGGACCTCTTTAGAGGCTTGCACAAGCATGTAGATAAAGAGAAAATAAAATATAAAGATAAAATAAAAGATAACGATAAAATAAAAGATAAAGATAAAATAATATAAAATAAAAGATAAAATATTATAAAATAAAAGATAAAGATAAAGATAAAATATAACAGACTCAAATTAAGGCTTATAGAATTTGAGTACAACCATAGTGAGTCTTGCATGACCACACCGATCTTCTCGTAATAGACTCAAATCTTGTAAAAGTCTAGCAACATTGTGCTAAGGCTTGCATGGTAATGCTAAGGAGGAGTACAATTGTGCTTCTTCTTTGACTTTGTTGCCTTCTTTTGACCTTTGTTCATGGTCATACTTGTCAAAGCACGATTATACTTCTTCTCTTGTAGATTATTCTTTTTTGGTCCAAAAACTAGAGTTTTAATCCTTTTCCTTTTAGCCTTGTGGACCTATGTTGTATCAAACTTCAAAGAAAAAGGGTGAACTTTGCATAATAAAAAAATAAAAAAAATGCATTTGTACAAAACTTTATATAAAAAGAAAAGAAATCCTAAACCATAAACCCAAAACTTCTTTTATTGATATACAAAAATTTGGTTTGCCAAACCTCCTCACACGTTTACATTGCTTGTCATCAAGCAAATCTATCTTTTCAAGCATCTTAAAATATTTTAGCAACAAAAATTTTTAATCCTACATGATAATTAAATTCTTTTATTAATTTTTGGAAAAACATAAATGAGTCAACATTCCTTTGTATTGAAGACTTTATTAGTTGAGTGTCCAATTAAAGACTTAGGTCCTTAAAGGGTTTAAATTTTGAACACTCGAGTCTCCCATTAAAAATCTCATTATTTACAAATTCATCAATCAATCATATCTTTTATGACCAATCTTTTCAAGGATGTGAAAATCGAAGGATTTTCTTGGAGTGTAATTAGGTAATGGCTTCTTGTGTCAAGTGGGATAGAAGAAAGAAAATGAGTTTTATCAAGAGTTGATAACTTACTTTTTTTCATGAGGGAATCACAAGGATTTATTTATGATGATTAACATATTCTTTCACCTCTTTATTTTTTCCATTTCTCTTTTTTTTTTCCTTTTTTTCTTTGTTTTTTTTATTGTTATAGATCTTTGTTGAACCCTAAAATTTACTTGTGAGATTTTTCTCACTTTTTTAGTTGATTGGAAAGAAGGATGGTTATGGATTGAGAAAGAGATAAAAAAAAAATATTTGCCATACCTTATTATCCTTCTTGTGAAACTCCTTGGAGTACTCCAATTGTATGGATTCTAAATGAAATTTCCTACGTAAGCTCAATATGAAAACTAATGGTATTTTGAACACCAAATTATGAAGGAAAAGAAAGAAATTTCTAGCAACCTGTAATTAATTTTTCACAAGTAAGACCAACAAACTCGTCAAGTTATTTATTTCAAAACAAGTTCAAGAATACGTCAACCCAAAAAATACACTCAAGAAAGAATTAAGGATGAATCAATGTCACCTCTATATATAAGTTCATATTTTACTATTTTTAAACTTATTCAATAAGAGCATATAACATGTATAATGTTAATTTTTAACTTTCAAAAGATGGTCTATCTTTCTAAATCTTAGACTCTTTATTTATTCATATATGATTTTTTTAACTCTATAGATTAAGAGCACAACTATAATATATTAACATGCTTCAAAATAATATCCTAATACTCATATATTAGAAAATTTTTCCCAACACTTAAAACAGACACACGCTCCCTTAGTGATAAAATGAAAAATGAGAATATAAAGAGAAAGCAATACAAGGGACTCCACTCCATCTCATCTAAGCCAATGGCTTGGGACAGGGGGAGATTGATTCAAACAAATTACTGAATCCATATATCGACATTTTTTTAGTATTTACCAATAAGGTATGTAAATTGTGTTTATATTGTTTTTACTAATTTTGTTGCTTATGTCTTAGAAATTAGAGAGAGATTTGATTCTAATGAACATGAATCATATAAAAAAGCAGTGAAAAGTAAAGAAGCATTAAAGTAATTAATTTTTATTCCGAACAAAAAATAGTAGAATCTTGAAAGGCGTGAACATAGATCATATTGGTAGAACAACTTAAATATGTGTTTCTTCTCTCTACTCTTTCATCGTTTATTTATTATGCCATAACAATAACAAAGAATGTGATTACATATGAAAGAGATAAAATAATTTTCTTTTTTTCTTCAAACTAGGGTATCAAAATGTTTTTTACTTAGCGTGCCTAATTTTGGATAGTGGCCAACAATTAAATACCCCATAAAATCTGCAAATTATCTGGAAGTCAACTTGTTTAGCATAATACAGGTAATTAATACAATAGCATGAAACCAAAATTTAATCTCAAAAAGTCACATACATGGATTCCACAACGTTCATTGCTATATTTAACTACGGTATCTGAAAACACAAACAAGTAATGCAAAGTAAGGATGTATAAATAGGTGACAAATTTCATCATACCCTTAACCAAGCACGAATCACAAACCCTCCTGGTATCCTCTATTATACCCTGAGAATTCCTAAAAGCATGGCTGGAAGTTCTCATCAAAGGGTGATTTTTCCTGACTTCAAGCTCAAAATCTGTTTGTTCTTATGCCTTATTGGGATAGTTTCAGCTTCAGATTTAACTTCTTCAGCAACTACTGCTGCGATTTCAGCTTTACCTTTACCTGATAAACAGTTAAGCCCCACTTTTTATGCTTTAAAGTGTCCCATGGCCATTGCTACCATTAACGCAATAGTAACCGCTGCTGTGTTCAAAGAGCCTCGCATGGGTGCATCGTTGCTCCGTCTTCATTTCCATGATTGCTTTGTCCAAGTAAGTCTTTCATTAATCTTACTATTTTATGTATTACTTTCGAAACAGTTCCCTACGTACATTATACATTTGCTGCATGCAACCGCTGCAATGTTGTTTGACATACAAAATCTATGTGTTCACTTGCGATTTAACAACCTTACACGTAGCAATCCGCGCACTAATTAATGGAAACAATATTGGAGTACGAGTATTTATTTTTGAAAACTTTATTTCCCTCTTAATCTTATTATATAATTAATATGATTTTTGTCCCATATTGTTTTTTAAGATAATGCCATATTAGTGAGAAATACTATATAAATTTCAGCTGGGTGGACCTTTCTGGTTACCTCGCTTGGGCAGAAGAGACTCAACCACTGCAAGTTTAAGTGAAGCTAACTCAGATTTACCTTCTCCCCTTCTGGATCTCAATGGCCTTATCGCTGCTTTCCAAAACAAGAATTTCACTGTAGATGAAATGGTAGCTTTATCAGGTACATCATTCCATACCCATTATTGCATTTAACTTTTACACGTTACCATGCACAATTAATGAATTAGGTTAAGTTTCTCCCATACAATTTGGTTCTATATATAAAAAATAATTGAGAATATTTTTTTAATTATAAAATTAATTTCGTTTTTTCAATATATTAGTTTGTTTTTATATTCTTGATTTATTGTAAAAAATTATTAATGATCCAGTCATTTATCTATTTTTCACAAAAATAAATACATTCATTAAATATTTTTGAAATAAAATTTAAATTTATAATATTATTAATTAAAATTAGCAAATCTAACCCATACATTTTTTTATATATGTATACTCAACTGGTTAAATTTGTTGTTCAGGTGCCCACACAATAGGCAGATCGAGCTGTTACCTGTTCCGATCAAGGATTTATAACGAAAGCAATATAGATCCCACGTATGCAAACTTATTGAGAACCAATTGTCCCAAGAATGGTGGTGATGACTACTTGTCTCCTTTAGACATCACCACTAAAGATGCTTTCGACAGTGCTTATTACAGAAATTTAATTTACAAAAAGGGTCTTCTCCACTCTGATCAACAACTCTTTAGTGGCGGTTACACGGACTCCAAAGTCCAAAATTATGCCACCAACCCTTTACTCTTTAGATTGGATTTTGCTAACGCCATGATCAAGATGGGTAACCGTAGCCCACTAACCAGTACAGAGGGTCAGATCAGAAAAGTATGCAGCAGAGTCAATTACTGAAATTAATTTTCCCTTACTTCCCCGAATCCGAATGCATAAACCCATTTATTTGCTATTTCCTCTTAATTCGTTTATGAAAGTTTCAATTTTGTATTTGTTTTATTTATGTCCTTCACATATTATGATTTTTTTTATTTCATTGTATTTGATTTGAAAATTATGGCATATTTTTATATATTGCATTTTTTTTATCATCAACTAGACACAATGGTCCAACAGTTTTTTTTTAATCATCAACTAACACTACTACTAGAAAAATAAAATAAAATTAGTATCGAAAAAATTTAACGCTAATAGCAATAAATTTGTGTTAATTTGTATTCATAAATTAGTAACTGATTTATATTGTAGTTAAATAAATTAATCTCTAATTTCAAGACAAATAGTTGGGTGTTTTATAGCCACCGAAAATTTAAAGTAAAATAACCACCACAAACTGTATCACTAATTGTTATAGCTAAAGAAAACAGCAATCGAATTAATCACTAAATTTTTAAAATTTAATAAAAAAACGTAAGTTAGCATTCGAAGTTCAATTTAAAAATAATAAAAAAGTTACCAAATTAGCGATTGAATTCTAGAAAACCAAAACATTAGGGACCGAATTTGAATTTAGCAACCACAAATTTAGGTTTTTTTTTTATTTTTTAGATAATTAGCGATCGATTCAATGATTGAAATTTTATTCTTTTTATTTTATCAGATATTTAGTGATTGATTTGGCAAGCAAAAATTTTTTATTTTTTTTCACATAAATTAACAATCAACATAGACACCGATTTATCGATCGATATTTCTAGTGCTTTTTAATAATGCCAAACGAGACTACCAATTTCATTGTTATCGATTTTGGTGATCACTAAACTTCAATTTTTTTTTTTAGACTAACTAAACGAGAAAAGGAAATATATACTAATCATCTTCCGTTGCCAAAGGAACAATTTGAGGAGTAGCCTTATGAACATAACAAAGCGCCCAAATTCTTATATAAGCCATATTGGCAAGATTTTCTGAACACCTATTTTATGAATATTGGAGAAGTATTCAACCTTTAGCATCCAAAGATAAAGTAGTGATTGGATTTGTCAGAAACACCTTTGAATGGGAGCTCCATCATGTAAATGACACCGTATAGTTAACTACTGCACTTTTAAGCAAAGGAATGACATAGTGAATGACATTTGAACAAGATCATCGTATAACTTGAGCTTTCTTTCTTTTTTCATTAACAAGGAATACCCTTCTTACATAATTTTTAAATAGCATGTTGGATTTGTTCACCATTCACAATTTATTTGAAATGAAAATTCTTTTATCTTGAGACTTGATTATAACTAAGATTTAAATTTTATTAGATCAACATATTCTCGATCAGCAACTAACACTACTAGAAAAATGAAGATTAAATTAGGATCGAAAAAATTTGTTACTAATAACAATAAATTAGTGTTAATTTGTATTCATAAATTAGTGACTGATTTGTATTGTAGTTAAATAAATTAGTCACTAATTTCAAGGCAAATAGCTGGGTATCTTATAGTCACCAAAATTTAAAGTAAAATAATCAACACAAAAGTAAATCACAAATTGTTGTAGGTAAAGAACTTAATGATCGAATTAGCCACCAAATTTTTAAAATTTAATACAAAAAAAGTAAGTTAGCTATCGAAGTTCAATTTAAAAATAATAAAAAGTCACTAAATTAGCTATTGAATTCTACGAACCCAAAACATTAGGGATCGAATTTGAATTTATCAACCATAAATTTAATTTTTTTTTTTAGATAATTAGCTACTGATTTAGGGATTGAAAGTTTATTCTTTTTGTTTTTTCAGATCGATTTAGCTACCAAAAAAATTTATTTATTTATTTCCACATAAATTAGTGATCAACATAGACACCGATTTATCAGTTGGTATTTCTAATACTTTTTATTAATGCCAAACGAGACTATCAACTTCATTAGCTATCAAAATTTTGATTGCTATTTTAGATACCAAATTAAATTTAGTTGCTATATGGTTGAGTGGTTAGGGTTATAGCGACTGATGGATTTCAATTGCTAATTTGATAGCTAAAGGATTTAACGACCAATTCTCAAAATTAGCAATCAATTTTAGTGATCATTAAAGTTCAATTTTTTTTTATACACTAACTATACGAGGAAAGGAAATGTATACTACGCCTCCTCCGTTGCCAAAGGAACAATTTGAGGAGTAGCCTTATGAACATAACAAAGCGCCCATTTTATGAATATTGGAGAAGTATTCAGCCTTTACCACCCGAAGATATAAGTTTGAATGTGAATTTGAGAAAGATAAGGGTTATGGTTTCACTTATTTTCTTTCCTCCCCAACCTATTTGCATATGAATTCCTTAATTTATTTTCCTTGTTATCGATTTTACCTTATAATTCTATTAGGAGTTGTTGGACCAAACTACCAATAATCTTTATTTTAGGTTGGCTCCTAATTAATCATATAGAAACTCAAACTTAAAATAAACATTATAAACATATAAGCAAATTATTTTTATTAACTAGTCAAATTAGAGGTTTAGAAAAAAAATGGTCAAGCAGTTTTTAAAAAACACAATTGTTTTATTGGTCTACCAATTAATTACGGTACGATTACTAATAATTAGTTGATTCAAGGTCGAGTTCCAAATATAAATTACATTATAACCTTCATATGAGGGTTTAACTATTCATATACTTGGTGCCTGCAAAATAAGCAAAGAAATAAATAAAGAGAGAGAAGAGGGAACAAAAATCATGGAGGTCGGAGACTTTATTTCCTCACTTTATCTTATGCCTTAGCCTTGTTATGGCCCCAAGGTACTTAGAGAGCTAAGAACTAAAGAGGAAGAGGAGACTCAGTTAACGCTTAAGGGCAAGCTTACCCTATCACAATTGTAATAAAGACATGAGTCCAGATATCGTACCCAAGAGATTAATATGTCAATTTTTGAAAAATTTTAGCGTAGATTAGACAATCAAAAATAATAAGAATTGATTAGGGGAACCAAGTAAACCATAGAAAATAACAACAAAAAGATTATTTTTAGTTCTTTTTTAAATTAAAGGTTCTGGTTTTGTGATTTTCCCTCTTAACCTTAATTTATGCAATTTTCTTACCTTATTTTTGTATGCAACTGATTGTACTTAATGCTTCTAGGATACCTAATTTAACACCCATAATATTATTTACCTTAGGATAGTTCCTATTTGGTCATATATAAACAAATACTCCAATAAGTTGGAGGTTTATAGAAGTCACTACTGCTAGTTAAATCAAAAGTGTAGGAAAAATGTTAGTCATGCAATTTCTCTAAACTTAATTATCCTATAGTTTTACCAACTAATTAAGGTGCAGTCGCCTCTAATTAGGAAATTAACATGCAAGCATATTCAAATGATAGGATAATTCAAGTAGTGAAGATAAATATAAAAAATATGCATTCAAAGAGAGTAATCAAGCGTTCCAAGCACAACTACACCATAACTCTTAAAATAATACCTAGCTACCCATAGACATGATGAAAAGATAAGCAAGCAAAATTGAAGAGAGGAAACCAGAAATAATAGAAGCTTGGGGTTTCGCTCATTTGCTATATGCCGCACTTTCTGCCTTATCTTCAGGTGCCTTCTAAGGAGTAGTAGAGGCGAGGGGAGCACTTGGAAAAATGAAAGTGAAGTATGGAAGGATGGAGCGAAATGGCTTGTGTCAAGAGTGTCAAGAATGAGTTCCATATCCTCCGCCTGCCGTTTTTTATAATGTGCTAAATGGACCTCTCTAGAGACTTGCACAAGCATGCATATAAAGATAAAATAAAATATAAAGATAAAATAAAATATAAAGATAAAATAAAATATAAGGATAAAATAAAAGATAAAGATAAAATAATATAAAATAAAAGATAAAGATAAAGAAAAAAGATAAGATGTAACAGACTCAAATTAAGACTTATAGAATTTGAGTATGACCATAGTGAGTCTTGCATGACCACACCGATCTTCTCGTAATAGACTCAAATCTTGTAAAAGTCTAGCAACATTGTGCTAAGGCTTGCATGGTAATGCTAAGGAGGAGTACAATCTTGCTTATTCTTTGACTTTGTTGCCTTCTTTTGACCTTTGTTCATGGTCATACTTGTCAAAGCACGATTATACTTCTTCTCTTGTAGGTTATTCTCTTTTGGTCCAAAAACTAGAGTTTCAATCCTTTTCTGTTTAGCCTTGTAGACCTATGTTGTATCAAACTTCAAAGAAAAAGGGTGAACTTTGCATAATAAAAAAATAAAAAAAATGCATTTGTACAAAACTTTATATAAAAAGAAAAGAAATCCTAAACCATAAACCCAAAACTTCTTTCATTGATATACAAAAATTTGGTTTGTCAAACCTCCTTACACGTTTACATTGCTTGTCTTCAAGCAAATCTATCTTTTCAAGCATCTTAAAATATTTTAGCAACCAAAGTTTTTAATCCTACATGATAATTAAATTCTTTTATTAATTTTTGGAAAAACATAAATGAGTCAACATTCCTTTGTATTGAAGACTTTATTAGTTGAGTGTCCAATTAAAGACTTAGGTCCTTAATGGGTTTAAATTTTTAACACTCGAGTCTCCCATTAAAAATCTCATTAATTACAAATTCGTTAATCAATCATATCTTTTTTGACCAATCTTTTCAAGCATGTGAAAATGGAGGGATTTTCTTGGAGTGTAATTAGGTATTGGGTTCTTGTGTCAAGTGGGATAGAAGAAAGAAAATGAGTTTTATCAAGAGTTGATAGCTTACCTTTTTTTATGAGGGAACCACATGGGTTTCTTTATGATGATGAACATATTCTTTCACCTCTTTATTTTTTCTATTTCTCCTTTTTTTTTCCCTTTTTTTCTCTGTTTTTGTTTATTAGAACTTTGTCGAACCCCAAAATTTACTTGTGAGATTTTTCTCACTTTTTTTTTTAGTTGAGTGGAAAGAAGGATCTTTATGGATTGAGAAAGAGATAAAAAGAAATATTTGCCATACCTTATTATCCTTCTTGCGAAACTCCTTGGAGTGCTCCAATTGTACGGATTCTAAATGAAATTTCCTACATAAGCTCGATATGATAACTAATGTTATTTTGAACACAAAATTATGAAGGCAAAGAAAGAAATTTCTAGCAACCTGCAATCAATTTTTCACATGTAAGACCAACAAACTCGCCAAGTTATTCATTTCAAAACGAGTTCAAGAATGCGTCAACACAAGAAACACACTCAAGGAAGAATTAAGGATGAATCAATGTGACCTCTATATAAGTTCATATTTTCCTATTTGTAAACTTATTAAATAAGAGCATATAACATTTATAATGCTAATTTTTAACTTTCAAAAGATGGTCTATCTTTTTAAATCTTAGACTCTTTATTTATTCATATATGATTTTTTTAACCCCATAGATTAAGAGGACAACTATAATATATTAACATGCTTCAAAATAATATCCTAATACTCATATATTAGGAAAATTTTCCCAACACTTAAAAGAAACCACATATGGGCAGGGTCCCCTGTTAAACACCACATATGGGCAGGGTATTATAGAAACGTCTGCCTTCTCATGCATCTTATGCATCTCATATCCATGCTCAATGCATTCTCATCCACATTCTCATTCTCATGATTCATACATCATTCACACAGTCCATAATCATGCGAAAATCATATCAATTTAGCCATCATTACCATAAATCATTTATAAGAACGCACATAAAACACCATTAAATTCCACCCAATTTCACCATTACACACAATAGTCCCAAATTGAACCTCAACCATGAATAACAATGAACAACCATGAGAATCAAGTAATTAAGATGATTAACCATACAATTTCAAAGGAAAATCACAAGGCAAAATGTTAATCCAGGAATTTAATCCCCTTCAAATGCCACAAGACATCATACAATAATAAGGGCCCTAGGGAAGACCCTACTGCTCTTTCTTATGTAAATGAAACTCAAATAGTGAGATAGAACTGACATCTCTCCATGCTTGGAAGTATAATGAAGAAAACATGTTCATCAAAGTCATTCTTCTTGTTCCTTTGGGATTCCCTCTAGAGGTTTTCCTTCACACTAAAGGCAACCGATTACATTATCAATTAAGTCAACCAAAACCACAGTACACATTGACGAATATTTTCTACCGATTAAAACAATTTTAGAACATAATAACCAAACAAATTTGAGAATGTAGATCTTAGAGGGACTTAAGGATTGCCCTCACTACCCGTACACCCCCGCATTCACATATAACTGAACCTGTCTCCACTATACCTTAGATTTGAAGAATAGCGATGATCTGATGTAACTTTGGGACGATCTGAACACCCTAGTCCTTTCTCCTTGCAGGTCTGGGCCCTTTCTCCTCTAGCTTTTGCGTCGTCTAACGTGCAAAACACAAATTTGGGTAAACTGATTACCCCTATTTAATATTCTAACTGGGTCGGGTCAACCCTGACCCGCCCGTCAGTCCCCCATTAATTTAATTAATTAAATTAATAAATGAAAATAATTCATATTAATGCCTCATCAGTTTATAAAACCATTAACTCCTCTATTAAAAGAAAATTAAATATAAATATTTAAGTACTAAATTAATTTTCTGTCATCATTAATTTTAATAACAATAATAATAATAATAATAATAATATTTAAGTTTTAAAATGCAATTATTTAATAAAATAATTTCTTACAGCAATTAATACTTAAAATATAATTGATAATAATAATAATGAAATTTATTTCTAAAAATAATTAAATAAATTTTAGGATGTTACATGTAAACCAACAAACTCACCAAGTTATTTATTTCAAAACGAGGTCAAGAATGCGTCAACACAAGAAACACACTCAAGGAAGAATTAAGGGTGAATCAATGTGACCTCTATATAAGTTCATATTTTACTATTTGTAAACTTATTCAATAAGAGCATATAACATGCAAAATGCTAATTTTTAACTTTCAAAAGATGGTCTTTCTTTTTAAATGTTAAACTCTTTATTTATTCATATATGGTTTTTTTAACTCTATAGATTAAGAGGACAACTATAATATATTAACATGCTTCAAAATAATATCCTAATACTCATATATTAAAAAAATTTTCCCAACACTTAAAAGAGACACACCGTCCCTTAGTGATAAAATGAAAAATGAGAATATAAAGAGAAAGCAATACCCAACACTTAAAAGAGACACACCGTCCCTTAGTGATAAAATGAAAAATGAAAATATAAATAGAAAGCAATACAAGGGACTCCACTCCATCTCATCTAAGGCAATGGCTTGGGACAGGGGGAGATTTATTCAAACAAATTACTGAATCCATATATCGACATTTTTTTAGTATTTACCAATAAGGTATGTAAATTGTGTTTATATTGTTTTTACTAATTTTGTTGCTTATGTCTTAGAAATTAGAGAGAGATTTGATTCTAATGAACATGAATCATATAAAAAAGCAGTGAAAAGTAAAGAAGCATTAAAGTAATTAATTTTTATTCCGAACAAAAAATAGTAGAATCTTGAAAGACGTGAACATAGATCATATTGGTAGAACAACTTAAATATATGTGTTTCTTCTCTCTACTCTTTCATCGTTTATTTATTATGCCATAACAATAACAAAGAATGTGATTACATATGAAAGAGATAAAATAATTTTCTTTTTTTCTTCAAACTAGGGTATCAAAATGTTTTTTACTTAGCGTGCCTAATTTTGGATAGTGGCCAACAATTAAATACCCCATAAAATCTGCAAATTATCTGGAAGTCAACTTGTTTAGCATAATACAGGTAATTAATACAATAGCATGAAACCAAAATTTAATCTCAAAAAGTCACATACATGGATTCCACAACGTTCATTGCTATATTTAACTACGGTATCTGAAAACACAAACAAGTAATGCAAAGTAAGGATGTATAAATAGGTGACAAATTTCATCATACCCTTAACCAAGCACGAATCACAAACCCTCCTGGTATCCTCTATTATACCCTGAGAATTCCTAAAAGCATGGCTGGAAGTTCTCATCAAAGGGTGATTTTCCTGACTTCAAGCTCAAAATCTGTTTGTTCTTATGCCTTATTGGGATAGTTTCAGCTTCAGATTTAACTTCTTCAGCAACTACTGCTGCGATTTCAGCTTTACCTTTACCTGATAAACAGTTAAGCCCCACTTTTTATGCTTTAAAGTGTCCCATGGCCATTGCTACCATTAACGCAATAGTAACCGCTGCTGTGTTCAAAGAGCCTCGCATGGGTGCATCGTTGCTCCGTCTTCATTTCCATGATTGCTTTGTCCAAGTAAGTCTTTCATTAATCTTACTATTTTATGTATTACTTTCGAAACAGTTCCCTACGTACATTATACATTTGCTGCATGCAACCGCTGCAATGTTGTTTGACATACAAAATCTATGTGTTCACTTGCGATTTAACAACCTTACACGTAGCAATCCGCGCACTAATTAATGGAAACAATATTGGAGTACGAGTATTTATTTTTGAAAACTTTATTTCCCTCTTAATATTATTATATAATTAATATGATTTTTGTCCCATATTGTTTTTAAGATAAGAAAAGATATTTTTCTTATATTTTGTCAATTGCCAATAGAAATTAGTATGTAATTAACAATTTACATATGTCACACGACACTTATTGAGTAAATTAAATATTTTATTGGATTCAATGACTACTTCAATATATTAAAATTTCATTTTCTTTCATTTGAATGTACCATTTCATATATTAATTTTTATTAAAGATTTAAACAAATTAAAGTTATTAGTTCTTCCATCAGAACATTATTATATCGGTGATATCTTGGTTTCTTGAAAAAGTTTATCCATATATATATATAAGGTATAGTTGCTTGTATATACATGCAACTGTTTTCTTACTTATAACGTGGATACCAAAATTGGTGCTCTTACTTCCCTTTAAGATATCAATTTTATAATGTGTGGTCATGTCACGTTGTTAACCATATCATTAATATTTATTAATAATTGGAAGAACGGAAGGACATGAGATTTTTAATTCGAATAATTGAAAATTTTACATGTTTCAAATCATTATTTACGAGTAAAAGTATAATTAATCGATTAGTTAACTACCAAAAAAAACCGATTTGTTTCAAAACATTATTGGAGAACAAAAGTAGAATTACTTAGTAGATAATTAACGTGAAAGAAAAGAAAAAAAGATAAAAATGGCTGATTAAAACATGTTCTTATTTTTTGGCTCGCATTTTGAAGGGATGTGATGCATCGGTATTGTTGAAGGACACGGGAAATTTCAGGGGCGAACAAGGTGCCCTCCCCAACGCTAATTCTCTAAGGGGTTTTGAAGTGATAGAGAACATAAAAGCTAAACTAGAGATTTTGTGCCCCGGTGTTGTCTCTTGCGCTGACATCCTCACCGTTGCCGCAAGGGATTCTGTTGTTGCCGTGAGTATTTACTATTTGAGATTCCTATAATTAAATGCATGTATTGTGAGATGTGAAACTGATTAGTGAGAAATACTATATAAATTTCAGCTGGGTGGACCTTTCTGGTTACCTCGCTTGGGCAGAAGAGACTCAACCACTGCAAGTTTAAGTGAAGCTAACTCAGATTTACCTTCTCCCCTTCTGGATCTCAATGGCCTTATCGCTGCTTTCCAAAACAAGAATTTCACTGTAGATGAAATGGTAGCTTTATCAGGTACATCATTCCATACCCATTATTGCATTTAACTTTTACACGTTACCATGCACAATTAATGAATTAGGTTAAGTTTCTCCCATACAATTTGGTTCTATATATAAAAAATAATTGAGAATATTTTTTTAATTATAAAATTAATTTCGTTTTTTCAATATATTAGTTTGTTTTTATATTCTTGATTTATTGTAAAAAATTATTAATGATCCAGTCATTTATCTATTTTTCACAAAAATAAATACATTCATTAAATATTTTTGAAATAAAATTTAAATTTATAATATTATTAATTAAAATTAGCAAATCTAACCCATACATTTTTTTTATATATGTATACTCAACTGGTTAAATTTGTTGTTCAGGTGCCCACACAATAGGCAGATCGAGCTGTTACCTGTTCCGATCAAGGATTTATAACGAAAGCAATATAGATCCCACGTATGCAAACTTATTGAGAACCAATTGTCCCAAGAATGGTGGTGATGACTACTTGTCTCCTTTAGACATCACCACTAAAGATGCTTTCGACAGTGCTTATTACAGAAATTTAATTTACAAAAAGGGTCTTCTCCACTCTGATCAACAACTCTTTAGTGGCGGTTACACGGACTCCAAAGTCCAAAATTATGCCACCAACCCTTTACTCTTTAGATTGGATTTTGCTAACGCCATGATCAAGATGGGTAACCGTAGCCCACTAACCAGTACAGAGGGTCAGATCAGAAAAGTATGCAGCAGAGTCAATTACTGAAATTAATTTTCCCTTACTTCCCCGAATCCGAATGCATAAACCCATTTATTTGCTATTGCCTCTTAATTCGTTTATGAAAGTTTCAATTTTGTATTTGTTTTATGTATGTCCTTCACATATTGTGATTTTTTTTATTTCATTGTATTTGATTTGAAAATTATGGCATATTTTTATATATTGCATTTTTTTTTTTGTCATCAACTAGGCACAATGGTTCAACAGGTTTTTTTTTTTGTTTAAATCATCAACTAACACTACTAGAAAAATGAAAATTAAATTAGGATAAAAAAATTTGTCGCTAATAACAATAAATTTGTGTTAATTTGTATTCATAAATTAGCGACTGATTTATATTGTAGTTAAATAAATTAGTCACTAATTTCAAGGCAAATAGTTGGGTATCTTATAGTCACCAAAAATTTAAAGTAAAATAACCAGTGCATCACAAATTGTTGTAGGTAAAGAACATAACGATCGAATTAGCCACCAAATTTTTAAAATTTAATAAAGAAAAAAAGAAAGTTAGCAATCAAAGTTCAATTTAAAAATAATAAAAAGTTCATAGGAATTTTTTTTTTGCAGATAAAAAATGGTAGAAAATTTTGTAGATTTTTTTGTTTCCTATCAAATTATTTGAAAATAAATAATTATAGAAAATATTTCATACAAATTTAAAATTTGCAGAACATAAAATTCGCAGGAAAAGAAGTTGTAGTCAATAATAAAACATGTTTTAACATTCTAGGAGAGCCATTTTTAGTGGGGGTTTATTTGTGGCGCTTATTATAAACTGCCACAAAATGATATGATTTCCGACAATTTTTTTAACCGCCACAAAATATTCCAAACAACCTAAATTATACATTATTAATTTTCTTATTTAGCAGATAATTTTTTTATATTTTAAAAATATTAATTTTTCATTTAATAATTTTATAAATTTAATGGTAGATTTTTGAAAAAATAGAATATCGTTTATATTATAATATTTATTTATAATGTTATCAATAATTTTTATTGAATAGTAATTTTTATTAAAAGTGCATATGTGACCAATCCAAATATCAATTTTCAAATTCCTTCTCTGATTTTCTACACAATTAATAAAATCACGGCAAATCTCAAGCGCAGATTATCACCTCACCATTTTGTGGAGTGAATGCAAGCACCATCCATTTCTACTGTGTGCATGGCAAAAGCTAGAAGGCAGATCCTAAATTCAACAATTTTCCATGTGAAACCCTAACAACGATTTTCCACATCCCGTGACATGGTAGAGGAGATCAACGATAGAATGTTGATGGAGTCCATCGAATCACAGTGGGTAATCCAGGATGAGGAGGAGGAGGCATTGAATATAGAGAACTTCGATGCCGATTTGAGATTGGGATGGTGTGCTAGCAAGGTTAATTCCAAGGATGACAAGGACAACGCTATGCACTGGTCCTCATATCGATTCCTTCAACGTCGAGGCTCTTGAAGTTGCAGGTGCTCATAGAAGTGACTTTTTCCTTTCTCTATTCTCTCTATTCTTGTTTACTTTTCAGTTTCTCTGTTTTCAAGTGTTTTTCACTCTGATATGAATTGAACTCGAGGGAACTGTCTCTGATTTTGAATCTGAAACTCTTTCCATAATTAAGATTCGTCGTTTTGCTCTCTTGTTGCCTTAAGAAGAAGAGTAAGTTTTAGTTGTTCACATTTGTATTTTGTGAAAACTCTTTGCATGCTTTGGCTTTGTGTAATTTGCGACTGTGTGGAGAGCAAAGGAGTGAGGAATAGAATATCAGAATGCGTTGACTTTGTTCAACCGTGTGGAGTAGTGCTATAGGGTTACTGCAAATGCCTGTTTATTTATAGGGAAAAGTTGTGCGAGAAAATTAGTTTTATTTACTGCATAGTGGACTTTGTGGTTAGGGTTCAATAGTTGTTGAAATGTGGCATTTCAGAAAATTAGGAAGTTGTAGGAACACTTGAAGGTAGACTATTGATCCATGAGTACTCTCCTCTACTCATCTCTTCATGTCAACAAAAATTATGATTTTGTCACAATTATGGATTTATGGATCATACCACCTCTAACTTGGAGTTTTGTTGACCCCACCAAGTTGAGATGAAAATGCCGAGAATTGGAAAGGACTTGAATCAAAACATAAATTGCAAATAAACTTTGAAGATGTTGAAAGGTATGATCCTAAATTAGTTTTGTTATAGATTATTTTTAGATGTAAAAGGTTTTATTTTGGGATTAGAGTCTTGAAACCTTGTTTAGCTCATTCTGTGTTGATTGGTAGTCATTTCAACAAAAAATGCAGATCTTTACAAATAATAGTTAAATATTAAATTCCTTGTTTTTCTTTTTGGGAAGACCTACTTGTGATATAGCTATATCAGGTCTAGGCTAGTTTACTGTTGAGCCAGTTAGTAGGTCACTCAAAATCTCACAACCAAAACCTGTAGATACTGTTGGGGAATTGATTTTGCCTCCTTTTCTTTTAGATCTAAACTTTGTTTAGTATAAAAATAAAAAATTGTCCAATCTATTATTGTTGTATAAATTATCATGTTATATTTTATATTGAATGGCAAGGGAAGATACCCTTATTATGAATTTATAAAAAAATGAAATATTTGAAGATAATGCACTATTTTGGATGCTTTTGTACCATAAATAACTTGTAAAGAATATTATGTAATTTGTGGATCATAAGAAAAATGAAAATTTTATTTTATTATCCTATAATTACTTTTATATATATATATATATATATATATATATATATATATATATATATATATATATATATATATATATATATATATATATATATATATATATATATATATATATATATATATATATATATAGTTATTCCAAAAATAACTTCAAAATAGTTACTCTTTTATTTTCTTTAATAAATATTTTAAGACAAAAGAGAAATAATATAAAACTAGAAGTTAGCATTTTAAAAAACATTACAAGCTTTTAAAAAAAAATTACTAAAATAGGTCTAACAATTTTTAGTTAATAAAAAAAATTAAAAACTTGCTAAAATAAGACATGAAATATAATCAACTAATGTTTAATACAACGTTTAAAAAATTTATTTATGAAAATAAAAACAATTAACATAAATTTCCGATGTGGGTGGATGGATATTTATGAATACTAGGATTTCAATTACAACATCACATCAACACTTGTCTTTAATATTCTATAAATTTGATAAAATTTTTCAATATTAAAAACATATTAAATTTAATTTATATGAATATTGATTAAATTAAAAAAATATTAAAAAATTGTTTTATTTTTAATTAAAATATGCAAAAATTCCTGCATAATCATAATGTACAATAAAATTATTTAGGAATAACATAATTCCCAAGAAATATATCTGTAGATTTTCATACGAAAGTTTCACAAGAAATTCTCATGATAAAAATAAACATACGAATTTTCCTATTGACATATTCGAAGGAAATGCTCCTTTCCAATGCTTTTTTCTATAGAATTTTCGCAGAAAATGCTCCTGCCTTTATGTCTTCTTGCTGATTTTTTTACGGATTTTTTTTGTGAATTTTCCTATGAATTTTCCCATTGAATTCAAACACTTTCCTGCAAATTTAAAATCGTAGGAAAATGTGTCCTACAAAATTTTCCTACAAATTTTTCTGTGAAGTTTCTTGCAAATTTTTTTTACGGATTTTCCTATGAAATATATCTGCAAATAAATTTCTTGCCCATTTATAATTCGCAAGAAATAGTTATCCACTAACGATTTTCCTGCGAATTTAAAATCATAGGAAACATGTTTCTTGCAGAATTTTGAGCAAAATTCATAGGAAAATTTGCAGGAATATAACTCATTTTTAGTAGTGCTACAAACCATACCACCCACCAAAACATTTTGATTTTGCTTCGTGACAAACCATATGCATGTGTTAGAATGCAATGAATAGTAGGAAGTCCCATATTAAATAAAAATGGATGTGTTAAGGGAATATAAGTGAAAAGAACTCAAAAACCAAATATCTTAAAATTTTGGATTAGATGTGGTATCACATTTACTTATATGGTTGACTTAAAATCCATTCATGATCTACTTGGTGTTTTTTTCTCCTTATATTCTCAACAATATACAGTAAAATGTGGCTCCTTTAATATTAGGATATAACTACTAGAACTCCCATCTAGTTGCAAAATTTTTCCATGTAAAAGAAGAAAATGAATAAAGAAACATAGGACGACAAGTAGATTGTTCAATTTGATTCCAAAATGGACATGAAACTTCCATTTATAGTATCTTGCGATATATTTCAATTTTTTAGGTTGCCTTTCACTTGATTTCCTTTTAAGTAACACTTTCCATGCAAAAGTTATGACTTTAGATGGTATTGGTGTATCGCAAAAGCACTTAATTAAAGAAATAAATATGTTTAATTGGTCAACCTAACTCAATCTGCTAAAAAATAGATTATGTTAGGTTGAATTTATTTTGAGTTTGGGTTGAAAATCTCAACCTACACCAACTTACCACAGGTTGAGATATCACAATTATAGAATTAATATTATCTTAGTATAATTCTTTTTATAAGCTACCATCATAAGTTAAATAAATATGAAGTAAAAATAAAATAACGTGAAATTTATAATAGTTCACCAAATATTATGTCTAATAAAATAATATTTAACAAAAATTATATTAAAAATATTTAACAAAAAATACTCAACTCGGTGGATCAGCCTACCCCAATTTGCGCATTCACCCATTGAGCTAAAGGGTTATGTAGGTTGAATCACTCAACCTAACTCATTGTCATGGTTCAATTGGGTTGACCCACTAAATTAAATCTATTTTGACATCCCTTGAAATAAATATCTTTTGGGATTGTCTATTCATGTAAAGGTATAGATTTAATTGTGTAGTCACCAAGATTATCCACCTTCCATAACTGGCAATCTTTGGGCACATATCTTGGCCTTGTGATGCGTCTTAGAATGAACTTAAAGACAAATGTACCATATCGTAGCAATATCGATGACGGAAGTCTAGATATCGTACTCACAGAAACTAACGTGTGCGGATTACCAATTTTAAAGAATCCTTATTTAGTTTAGGCAAAACATTTTTCAATGTTGTAAAATAAATCATGCAATGCTTTTGAAAAGGGAATAAAGATGAATAATCCAAGTAGATAATTTTGAATGTGAATTTGAGAAAGATAAGGGTTATGGTTTCACTTATTTTCTTTCCTCCTCAACCCTAATTGTAAATGAATTCCTTAATTTATTTTCCTTGTTACCGATTTTACCTTTTAATTCTCTTAGGAGTTGTTGGACCAAACTACCAATAATCTTTATTTTAGGTTGGCTCCTAATTAATCATATACAAACTCAAACTTAAAATAAACATTATAAACATATAAGCAAATTAATTTTATTAACTAGTCAAATTAGAGGTTTAGAAAAAAATTGGTCAAGCAGTTTTTAAAAAACACAATTGTTTTATAGGTCTACGATCACTAATAATTAGTTGATTCAAGGTCAAGTTCCAAATACAAATTACATTATAACCTTCATATGAGGGTTAACTATTCATATACATGGTGCCTGAAAAATAGGCAAAGAAATACATAAAGAGAGAGAAGAGGGAACAAAAATCATGGAGGTCGGAGACTTTGTTTCCTCACTTTATCTTATGCCTTAGCCTTGTTATGGTCCCAAGGTGCTTAGTGAGCTAAGAACTAAAAAGGAAGAGGAGACTCAATTAACGCTTAAGGGCAAGCGTACCCTATCGCAATAGTAATAAAGACGTGAATCCAGATATCATACTCGAGAGATTAATATGTCAATTTTTGAAAAATTTTAGCATAGATTAGACAATCAAAAATAATAAGAATTGATTAGAGGAACCAAATAAACCATAGAAAATAACAGCAAAAGATTATTTTTAGTTTTATTTTTAAATTAAAAGTTCTGGTATGATTTTCCTTCTTGACCTTAATTTATGCAATTTTCTTACCTTACTTTTGTATGCAACTGATTATACTTAATGCTACTAGGAGACCTAATTTAACACCCATAATATTATTTACCTTAGGATGATTCCTATTCTGTTGTATATAAACAAATTCTTCAATAAGTTGGAGGTTTATAGAAGTCACTACTGCTAGTTAAATCAAAAGTGTAGGAAAAATGTTAGCCATGCAATTTCTCTAAACTTAATTATCCTATAGTTTTACCAACTAATTAAGGTGGAGCTGCCTCTAATTAGCTAATTAACATGCAAGCATATTCAACTGATAGGATAATTCAAGTAGTGAAGATAAATAAAAAAAAAATAGGCATTCAAAGAGAGTAATCAAGCGTTCTGAGCACAACTACACCATAACCCTTAAAAGAAAACCTAGCTACCTATAGATATGATGAAAAGATAAGCAAGTATAATTAAAGATAGGAAACCAGAAATAATAAAAGCTTGGGGTTTCGCTCCTTTGCTATATGCCGCACTTTCTGCCTTGTCTTCAAGTGTTTTCTAAGGAGTATCAGTGGTGTGGGGAGCACTTGGAAAGATGAAAGTGAAGTATGGAAGGATGGAGTGAGATGGCATGTGTCGAGAGTGCCAAAAATGAGTTCTATATCCTCTAGCCTGCCTTCTTTTATAATGTGCGAAATGGACCTCTCTAGAGACTTGCACAAGCATACAGATAAAGATAAAATAAAAGATAAAGCTAAAATAATATAAAATAAAAGATAAAAATAAAATAATATAAAATAAAAGATAAAGATAAAGAAAAAAGATAAGATGTAACAGACTCAAATTAAGGCTTATAGAATTTTAGTACGACCATAATGAATCTTGCATGACCACACTGATCTTCTCATAACAGACTCAAATCTTGTAAAAGTCTAGCAACATTGTACTAAGGGTTGCATGGTAATGCTAAGGAGGAGTACAATGATGCTTCTTCTTTGACTTTGTTGCCTTCTTTTGACCTTTGTTCATGGTCATACTTGTCAAAGCACGATTATACTTCTTCTCATGTAGGTTATTCTTTTTTGGTCCAAAAACTAGAGTTTCAATTTTTTTAGGCTTGTGGACCTATATTGTGCCAAGCTTCAAAGAAAAAGGGTGAACTTTGCATAATAAAAAATAAAAAATGCATTTTTAAAAAAATTTATATAAAAAGAAAAGAAATCCTATACCATAAACCCAAAACTCCCTTCATTGATATACAAAAATTTGGTTTATCAAACCTCCTCACACTTTTACATTGTTTGTCATCAAGCAAATCTATCTTTTCAAGCATTTTAAAATATTTTAGCAACCAAAACTTTTAATCCTACATGATAATTAAATTTTTATATTAATTTTTTGGAAAAACATAAATGAGTCAACATTCCTTTGTATTGAAGACTTCATTAGTTGAGTATCCAATTAAAGACTTAGGTCCTTAAAGGTTTTAAATTTTAAACATTCGAGTCGCCCATTAAAATCTCGTTACTTATGAATTTGTTAATCAATCATATCTTTTATGACCAATCTTTTCAAGGATGTGAAAATCGAGGGATTTTCTTGGAGTGTAATTAGGTAATGGGTTCTTGTGTCAAGTGGGATAGAAGAAAGAAAATAAGTTTTATCAAGAGTTGATAGCTTACCTTTTTTTATGAGGGAACCACAACGGTTTCTTTATGATGATTAACATATTCTTTCACCTCTTTATTTCTTCTATTTCTCCTTTTTTTTCCCTTTTTTTCTCCTGTTTTGTTTATTAGAACTTTGTCGAACCCCAAAGTTTACTTGTGAGATTTTCTCACTTTTTTTTTAGTTGAGTGGAAAGAAGGATGTTTATGGATTGAGAAAGAGATGAAAAAAATCTTTGCCATACCTTATTATCCTTCTTGTGAAACTCCTTGGAGTGCTCCAATTGTATGGATTCTAAATGAAAATTTCCACATAAGCTCGATATGACAACTAACGGTAATTTGAACACAAAATTATGAAGGTAAAGAAAGAAATTTCTAACAACATGCAATCAATTTTTCACGTGTAATACCATCAAACTTGTGACACCCTTCTACCCTGAATACTTAAATTAAAATAATCAAGTAAATAAAAAGGAAGACAAGGTAGTAGAGAAAAAGGTTCACATGGTCATTATCATGTTCAAACATTAAGTACACATAAAAAAAAATTATCACATGAATTATTAATGTTGATCTAAACACGTCATTCATGTATTCATGTGTTTGACACATATTTCATATATATAAATCACTTTCATTTCTGTATGCGTTTAGCCATTTATTGATATGTCCATCATTTTCACATATTTAAGATGCAAAAGTACGTATGAAAAGACATAGAACCACTTTCTAAATCCCAAGCCTCGATGTCAGACAAATCAGAGCAAGACCCCGCCTCTTCAAAACTCGGCACCACGAGTACCCTCAACATTTCCTAAAAGAAAACCATAAGAGAGCACAATGAGAAATAACATTCAATCATATATAAATGTAGATAGTACCCCAAATCTCACCTATTACCGTACCCAATTACTAACAATTAACAAATACTCATATATCAATCGTACGTTCCATCGAATTCAAAATCAATCACATTCTATTCATGTTTGCAAAATGCACATGCTCGCACAATGCATATGCCCATCACCACACCTAAGAGTCTCGATTCCGAACTCCACACCATGGGTGAACCTCCTCAATCCCCTTAGTTATCACTAATGATGGCCACACCGTTAAACACCCCATATGACCGGTGTGTCGCACAATTAAACACCACCTATAGCCCGTGCGAAGACATTCTACACAACCGTTAAACACCACCTATGGCCGGCGTATAGCATGGTTAAACTCCACCTATGGCCCATGCATATGAATGTCCCCATCATTAGTCCACCCTGTTAAACACCACTTTTGGCCAGGGTCCCCTGTTAAACACCACATATGGGCAGGGTATTATAGACACATCTGGCTTCTCCTACATCTCATGCATCTCATGTCCATGCTCAATGCATTCTCATCCACATTCTCATTCTCATGATTCATACATATTCCACACAATCCATAATCATGCCAAAATCATATCAATTTAGCCATCATTACCATAAATCATTTATAAGAACGCACAGAAACGCACATAAAACACCATTGAATTCTACCCAATTTCACCATTACACACAAGAGTCTCAAATTGAACCTCAACCATGAATAACAATGAACAAACATGAGAATCAAGTAATTAAGACGATTAACCATACAATTTCAAAGGAAAATCACATTAAGGCATGTTAATCCAAGAATTTAATCCCCTTCAAATGCCACAAGATACCATACAATAACAATTATTAATAAGGGTCCTAGGGAAGACCCTACTGCTCTTTCTTATGTAAATGAAACTCAGATAGTGAGATAGAACTGACATTTCTACATACTTGGAATCATAATGAAGAAAACATGTTCATCAAAGTCATTCTTCTAGTTCCTTTGGATTCCTTATAGAGGTTTTCCTTCACACTAAAGGCAACCGAATACATTATCAATTAAGTCAACCAAAACTACAGTACACATTGACAAATCTTTTCTACCGATTAAAACATTTTTAGAACATAATAACCAAACAAATGTGAGAATTTAGATCTTAGAGGGACTTAGGGATTGCCCTCACTACCCGTATACCCCCGCATTCACATATAACCGAACCCGTCTCCCCTATACCTTAGATTTGAAGTACAGTGACGATCTGATGTAACTTTGAGACAATCTGAATACCCTAGCCCTTCCTCATTGCAGGTCTGCGTCCTCTCTCCTCTAGCTCTCGCGTCGTCTAACGCCTCTCTCCTCTAGCTCTCGCGTCGTCTAACGCACAAAATACAAATTAGGACAAATTAGGGTAAACTGATTACCCCCTATCTAATATTCTAACTGGGTCGGGTCAACCCTAACCCGCCCGTCAACCCCCAATTAATTCAATTAATTAAATTAATAAGTGAAAATAATTCGGATTAATGCCTCATCAGTTTATAAAATCATTAACTCCTCTATTAAAATAAAATTAAATGTAAATATCTAAGTACTAAATTAATTTTCTGTTATCATTAATAATAATAATAATAATAACATTTAAGTTTCAAAATACAATTATTTAATAAAATAATTTCCTGCAGCAATTAATACTTCAAATATAATTGATAATAATAATAATAGAATTTATTTCTAAAAATAATTAAATAAATTTTAGGATGTTACATGTAATACCAACAAACTCGCCAAGTTATTTATTTCAAAAAGAGTTGAAGAATGCGTCAACACAAGAAACACACTCAAGGAAGAATTAAGGGTGATTCAATGTGACCTCAAGTTCATATTTCACTATTTGTAAACTTATTCAATAAGAGCATATAACATGCATAATGCTAATTTTTAATTTTCAAAAGATGGCCTATCTTTTTAAATGTTAAACTCTTTATTTATTCATATATGATTTTTTTAACTCTATAGACTAAGAGGACAACTATAATATATTAACATGCTTCAAAATAATATCCTAATACTCATATATTAAAAAAATTTTCCCAACACTTAAAAGAGACACACGGTCCCTTAGTGATAAAATGAAAAATGAGAATACAAAGAGAAAGCAACACAACGGACTCCACTCCATCTCATCTAAGCCAATGGCTTGGGACAGGGAGAAATTTATTCAAACTAATTACTGAATCCATATATCGACATTCTTTAGTATTTACCTATAAGGTATGTAAATTGTGTTTATATTGTTTTTACTAATTTTGTTGCTTATGTCTTAGAAATTAGAGGGAGATTTGATTCTAATGAACATGAATCATATAAAAAATCAGTGAAAAGTAAAGAAGCATTAAAGTAATTAATTTTTATTCCGAACAAAAAATAGTAGAATCTTGAAAGGCGTGAACATAGATCATATTGGTAGAACAACTTAAATATATGTGTTTCTTCTCTCTACTCTTTCATAGTTTATTTATTATGCCATAACAATAACAAAGACTATGATTACATATGAAAGAGATAAAATAATTTTCTTTTTTTCTTCAAACTAGGGTATCAAAATGTTTTTTACTTAGCGTGCCTAATTTTGGATAGTGGCCTACAATTAAATACCCCATAAAATCTGCAAATTATCTGGAAGTCAACTTGTTTAGCATAATACAGGTAATTAATACAATAGCATGAAACCAAAATTTAATCTCAAAAAGTCACATACATGGATTCCACAACGTTCATTGCTATATTTAACTACGGTATCTGAAAACACAAACAAGTAATGCAAAGTAAGGATGTATAAATAGGTGACAAATTTCATCATACCCTTAACCAAGCACGAATCACAAACCCTCCTGGTATCCTCTATTATACCCTGAGAATTCCTAAAAGCATGGCTGGAAGTTCTCATCAAAGGGTGATTTTTCCTGACTTCAAGCTCAAAATCTGTTTGTTCTTATGCCTTATTGGGATAGTTTCAGCTTCAGATTTAACTTCTTCAGCAACTACTGCTGCGATTTCAGCTTTACCTTTACCTGATAAACAGTTAAGCCCCACTTTTTATGCTTTAAAGTGTCCCATGGCCATTGCTACCATTAACGCAATAGTAACCGCTGCTGTGTTCAAAGAGCCTCGCATGGGTGCATCGTTGCTCCGTCTTCATTTCCATGATTGCTTTGTCCAAGTAAGTCTTTCATTAATCTTACTATTTTATGTATTACTTTCGAAACAGTTCCCTACGTACATTATACATTTGCTGCATGCAACCGCTGCAATGTTGTTTGACATATAAAATCTATGTCAAACACTTGCGATTTAACAACCTTACACGTAACAATCCGCGCACTAATTAATGGAAACAATATTGGAGTACGAGTATTTATTTTTGAAAACTTTATTTCCCTCTTAATATTATTATAATTAGAATGATTTTTGTCCCATATTGTTTTTTAAGATAAGAAAAGATATTTTTTCTTATATTTTGTCAATTGCCAATAGAAATTAGTATGTAATTAACAATTTACATATGTCACACGACACTTATTGAGTAAATTAAATATTTTATTGGATTCAATGACTACTTCAATATATTAAATTTTCATTTTCTTTCATTTGAATGTACCATTTCATATATTAATTTTTATTAAAGATTTAAACAAATTAAAGTTATTAGTTCTTCCATCAGAACATTATTATATCGGTGATATCTTGGTTTCTTGAAAAAGTTTATCCATATATATATATAAGGTATAGTTGCTTGTATATACATGCAACTGTTTTCTTACTTATAACGTGGATACCAAAATTGGTGCTCTTACTTCCCTTTAAGATATCAATTTTATAATGTGTGGTCATGTCACGTTGTTAACCATATCATTAATATTTATTAATAATTGGAAGAACGGAAGGACATGAGATTTTTAATTCGAATAATTGAAAATTTTACATGTTTCAAATCATTATTTACGAGTAAAAGTATAATTAATCGATTAGTTAACTACCAAAAAAAACCGATTTGTTTCAAAACATTATTGGAGAACAAAAGTAGAATTACTTAGTAGATAATTAACGTGAAAGAAAAGAAAAAAGATAAAAATGGCTGATTAAAACATGTTCTTATTTTTTGGCTCGCATTTTGAAGGGATGTGATGCATCGGTATTGTTGAAGGACACGGGAAATTTCAGGGGCGAACAAGGTGCCCTCCCCAACGCTAATTCTCTAAGGGGTTTTGAAGTGATAGAGAACATAAAAGCTAAACTAGAGATTTTGTGCCCCGGTGTTGTCTCTTGCGCTGACATCCTCACCGTTGCCGCAAGGGATTCTGTTGTTGCCGTGAGTATTTACTATTTGAGATTCCTATAATTAAATGCATGTATTGTGAGATGTGAAACTGATTAGTGAGAAATACTATATAAATTTCAGCTGGGTGGACCTTTCTGGTTACCTCGCTTGGGCAGAAGAGACTCAACCACTGCAAGTTTAAGTGAAGCTAACTCAGATTTACCTTCTCCCTTCTGGATCTCAATGGCCTTATCGCTGCTTTCCAAAACAAGAATTTCACTGTAGATGAAATGGTAGCTTTATCAGGTACATCATTCCATACCCATTATTGCATTTAACTTTTACACGTTACCATGCACAATTAATGAATTAGGTTAAGTTTCTCCCATACAATTTGGTTCTATATATAAAAAATAATTGAGAATATTTTTTTAATTATAAAATTAATTTCGTTTTTTCAATATATTAGTTTATTTTTATATTCTTGATTTATTGTAAAAATTATTAATGATCCAGTCATTTATCTATTTTTCACAAAAATAAATACATTCATTAAATATTTTTGAAATAAAATTTAAATTTATAATATTATTAATTAAAATTAGCAAATCTAACCCATACATTTTTTTTATATATGTATATTCAACTGGTTAAATTTGTTGTTCAGGTGCCCACACAATAGGCAGATCTAGGTGTTACCTGTTCCGATCAAGGATTTATAATGAAAGCAATATAGATCTCACGCATGCAAACTTATTGAGAGCCAATTGTCCCAAGAATGGTGGTGATGACTACTTGTCTCCTTTAGACATCACCACTAAAGATGCTTTCGACAGTGCTTATTACAGAAATTTAATTTACAAAAAGGGTCTTCTCCACTCTGATCAACAGCTCTTTAGTGGGGGTTACACGGACTCCAAAGTCCAAGATTATGCCACCAACCCTTTACTCTTTAGATTGGATTTTGCTAACGCCATGATCAAGATGGGTAACCTTAGCCCACTAACCGGTACAGAGGGTCAGATCAGAAAAGTATGCAGCAGAGTCAATTACTGAAATTAATTTTGCCTGACTTCCCCGAATCTGAATGCATAAACCCATTTATTTGCTATTGCCTCTTAATTTGTTTATGAAAGTTTCAATTTTGTATTTGTTTTATGTATGTCCTTCACATATTGTGATTTTTTTTTATTTCATTGTATTTGATTTGAAAATTATGGCATATTTTTATATATTGCATTTTTTTATCATCAACTAGGCTCAATGGTCCAACATTTTTTTTTTAATCATCAACTAACACTACTACTAGAAAAATAAAATAAAATTAGTATCGAAAAAATTTAACGCTAATAGCAATAAATTTGTGTTAATTTGTATTCATAAATTAATAACTGATTTATATTGTAGTTAAATAAATTAATCTCTAATTTCAAGACAAATAGTTGGGTGTTTTATAGCCACCGAAAATTTAAAGTAAAATAACCACCACAAACTGTATCACTAATTGGTGTAGGTAAAGAAAACAGCAATCGAATTAATCACTAAATTTTTAAAATTTAATAAAAAAACATAAGTTAGCATTCGAAGTTCAATTTAAAGATAATAAAAAAGCTATCAAATTAGCGATTGAATTCTAGAAAACCAAAACATTAGGGACCGAATTTGAATTTAGCGACCATAAATTTAGGTTTTTTTTATTTTTTAGATAATTAGCGACTGATTCAATGATTGAAAGTTTATTCTTTTTATTTTTTCAGATATTTAGTGATCGATTTAGCAAGCAAAAAATTTTTATTTTTTTTTCACATAAATTAGCAATCAACATCGACGCCGATTTATCGATCGCTATTTCTAGTGCTTTTTAATAATGTCAAACGAGATTACCAATTTCATTAGCTATCGATTTTAGTCATCACTAAACTTCAAATTTTTTTTTGGTAGACTAACTAAACGAGAAAAGGAAATGTACACTAAGCATCCTCCGTTGCTAAAAGAACTATTTGAGGAGTAGCCTTATGAACATAACAAAGCGCCCAAATTCTTATATAAGCCATATTGGCAAGATTTTCTGCACACCTATTTTATGAATATTGGAGAAGTATTCAGCCTTTAGCATCCAAAGATAAAGTAGTGATTGGATTTGTCAGAAACACCTTTGAATGGGAGCTCCATCATGTAAATGACACCATATAGTTAACTACTGCACTTTTAAGCAAAGGAATGACATAGTGAATGACATTTGAACAAGATCATCGTATAACTTGAGCTTTCTTTCTTTTTTCATTAACAAATACAACATATATTAATTTAAGCCACAAGGAATACCCTTCTTACATAATTTTTAAATAGCATGTTGGATTCGTTCACCATTCACAATTTGAAATGAAAATTCTTTTATCTTGAGACTTAATTATAACTAAGATTTAAATTTTATTAGATCAACATATTCTCGATCAGCATATGCAAGCTCGGTTTTTTAGACAATATTCACTACAAGGAAACTTCGACGCATCGAATATAGAGAACTTCGAATATAGAGAGTGGGTAATCCAGGATGAGGAGGAGGAGGCATCGAATATAAAGAACTTCGATGTCAATTTGAGATTGGGATGGTGTGCTAGCAAGGTTAATTCCGAGGATTACAAGGACAATGCTATGCATTGGTCTTCATATCGATTCCTTCAACGTCGAGGCTCTTGAAGTTGTAGGTTCTCATAGAAGTGACTTTTTCCTTTCTCTATTCTCTCTATTCTTGTTTACTTTTCAGTTTCTCTGTTTTCAAGTGTTTTTCACTCTGGTATGAATTTAACTCGAGGGAACTGTCTCTGATTTTGAATCTGAAACTCTTTCCATATTCAAGATTCGTTGTTTTGCTCTCTTGTTGCCTTAAGAAGAAGAGGAAGTTTTAGTTGTTCACATTTGTATTTTGTGAAAACTCTTTGCATGCTTTGGCTTTGTATAATTTGCGACTGTGTGGAGAGCAAAGGAGTGACGAATAGAATATCAGAATGTGTTGACTTTGTTCGACCGTGTGGAGTAGTGCTGTAGGGTTACTGCAAATGCCTGTTTATTTATAGGGAAAAGTTGTGCGAGAAAATTAGTTTTATTTACTACATAGTGGACTCTGTGGTTAGGGTTCAATAGTTGTTGAAATGTGACATTTCAAAAAATTAGGAAGTTGTAGGAACACTTGAAGGTAGACTATTGATCCATGAATACTCTCCTCCACTCATCTCTTCATGTCAACAAAAATTAGGACACAATTATGGATTTATGGATCATACCACCTCTAACTTGGAGTTTTGTTGACCCCACCAAGTTGAGATGAAAATGCCGAGAACTGGAAAGGACTTGAATCAAAACATAAATTGCAAATAAACTTTGAAGATGTTGAAAGGTATGATCCTGAATTAGTTTTGTTATAGGTAATTTTTAGATGTAAAAGGTTTTATTTTGGGATTAGAGTTTTGAAACCTTGTTTAGCTCATTCTGTGTTGATTGACAGTCATTTCAACAAAAAATGCAGACATTTACAAATAATAGTTAAATATTAAATTCCCTGTTTTTCTTTTTGGCAGACCTACTTGTGATATAGCTATATCAGGTCTAGGATAGTTTACTATTGAGCCAGTTAGTAGGTCACTCAAAATCTCACAATCAAAACCTGTAGAGATTGCTGGGGAATTGATTTTAGCCGTGCACGTCCCCAAGCCTGTTGAGATTTTTGTGAAGCCACCAATACTGGTAGGCAAGGCTGGAGTAGAGTTGTACCAGTATGTAGAATTGGAAAGCCAGTTTACCCTAGGTTACCAGAGGTCTGTATGTTGGACTTTCGTGCCCTTATGCCAAGTGATGGAAGTTATACAGAACTGAAATTTGTTGAGTTGTTGGATTCTGTAATTGCTATGGCAAAAACTACTTTTGATAGGGTAAGCATGCATGCAATGCTTGCCCACCAAACTAGTAATCTTTCCCAGGTTGGTGCAAGCCTTGTGGCTAAGCTTGTAGAGGGTAATTCAGGCATGGCCACCGTAAAGGATTAAGCTGGTTTTAAAGAGGCATATATGATATTGCATATTGAAACAGTTAGCCAGTTGATTTAGGATGTAGTCCCATGCTATGTACTGTTATAGACGCGGGGGGGGGGGATATTCTTCATGTTCTTTGAATTATCTTATGTTGCCATTGGTGAATTTCTTTGAAATGAAGGATCCAGGTTGAGGCTATGCCTTCCAGAGTTAACATTTTTAAGTTGTGTTCTTTAAAAACAATGCAACAATATTAGCATGATGTTTAATGTATTTTGCCATACTTTCTTAATAAGAGTGTGTTTGGTAAATGGGTTAGAATGAGACACAATAGGACATTGGGGTTCTGATCTACGAATAAAAATGTGTTTGGTGCAAGAATCAGACACAATAGGACAGAATAGAACGTGTTAAAAAAGTAGTACATCCTGGTTCCACTATAAGGTTTTTAGTGAAACCAATGAGAATAGAACAAAACCTTTTTGTTCCATTATGTTTTGGTTGCTTAAATATTCCTACCTAAATAATGTTTAGCAATTTTCATTTCTTAGACGTGAGCTTAGTGCTGAAGTGGTGCATCAACTGAGTGCTTACATACTACCATGTTTTTGCCAAAGTTCTACAATTGTGTCCAATATAGGATGCTGCTGATTGTGCTACACAATTCAGACTTAATTTTGAGTTGTTTTAACTGCTTGTTTTAAAATATTACTTCATTTAGAAGTTGTCATGTTATAATAGGAAATTATTGGAAATATGGAAGGATTGAGATCTTCCGAATGGTAGGGCCCATATACATGTAACATACCTGGGAATTTAAAGAGGCATGTAGGTATTAGAAATGCATCAATTTAGATATCCTAATAATTTAATTTCTTGGGTGTAGTAATAAAATTGAGGTTGCCTACCAGGAAGCTATTGCTCAAAAATCAAAACTAGGGGTCAGTGAGAGGGAAAAGAAGTCAAAGAAAAAGCAGGTTTGGAGCACATTAAAACTGCATTATCAATGGATTTTTAGATATTTGAATGTTGATTTCACAGATGCTAGGCTTTGTCTTACACTTGCTCTCTTGTTAGAAATTAGGGTCTTGTCATAGTTTGAAATGCATTTTTCTTATGTTAATATTGTGTTTTAGAAATCAATATAGAGGAAAGATTAAATTATTTTCATAAATTTCACTACAGAAGATAATTAAACTACAGAACATGCATTGTATATGACATGACAACTGTTATGAAATAGTGAACACATTGTCAAGTAGAGAGTTGGTAAGTGCCACCAATGTCTTACTTTTAACATGGTATTGATAAAGTCATCTGAATCCTGCTATGTCATAGCTACTACTTTTGCATACTGAATCCCAAACTGAAGTGATGTGGAGTTTTACATATTTTGATTATTTCTTTTTAATGCCTAACATGTTTATATTCGCTTAATGGATTTATTTTTGATTTGATGTTTGCTTTTAAAGTTTTCCTTTAGCCTATTTTTTTTCTTTTAAGTGTGTCTTCGTGCAATATTATTTTTACATATCAACAAATTATTTTTATACTCAATTTCACATTTGAGCCTCTATCTCTACTTCAATTGGAGCTTGATGTCAGTCATTTACTTTTCTAATTTGCTTTTCTAATTGATAAGTAGCGGAGGTTCTTTCACTTAAGAAACCGAGCATCAAAGATATAGTTGAAATAGAGAGGCCTGTTGACAATGATAACCTACAGAAGGAGAAGATATCAGGTGTGTCATCTTCGCCTATTAGTCCTCCCAGAAACTTATCCTTCTCTACTCAAATGATGTTAGAACATAACACTAATGCTACTGTAGATCCTGTTCATGTCACAAAAACATCTTCAAGTGGTTCCCAACAGATTGATAAAGATCCCCCTTCACCTTTTACTTCTGCATCACCAGTTCGAGCTGTGTCCAAAACTAAGATCCAAAAGTCTTTGCATGGGAATGAAATTATTATAACAGACTTAAGAAGTCTTTGTATAATATTGTATCTGGTTACTTTTATGCTTTTGAAATTTGGATTGAATGCTTTTTTGCATGGTTATGACCCACATTGTTGGGTTGCAGGTTATTCAGAGAAAATTAGTTTAGGTAGTCACTCCACCAAACCAATGTTGATGGGAATATTGGTCCTCATGTTGTTCATCTTCTTCCAATAAAAGAGGTTCTAACTTCTAACTGTTATTTAGTTATTCATTTTCTGCTTGTTATTATAGTTATATATGACAATGAATTAAATGTTTTCTACAAGAGAACAATGGCTTGGATAATGGTTCAGTTGTGTGTGGATTTGCTTTTGTTGATTGCGCTCGGCTTAGAGTTTGGGTTGGCTCTATAGACAATGATGCATCTTGTTCTGCTTTGAGGGCTTTATTAATGCAATTATGCTCACAATACCCTTTCTGGTGATTTAGCATTAATGCTTGATAATTATGGTGAAACTAGTACATCATAGTGTATACGTCAACTACTAAGATGTTGATAATGACATTGGAAAACATCAGAAACAATACTCTCGAAGACTTCCTTTTTGAAGAGGGACTGTACATAAATGTGAGGAAAATTTGGGAAGCCATATTACTAGGAAATTATTATATAAACATAATATAAAGAGATCAAATAATTAAGAGGTTTACGATTATATTAAAAATTCTGTATATACATTTTTATTAATAAAGTTTTGGATAGTGAATAGTATTTATTTACAAATCACCGTTGACTCTTTATGTTTCGGATTCCATTTCTTTTAGATCTAAACTTTGTTTAGTATAAAAATAAAAAAATGTACTGTCTATTATTGTAGTATAAATTATCATGTTATCTTTAATATTGAATGGTGGAGGAAGATACCATTATTATGAGTTTATAAAAAAAATGAAATACTTGAAGATAATGCACTATTTCGGATGCTTTCCTACCATAAATAACTTGTAAAGAATATTATATAATTTGTGCATCATAAGAAAAAGGAATATTTTAATTTATTGTCCTATAATTAGTTTTATATATATATATATATATATATATATATATATATATTATATTCCAAAAAAAATTAATTAAGAGGAAGCAAGTTATTCCAAAAATAACTTTAAAATAATTACTCTTTTGTTTTCTTTAATAAATATTTTAGGACAAAACAGAAATAATATAAAAACTAGAAGTTATCATTTTCAAAAAAATTACCAATCTTCTAAAAATATATTTACTAAAATAGGTATAACAATTTTACTTAATAAAAAATTTAAAAACTAGCTAAAATAACACATGAAATATAATCAACTAATGTTTAATACAACATTTAAAAAAATTATTATCAAGATAAAAATCAATTAACATAAATTTACGATATGGGTGAATGGATATTTATTAATATTGAAATTTCGATTGCAACATCACATCAACAATTGTCTTTAATATTCTATAAATTTGATAAAAATTTTAAATACAACAAGCATATAAAATTTAATTTATATGAATATTGATTAAATTAAAAAAATATTAAAAGAAATTTTATTTTTAATTAAAAATATGCAAAAATTCCTACATAATCACAATGTACAAGAAAATTATTAAGGAATAACAAAATTCCCAAGAAATATATATATAGGTTTTCATACGAAAATTTCACAAGAAATGCTTATGATAAAAATATACCTACAAATTTTGCTACTCACATATTCGTAGGAATATTTGTAGAAAATGCTCCTTTCCAACGAATTTTCCTATAGAAATTTTTGCAGAAAATGCTCCTGCCTGAATAACTTCTTGTGAATTTTCTTGCTGATTTTTCTACGAATGTTTTTTGTGAATTTTCCTACGAATTTTCCTATGAACTTTTCCGTGGAATCCAAAAACTTTCCTGGGAATTTAAAATCGCAGGAAAATGTTTCGTACGAAATTTTCCTGTCAATTTTCTACGAATTTTCCTAAAAATTTTTCTGCGAATTTTCCTACAAATTTTTATGCAAATTTTTTTGTGAATTTTCCTGTGAAATATATTTGCAAATAAAATTATTGTCGATTTATAATTCGCAAGAATGAGTTATCCACTAACGATTTTTCTACGAATTTAAAACCGTAGGAAATTTCGCAAAAAACATGTTTCCTGCGAAATTTTGAGCAAAATTCGTAAGAAAATTTGCAAGAATATAACACATTTCTAGTAGTGCTACAAACCATAACACCCACCAAAACTTTTTGATTTTGCTTCCTGACAAACCATATGCATGTGTTAGAATGCAATGAATAGTAGGAAGTCCCATATTAAATAAAAATGAATGTGTTAAGTGAATATAAGTGAGAAGAACTCATAAACCAAATATCTTAAAATTTTGGATTAGATGTGGTATCACATTTACTTATATGGTTGACTCAAAATCCATTCACGATCTACTTGGTATTTTTTTCTCCGTATATTCTCAACAATATACCGTAAAAAGTGGCTCCTTTAATATAAAGGTATAACTACTAGAACTCCCATCTAGTTGCAAAATTTTTCCATGTAAAAGAAGAAAATGAATAAAGAAACATAAGACAACAAGTAAATTCTTCAATTCGATTCCAAAATGGACATGAAACTTCCATTTATAGTATCTTGCGATATATTTCTATTTTTTACGTTGCCTTTCACTTGAATTACTTTTAAGTAACATTCTCAATGCAAAAGTTATGACTTTAGATGGTATTGGTGTATCCCAATTAAGATGATTAACCATACAATTTCAAAGGAAAATCACATTAAGGCAAAATGTTAATCCAAGAATTTAATCCCCTTCAAATGCCACAAGATCGACACCATACAATAACATTTATTAATAAGGGTCCTAGGGAAGACCCTACTGCTCTTTCTTATGTAAATGAAACTCAAATAGTGAGATAGAACTGACATCTCTACACACTTGGAAGCATAATGAAGAAAACATGTTCATCAAAGTCATTCTTCTTGTTCCATTGGGATTCCCTCTAGAGGTTTTCCTTCACACTAAAGGCAACCGATTACATTATCAATTAAGTCAACCAAAACCACAATACACATTGACGAATCTTTTCTACTGATTAAAACATTTTTAGAACATAATAAGCAAACAAATTTGAGAATTTAGATCTTAGAGGGACTTAGGGATTTCCCTCACTACCCGTACACCCCCGCATTCATATGTAACCGAACCTGTCTCCACTATACCTTAGATTTGAAGAACAGTGATGATCTGATGTAACTTTAGGACGATCTGAACACCCTAGTCCTTTCTCCTTGCAGGTCTGGGTCCTCTCTCCTCTAGCTTTGGCGTCGTCTAATGCGCAAAACACAAATTGGGGTAAACTGATTACCTCATGTCTAATATTCTAACTGGGTTGAGTCAACCCTCACCCGCCCGTCAGCCCCCCATTAATTCAATTAATTAAATTAATAAATGAAAACAATTCAGATTAATGCCTCATCAGTTTATAAAACCATTAACTCCTCTATTAAAATAAAATTAAATATAAATATTTGAATACTAAATTTAGTTTTCTGTCATCATTAATTTTAATAATAATAATAATAATAATAATAATAATAATAACATTTAAGTTTCAAAATACAATTATTTAATAAAATAATTTCCTGCAGCAATTAATACTTAAAATATAATTGATAATAATAATAATAGAATTTATTTCTAAAAATAATTAAATAAATTTTAGGATGTTACATGTAATACCAACAAACTCGCCAAGTTATTTATTTCAAAACGAGTTGAAGAATGCGTCAACACAAGAAACACACTCAAAGGAAGAATTAAGGGTGATTCAATGTGACCTCAAGTTCATATTTCACTATTTGTAAACTTATTCAATAAGAGCAAATAACATGCATAATGCTAATTTTTAATTTTCAAAAGATGGCCTATCTTTTTAAATGTTAAACTCTTTATTTATTCATATATGATTTTTTTAACTCTATAGACTAATAGGACAACTATAATATATTAACATGCTTCAAAATAGTATCCTAATACTCATATATTAAAAAAAATTTCCCAACACTTAAAAGAAACACACGGTCCCTTAGTGATAAAATGAAAAATGAGAATATAAAGAGAAAGCAATACAAGGGACTCCACTCCATCTCATCTAAGCCAATGGCTTGGGATAGGGAGAGATTTATTCAAACTAATTACTGAATCCATATATTGACATTCTTTAGTATTTACCCACTACAAAAAATTTAATTTTTAGTGGCCGTTTATTTGTGGCAGTTAGTATAAACCGCCACAAAATGATATGATTTCTGACTGTTTCTTTAACCGCCACAAAAAACACAAAGATAAAAAAAAAATCGAAATGCACTCTGTTCGCATTTAAAAAATGATTAAAAACGAAAACAGTTTAAGCAGCAAGTCTTAACACGTACACGCCTTCTAAACTAGCTCTCGAATCCTAATTTAAATCTGAGCGTTCATCAAATCATTCTTCCTCGATCAACAGCCAGGTTCGAATTAACAAATTCTCCTTCCCCACACCTAATTCTTATTGAAATTGAAAAGAACCCACGCGATTTTGAATTATTCTGCCTCTCTGTACTCCTATTAGCTTATTTATAAATTATTTCTTTTCCTGTGAAATTGATTTTTTTTATATACATTGAAGCTGAAGAGTGTGATTGATTGTGATCGTGGATGGTGAAGAAGATGAAGGGGAAAAGCCATGGGACTGGAAAGAAAACGAGTAGGAAAACGAAGGGCGTGTTTGGTAGCAGCAGCACCAGGCACTTGCAGCTTCAGCTAGATAAAGTGTCCCTCTTTCCCCTCCGCCAACCGTCTTCTATTTCTTCCACCGTTTCTCGCTTCCAGAACCTTCTCGATTTCAATGCTCCCGACTCGTCTTCCTCTCGCACCACGCTCACCGACGCCACTGCCGCTGACGGCGACAGAGACTTCATTCTCAGCCAGGACTTCCTTTGGTACTCACTCACCCTATCCTTTTGAAATTTCGCGATTTCGCTTATCTATTTCTCTCACCTTGTTCTTTGTTGCTATTGGCAGCACTACAGATTACATAACCCCAGAAAATCAGCATAATTTGAACGGCTTTGATTGCGATAGGGCGACGTGTTTCAAATTGATTCATAATGCCATACATTTTAGCTCTCTCTATATTTTTTCTTACTAATCTTTTTAGCATTTTGTTCTGCAGGAAAATACCCCTTGCCCCAAATCGCCCGAGAAGCTGAATACTACAAAAAGTAAGAGATTCCGGCTGGGTAAGACTAGTTATTGTATATCTATTGCGAAGGATCTATGAATTTGAAAATCTTAGTGTTATTTAAGTTCTACTGGAACTGCATCTTAGTTGAAGTATGGATGCAAAATGGTGCAATAGGAAACTAAAAGTTCTTAATATATTTTTGCATTCTTCAGTAGTGCTTAGAAATTTGAATTGAAATTGCTGAACAGAAAATCCTTTAATTGGTGAATGATTTTATACTATTTGTTTTCCTTCTCTGGATAGTAGCACCGTGGTATTCTTCTATAGGTGCATGTTCTTTCACAATTGCAATGTTATTGTTTTTTTTCAAGAAGAAAAAATGTTACTACTACTGGTGTCAATTTAAATTTTAATTAGTGCATTCTCCACAGCTTCAAAATATAAATGAGGAACAAAAGGCAAAAATTCATAGAACTGAACACAGTCTTAAAGTTGCAGAGGTATGTCTGTGTATATTTCTTCATTATGTTGTGTAAGATGCTTGGTACTGATTTTGATGGACGCACTACCCCCCACCCCCCAACTTGTCCTGGATGTGTTTAGCAAGAAATGGTGAAGGTGAAGTTTGAGGCAACTTCCAGAACAGAAGAGCTAATGGAGGTAATAACTAAGTTGAATTTCTAAACCATGTTATTTTTTTTACATGTTTTGTGAACTTTGACAGCCACTTGTGTACCTAAGAAGTAGTCCAGGCTAATTATGGAAGTGTTGAAGAAATGGTTTTGATTCTGCCTTACATTTTAAGGAAACATAGCATGAGTGTCAATACTTCTTCATCTATGCTGCAAAAATGTCATAGGAAAATCTTTGGAAATGTCAACATCTTAGCATGATGACAATATGTGCAAGAAAATATAATTATCAGTGATTGAATGTCATTGCGTAGTCTGCTATTATGCTAGGTATGTGTGATATACATGGTGCCAGTACAACTAACTGCTTATTGATTGTTATTAAGTTAGCAAACATGACTCGACCAGGTAATTATGTTAGACTAGAGTTAGCTTGCTTTTTCCAGGGCATTTTAATTTCTTGATATGTTCTTGGGGAAATTTAGCCGAATGGAAAGTATTTAATACTAGGATTAGCAAGCTTTTATTACAGTATTTAAGAACCTAAAGAGTTCAACTCAGTTTCATATGCTCCTGAGATGGGTGGGAGTATACCATATCGTTGAGGATTGATTACTAATCTAAGTGGATAGTGCAAATCTTATATTTTGGGCACTTGACCTCTGGTTATAAATTTTGTGATGCTGGGTTTAAGGCTGCCTAGATTCAATTATTAACAATATATAGAAAGCCTGTCCAAAAAACAGATAAGTGTCTAACTCTTTAGACTGATCTGCTAGCTTAGTTAGAATTTTGTTTGTTAACATGCAGTTGTTTCCATAGGAACTATACTAATGAGAGATCTGAATAATTGAGAATTTTATATTCTGGATATATGGGAAATTTTATTGATGCAGAAGTGTAGAAAATATTTGAACTTAATGTTAGGAAATAGTAGATTCATGTATCACATGATAAAATGCATTTAGTATGAATCAGATTCTCCACTTAGTCTCTCTATATATAATGGAGTTACTTAAGAAGAATAAGAAAACTTTTCCATTCAATAAATTCTCTAGATTATTTTCTCTCTCCATCTCTCTTCCTCCCCTTCTAAATTTAACATAACATGGTATTATAGCTAATTCCTAAAAATATGGATCTGTTTTGTTTTCACTAGCATTCTTCTTTATTACAAGTTGTTGACTCTCCTGCCTCTTCGTCAACCTTTCTGGCAAAATTTCAACACCTTTCTGACAAGCTTCTGGTGACCTCTAGTGATCTCCATGTAGCATTAAAAATATTGTATATAAAAATAACTAATTATAATGTAGCATTAAAAAAATTGTTCAGTATTTACATTTTCGTGTCTTCTATAATTAGCATGAAAATATATACATTTTTAATAGAAATTTTAATATTTATTTGAGAGTATACAGAATCAAATGAAATCTATTTAATTCATTTCAAATACATTTATTGGGGGTTTAAAACCGCCAATAAATATCAAATGAAAGAAGAAGAATGAAATAACTATTATTGGCGGATAGAAACCGCCACTAAATGTGAAGATTGAAATCAATTTATTGGGGGTTTAAAACCGCCACCAAACTATGTTTTATTTTCTAACGAAAATACCATCAGTTGGAAAAACACCGCCAAAAACCGTTTCTGGCGCATGCAGAATCAGCTGTTACTTTAACTCCAGAAATACCATTTGTGGCGGTTTTAAACCGCCAGATATTGTAATTTAACTCCCACAAATAACATGTTTTTTTTAGTGACCTATAAGGTATGTAAATTGTGTTTATATTCTTTTTACTAATTTTGTTGCTTATGTCTTAGAAATTAGAGAGAGATTTGATTCTAAGGTACATGAATCATATAAAAAAGCAGTGAAAAGTAAAGAAGCATTAAAGTAATTAATTTCTATTCCGAACAAAAAATAGTAGAATCTTGAAAGGCGTGAACATAGATCATATTGGTAGAACAACTTAAATATATGTGTTTCTTCTCTCTACTCTTTCATCGTTTATTTATTATGCCATAACAATAAAAAGACTGTGATTACATATGAAAGAGATAAAATAATTTTCTTTTTTCTTCAAACTAGGGTATCAAAATGTTTTTTACTTAGCGTGCCTAATTTTGGATAGTGGCCAACAATTAAATACCCCATAAAATCTGCAAATTATCTGGAAGTCAACTTGTTTAGCATAATACAGGTAATTAATACAATAGCATGAAACCAAAATTTAATCTCAAAAAGTCACATACATGGATTCCACAACGTTCATTGCTATATTTAACTACGGTATCTGAAAATACAAACAAGTAATGCAAAGTAAGGATGTATAAATAGGTGACAAATTTCATCATACCCTTAACCAAGCACGAATCACAAACCCTCCTGGTATCCTCTATTATACCCTGAGAATTCCTAAAAGCATGGCTGGAAGTTCTCATCAAAGGGTGATTTTTCCTGACTTCAAGCTCAAAATCTGTTTGTTCTTATGCCTTATTGGGATAGTTTCAGCTTCAGATTTAACTTCTTCAGCAACTACTGCTGCGATTTCAGCTTTACCTTTACCTGATAAACAGTTAAGCCCCACTTTTTATGCTTTAAAGTGTCCCATGGCCATTGCTACCATTAACGCAATAGTAACCGCTGCTGTGTTCAAAGAGCCTCGCATGGGTGCATCGTTGCTCCGTCTTCATTTCCATGATTGCTTTGTCCAAGTAAGTCTTTCATTAATCTTACTATTTTATGTATTACTTTCGAAACAGTTCCCTACGTACATTATACATTTGCTGCATGCAACCGCTGCAATGTTGTTTGACATACAAAATCTATGTGTTCACTTGCGATTTAACAACCTTACACGTAGCAATCCGCGCACTAATTAATGGAAACAATATTGGAGTACGAGTATTTATTTTTGAAAACTTTATTTCCCTCTTAATATTATTATATAATTAATATGATTTTTGTCCCATATTGTTTTTTAAGATAAGAAAAGATATTTTTTCTTATATTTTGTCAATTGCCAATAGAAATTAGTATGTAATTAACAATTTACATATGTCACACGACACTTATTGAGTAAATTAAATATTTTATTGGATTCAATGACTACTTCAATATATTAAATTTTCATTTTCTTTCATTTGAATGTACCATTTCATATATTAATTTTTATTAAAGATTTAAACAAATTAAAGTTATTAGTTCTTCCATCAGAACATTATTATATCGGTGATATCTTGGTTTCTTGAAAAAGTTTATCCATATATATATATAAGGTATAGTTGCTTGTATATACATGCAACTGTTTTCTTACTTATAACGTGGATACCAAAATTGGTGCTCTTACTTCCCTTTAAGATATCAATTTTATAATGTGTGGTCATGTCACGTTGTTAACCATATCATTAATATTTATTAATAATTGGAAGAACGGAAGGACATGAGATTTTTAATTCGAATAATTGAAAATTTTACATGTTTCAAATCATTATTTACGAGTAAAAGTATAATTAATCGATTAGTTAACTACCAAAAAAACCGATTTGTTTCAAAACATTATTGGAGAACAAAAGTAGAATTACTTAGTAGATAATTAACGTGAAAGAAAAGAAAAAAAAGATAAAAATGGCTGATTAAAACATGTTCTTATTTTTGGCTCGCATTTTGAAGGGATGTGATGCATCGGTATTGTTGAAGGACACGGGAAATTTCAGGGGCGAACAAGGTGCCCTCCCCAACGCTAATTCTCTAAGGGGTTTTGAAGTGATAGAGAACATAAAAGCTAAACTAGAGATTTTGTGCCCCGGTGTTGTCTCTTGCGCTGACATCCTCACCGTTGCCGCAAGGGATTCTGTTGTTGCCGTGAGTATTTACTATTTGAGATTCCTATAATTAAATGCATGTATTGTGAGATGTGAAACTGATTAGTGAGAAATACTATATAAATTTCAGCTGGGTGGACCTTTCTGGTTACCTCGCTTGGGCAGAAGAGACTCAACCACTGCAAGTTTAAGTGAAGCTAACTCAGATTTACCTTCTCCCCTTCTGGATCTCAATGGCCTTATCGCTGCTTTCCAAAACAAGAATTTCACTGTAGATGAAATGGTAGCTTTATCAGGTACATCATTCCATACCCATTATTGCATTTAACTTTTACACGTTACCATGCACAATTAATGAATTAGGTTAAGTTTCTCCCATACAATTTGGTTCTATATATAAAAAATAATTGAGAATATTTTTTTAATTATAAAATTAATTTCGTTTTTTCAATATATTAGTTTATTTTTATATTCTTGATTTATTGTAAAAAATTATTAATGATCCAGTCATTTATCTATTTTTCACAAAAATAAATACATTCATTAAATATTTTTGAAATAAAATTTAAATTTATAATATTATTAATTAAAATTAGCAAATCTAACCCATACATTTTTTTTATATATGTATATTCAACTGGTTAAATTTGTTGTTCAGGTGCCCACACAATAGGCAGATCTAGGTGTTACCTGTTCCGATCAAGGATTTATAATGAAAGCAATATAGATCTCACGCATGCAAACTTATTGAGAGCCAATTGTCCCAAGAATGGTGGTGATGACTACTTGTCTCCTTTAGACATCACCACTAAAGATGCTTTCGACAGTGCTTATTACAGAAATTTAATTTACAAAAAGGGTCTTCTCCACTCTGATCAACAGCTCTTTAGTGGGGGTTACACGGACTCCAAAGTCCAAGATTATGCCACCAACCCTTTACTCTTTAGATTGGATTTTGCTAACGCCATGATCAAGATGGGTAACCTTAGCCCACTAACCGGTACAGAGGGTCAGATCAGAAAAGTATGCAGCAGAGTCAATTACTGAAATTAATTTTGCCTGACTTCCCCGAATCTGAATGCATAAACCCATTTATTTGCTATTGCCTCTTAATTTGTTTATGAAAGTTTCAATTTTGTATTTGTTTTATGTATGTCCTTCACATATTGTGATTTTTTTATTTCATTGTATTTGATTTGAAAATTATGGCATATTTTTATATATTGCATTTTTTTATCATTAACTAGCCACAATGGTCCAACAGTTTTTTTTTAATCATCAACTAACACTACTACTAGAAAAATAAAATAAAATTAGTATCAAAAAAATTTAACGCTAATAGAAATAAATTTGTGTTAATTTGTAATGACTGATTTATATTGTAGTTAAATAAATTAATCTCTAATTTTAATACAAATAGTTCGGTGTTTTATAGCCACCGAAAATTTAAAGTAAAATAACCACCACAAACTACGTCACTAATCGTTGTAGGTAAAGAAAACAACGATCGAATTAGTCATTAGTCACTAAATTTTTAAAATTTAATAAAAAAACGTAAGTTAGCAATCGAAATTCAATTTAAAGATAATAAAAAAACTACGAAATTAACGATTGAATTCTAGAAAACCAAAACATTAGGGACCGAATTTGAATTTAGCGACCACAAATTTAAGTTTTTTTTATTTGTTAGATAATTAGCGACCGATTCAATGATTGAAAGTTTATTTTTTTTATTTTTTTAGATATTTAGTAATTAATTTAGCAACCAAAAAAAATTTTTTTTTTCACATAAATTAGCTATCAACATATAGATAGCGATTTATCGATCGCTATTTCTAGTGTTTTTAATAATGTCGAACAAGATTACCAATTTCATTAACTATCGATTTTAATGATCACTAAACTTCAATTTTTTTTTTTAGACTAACTAAACAAGAAAAGGAAATGTATACTAAGCATCCTCCGTTACCAAAGGAACAATTTGAGGAGTAGCCTTATGAACATAACAAAGCGCCCAAATTCTTATATAAGCCATATTGGCAAGATTTTCTGCACACCTATTTTATGAATATTGGAGAAGTATTCAGCCTTTAGCATCCAAAGATAAAGTAGTGATTGGATTTGTCAGAAACACCTTTGAATGGGAGCTCCATCATGTAAATGACACCGTATAGTTAACTACTGCACTTTTAAGCAAAGGAATGACATAGTGAATGACATTTGAACAAGATCATCGTATAACTTGAGCTTTCTTTCTTTTTTCATTAACAAAGACAACATATATTAATTTAAGCCCCAAGGAATACCCAAATTCATATAAAAATGCATATTTCTTACATAATTTTTAAATAGTATATTGGATTCGTTCACCATTCATAATTTGAAATGAAAATTATTTTATCTTGACATTTAATTATAACTAAGATTTAAATTTTATTAGATCCAACATATTCTTGATCAAAATATGTAAGCTCAATTTTTTAGACAATATTAGTCTAGATTGCTACACCACTAGAAATATGTTATTTACCCACAAATTTTTCTATGAAAAATAATTTGCAGGAACTTTGTGTGAATTTTGTTGTGGGATATAATTTGTAAGAAATTCCTATGAGTTTTGTTATCAAAATATATTCATAGGAACTTCTTGCAAAATTTGCTACCATTTCAACAATCATAGGAAATTTTTTTTACGAATAAAAAATGGTAAAAAATTTCATAACTTTTTTTGTTTCCTACGAATTTATTTAAAAATAAATAATTGCAACAAATATTTTATACAAATTTAAAATCCACAAAAAATAATACCTGCGAATTTCTTTTCGTAGGAAAAGATGTTGTAGTCAACAATAAAACATGTTTTAACATCCTAGGAAATCCGTTTTTAGTGGGGGTTTATTTGTGGCAGTTGTCGTGACATGGTAAAGGATATCAACAGCGGAATGTTGATGGAGTCCACCGAATCACGGTGGGTAATCCAAGATGAGGAGGAGGAGGCTTCGAATATAGAGAACTTCGACGCCGATTTGAGATTGGGATGGTATGCTAGCATGGTCGATTTTGAGGATGATAAGGACAACACGAAGCAAAGACTCATTTGCACTAGTCCTCATATCGATTCCTTCAACGTCGAGGCTCTTGAATTTGTCGGTGCCCACAGAAGTGACTTTTTCCTTTCTCTATTCTCTCTATTCCTGTTTACTTTTCAGTTTCTCTACTTTCAAGTGTTTTTTGCTCTGATATGAATTTTACTTGAGGGAACTATCTTTGATTTTGAATCTGAAACTCTTTCCTTATTCAAGATTCGTTGTTTTGCTTTCTTGTTACCTTAAGAAGAAGATAAAGTTTTAGTTGTGCGCATTTATATTTTGTGAAAACTCTCTGCATGCTTTGATTTTGTGTAATTTGCGATTGTGTGGAGAACAGAGGAGTGACGAATAGGATATCGGAATGTGTTGATTTTGTTCGACCATGTGGAGTAATGATGTAGGGTTATTACAAATGCTTGTTTGTTTATAGGGAAAAGTTGTGCGAGAAAATTAGTTTTATTTACTACGTAGTGGACTCTGTCGTTAGGGTTCAATAGTTGTTGAAACGTGGCATTTCAGAAAATTAGGAAGTTGTAATAATACTTGAAGGCTGACTGTTGATCCATGAGTACTCTCCTCCACTCATCTCTTCATGTCAACAAAATTAGGATTGTCACAATTGTGGATTTATGGATCATACCACCTCTAACCTGAATGGGAGCTTCTCTTTATTGTTTTTTATTATTTATAACTATTCGACAGGTTAAAATTATAAATTAATTATTAGAAATATAAATGAAAAGAAGTTAAGAATTTTGCAACCAACATCTTTTGTGAAAATGTATTTTCCTTAGAGATGGAAGTTTTGGTTGCAAAATCAATGACATCCCGACATTTAGTGGCTAAATGCCTTAGCGACTAAGTGTTTGCCACGACGTATAGTCGGTTGCTAATTCCACTTTAGCGACCAATTTAGTTGATATAGATAACTGATTTAGTAGATATAAAGACCAAAATTTGAGATCGCTAAATAGTTAATTTTTTGTAGTGAATAATTAGCTACGCATTTATAAAATTATTAGTTTTAAAATATATCTAACTTTTATAATATTTTAATATTTAATGTTATTGTTATAGTTTTAAGTTTTATTTACAAAAATCTCTTTTTTAATTATTATTGGTTATAATATATATTTAAGTAACTAAATTTTAAAAAAATAGAGATACATATTACGTAATAGTTTATTTCTTTTTTAATTTCTAATGTTATTATTATAGTAGTTATATATCTTACTTTTTATAAAAATATATATAATAATTTATTTTATATCCTTAATTATTAACTAAAACTTTTTGAATAGTTGAAATTTAACTACATATTTATAATTGAAATATATTTAACTTTTTATAATATTATAATATCTAAATTTATTATTTTATTATTTATATATATATCTAACTTTTGTCTAAATATTCCTTATTTTAAATTATTATTGTTTATAAAATATATTTTAAAAATTATGACATTGCATCATTTAATTTTTTTTGAATTAAATAAAATTGTAAATGTTTAAAAATAAAATAAGAGAAAACTAACTATGTTAGGCAAAACAAAAATTAAATTATAAATATGTCTTATATGAAACTTAAAATAAATTAAGGTATTGGACAAAAACTAAATTAAATTATACATTTTTCATATATGAAAATTAAAATAAATTAAGCTAAACTATTCTTTTAGTTTCTTTTCTATCTTATTTTATTATAGTATTTATAATTATTGATATATTATTTTTTATTATTTTAAATTTCTTAGAAAGTAAAGTTTTATAGCAATTAAGTCTAATCAAATAAGTTAATGTGAGTATATAAATGTAATAAATAGCTAAATTTAATTGTATTTAATATATGCAATAAATGAAGTATTTATGTTTCTAAATTTTTGGTTACAACATAACTATCATTTACTATGAAATATCATGTGATTATGTACATTACTTTTAAGTATAAAGATATAAAGATTTAAAAATCATAAAAAATAAAATTTAATAGCAATTAAATATAATTAGATTCATTAATGTGAATAATTAAATATACTAAATAGATAAATTTAATTTCATTCAATCAATACAATTAAATATAATAAATAAAGTCAAAAAATGTAATAAATGAAAGAGTCAACCATCTAGATATCATTGCACCGCCAACTATTAGTTGCAATGAAATCTTATTTGCAACTATCATTCACGCTTCTAAATGAAATGTCATTTGGATAAGTGATTATCTTGTTAAAATTATAGCAAAATATTTAAAAGTAGTGACGAAATTATCAAGAAAAATAGAGGGTTGATTGTGACAATCTGCTATACTCAAATTTCTCCTTGACTAATCTCAATTATTCGATAATAATATTTAATCTAGGTAATTCCTTTATAGTAATTCCTGTTAGAAATAATGACAATGTTTTAATAATAATCACAATAGTAGAATAATGATACAATCCTAAAGAAAATATTTCATAATTATTACAATCAATTTTATATTGTAATTATAATTATAATAATAATAAATATTTAATGGAGAATAAATTAATTAAATTTGACATCTTTATAATATTAAAGTTTAAAGATGCAAGTTGCTGACAACTTGTTGTTTTAAAACATTTCTCTATTATAATAATAATAAAATAACTCTAAATAAAATATATATTTCTTAACTATTAAAATTAAAAACTTATATCTCAGTGGAAAATTATGATTATAATAAAATCCTAAATAGACGAAGGATTAATTAGATATCACATTTTTTAATCTTGAGATTTTTTAAAATAAAATATATATTTATTATTATTAAAATTAAAAACTTATATCTCAATGGAAAATTATGATTATAATAAAATCTTATATAAAAGAAGAGTTAATTAGATGTGACATTTTTTTAACACATTTTGGTGTTTTAAAACTTTCATCTAAAATAATAAATATTAAATCAAAATTAGATTTGCACAAAATTAAAAATATAATCAATTAATATGCTCTAATAGATTGAATTTGGTGTAAACTTGTATCCGTCTTATATTAGAAAGTATATTAGAAAGTATGAGTTATGACAGTTCAGAAATTTCAAAATTAATAAAAATTAAAATAAAAATAAAAACATCAACATATAAATATTTTCTACCTCAAAAAACCTAAGTAATTATAATTCTTCATTGTACTGACATATTAAATCTTGTTGAGCTAAAGATATATATATATAATAACAATAACAACGATAATAATAATAATAATTTTATTTTTTTATTAATAACAATAAAATTATTCTTTCTCAAAATAAAATAAATCTTTTGTAATAATTTATTTCCATTTATTTTAGGATGAGATAACTATTTTAATAGTTATACATAATTTCCTTAATTAATTTGAGGTAACCGTTTTTTAATAGACATTGTAGGGTGTTAATAATTTTCTTATGTATAATTGATTCTCGAACTTAAAATCTGATTTCGTAAATTATTTTTCTAAGTTTTTTTAATATAATGATTTTTGAGAATTATAAATCTTAGGTATCATGATGGTTGATAATGATTAAAATCTATTTTATTAGTCATAAATATTATTGAGAATGTTTGCATATTTTTTAAATTAAATTTTTTCATGTTTGGTTTTAATAGAACTTACTTGGATACATGAGTGATTTTTTCAAAAATATCATTTTAGATAAATAACTTCATTAAATAAATTTACGTAAATTTTTATTGTAAAATATTTTTTATAAATTTTAAAATTATAGCTTTGAATAAGTTTTGTTATAAAAATAATTTTATATAAATTTTATAATTATAAATATGTAGATATATTTTTTAATATTTTTTATTTAACTTTAACATAATAAAATTTTTCACCACTTTACTTTAAATTTTTACAATTTCTACTAATAATAAATGTTGCATTAATGGTATTTTTAGATAATTTATTAATTAATACTTTGACTATTCTTCAATAATTAAAAATAAAAATAAAAATTTCAATATAATTACATTTATTTGTAATTATTATTCTCTTAATTAAAACTAACTTGTCATGTAAAGGTTTATACGATAGTTTAACTAATTTAGTGAGTTGATTTTTACCTGATTTAATAGGTTGAAAATGAATTTGATATCTTATAATTATTATTCTTTCAATTAATATTAACTGTCACGTAAATGTATATATGTAATATTTTAGATAATTTAATAGATTCACAATTTATTTAATTTAATAGACTGAAAATCAGCTTAATATTTTATAATCAAATAATATTTATATCATAACTCTATAACAAGAAGAAACAATTTTAACTTATTTCTCTCAATTTTAAAAAAATATAATATTTGATATATTAAGAAAATAAAACAATATATAAAGGGGCCATATTTGTTGCCCTCAAACAAGCACGTTTGATCACAAACTCTCTTATTTACTCTACCTAAAGAATTTCCTACAACCATGTCTGCAACTTTTCCCAAACTCAAAATCAGGATTTGTTTGTTTTTATGCCTTATTGGGATAGCTTCAGCTGATTCTGCTAATAAGTTACGCCCAGATTTTTATGATTCAAAATGTCCACAGGCACTGGAAGCCATTAAGGCAGAAGTAATCGCTGCTGTGTCGAAAGACCCTTCCTTGGGTTTAGCCTTCTTCCGTCTTCATTTTGTTGATTGCTTTGTCCAAGCAAGTCATCTTCATTCCTTAATTTTTATGCCTTAATTATGAACAGTTTCACAAGTTCCATTAATTAATATTCTTCTACATATATGTGAAATTAAGCTGCATAATATACTTTAAAACCACATAAAATATCGTAGTCACTCACGCAAGCATTTATTTTAGAAATTTTAATCTTGATTTTTGTGCTTGAAAATTGTGTAGGGATGTGATGCATCGATACTGTTAAAAGACACAGCAAATTTCACGGGCGAACAAAGTGCCATTCCCAGTTCTGATTCTACAAATGGTAAGGATCTGATACTCATAGAGAAGATTAAAGCTAGACTTGAGAAACTGTGCCCTGGTGTTGTCTCATGCGCTGACATTGTAGCTGTTGCTGCAAGAGATTCTATTGCTGCAGTAAGTACTCAAAATTTACTTCATCTATTTAATAAGAATTTTTAATTCAGAAATTGAATAATATTAAATAGTTATGAAAATAAGTAAACAAAAAGAATTTTCATTTCTTTTTATATACGATACATGATTCAATTCCCAGGTCGGTGGACCTAATTGGAGTGTTGAATTGGGTAGAAGAGACTCAACTACTGCAAATCGAAGTGCTGTTGCAACAGATGTACCCTCTCACCTTATGAATCTGACTGAACTTCTTGCTAAGTTCGGAAAAAAAAATTTCACAGCCAAAGAAATGGTTGCATTTACAGGTTAATGCATTCGGATTGATTTTGATATATATATATATATATATATATATAAATAATGCTAGCAACACATTATCCACCACAATTTTAAAAACATTCTTTTATCTTTTACTGAAATTAATTGAAAATTACTTTTTTTTTTAACTCTACTTATATACACAAATTAAATTTGTTGATCAGGTGTTCATACTACGGGCTACATCAAATGTTCATTCTTCCGAACAAGGATTTATAACGAAAGCAATATAGATCCGTCGTATGCAAAATCATTGCAAGCAAAGTGCCCCTTAGTTGGTGGTGATGACAACTTAGCTCCTTTAGACGTGACCACTCCAATTCTTTTTGACAATGCTTATTACAAGAATTTATTGAAGAAAAAGGGTCTTTTACACTCTGATCAACAGCTCTATAACGGTGGTTCTACGGATTCCATAGTTGAATTTTATGCCAAGAACCCGTTACCCTTTATGATAGATTTCGCTAATGCAGCGATCAAGATGGGCAACTTTAATCCACTTACCGGAACCAACGGGCAGATCAGAAAACAATGCAGCAAAGTCAATTGATTTAATTGGCAAAACCAACCGGTTAATGACTATACCCCTACTGATGTAATTCTTACTTGAAACAATGGATAAGATTATATATGCTAAAAACAAATAATTTTAGAAAATAATATCTATCTTCATCTTTATTAGGATATCTCTTGTGGGAAATTCTATCTTACCTTTGCAGTTTGAGGGACTGTCATACCTTGTGACCACCTAAGTTTAAAATGTAAAATATAAATTATATATAGCATTTTACAAATATTAAATATATTTAATTATTTTTTATTTAATAAGTAAGAGAATTTATAAAAAATATATATTAGTATAAGAACCTATATATTTTAGGTTTAAATATATTTTTAGTTCTTGAAAAAGAAATGAATTTTTATTTTAGTCTTTATAATTTTTTTTATCCCTAAAATTTAAATTATTATGTTTGGTCTCAATTGTTATATGACATTTATTAACTACTTATACATTCAATGAAAGATTAAGTCATGTTAACTACTAGTTTATATGTGGTATTATGTTAATGTATGATACTTTAAAAAAAATTGTGGATCTCTTAAATTAATGTTATTTATTTATTTTAAAATGAATATTGATCCTTTTGTTTCGGTGGAATAGCTTCTCATCATATCCCAGCAAGAACATTGGACATATTAGCGGGTCTTTTCCATCTTAGTGTGCATCACCCCAAAGTCTATATAAAGGATTACATGTGATAAATATTGATAAAAAAAAGAATTTTCAAATTTTATAAAGATAAAAATAAAATAAAAAATTATATTATACAGACTATACAATAATTCAATGTAGTTTATAGGAACTAAAATCAGTAATTGTAGATTTTAAAGTGATGAAAATCAAACAAAATTTACATAGACCAAATTCAAAACTTACTCATTTTATAAAGACAAAAAATATATTTAAGCTTATATTTTACATGTATTGAAATTTCACACTTTCAAGAAATATATTATTTATATAATTATAAATTAAATTCTATATATTCTATGTTCTAAATTATATTATACAAATTATCTTTTATTCAAAATTATAATTTAATAAATCTATATAATTTATAAATTAGTATAATAAGTAACTATTTGTATTTATACACTACTCCTCTAGTCCTTTCTATAAGGTCCAAATTAGAGTTTTTCATTAGTCATTTTTATAAGAATCAATCTATAATGTCTCATAGATTAATTATTTTTTCACAAAAATACCCTTAATTATGAGTTATAAATGTTTTAGGCTTTTGAGAGGCATTTAAATAGGTCAATGACTTATACTTAAATAAACTACATGATTTAAAATATATATATTTCATGATAACAATCATTAAAACTTCCATAATTTAAACTTCAAATTTTTATAATTTATCCAAAATTTCAAGAAAAAAAAATTTACATAAAGTAAACTAAGTTTGAATGTCTGAATATATATATATATATATATACTCATTTAAACAATTATGTTCACATGTTGTTTCATATAAAAAAAACATGTGTAATAAATTCAATGTTAATAAATAATTAACGTATCTACTTGACAATGTTGTGTCAATATGTGACAATGTTATATTAATATTTTTTATTAAAAATAATATTATTTATAAACAAATTTATTTTTAACTAAAAAAGTTTTTTAAGTTTATGTAATAACCTATTTAACTAAAAAAAATTATTTAAAGATTCAAACCTATGCTTTTACTAAATGAATTAGGTTAAGTCATAACCTTGACTAACGGTCTAACTTACTTCTATTTTAAGCAAAATAATAAATAATAAATTATTTATTTATTAAATTATATTAATAATATGAAAATTAAAGAATGAGTGATTAGTATGATTTTTATCTACCACCTAATGACTATACCCTACTGTTGTAATGGTTACTTGAAATAATGGAAGATTGTACGGGTTAAAAGTAAACTAATTTTAGAATCTAATTGTGCCCGTCAATTAAAATGCTGAGGTGGCAAACTAAAAATAAAAAAAAATATCATAAATAATCTGACATTTCAAAATTTATTTTTAAATTATATATATATATATATATATTATATATATATATATATATATATATATATATATATATATATATATTAATTAATTAATTAATTAATAATCACGTCAACTATTATAACAATCACGATAAAAATAATGATAATAATGATAATAATAATAATAATACAAACAATAACTAACCATTTTATAAGATATATTTAATTAAATTTTAATTTAGATATTACATTTTTAATTATAATTTAAAGATTATAATTAAAATTTCTCTTTTTTATTATAAATTTTTTAATTTGAAACGTTGTTAATATATATATATATATATATATATATATATATATATATATATATATATATATATATATATATATATATATATATTTTTTTAATGAACTTTTTTTTCCTGGGAATACTTTTCAACTCAATCCTTCACAGAATGGATTTTTAACACTATCATTAATATTGGACAATATCCAAAAGTTATGCATTTTTTTCAACTTAAAGTAACCGGTAAATGATAATACATATTAAATTCTTAGAGGGGAAAAGTATAATGTTTCAAAAACAAAAAAAAGTCATTGTAATAAATTGTAATTATTGACATGAGTTAGATTCTCTTTTTGAACAAATTTTTTCTTAAGTATTTATAGAAAAATAAAAAAAATCTCTTTAAGCTAATTTATAAAAAAATTATATTAACTTTTTAAAATTTAATTTTTAGTTTATGAAATTTTATTTTATTTTATGTTTTAGTATTTTTTTTTCAATAAATACTTATGAAAATATTTATGTAACCATATATTTATTTATTTTCGTATTAAGTTTCTCTATCAAGATTCTTCTAACGGTCGCATCCTAACATGTACGTAGCTTCATGCCCCATTTTCGTAGAACACCCTAGTTAATCCTATGAAGCTTTAATCGCCATTCATTATCATGCTCATTTCTTTCACGCAAACTATCTATGCTATATTAATTACTAAAAGCATAGTCATATCTTGGGTTATTTATACTTTAAACAGTTGACTTTAGTGGTCTTTCTTTCTAATCCCTCCTTGCTAGAGAGACTATCTGTTAAGTCTCACCACTCTTAGTTCTGACTTGGCTTACTCCACCGTTTTCTCTGCCACCTTCAGCCGCAACGTGACCTCATATTTTGTGACTTCCACCTCCTTTGCTGTGGTTGCTTTCTACCATTCTATTTTTAACATATTTTAATATACTATTTTACATTCTTTTAATAGGTAAAATTTATTGAAAAATATAAAATTAAGAGAGTAGTTAATACGATAGAAGATTCACTAAAATTTGCATTTTTTAATAAATTTTAGTCAACAAAAGAAAGTGTATTTAAAAGAATATTTTTTTCATAACGTATGTATATATGTATAAACATTGGCACCATGAATATACTTGTGTTGCCTCCACAACGTACCAATTTCACAACTACAAACAAGAAAAACCTGAGTTACCTGTACGATATGGCATTGATGAAAAAGGGCCATAGAACCAAAATTGGAGAGAAAGATTTTCAAAATGCTCAATCATTCTTTCCTTCTATAGTCTATGCTAAGTTTGAAGCCTTTCATTTTTCTTGTATTGGTTTCTGAAAAAAAAAATTAAAATAGATAACAAGATTTCAAAACAAACATTTTTTTTAAATCTTGAAATTTAAAATAATTATTTTTAAAAATAGAAAAAGGAAATGAAAATATAAGACGCATTATTAAACCAAACATGAAACAATTGTATCTATGCTGTCTAATACTATATTTTTTAATAAATCAAACGTACCCAAATGAATAACGACTACTGATATATTTGTGCTTTCCATCTAAAAATAACAGAGGCACTTAGCTCAACACACCCAAAAATAACTACACATGTCATTTTGAAGGATCAATCCTCGTAATACAACATAAAAGGCCTTGTTGTAGTTATTGTTACAATCTGGGATTGGCCGATTGGTGAAAATTTTAAATAATATGCAAAAGATTCTAAGTTTTAATTCTGTTGTTATTATATATATAAAGAAAGCTATTATTACAGTACCCAAATCAACTTAAATAAATACTTATGTAATTCTATTTTCCAACCTTGTTGTGAAGAGAGTCCTTATGAGCCCAATAGCGGCCAACGAAAGGCCCAACCAATTAAATGTAAATAGAAAAAGGAAAATTAGATAATCTTAGAAATGGGCTTTATAATGAAAAGCCGCGATTGGTTGTCCAAACAAAGCATGGTCCAATTTTGGTGACCAATCAATCGGTATGAGCTGAGCCCAGCAATAAATATATTTTTGGTTATTGCCATTTACAGATCTCATTTTTACTAAAATACCCCTCTTCTTTTTTCTACAGTTATTTCCTTCCTCTTTCCATATTATTTTTCTTCTCCCGAAATTTTGATATGTTGTCTAGATCAAACTCCCAACGAAGTTGACATTTCCCTGATCCATGAACTCCAACAACTGCTCAAACTCCATCTTGGGCCTCATCGCAATGACTTTCTTCAAGTATCCAACATACACCTGCAAACTCTCGTCCACCTGAGTGGGGTAAGCCGAATGAATCTCAAGATGGTTGCTTACAAGTTACAACACATTGATGCATAGGTCTTGCAAGAAGGTGACATGGAGGGAGTCAAATATAAGACTTTTTTATATATTTTTATTATGTTCATTTATTTATTTTTTGTGAATACTAGTTGAATTATTAATTTTCATGTAAATAAATATAATGAGATAAGTTTTACATTTTAAATCAGTCAATTTTTTTAAAATTTTTTTAAATTTTTTTTAAAATTAAAAAAAATATCATTATTTTGAAAAGACAACATTAATTTAAATCTAAAGTTTAAATAATCAAAATGAGTATTTTAAAAGATAAAAAAAATAACATAAATTTTTACCATAAGACAAAAAATCAAAATTATAATTTAGTCAATTTTTTAAATATTGATCAATCAACTTGGAGGTAGATTTTTTTTCTTTGTTCCACAGTGGTTCATAAAGTGCTTAGTCGATCAAATAGGTGCAGGACCTGTGTCTGGGTAGCGGCTGATTACCGAAAGGAGACTGTCAGGGCACGTTGGCACACTAATAAGGCGTTTGAGTTGGTCGTCACTTCTCCTATCAAAATACTAGATTTTCCTAAGCTAAAGTAGTACAAGGTCAACCTAGGTCATTCTTCTCAAGGACATGTGGTTCTTGTATTTTCTAGGGTACAAAGCTGAGATATATGGGAAATAAAGACATGTAGAGTGTGGACTAGGCAATTAAAGGTAAAATTGGGGGTTTGTGCTATAAAGTAAACTTCAGAAAAGTAAAATTGCATGAAAGTAAACTAAGGCTACAAAGGTAAAGATAACTACGATCAACTACAACTAACAATTAACAATACAAATACTTATTATATTGATTCCAAAGTTATCAACGAAATGGTTCTGAATTTCATTCTCTATTATGAAAGCAACTCCTCATCAACCCAATTTCCTACAATAATCGCCGAACATTCGTCCCGTGCTAACTAATGACTTACACAATTGCTACTTCGAGTTTGACAAGGAATACACGCTTGATTGATGTAGATTATCTATAATTTATCTATTTTGTTGTTAGAATGGTTCTGATCGGCCCCTAAACTAATGTGCTCTATTCCTGTCTTAAGCAATAATAGATTATGCTAAGCAGAAATTACATTCACAACAGTAAAGGAAAACAAATTCATTCATTGGTTAACAAAGTACCGATACATGTAAAAAGTTGTGATTCGTAGATGGAGTATGGATCAACTTCCCACGACAATCGCCAGCAGTAGTTGTAATGTTCCATATACGTTGGCCAGGTACTAAGGGGTTGAATCACCAAACAATGTATGATAATATACATAGAATGACTACCTAGATAGTATGGTCAAAGTTATTTTAATTTCATATAAAGAGATGAATGATGAAAAAAAAATTAAAAATAAAAATAAAGTGGATGAAGGTACTATGGTAGTGTTAGACAAATACTTATCATATTAGTTTCAAAACTTAAATAAGCAAATTTTACGTGAGGACCCACCCAACTTTGATCATTTTTTCGATGCATGCGAAAATAAAACTCACTTAATGAGGGATCTATCCCTTTTTCCTCCTTCTGTAATAGATAAAAGAAGTTTTAATGTCATTAATTTTGGAACCTAAAATATAAAAACTAACAAAAAAATTAATAATACCATTCTCTTCCAGTACAAATGATGGAATTGATTCACTAGTGTGAAGAGATACACCATCCATAAACTCACGATTCCTTCTATTTGTTTCACATTTTTTCTTTAAACTTGAAGACTCCCAATATGCCTTCAGTTGTGTCCATACAATGTCTCCCATCCAAATTAGTTTTTTATTTAAACATTCTTGCATTAATTGAGTCATTTTAGCTGCACCTCTTTTCTCAAAGTTATGTCACACCATGTCATTATATTGATGTCACCATGTAAATTTTGACTATATTATTTGACAAGAAAAAAATGTTACACATTTTCAAAAAAATTATAAATACTAGAATCTTCTTAATTAAAGTTTGAAATTTAATTACTTTAAATATGTCAAACCATGAATTTCTTTGATCCATTGATAATTTCTTACACGATGGTTTTGCCTCCTCCAAGTTACTACGCATGATTGAAGAAATTGTTCCAACCACTAAATTGTGGTGGTCAAACCTATGGAACAACAACAAAAATAGATGAATAATATAAAAAACAAATACTAAAATTTATATATGATAAGAAAATAAAATGACTTTGTAACATCCCATTTTTTTACCTTAGATGGATTTATTTAATTAAGATTTTTAAAGAGAATTAAGTATTTATTAACAGACAAATTATGTCCGGACAAAATTAGAAATAATTATTTTATGATTAAAATATAGTGAATAAATATTATCATTATTATTATTTATTTTAATCAGTGCAGATATTTAACTTATTAATTAAATAATTTTAATTCCTTTTAGTTCTGCTAATTGAATGTTTTATAAAATAGAAACTGACGAGTTATTTAATCAGAAATTATTTCCATTAATTTAAAATTCATTAATTACTTGATTAATTGAAATTAACTAGTAGGTCAGAATTGACCTGATCCAATTAGAATATTAGACGGGGTAATTAGTTTACCCCAATTTGTGTTTTGGGCGTCAGACTGTCAAACCTAGAGGAGAGAGAATGCAGAGCTGCAAGGAGGAGGAGCTAGGGTCTTCAGATCATCCCAGAACTGCATCATATCATCATTGTTCTTCACATCTAAGGTACGGGGGAGATGGGTTCGGTTATATGTGAATGCGGGGATGTACGAGTAGTGAAGGCAATCCCTAAGTCCCCATAGGATCTAAATTCTCAAATTTGTTTGGTCATTATGTTCTAAAAATGTTTTAATTGGTAGAAAAGATTCGTGTACTGTGGTTTTGGTTGACTTAATTGATAATGTAATCGGTTGCCTTTAGTGTGAAGGAAAACCTTTAGAGGGAATCCCAATGGAATAAGAAGAATGACTTTGATGAAGATGTTTTCTTCATTATGCTTCCAAGTATGTAGAGATGTCAGTTCTATCTCACTATTTGGATTTCATTTACATAAGAAAGAGCAGCAAGGTCTTCCTTAGGGGCCTTATTAATAATTGTTATTGTATGGTGTCTTGTGGCATTTGAAGGGGATTAAATTCTTGGATTAACATTTTGTCTTAATGTGATTTTCATTTGAAATTGTATGGTTAATCGTCTTAATTACTTGATTCTCGTGGTTGTTCATGGTTATTCATGGTTGAGGTTCAATTTGGGACTCTTGTGTGTAATGGTGAAATTGGGTGGAATTCAATGGTGTTTTATGTGCGTTCTGTGCTTTCTTATAAATGATTTATGATAATGATGACTAAATTGATATGATTTTGGCATGATTATGGACTGTGTGAATGTAGATGAGAATGCATTGAGCATGGACATGAGATGCATGAGAAGCCAGACGTGGCTATAATACCCTGGCCATATTTGGTGTTTAACAGGGGACCTTGGCCAAAAGTGGTGTTTAACATAGTGGACTAATGATGGGATACATTCGTATGCATGGGCCATAGGTGGTGTTTAACCATGCTACACACCGGTCATAGGTGGTGTTTAACGGTTGTGTAGAATGTCTTTGCACGGGCCATAGGTGATGTTTAACTGTGCAACACACCGGCCATATGGGGTGTTTAACGGTGTGGCTATCATTAGTGATAACTAAGGGGATTGAGGATGTTCGCCCATGGTGTGGAGTTTCGAATCGAGACTCTTAGGTGTGGTGATGAGCATATGCATTGTGGCGAGCATATGCATTTTGTAAACATTAATGGAATATGATTGATTTTGAATGTAATGGAACGTTTGATATATGATTATTTGTTAACTGTTAGTAAGTGGGTACGGTAATGGGTGGGATTTGGGGTACTATCTGTATTTATATATGATTGAATGTTATTTCTCACAGTACTCTCTTGGGGTTTTCTTTTAGTTAATGTTGAGGGCACTCGTGGTGCCGAGTTTTGAAAAGGCGGGGTCTTGCTCCAATTTGTGTGACATCGGGGCTTGGTATTTAGAATAGTGGTTCTATGTCTTTTCATACGTACAAAATGATGGGTATATTAATAACTCATTAAATGTATACAGAAATGAAAGTGATTTATATATTTGAAATATGTGTCAAACACATGAATGACGTGTTTAGATCAACATTAATAATTTATGTGAACCTTTTTATCCTTAATATGAATTGAGTTTCTTTGGTTTTATTTATTACCTTGTATTACTTTTTATTTACTCTATTATTTTAATTTAAGTATTCGAGGTAGAAGGGTGTCATATTTAGTGGTATCAAAGCAGGTCGATTCATTCGGTCATGAGTTATGTGTCTAACACGCTTTGCATTGCATTTGTTAGTGTGATTTGGACTAATTTGAAAGATGGCAATAAATTGTTTGTGCTGTTTTACATTGCGTTGAATCGTGGGTGATTCGTTCGACCAGTGAGTTATGGGGGTTTGCCATATGTTAGTGTTTATTTATGTTAAGTATGGTGTACGAGTGCGGTAATCTAGTGTATTTTAAGGAAGTGTTGAGTTGACATAGATGTTCCTTTGTTGGTTGCTATACCAAGCATCCCTGTTGCTAACTACGATCTATTGAGCTTGATCACCTCAATATATTGTTAAAGGCAAAAAGGACTCTCGGCGAGCCGGTGGATCAATTGATTTGAAATGTTCTCTTTTCAAGAATGAACATTTTGTTGTGACTAGCCTAAGTAGCTATTTATTTTGGATGTATGTAAAGTTTGAGGAATGAGTTCATCTCTAATAAATTGGAAAGTGATGATGTGATGTGTTTTACTGTTGTATTTATTATTGTTTATTGTGTTTTGGGTGCTTACTATTATCTTAATCTTAATAGATTAAAATGGTAGTAAAGAGAGTGTGAAGATTCATGCTTCACAGCTCATGGCAAGGGCCTTAAGTAATTAATGAGTTAGAGGGGATACTCGAGGGTAGTGCTTTAGACTCTTAGAGATTAACATGCTAAATTATCTGAGTGTGACCTTTGGTTCAAAGAAGTGAGTTTTCTAGGTCATGTAATCTCTAGAAGAAGTATAGGAGTAGACCATTCTAAGGTAGAAGTTGTTCTTAAGTGGGAGATCCCTTAATCGGTGAGTGAGCATAGAAGTTTTCTTGGACTAGTTGGTTATGAGAGAAGGTTTATCTAAGTTAGCTTGACGTTGATGGAGTTGGTTAGGAAGGGAGTTGTTTTGGATAGAATAGTTAGTGTGGGCATAGCTTCCAAACCCTTAAGGAGAAGTTGACTAGTGCACCAGTTTTAGTATTGTCAAACCTTAGTAAACCTTTTGTAGTATATTGTGATACTTCTAGGATGTGTATAGGTGGAGTGCTGACACAAGAGGGTAGAGTGGTAGCTTATGCTTCTAGGCAATTGAAAATCCACGAGAGGAATTACCCTACCCATGATCTTGAGTTGGCAGCTGTAGTATTCATTCTTAAGATTTGGAGACATTATCTGTATGGTTCTAAGTTTGAGGTCTTTAGTGATTATAAGAACCTTAAATATTTATTCGATTAGAAGAAATTGAATATGAGACAAAGGAGATGGTCAGAATTTCTTAAGGACTATGATTTCGAGTTGAGTTACCATCCAGGTAAGGCTAATGTTGTAGCGGAAGCTTTAAATAGAAAATCTCTTCCTATATCTTCCTTGACGATTAGAGAGATGGACCTTTTCACCCAGTTCATGGATTTGAGTTTGGCTTATGAGATGACCCCTAGTAGTGTAAGATTAGGAATGATTCGAATAAGTAATAATTAGTTGAGGGAGATTAGAGAAGCTTAGTTGGAGGATTCATTTTTGGTTGCTAGACGTGTAGCCATAGAATAGAATAGTGGGAGAGAGTTCACCTTGGGTGTATATAGAGTAATAAGACTCTAGTAAACCTACACTTTGGCATTTGATTTTGAGGAAGGTTATAGAAGTAGGCTTAATTTCCATCCTGAAGTAACTATGATGTATCAAGACCTTAAGGGGATATTTTTGTGGCCTAAATGGAAAGAGACATAGCGAATTTTGTTAATGATTGTTTAGTTTGAGAGAAGCTTGCATCTAAGGATACTAGTCCGTACTATTGGAGATGAGTCATGGTATAGTTGTTTAATAAAAGTTAAATGAAAGATGTGAGTTCTTTAAGTTATGTGATCTTTAGTGTGAAAACCCAATAATCGACCTTTTAAGGTAGGAGTTTCTCTTTAAGTTAAAAACCTTGCATTAGTGAGTAAGATTATAAATTTTCCTGAGATTGAACAAATACCGTGGTGAATTCATAGACGTATTCCCTAAGTTAGCATAGTCTTTAACTCAAGAATCTAGGAAGAGAGCAAGGTTTAGGTGGATTGATAATTTGGAATTAATTCCTAATATCTTGGAGAAGCATTAGATAGCATGCCAACCTTAGTAATGCATGGCCTTAGTTATTGAGAAGAGTGTTGTTACTAGACGGTGAGGATGTATTTTAATCTCATAGACAACTAGGAGTTGTAAGACGAATTATGTAACCCCTAGCTTAGAGGTAGTGGCAGTAGTGGCTACTCTTAAGATTCAAAGACACCACTTGCATGATTTTAAGTTGATATTCTCGATGATGTAGAAACACTAAGTGAGAATTCAACTAGTAGGAGTGGAACCTAAAATAGATGAGGTGATTGGAATTTCCAAATGACCAAGGTTTTAGAAAGCCATCACTAGGTAGAATCAAAACAGTAGAATATGTCGTAAATATGAAATCCTTTCGTATCCTTTCGTGTGATTAGAGGGCAGGATCGGTTAACTAGTTAGAACACCCATTTTAGTGGATAGAAGAGAAACCATAAGACGAGGGAATATGATTTTCTAGATGGCATTAGGTAATTTAGAAATGGAGTTGTGTACTTAGTAAGTCTGGGTGTAAGAACTGGATTGTAGAAGAGGATCATACGGTAGATTTAATATTGAATTGAGGTGGTATAAATGCCTGAGGATCTTTGGAGGATGTTTTGGCAGCTTAAATAATAGGAAGAGTAGATAAGAGTGAGCACCTATTTGATTGACAGGTTGGAATCCTAGAGTTATTTTAGAACTTGGGGGAGGGATTTTGTTAAACTCGAGGAATCTAATTGGATTGGGTTCAGTCTATCCCTTCACTTGTGCCATGTACACAATAATTGCACATGTTTCAACTCTGGACGTACATTTGTTAGGCAAGTAACCAAACTAGCTTGTTTAAAGGTTAAAAGAAGACTAGGTATGAGAATTGATACTAGAAGTTGTGAAAGATTTAAGCTTGACTGATTTAGAGAGGTGAGATGATTATTTTAGCCAACACAAATTGAGTAAGGACTATCATTAGAAACAGTAAATGAGTAAGGGGAAGGCAATTACAAGGGTACGGAAAGTACTTACTCTATCTAAATTCGAGGGCGAATTTTCTTTTAGGAGGAGGGAATTGTAACATCCCGTTTTTTTTTACCTTAGATGGATTTATTTAATTAAGATTTTTAAGAAAAATTAAGTATTTATTAACGGACAAATTATGTCCGGACAAAATTAGAAATAATTATTTTATGATTAAAATATAGTGAATAAATATTATCATTATTATTATTTATTTTAATCAATGTAGATATTTAACTTATTAATTAAATAATTTTAATTCCTTTTAATTCTACTAATTGAATGTTTTATAAAATAGAAACTGACGGGTTATTTAATCAGAAATTATTTCCATTAATTTAAAATCCATTAATTACATAATTGAAATTAAATAGTGGGGCTGGAACGCAGAGCTGCAAGGAGGAGGAGCTAGAATGTTCATATCGTCCCAAAGTTGCATCAGATCATCACTGTTCTTCGCATCTAAGGTACGGGGGAGATGGGTTCGGTTATATGTGAATGCGGGGGTGTACGGGTAGTGAGGGTAATCCCTAAGTCGCTCTAGGATCTAAATTTTCAAATTTGCTTGGTCATTATGTTCTAAAAATGTTTTAATCGGTAGAAAAGATTCGTCAATGTGTACCATGATTTTGGTTGACTTAAATTATAATGTAATCGGTTGCATTTAGTGTGAAGGAAAACCTCTAAAGGAAATCTGAAAGGAACAAGAAGAATGACATTGATGAATATGTTTTCTTCATTATGCTTCCAAGTATGTAGATATGTCAGTTCTATCTCACTATTTGGATTTCATTTACATAAGAAAGAGTAGTAGATATGTCAGTTCTATCTCACTATTTGGATTTCATTTACATAAGAAAGAGTAGCAGGGTCTTCTCTAGGGCCCTTATTAATAATTGTTATTATATGGTGTCTTGTGGCATTTGAAGGGGATTAAATTCTTGGATTAACGTTTTGCCTTAATGTGATTTTCGTTTGAAATTGTATGGTTAATCGTCTTAATTACTTGATTCTCGTGGTTGTTCATGGTTATTCATGGTTGAGGTTCAATTTGGGACTCTTGTGTGTAATGGTGAAATTGGGTGGAATTCAATGGTGTTTTGTGTGCATTCCAAATCGAAACTCTTAGTTGTGGTGATGAGCATATGTATTGTGCAAGCATGTGCATTTTATAAACATGAATGGAATGTGATGGAACGTGTGATTGATATATGAGTATTTGTTAACTATTAGTAAGTGGGTACGGTAATGGGTGAGATTTGGGGTACTTTCTGCATTTATATATGATTGAATGCTATTTCGTACCGTACTCTCTTGTGGTTTTCTTTTAGGTAATGTTGAGGGCACTCGTGGTGTCGAGTTTTAAAAAGGCGGGGTCTTGCTCCAATTTGTGTGACATCGGGACTTGGGATTTAGAATAGTGGTTCTATGTCTTTTCACACGTACTTATGCATCTAAAATATTTGAAAATGATAGGTATATTAATAATTCACTAAATGTATTCAGAAATGAAAGTGATTTATATATTTGAAATATGTGTCAAACACATGAATGACGTGTTTAGATCAATAATAATTTATGTGAACCCTTTTATCTTTAATACAATTTGAGTTTCTTTGGTTTTATTTATTACCTTGTCTTTCTTTTTATTTACTTTATTATTTTAATTTAAGTATTCAGGGTAGAAGGGTGTCACAGACTTACTCATCCCCTTATGGAAAATCAAGATTTTGTGCCCACTGTTATTTTCACTAACGTGATTTGATGAAGAAGATAAAACTTCATTGATCTTTAGGTATTCATGCATACGAAGAAATTGAATAGGCATAGGTTGAGATTGGGTGGTCCGAGGTAGAGGTGGAGGTGAAGGTTGAGATTAGGTGGTCAAAGGTAGAGGTGGAGGTAGAGATGGAGGTGAATGTGGAGATAAAGTGGTTTGAGGTCGAAGTTAAGGTTGAGTAGGTTGTGGTTGAGAATGAGTAGGTTGTGATTGAGTAGGTTGTGATTGAGTAGATTAGAGTTGTGGTTAAGATTGAGTAGATTGAGGTTGAGTGGCTTGGTTGGCTTGGTTGGCTTGGTTGGCATAAGCTTGAAGGTTAGATGATGGTATTATCAATGGTATATGAACTTGTGCACACTTTTTTTTTTTTTAGCTTTTTAGTTGCTTGTATGAGTATCATAGAATCTGACATCTACTTGCAAGAAATAATAATATCCAAAGTAATATAAGATAATCATAAACAAGATACATTATCATTATAATACACATGTGGATGAAGTAACAAAATTTTATAAAATACAACAATAATTGTTAACAATACACAAAATGTATTTCAAGAATAATAACATCCAAAGTAAACAAATAATAAAAAATTAATCTTCATCTTCATTATCACTGATGAAATCATCATCCTCTTCATTATCATTAATGAATTCATCATCCCTTTTCTCATCAATGAAAGCATCATCTTCATCATTAATGAAATCATCCTCTTTTTGAAGTTCATCACCAAGGAAATCATCTTCTCCATCATTTACTTACAAATCAACCTCTTTGCCATTAATCTTATCATCTTGTAGGTGTTCAATTGGGTCATCTTCAATTGTTGTATTAACTTGTGACTCATGCATTTGATAAGCAACTTCTAGAGTATGTCTATCATCAACAACTATCCTTGGCTTTGTCTCTATAACTACCAACCAACTAACCTTATCTTTTGTCCCCTAGGATAAGGCGAATAATAAACTTGAATTGCAGCTTTTGGAAAAATAAAATGATCAAAATTTCCATATTTCCTCAATTTTCTTACTTCTACAATCTTGTATTGCTTATGTATCCTCATCCCATGATTTGAAGGATCAAACTAATTGCAATAAAATAAAACTAACTTTATTGTGCTTGACTTGGCCATTATAACTCTAGAATCTTTGTAAGGACACCAGAATAATCATTTGAGGCTTCATCATGTCCAATTCCACTAACAAATACCCCACTATTATATGTTGTTTTGCCTTCACCCCAAGTTATTGTATGAAATTTGTGTCCATTCACAAAATAAATTAGGTACGACTTTGCTAGTTTCAAAGGACCATTATCAAGTCATCATACAAGTTTGGATTTTGTAACCTAAGTTAGTGATTCTGTCTTACCTATTCACATAATAAAATTATCATTGAATAACATAATAAAAAAGTAGATCTTATTTATTAGTTTAAAGTAATGCTTACATATTCTTAAAACCATCATGAAAAATCAGCTTCTATTTGGTTATCAATGATATCGTCATTGAGATTTTTGTACATAGCTTTTAAACTTTGTACATATGTTCCACACAAGAAGATATTTATTTAAATTAGATATGACTATTACTAGATGAATTAATTGGCACACACACATAAACAAAAATCCACACATATAGTGTTTGATACTTACTCAATGAAAGGTTTAACCTCATTACAATTCAAGAGAATGTGCAATTGGATAGTCATCAATTCTCTATCACTAAGCTACCTTTCATTGTATTTACCAGTTGTTTGTCCAAAAAGTTTAAAGATAGACAAAGTGGATTGTATGTGGTCTTGATAGACTTCCTCGCTCGCATCAATAAGAGATGCAAAATAGTGGGAATTAAAATAGGATGTCTCTTGCAACAAATATGCTTCACATTTAGACTCTTTCACACTTTTCTTATCCTTTAAAGTTTTTTAATTTTATTTAGAAACCTAAGTACAAAAAATGTAACACCAATTGTTAGGTACATCATCCAATGGTATTGATATAAAAAGATATAAATGATTATTACCTTTCATATGGGGACATCCAACGATATTGATTTGGTCCACCCATCCTAGTTTCATAAGGAAAATGAATTTCTAAGTGCTCCATAAAGTCAAAAAAAGGGCTAGTGAAAATATACACTCAAACTTGCATAGTATTACTAGAATGTTTTGTTTCATTTGCAATAAATGATCTTTCTGTAACACTGTTGAACACAAGACTTTGAAGAATTGACTAAGCTCAGTTAAGGACTTCAATATTGGTTCAAGAAGAACACTCAAAGTGATTGGAAGTAAATATTTCATAAAAATATGATAATTGTGACTTTTCATCCCAAACAATCTTGTAGATTTTATATCTACACATATAGAAATATTGGAAGCATAGCCATCAAACATATTTAATCCCTTCACCCATTCACAGACATCATTCTTTTGTTCATTCAATAAACAAAATTTTCCTTTAGGTTTTACATAGTTCCCATTAGGATTTGTTTTCAACCATAACGTTTTTCTATTAAAATACTTTATTAAGTCCAATCATGCATTTTCATTGTCTTTAGTTTTCTCCTTGTTATCCATAACGATATGAAACATATTTTCAAAGACAATCTTTTCTATATGCATGATATCAAGATTGTGTCTCAATATATTATATTTATAATATGGAAAATCTCAAAATATGTTTCTTTTCATCCAATTATGGGATTTATCACGACTTGGAACATTACATATCCCTACTTCATTTGTCTTAAAAATGTCCGAAACCATTCTATTTTTGTAAAATGCATCCTTATTTCTCCTAAAAGCATGACTATGAGGTAAAAGTTGACGATGAGAATCAAACCAAGACATTTTTTTGTCATATTTTAGTGTGAAAGATTTTGATTTTTTAATACATATGACACATGCAAAATTTTCAGCAGTACTCCTAAACAACATCCTATACATAGGAAAATCATTTACTGTCCACATCAATGCAGATCTCAATTGAAAATTTTTCTTTTTTGAGGCATTAAATGTTATTACACCATCATTCCACAATTTTTGCAATTCATCTATCAACGGTTGCAAAACACATCAATTTTACCTTTTCAGATTATGTGGACCTTGAATGATCAAAGTCAGGAACATATACGGAATCATCATACATAGCTCTAGAGGTAGGTTATATGGTGTGACAATTACATGCCAATAAGAATATGGTGTTGTTGGTTGACTAAAAGGAGTAAACCCATCAATACATAGGCCAAGTCTAACATTTTGAGGTTTTGAGGTAAATTCAGGATATAATTGATCAAAGTGTTTCCAAGCGTTTCCAAGCTTCCCCTCTGAAGGATGACACAATACACCTTCTTCCCTACGATTTTCATAGTGTCACCTTATGTGCTTTATAGATCTCATAAATGCACATAGTCTTTATAGTATAGGAATGAGTGACAAGTAATACAATCTCTTATGGGGAACATCTTTAGAATTTTGATTTGATACAGTGCGTGCTTTGTATCGAGACTTTTCACAAAATTTGCTTTACCTCACAGTACTATCATTTTTGTAATATAACATACACCCATCGATACAACATTTATTTTTATCCTCGATAAATTGAACCCAACTACAAGTTTATTTGTTCCCTAAAATTAGAAGAATGTCATTCTCAAGATGACTTGACTCTTTCACAAACTTTATCACATCATTGAAACAAGCCTGCGACATGTTGTGTTTAGATTTTAAACTCAACATTGTAATAGCAGCAAACAACTCTGATGCAATTTTACATCTTGGACACTTCCATATTTGGAGGTTCCTCTTCATTTTGCACAAAACGTTGCTCATGATTAAGACTAGCAACATCAAACACCATATCTTGGTGTCTATTACCATCTTTGTAACCCCATTGTTGACTACTACGAGGCACTGAATGCATATCTACATCAACATCCATAGTTGTATGAGGGATTCTTCCCTTATGGGATGTTCAATACCAATACCTAGATGTAAATCCTTTTTGAAGAATGTTAACATTTACTTCATCTCGGGTTAAATATGTCTTATTTTTACATTGCTTACACAAACACATCATTTTTCCTTCAATTAAGTAATTGAGTTGTTGACAAGTAAAATTCATAAACTCTTCAAGGTCATTAGAAAATTTAGTGGTATATCCTTTCGACTAAAAGAAATCTATTATAAATCTATGCTCGACGTACAAACATCTTCATTTTTAACTTTTTTATTTCTTGGTACAAATCTTGTTTAGTGAAATAAAGTTATTGTTAGGCATAGTTCAATTCAAGCTGGAAAAAACAATTCTCAATCTGATTTAGTTTTCAGAAACCAAACTATTTGTAATGGTTTATAAACTATTTTTTAAAATAGTTCAAAGTGGTTTTTTTATCCAGAACCATCATGAAGTGATGCATGATGAAGACAACCTAGGAAGACAAAACATATTAAAAAGAAAAATAATACCTTTATTGAAAAATGAAAAATATTGCCAAGGGGTTATATAGAGAAAATTAACCACCGGAAGGATAACCAGTTGTCTTAGGAGGACGCAATATAAGGATAAATAGATTTTTAGTGGGTTGGGTACTACAGTATTTGAATTTCATGCACAAAGCTTCCAGCTTTCTAGATTTGGTCTGCACTAGAGAATATGATGAATGGCATAGACCTTGGCAGCATACGTGGTCAAGTGAATGACTATTTGTAAATTACGGGTCAAACACAAACAATTAATCAGATTGCAAGAAACACTCAACAACAAGTTATAACAATACAACATTACATTACAACACATAGTTAATAGTATGAGTGGAAACCTCACTCATACTTTGTTGAAAACACATACAACATTGCAACATCATATACCATGGTCCCTTGAAGAAATATTTCTTTTCTTTGTCTACTTGTTACTTTGTCATCTCAAGCAATTGCCAAGCCAGAATATGAATACGCTAACTGCATCAAAGAAGGTGGAGATTATGCCCCTAATAGAACCTACTAGACCAACCTCAATATCGTTCTTTTTAAGGCTCCTCAATATCGTTCTTTCAATTGCATTCCCTTTTTTATATATATATAAAAGGGTAATTAGTCACTTGTAACTAACTCGTAATCGCCTTGTGGTGCTCCTTCAACGGGGTAAGTTCTTATACGTGGATCAGCACTCTTGGACCTCTCTCCCCTTCTGATTGGGTCTTGTTGGATCAGGAGTTAATTTTAGTGGATCTGGATAAGACCAGCCGGTACAATATATTAATTTATTGTGAATCTATTTTTTCATACCTTGGTAGGACGGCCGAATTGCATTTTTATATTCTTTATGTTTTGGTATGCTTTAAGCAGCGGGTGTGGGGATGTTTACAGTGGCAGTGTTTTTTTTGCTGATACAGTGAATTGCTTTTGATTTCACATTGGGGGAGGCTACGTTTGTTAATTTTGGGCCATTTCTGGGGCCTTTTCTTGTATCTCTTCGTTGGGCTTGTGGGTGTGGGAACCCCTTGTACTTCAACCTCAGCCCACTTAATCATCAATAAAATGTTGTTTGTTTCTAAAAAAAGAAAAAAAAATAGTGTAATTATTCTCTCGTATTAAAAGAAGTCAATACTCCTCTATTTAATGCAGATTTCTAATATCTATTTTTTTTATTTCATTACTTTTCTTTATCCATAAAAATTAAACGCGGACGGTATCAGAAATTTATAATATTTATGCACGTGTTCATGTTAGATTATACTTATATTCCATTGCTCTGATACTTCTAATTCAAATATTCCATGACTCTAATTAATACTTCTAATTCAAATTAAATGGTACATATATATATCTTTGTTTTATTTGTATTATACACTATTGATATTATTAGTTCAAGTATTTCAAAATATTTACGGGTTCTTATTTGCAACTCACCACTAAGAAAAATAAATATAAATACAGTCGTTATATTAGGTGATAAATTTGAATTGTCAAATCACTCTACAAGTTCAGTTCTTCAACTGTAATTGTTTTTGCTAACTATTTCCAATAATTGTATTTTGGTCAAAGATAAAAAAATTACTTACTCGACCGTACAAAAAGAAATAAATAAAGACAAATACCTGACATCACTCCATAGAAAGGGTGGAATTATAACTAAAACCAAAATTTGAGAAACTATTACGTACTTCACCTCAGTTTATACTTTATATATTACTATGATGTTAAGGGCATGAACATTTTGAAACTTTCAAATGCTTCCAATAAGAATAATATTCAACTAATATTTTTTTATTGATACCCGGCATGTTATCGATAGTTTTTACAAATCAATATTGTAAAATGAGAACATGTAGCATGATTAACTAGCATGAAAGTGATATTTTGGATTTGACTCGATCGAAATAGATGTATTCCCTTTACGTTTCCCGTAATACTAATTTTTACCTAATCTTTTTATGGTTGACCTTCAATTAACAAACCCCATGGACTAAATCAATCGATGACAAATTCTTTTTCCCTATTTATTATACGTATCCAAGTGCACTCTAGCAACTTAAGTATTTCATTAATGCCTTGATGAATGTTTCTTTCCACGAATAGGTCAACTTTTACCAAGCACTAGGTATTATATAGCGTAGTATAGTCCTTCGTCTCTATAAATACAAAGGGGCTATAGCAACACAGCTATATCCCCATAACCCAATAATATTGGTTCTATCTTTTTGTTCACTTAATTTGTTATCTAGCCAAAGATAAAGTACTCATCATTCATTCCATAATATAAATGGCGTCCCAGAAGTATTTCTTTGTTGTCCTCTATGCCTTTGTGTTTGCAGCTTTTGCATCTACAGCATTCTCATCATTGTCACCTGATTACTATGACTACTCGTGCCCTAACGCTTTGAGCACCATTAGAGGCGTTGTGGAGGCTGCAGTGCAGAAAGAGTATCGTATGGGCGCTTCTCTGCTACGCTTGCACTTCCATGATTGTTTTGTTAACGTAAGACTTCCTATATTTATGTGTTATACATGTACGTATGTTAGTATAATAATTTTTGAATAAATAGTTTACAGTATAAGGAGTTTTTATATTATTATTTAATTACAGAAGTTATGTATAATAAATTTATTAATTTTTATAATAATTATTTTAAAAGTCATAATAAATTTTTAATTAGTTGACATTTTTTATACTAACGTTAAATTAAACTCATTTTTTTTTCGTAAGTGTATGTTTGTATGATAATAAGTTCTTAGTTAATGTAACGGTTGGAGTCTGATCATCACTTGGTTTTGTAATGGTGACTCAGGGTTGTGATGGTTCAATTCTACTAGACCCTTCACCCACCATTGACAGCGAAAAAAATGCAAATCCTAATTTCCAATCTGCTCGAGGATTTGAAGTGGTGGATGAGATCAAGCAGGCTGTGGACCAAGCGTGTGGAAGACCAGTTGTTTCTTGCGCAGACATTTTGGCTGTTGCCGCTCGTGACTCTGTAGTTGCGGTGAGTAATACTACTTACTATCACTATATTTATCAGTATAGTTTATATTTTTATTGTGCTTAATATTTTGAATTGATTTAGTCCATAGTCCAACTTTTATATTATTCGGTTACCGTGTCAAATAGAGCAAGTATAGGATAATGACATTTTTGGGAACAGGTAAACCGTACTACTGTAAAAATTTCTTTTCTTGATTTTCTGACTCAGTTTGCATATGACATTTAAATATAAAAATAGACTTTGAATACTTTACAACCTTTACCCCCAATAAAAAGAAAGTGTACGCCTTTTTTACTCTTTCTTCTATCTTCCCTTTTTGTCAATAATTTCATATTTTTCAAATAGTGTAACGTGAATATATAAATGTGTCATAAAAAAATATTTTTTATTAATTAAAATATTTTTTTATGTATTTCAGATTTTTTATATAAGTTTATATAAAAATTTTTATAACAATGAAAGAGATAAGAAGATAAGAGAGAAAATGTTGATAGGATGAACAATATGATAAATATAAAGAAAAAAAAGGTAATTATAAAAATATTATTAGAATAAATATAACTCTAGTTATTGGAGTGTAATCATTTGGAGAAGTTATTAAGAGTCTAAACGAATCTTTACCTATGTATTCAAAATTTTTAGTTTATAAAAAAATTAATAATATTTAATTACTTAAAATAATGGATAATTTTAGGTAACCTAATAATTTCTTGTGGGTTAATTTAGAAGTCAATGTTCTAATTAAATTTGAGTATTCAAATTTGAGGGTCATAACATTGTTTTTAGTAACATGAAAGAAAATTGATGTTAACAATTATGTGCACCCACCATGCAGCTAGGGGGACCAACATGGAAGGTGAGACTGGGGAGAAGAGACTCCACAACAGCAAGCCGAGATGCTGCAAATGCAAACATTCCAGCACCATCTTTCAGCCTTTCTGAACTCATAAGCAACTTCAAGAGCCATGGCCTAAACGAGAAGGACCTGGTAGTTCTTTCTGGAGGCCACACAATTGGATATGCACGTTGCACAACGTTTAAGGACCACATCTATGATGACTCTAATATCAATCCCCACTTTGCAAAACAACTAAAATACATTTGCCCTAGGGAAGGAGGTGACTTCAACCTTGCTCCTTTGGACCGCACAGCAGCGAACTTTGATTCAGCCTATTATGGTGATTTGGTCCACAAGAAAGGGATTCTTCACTCCGATCAGGAACTGTTCAACGGTGGTTCCACCGACGCCTTGGTGAAAAGATATAGCCACAATACCGTGGCTTTCCACAAGGACTTCGCAAAGTCTATGATTAAGATGGGAAACATAAAGCCCCTCACCGGGAGTCAAGGTGAAATTCGTTTCAGCTGCAGGAAAGTGAATAGCGAGTAAGGAAAATTGTTTTGCACGAGTTTGAATTCATCAAAATTGTAATGTATCGTGTGTACATGTATCCTTCATGATACAAGAAACGTTTTCAACGTTTATTTGTTTTGATTAAAAGGACTTTGTATAATTAGCAACCACCTAACCAACGTTAAAATGCGAGGACAAAACTATATATATATATAAAGTCGTCTTCGACGATATTTTTCTATTTCCCCCTAAACCCACCCGAAACCACCAAAACCACTACAAGCCACCACCCAGTTGCCACAAGATAGCCACCAAAAATCTATAACCAACAATCAACAACTACCAAAATATAGAATGAGAGAGAGGAAGAGAAGGGAGGACTATTACAAGAACTGCAACCCACATGGTCCTCCCGTTGTTGAATATTCTCCAGCTAAAAGTCAAAATATGGTTTTTATGGATGGTTTAACAAAACATGTATAAATTACAAGAACTGTTTTTTAGTGGGTACACTTTCTCTTTGTGGTATTCCACCCATTAGACCACTGATGGGAAGAAGAAGGGGAATGGAAGGGAAAAAGGACAATGGGAAGGAGAAGGAAGGTTGTTGACGATAAAAAAAAAAAAAAAAAAAAACTTCTTTATTAGTGATGGCTTTCGCTAGTAAGAGAAATTGACAGTCAAATTTTGAAATTACAAATAAGCTAGTAAGAGTGTTTGGGATTTGTGCCTGGAGTTAAAAACCAACAAACATCTATGTCGTTGCTTATAATAAAAAATATTTTTTCAAAAATTATTGATTAGCGACAGGTCAATGACCTAGTTGTCGCTAATTAACTTCCGTTGCTGTTTCATTGGTTTGTTGCAGTGAAGACACAAAATATATACTTGAACTCCGTCTTATGCTAATCCAATTCCAAGAGAGAATTCCAGTTGCCTTTTCAATCTCAGAGACTTCCACACTTTTGATTTGAACATTAAATAGTTATCCACATTCCAAATGGCCTAAATTATGGAATGCCAATTACTAGTGTTAGATAGCCTTTTATAATAGGCCTTTTACATCAGTTAATGGTATAAACAAAAGGAGTGATATTTTTGTAAATATTACAAACTTATATTAGTTGTTTTTATCCAATGTAAAATCTCTTTTAAAATTGCTTGTTCAAGCACCACATCCTCCTTACTTTGCGTATTTGTCCACTAACCTCCTACACCCTTCGAAACCAAACCCCATCGACGATTAGGCTTCATGTTGTCATCCCTGCTGTTGCTTGTGGTCGTGTTGCCACCAAACGCTGCCACCCAACATTCCTTCGAGCTGGTTAAATCCTTTTCCCCATGTCATCTCTACTTGTGCTTATTTTGGCTAATGAGGAGTAAGCTTATTTTGGTTAATCACTACAACAAATTAATTTTGGAGCACTAGTAAGTAACATTTGAAGCACTACGAAATAGGTCCTTCATTGCGTTATATGGCTTTTAAATTTTTATGTGTGTGAAATATGCATAAATGTGTTGGTTGGAAATGTGCATAAATTATTTTATACGTGTAATTAGTAATTTATTATATGTCATGTCTCTGTAATAATTTTCTACCATAATTAACTATTTATATATATTATTAAATTAAAAATAAATAGTCATACACTAACTTTTTACTTTATCTTAATTATTAAATTAATATATATATATATATATATAATATAATATTTTTACTTTTGAAATAAAATCCATAACTTTATAAAAATATTAAAATTAATTAATAATAAACACTCTTAATTTTAAATCAAATCAAGTTTAACTCATCTTATTATAATCTACAATGATTTTACCACCACACCAAACATGTGATCACCTACGAAATTAAATACAGTAACAAAAATTAGTTTCTTCAAAGCACAAGTTTAATTCATCTTATTGTAATCTACAATGATTTTACCGCCACACCAAACATGTGATCACCTACAAAATTAAATACAGTAACAAAAATTAGTTTCTTAAAAGCAAATATTTAATCATCAAAATTGACTTAAAAGTTAAAATCATATATATATAATTTTTTTTTGCACGTGATACTTTTGGCGCTACCCAATATAACAAAAATGTCATTTACAATGCTTTGGTGTTGGATTAGCCTCCATGAGTATAGCCTGTATCTAACATAAATTGAATTGTTTATATATAGACAATGTAATTTTATATTAATAGTATGACACATCATATTAATCAATTCTGTTAGAAGAAAATTCATATTCATTATTATTAATAGAGTTAAATATAGTTCATGTAAAACAAGTAATTTTTTATTTTAGTTTTTATAATTTTTTTTAATAATTTATATCCTTCTAAAATTTGAATTTAGGTTTTTGATCTTTATTACTATATGACACTTATTAGTCACATATATATTCAAAGGAAAGTAAAGTGACCAATATAAGTTATACACATTAGTGTATGTGATATCATATTAGCATATGATATTTTAAAAAAAGAATAGATCTCTAAAATAAATGTTATTTATCTATCTTAAAATGAAAATTAGAGATTAAAAATAGATAGTTCAAATTTTAGAGAAATAAATATCAAATAAAAATATTTTATAGGACCAAAATCAAGATTTGCTCATTTTATAGAAACCAAAATAAGTGATTACAACTTTTTGAAGGATAAAAATCGATAAATTTTTTTTTACAAGAACTACCATTAAAACTCACTTATTTTATAGGGACTAAAAATATATTTAAACCTTATCCATATATCAAATATTAATATAAGATATCATACTTGTAGGGTAGACTTACAATATTTATATTAATAATTTAATTTTTATTAAACAAAAGTTATATTAATATCGGCAATCCTAACAATGTTTTTTCTCTATCAATTAATGACAATTTTATTTTGTAGCTTACTTTCCGGGTGGTTGTTATATGTGTATAAATTCGAATTTTAAACATGATTATAATGAAAAATTATCATAGTTTACATGTTGTTTTTACAAATATTATAAAATGAGTACAAATAACTAATCTTTTTCTACATATAGATATTGTTTGGAATTGATCTATAGTGTTACGTGCACATATGCCTTATTGAACAATTTCACAAAATTAAACCAACTTCATGGCCTTCTGCTTTTTATTAAATCATTTTTCTTTTTTTTTTATAAATTCTCAATGGCTGATAATTTTGTTTATAAGTTACGCGTACACTCAATTATTCCATGCAATTATAATTATTCATTGTTTAGGTAATATTTTGACCATTTTTTTTTTTACTTTTCCTTTTCTGTAAAGATGTCGAGGCAAATGTTATTTTAAAAAGAAAAGGTCTGAAAAATAAAAGTATTTTTTAAATGAACAAAAGCCTAAAAGAAAAACTACTATACTAAAACGGTTAAACCTACTACCAAGAAAACTATACTTAAACCTAGTAAAAAATCCCATACTTTTAAGAAAAGATAAGTTAAAACAAAATAGGTAGGCTAAACTCTAAACTATATTCCATCTATTTTCTCCCTTTAAATGAATTTATCTTTATTTCTTGTGTTCCATGCTTAACAATAACATCACCAATGATGCTCTTAAAAAAGAGAGAAAAGAAAAACAACCCGAACGGACTCGACGAGGCACAGAAAAGTTCTTTTATCTGATTTCTTGCACAAATTAAGTACACTTTGGGAAGTTAAGTTCTTCCCTAGTTCCTCATCAACGCTTACAATAAATATTTCTTTCCGTCAAAATGGTCTTTTGCAGGGCCAAGTCCACCCCCACCACCACTACCCCAGGCATCGTATATATAGGGAAGGCACTATTATGTACGAGTATTTCTATGTTCATAGTTGATGTAACTGGTTTGACAGAGTCTGATGAATCACTTGGTTTTGTGATGGTGATTCATGGTTGTGATCGTTCAATTAATTACCCCACACCTATATATCATTGACAGCGAAAAGAATGGAAATCTAACTTCCAGTCTGCTCAAAGAAAAGGATTTGAAGTGGTCGCTTAGATCAAGCTGGCTGTGGACCGAGCAAGTGGACAAGTTGTTTCTTGTTCTAACATAATGGTTGTGGCCGTTTGTCGTTTTTTGGTAAACAAAAGATTTTATTACAAAATGCATCACGAAGGATTCTATTAAGTGTTAGATATTCGTTTACATTAGAGTGTTTAGTCATCACGTGCAAATCGACATCTCGAGATATAACGAGAACAATTTTTGGAGGACCTATAAAGACTTTATGTTAGGATCTTTTAGGGTATCATAGAGGATTTTTACTTTAATAGAGTTCCCCACTGATACCCGTCTTTGTTCATAGGACTTTGGTTCCTATATTTGACTTTCGTTTATAAAACTTTATTTGGGATGTTTTCTCATATTTGTTTTCTTTTGTAAACACATTCGTTTGTGAAAAATATCATTAAAGTTTGGAACTAGAATAAACGTGCATGGGTCAGCCTTAGAGGCATAATGCATTGTGCTACGTAGAAGATAATTAATACTCAAGTTATGAGGACCTATCACTATGGTTCATTTGTTATGTTTCTTATTATTACGAGTGATAGGATAATGGACAAAGTTGGAGAATGTTGATTTTATTTTCTATTGACATGGTAAGAATTGGTACACTAAAGCAAATCTCCAAAATAGCGAGAAACCAGTAGAGACAATTAAGTAGTCGTCGCACGTAATGACTGTCAAGCCATAAATAAGTGAAACCGATGCTAAAGCAAAATTAAAAAAAAAAAAAATTTAACACCAACGACCAAGCACTCATTTGTAATGTTTTAAAGATAATTAATTTCCTTTTTTTTTACATGTATTTTTATAGGCAAGCGACCACTAAGTTTTCACTTGTATTTTTTACAGGTAAGTGATGCCTTCACTGTCACTGGTAAATTTTGTAGTTAAGCAACAACCTTAAAGAGCATCAAAACTAAAGATACCCTGCTTTGGTGCCCAATTTAAAATTTAAAAAATTGAACCCCTTAATTAAGTGATGACCAAGTCATTGTTAAAGCCACCGCTATTAAGTGTCAGGTTGACCGTCGCTTGTAACCCCTTTTTACTATCACCCCTTCCCCCTACTCTGTGAACCTCCCTCCCCCGTCATCCTTTTCTTTCTCTCCTATTGATTATGATTATTAGGGGTTCGTGTTTTATAGTTCAGTGGTTTGTGGTTTTGGGTCAAAAAGGGATATCATTATCGGTTTTCGACAATGTTTCTTTTTTTTCCATATATTAGATATTTGTGTTGGTCTATGCTATGCATTAGTCGTCACTTTTAGATGTTTACTTTTTTTGCCAACAAAAATCAATTTGCAATAAGCTAAAGAAAGACATCCCACTTTCGTTGATAGGAGTTAACATGACTTAACTTAGATTACTAATCCGACTCCATTTGAGATTGACATGGATGGGTTGGACTTTTTGAAATTAGATTAAATGTGTATTTTGAAGAAGAATTTAAGTTATTTTTTTGGATTGTCTTAAGATTTGGTATTATATATTTTTTTTAAAAAAATATTTTTTTAACAATGATGTACTGATAATAATTTTTTTAATTTAATAGAAATTATTTTGTATAATATGTTATTATATTTATAATTATATTATTTACTCTCTATATATAATACACTTAATTTAAATTTTATATTTCTTTTATTCTATAATTTAATTATATATAACGTTATAACTAATTGATACGATATTTTAAGAAGTTAAATTTTTATTTTATTTCACAAATTTCAAATTTTTATTGAATTGATTTTAAACTTAAATAAATGTTGTAATCAAAATTTCAAATCAAATAAAGATAAAAATAAATTGATTTTTGCTCATTGGTTGCTTAGCTAACTATAAAAGTAAAACTTGCAATCACTTAAACTAGCTTTCCGCAATGGCTTATTAATGTTTTTATTATTGTGGTAACTGTTGCACCAAGAGTGTAGTGCCCACGTCCCATCCCTCAACCTTTGTAACTGTCCATTTTGAAACTTTTTATGGTTACACAAAACTGTTGTGATTCAGATAATAGCATAAGAACACACAACTAAAATAAAAGATGAGAAAAACACACTACCCAGTGGCAAAGAATGTAATTTACTAATAAAGTAATTACAACAAAAGAACAAGGAAACAATTTGGGAATTTTCTCCCACACTGCTGGGATACTCTTTGTTATTTTTCTCTCGGTGGTGTATCTTTCCTACTGCCTACGCTCCCCTTATATAAGGGAAGGAAACTGCGTAAGTGAAGGAGAAAACGCGTAACGGAAGAAGAATTAAAAAGAAAAAAAACGGTGGCCGTTTTATTGACAATAAAAACGGTGGTCGTTTTATTGACAATAAAAACGGTGGCCGTTTTTATTGGCTTTTCAACAATCTCCCACTTGAAGATTTTGATTAGATTAATCAAATCTTCACACCTTTATTCTTTATCCTTTGCCATACATGTAGCTTACTTTTCCGATAGGTCACAAAGTAGGGATCGACTCCATGCGAACTTGTCAATGCTAACCGGCTTTGTCATAACATCTCGCTAGGTTCTCATCAGTGTGAATCTTTTGCATATCCACACTTCCTTCTTCCACCACTTCTCGAACAAAGTGATATCTTATGGCTATGTGCTTTGTCCCGAATGAAAGGCTGGATTCCTTGAATGTGTAAGGCACTGATCATGTCACAATACACAACAATTTGTTGGCCATTGTGCCCGAGTTCCTCCATTACCTTTTAATCCAAATAGCTTCCTTACATGCCTGGGTGGTTGCCATGTACTCAGCTTCTGTAGTAGACAGAGCTATAACATCCTGTAACTTGGATAACCAACTTACTGCCCCTCCCGCAATTGTAAATACATAGCCAGAGTAGATTTTCTTTTATCCACATCACCTGCAAAATCTGAATCGACATAACCTCTGACAAGTAGTTCTGATCCTCCGTAACATAAAGCAACACCTGAGGTCCCTTTGATATATCTAAGGATCCTCTTAATAGCATTCCAATGTTCTCCACTGTGGATTTCCCATGAATTTACTAACCACTCCCACTGCTTGTGCAAAGTCTGGTCTTGTACAAATCATGGCATACATAAGGCTTCCCACCGCTGATGCATACGGTACTCGAGACATCTCCATCCTCTCTTCTTCACTGCTAGGGCTCATCTTGGAGGATAACTTGAAGTTAGTAGGAAGAGGGGTAGAAATTGGCTTACAATCTTGCATGTTGAAGCGCCGCAAGATTTTCAGTAAGTAATTCTTCTGAGAAAGCCAAACCTTCCTATCTTTTCTGTCTCGGTGAATTTGCATCCCTAAAATCTTGTTTGCAGGTCCCAAATCCTTCATATCAAATTCCTTAGCCAATTGTGCCTTTAATTCTTGGATTTGATCTTTGTTGGGGCCTACCACCAACATGTCATCCACATACAATAGCAGAATAACAAAATCAGTATTACCAAACCTATTGTAATAAGTACAATGGTCTGAGCTCAGTCTATTGTAACCAAGGCTAATAATGAAGGAATCAAATCTCTTGTACCAACACCCTGGGCCTGCTTTAGACCGTCATTTAGATTTGGTCAACCTGCAAAACCAAGTTTTCTTGTGTTTTAAAGCCTTCGGTTGGAGCATATAAATTTCCTCTTCAAGTTCTCCATGAAGAAAAGCAGTCTTTACATCTAATTGCTCAAGATGTAAATCAAATACAGCACACATAGCTAGAACAATTCTGATTGTCGTCATCCTGACAACTGGTGAGAATATCTCATTGAAGTCAATACCTTCTTTTGAGCATATCCCTTTAGTACCAATCTAGCACGATATCTTTCCACTTGATCATTGTCATCTCGCTTGATCTTATAGACCCATTTACAGCCGATGGCTTTCCGGCCCTTTGGAAGTTCCACAAGATTCCATGTCTTGTTCCTGAAAGAGCCTCAATTTCTTCCTGCATTGCAGTCATCCAAAGAGAAGCATCTGAACCACTCACAGCCTCCTGAAAAGTTGAAGGTTCTCCTTCTTCATTTAGAAGACAATACGCATCATGACTAGTCATCACATATTTTGAATGCCAAGATGGTTTGCTCCTTTCGTGTTGATCGTCGGAGTTCTCCATTGCCAACCTCATTTGGCTCCTGTTCTTCATGCTGCCCTTCTAACTCAGAGGAAACTTCAAGTCTTCTTCTCAATTGGCACTGTAACCTTGTCCTCTATCAAGCTGTTATTTGTCTGCTCATTTTGCAGTTCATTTTCTGCAAAGACTACATTCCTGCTAACAATAACCTTGTGGACAGTGGGATCCCACAAGCGATACCCCTTCACATTGTCAGCATAGCCCAAGAAGATACATTTCCTGGATTTTGGATCCAGCTTTGTTCTTTCTTGTGAGTTGTACATTACGTACACAGGACAGCCAAAAACCCGTAAGGATGAATAATCAGCCGGTTTACCATTCCACACCTCCATTGGTGTACTCAAACCAATTGCTGTTGATGGAGATCGATTTATTACATAACAGGCAGTTTTTACTGCTTCTGCCCAAAAAGACTTGGCCACTCCTGCTGTTTGCAACATAGCTCTTGTTCTTTCCAGGAGAGTTCTATTTATCCGCTCTGCTACACCATTCTGCTGAGGTGTATGTGGGACAGAAAATTGTCTGACAATACCCTCTTGCTTGCAGAATGCTAAAAATTCTCCATCTACATATTCTCCTCCGTTATCTGTCCTCAAGCACTTAATTTTCCTCCCAGTCTCAAGTTCTACTTGTGCTTTGAATTCCTCTAACCGAGAAAATACACTTGACTTCGTTTTGATAGGGTACACCCACAATCTCCTAGAGTAATCATCGATAAACGATACAAAATATTTTGCTCCTCCTAGGGATAATACCGGTGATTCCCACACATCTGAATGAATCAAGTCTAATTTGTGTTTACTCCTGGTAGTCGTTTTAGCAAACTTCAATTTGTGTTGCTTACTTATCACACAGTGTTCACAGAAGGGTAAACTTACTTCTTTAAGCCCGGGTAAGAGATTACGTTCCTAAGAATTTTCAGACCACGTTCGACATATGACCAAGTCTGCAATGCCACATAAATGTCACATCTTCCTGACTTGGTGCTGAATCGATGCATTCGCTTCTTGCAACGTATCTCCAGCCAGCATATACAAATTTGCCAAGATCTTCTTAGCCTTCATGACTACCAAGTTCCCCCTCACCACCTTTAAGATTTCATCTTCAACATGGATCTTACATCCGAGATCATCTAATTACCCTATGGACAGTAGATTCTTCTTCAAGTCCTTCACATGTCGTACCCCTTGAATTGTGCAAATAGTACCATCATACATTTTTATTTTGACAGTACCTACTCCAGCAATCTCCAAGGCATGGTTGTTTCCCATGAACACGGATCCACCTGAGATAGGCTCATAAGTGTGAAACCAATCTCGATGCGGAGTCATGTGCCAAGTTGCACCTGAATCCACTATCCATTTATCATGAAACTCCCTTTTACTGTTAGGACTCATTACTGTATCACTCACCAGAATGTCTCCATCTTCTAAGGTATTTGCAACATTACCTTGTGAAGATGATTCTTCAGAGTTCTTTTGTTCATTCTTCCTCTTCCAACACTCTTTCTTCGTGTGCCCTTTCTTGCCACAATAGTAGCATTTGAAATTCTTCTTGCTTCGAGAGTTTGACCTATAATGATTTTGACTCCCACTTGAGCCACGTTCCGTTGATCTTCCTCTCATCATTGTTAAAGCTTCTGCTTGTTTGGAACTTTCCACTTTGCTCATCCTTCTGGATTCTTCTTCAAGAATAGCTCCAGCGACGTCCTCAAAGTGTAATTTCCCATCAATATTATTATTTGTAATATTGATGATGAGTTGATCATACGAGTCAGGTAAACTCTGAAGTAGAAGCCGCCACGTTCATTTTCAACTATATTGAAATCTGCTGCTGATAATTGGGCAAACAAGGTGTTCAACTGGTTGATGTGGTCCGTCACTGATATGGACTCACTCATCCGAAGAGTATAGAGTTTTCTCTTCAAGAATATTCTTGTGTGAAGTGATTTTACCTCATATAGTTTGATGAGGGTATCCCAAATCTCCTTCGCTGTATTCTTTTCTGCCACACTGGATAGAACTGAATCCGCCATTGCTAAGTGCAAATTTGCAATAGCATTGTCATTGATTTCTTTCCACCGCTGGTCCGTGTGAGCCGCGGTTCTTCCTTCAATTGCCTCTATGCAATTGTCTCTCCTCAGAATGGCCTTCATCTTTAATTTCCACAATGAGAAATTACTCCCATTGAACTTCTCTATCTCATATTTCGTTGTCATGGTTTTAAACCGACTTATGCAACCTTCACTTATGAATAGTATTGCCTACTGGAACGACAACGGTAGACCGTGAACAAGTTCACACTACCACACTCCAGTAACAAGAATAACTCTTTTCTGATGTGGAAGATCAGATTAACTGCAACCACAGAGCATACTAAGAATTTTCTCCAACACTATTCTAGTGACTATAGCAGCGGAGCACAACTGACCGGCTCTGATACCACTGTTGTGATTCAGATAATAGCATAAGAACACACAACTAAAATAAAAGATGAGAAAAACACACTACCCAGTGGCAAAGAATGTAATTTACTAATAAAGTAATTACAACAAAAGAACAAGGAAACAATTTGGGAATTTTCTCCCACACTGCTGGGACACTCTTTGTTATTTTTCTCTCGGTGGTGTATCTTTCCTACTGCCTACGCTCCCCTTATATAAGGGAAGGAAACCGCGTAAGTGAAGGAGAAAACGCGTAACGGAAGAAGAATTAAAAAGAAAAAAAACGGTGGCCGTTTTATTGACAATAAAAACTGTGGCCGTTTTATTGACAATAAAAACGGTGGCCGTTTTTATTGGCTTTTCAACAAAAACCACTCTAGGATGGATACAGTGAATATAAAACAGTAGAGTGCGCAAAAATTGATTCACATGGTTCTCTAAGCCTAAGGTCTCATTCAAACTCAATACATTTTGGGAGACTATCAAAGGTTTGCAAGAGCCTTAATTATTGGGAGTCTTTTTTGAACGAGCAGCAATAACTAGATGTATCATGGTTGATTTAGTTTATATGGACCAAACTCATACCGTTCAGCCGAGTTTGAATTATTATTCACCCACCAACCAAAATAGGAAGAAGTATATATTGACGAACTAATGAATTGATGTGAATGTCTTTAGGTCATCAGAAATATCTAACATTGTGTCTATATCATTAAAAATTAATAATATTTTACCATGATATTCTTTAATTATATGACCTCATAAAAAATCTTTATTCTATTAGTATACTTTAAATAAATTTTTAAATTATATTCTCACAAACCATTAGATATTAAATCAACACAAATTGTTATGAACTTAATTCAAATACATTCACTGACAATTTACATATTTCTTATATTATCAACTAATTTCATATTCTCATATCATTACAAATCATATTTGATTTTTTTAAAAGCCAAAAGAAGGAATTAATATAAATAACTAAACTAGAGCGCAAGATATGCCAAGTTTAGCAAATAATCATATTTAGTGTATTACTTATTGGTTAATAATATAAAACTCTTTCCATGAGCAATGTATAAAAACTGAAGCTCAAATTCTACGTTTAGAGACAATTTTATATTTACTTTCAAAATATAATTTGAGGAATATTTGGACACACGTTCGACCCTAAAGTTACATGTCGCTGATCACTTTATCACTTAACCTAATTGACTGCCGGCCAACTATTGATTCTCAACTGCTCTATCTTTCGAATATGATCAATTACATTTCTTACAACCTGCTACATCCATATGTATCAATATTTGTGGTTTACATAATGGTATGTTTAGTCCTTTGAATATATGTATTAATATCTTAATGGAATTTCCAATTGAATGGTTTGACTATATATTACAGCTAGTACGTTTCTCTGTCTAGATTGGCTGTCTCTTACCGTAGTTAAATCACATGCATAGCAAAATAGTGCATGTAAATTGCCGTTTCTTGTAGAACACTGCACCTAGAAATAAAATTGACATTCGTGTGTAGTTCGTTTAGGTAGCTTTATTTTATTGAGAAAAGAAATATATATCGTCAGATCTTCTATTAACATAGTTTTTAAGAAGGGGACTTTTATGAGATTGACTCAATTTTTCTATCTTTGATACTGGACTTTGGTAGCTGGGATGAAGGGAATTAAATTACTAATTGAAGTGATACCTAACAAGGCTGTTTGTGTTAGAATGAAAAAAAAAATTAAGCACAAGAAATTTTAATTACATCTATTTAATTCTCATCTTTTATATCACCAAGTTTTCATCCTCTATATATCTTATCATATGAGTAGCTTTAGACGTACAAAGCTCCAAGCAAAGAAGAATATCAATTTCATGTATGTTCACGTGTTCAAACCCAACCCTCTAGTTTTATGGAAGTGAAGTGAAAGGAAAAAGATGAAATAAAAATTTTAACTTTTACTGTTTGTTTGAAAGAAAAAATAGGAAGGAGAAAAATTAATATACTTATGAGTTACCCGAAAAAATGCCCCTCAAATTAGAATGAAACGGGGAGGGGGAATGATCTCTCTCTCTTTTCATTTTTGTTTGTTTGTTTTAATTTCTCAAAAATTAATTAAATATTTTTTAATAACATAAAAATTAAAAAATAATAAACAATTTCATGTTAAGAAAAGAATGGTGGAGAAAAAAAAAATCATTAGTATAAAAATATTTTTCATAAAATTTTTATTTATTTTTACTTTTTTTTTCTACTCATCCATTCAAACGAAGAAAAATTTGTTCTATTTCTTTCTTTTTTTTTTTATCCATCTAAATACATTTTTTTTTACTCTATTTTTATTCTTCCTGTTCTTTTCCAACTTAAATTTTTTTCTCTTTACTTCGCTTCTAACAAAACAGTGCTAATGAATTCATCTCCATCAATCGTTAGTGAAGGTTGAGGTTTATTGAAGAGATCAAGCAGATTGTTTAAAGACGGAAAGTAGCATAGATAAATTAATTTGGATGAAGTTCCTTCCATCAAATTTCCATCGGCATTTCATTGAAGTCAGGGCTTCAATGGGGGCAAGAAATGATCAATGATGGAGGGTTTCTAGTCAATCTGTAGGTGTCTCACTAGAAATTCTTCTTTTAATTTTGACAAATAAAAAGTAATTAAAATTATTTAAAATTATATTGTATTTTCCAAATTCTTTCTCTCTTAAACCAACCGCGCTGCATTTTATGATGTTGCACAGATAAATAATTACATTATCCTTTAAAATTACTTCGTCCAAACGCTACTTAAGGCATCATCACTATAAATTTTATAGGTTCTTTCCTGTGAAAAAACTACTCGATTTAGTATACTCAGGGGTTTGATAAAAAAAACTGAATCAAACTTAACTATAAAAATTAAATTGGTTTTATAAAAAAAACAAAAGAAAATCTACTTTCAATTTTTCTTTTAGAAATTAATGGAAAAAAAACAGTTGAATTTAATTTGAAACAATTCAGTTTAATTTAGTAAACAGTTTAATTCAAATATGATAAAACAGTTTGCTTAGTAAAAAAATAATTCGATGTTCAATTTGAGTGAATTGTTTTTTTTTTTTTTTGTTTAATTTGATTCGAGTAACTATGTATTCAGTTAAATTCAATTCTTATACAATGCAGTTTAATTCATTTTTTGAAACATCCCTAAGTATATTATATTGTTATTCAAAGTGAAGCGGTTAATGATAAAATCTCACAATTATTTTTTAAAAATGCATCTTTATTCATTTAAGAAAATAAATTAGCTTATTACATGTAAGATGAATGTCCAAAAATAATTTCCAATATGGTATTATATTTACTCTTTTCAATTACAAAGAAACACGGTCTATTTCAAAATTTCACTTATTTAATGAGTACCCTTTAAAAAAAACTTAGGTTATATTTTTTAAAACATTTTTTTAGAAGCCACTCGTTTTAACTTTTAAAACAAACATTAAAAAAATTATTAATGTATTTTCTTAATAATATTAAAACATTAAAACTTTTTTATTAAAATAATCATGTAGTCGAAAATGGATGTATCCAATGCTTATTCCCCTTTTATAATTTACTTCATTTTCATTAGTCGTTGTGCATGGTTGGCGTACATATATCAATTATCAACCAATACAGTCGACTAAATCAAATATCACCGAATCATTCTTTATTTTAGGATTTCTTAACTCATAATTAATACCTACAAGAATGTTTCTTTGAGGTGAAATGGTCTTTTTCATAGGCTCAGTCCACAAATCACAAGGTATTATATGGTGAAGTTTACAAGTATGTTTTTCAATGAACCGACAATGAAAAATAATGATATTCTTTCCACAGCTAGCGTTTCATGCCTCTATAAATACAACAATTAATGTAGAAATAGCAATCCAAATAAATTCCAACACATAATATAGGTTTTAGCATTGGCCACTAGAGATCTTGTTAATTATCTAATAGCCGCCTAATATACTTTCCTGATCAGTCATTGCAAAATACTACCAATTGAATGGCATCGGGTGGGTATTTCTCTGTTCTTCTCCATGCCTTTGTGTTTGCAACTCTTGCAACCTCAGGTTTGTCACAATTGTCACCTAATTACTATGATTACTCGTGCCCCAACGCTTTGAGCACCATCAAAAGTGTGGTAGAGGCTGCAGTGCAGAAAGAGTACCGTATGGGCGCTTCTTTGCTACGCCTGCACTTCCATGATTGTTTTGTTAACGTAAGACTGTTTTTATGTACATCTAGGTTATACAACTATATCTTTGATAATTAATTTTAAACGTTAATTAACTGTCACATAATTATCTAGAAAAATAATATATATTTATCTTTTAATTTTAATAATTTAAGTAAGATTTAAAAAAAATATATTTTTATTCTTTACAATAACTAAGAGTTCTCAATATATTATTTTTTTAAGATGCACATTACCTTAGACATATCATTGGAAATGCTGGAGTAATTCTTAGATGAGGTAAATATGTGAGTTTACTTGGTTTTGTGACGGTGATTTAGGGTTGTGACGGTTCACTTCTACTAGACCCTTCACCCACCATTGACAGCGAAAAAAATGCACTTCCTAATTTCCAATCTGCTCGAGGATTTGAAGTGGTGGATGCTATCAAGCAGGCTGTGGACCAAGCATGTGGTAAACCAATTGTTTCTTGCGCTGACATATTGGCTGTTGCAGCTCGTGACTCCGTGGTTGCGGTGAGTAATATTACAATATTACTAAATATATAACCTCAACTATGTGTTAATTAAATGTTTATTATATTTAACATTTTTAGGGTTAAATATGTTTTGGGTTTTTATTTTCTGCATCTTTTTTTAATTTATGCAATATTTATCGTCATTTGTCTTGGCCTCTATCTTAAACCTATCGTCATTAACATAAAGATTTTAAACTACAGTGTGGTTGTTGCGATTTCGGTTTTGTCCTCATCTTTGATATTGTGAAAAAATAAAGACAAATAAGGTTGCGGAGACTTAACAATCTTAAATTGCTGCGGAAATTGTCTCGGAGGGCGTTTTATAAGACCATGACCAAAATTGTCTTATATTCCGACAAATATACCAGTTTTTGTTTTATATTCCTACAAAATATAACAAATTTTATTTTTATTGCTTATCAATATAGTTATATATTTTTATTATTAGTCCTTATTTTTATCTTTCTTTATAATAATATAATATTTTTATTTTTAGTCTTTATCCTAACATTAATAAAAACAAATAGAAATAAAAAATAAAAAATTGCAATTACTAAAAACAAAATAACTATATTTAGAGTGACATAAAATATATTTAAACCATATTTTTATTATTCTTAACGTTTTGAATTGAATAGGTCGATAGTGAAATATTTATATGTATTAGTTAGGATATATAGGATGGGACTGGGCATAAGATGATTTTTTTTCGAAAACTTTGACTAAGCAAAAGTCAAAAGTCAAATAAATAATGTATTACAAAAAAGTGATGTAAACTTATTTTCTAGGGGATCGCTGACTCAGTTCGAATATTTAGAATTGGAGAGAATCCTTATGGTTCTTTTTTATTTCTCTAATTATTATGAAAAAAGAATGGACAATGAAGTAGTATAAAGTTTCTCTTACTCATATCCGTATAAATTCGTATACTATACTCAAGCTAAATAGCAGAGCTTTGTTCCCTATAACATGAATGAAATAAGTTGTGAAGGAGAATTATGTGCATGCGCCATGCAGTTAGGTGGGCCAACATGGGATGTGGAACTGGGGAGAAGAGACTCAACCACAGCCAGTCGCGCAGCAGCAAATCAAGAAATTCCAGCACCATTTTTCAGCCTCTCTCAACTCATCACCAACTTCAAGAACCATGGTCTTGATGAGAAGGACCTTGTTGTTCTTTCAGGAGGCCACACTATTGGATATGCACGTTGTCTTTCATTTAGGGATCGTATCTACAATGACACCGACATCGATCCTAACTTTGCACAATACCTTAAATACATTTGCCCAAGAAATGGTGGTGATTCCAACCTTTCTCCTTTGGACCCCACAGCTGCCAACTTTGACTTAGCCTATTACTCTAGTTTGGTTCAAAAGACTGGCCTTCTTCACTCTGATCAAGAACTCTTCAACGGTGCTTCTACTGATGCACTGGTCCAACAGTACAGCTACGATACCGAAGGTTTCTTCGAGGACTTCGCCAATTCGATGATTAAGATGGGAAATATTCAGCCGCTTACTGGGGATCAAGGTGAAATTCGTGTTAACTGCAGGAAAGTGAACTATTAATTATGTAAGGAGTGAAGTATATGTAGTAGAAATGTGGAGGCTACAAATCACATGTGATAATTTGTTAAGTGCGTGTTTGTAAATGCCCTTCTTTGATTGGGGGATTATGTATAAGCATTATTAAACTATTATGAAGTGTATGGAATAAACAAGTTCAATTGTATGTTCAAAAATGGGATTCTTAATTTTGGAAATACGCTATGTTTTTTGGCAAGCTAGAGAGGCCTGATTTCCCTTTAAAGATCGAGGATTTTATGACCCCTCTGTACATCAACATTGATTCCAACACGTCCAGGTGTTTCATTGGATCTAACGATTTGTGATATTGCTCCATTACTGGGAGTTGTTACAAATTTGTGTAATGAAAAATAACATGATCTGTTCAGAAAAAGAGGTTGGTTGATAGCAGGTACCTCATTGTTGACACGAATTACCTTAATCTTTTTTTTTTTAATAAGCAAATTTATATATACTTATCGTATCTTCTGTCTAGGACTATAGATAAGAAAAAAAAAGACCTTAACAAGAATGTTCACGTCTATAATCGAAGGTTCCTCCTTGCATAGTCACAAAGTATACCTAATTTGATATCTTTCTTTTCCCTCCCTCTATTCTCTATTTATACTCACTTTTTGGGTTGGTACTATGCGGTCCCTCCTAGAGAATTGGCTGGGATGAGTTTGAATGATCGGGAAGGCCGAAGGCCGACCGATGCATAGCCCCAAGTGTCAAGTAAAAACGACAAGCACTTTGAATAGCTAGGTTGTCATTTAGTGATCATACTGGTGTTTTGGTATCCGGTCGATTAGCTATATCGAGGTTGGTTAATTCCTTGGTCCACTTTGCCAACCCGGTCCATAACCGAGATAGGTTTGAATGGTTAGGAGGGCCGAAGGCTGGCCTATACACAGTTCTCCAAGTATCGAGTGAGACGAAGGGTGCTTCAGTTTAAACTATTGCGAGTTCAGTTCTTTTTCTTGACAATTGGGACAAGCTTGGTTGCTCTACGTAGTTGGCTTCTGCTTGATAGTTCTCTTCGAAGTGTGCCTCAGGCAATCGTTGGTCGACTGCCATTGACAGGTCTTTTGCCCTGGGCAGTCATTTTAGAGGGGTCTTTAGACCGCCTCTCTCAGGGTCTTCAATTCATCCTTTGGGGGGGTCTTTGGACAGCCTCTCTCAAGGTCTTTAGTTCATCCTAGGGGGTTTTTGGAATGTCTCTCTCAAGGTCTTCAATTCATCCTAGGAGGTCTTTGGACCACCTCTATCAGGGTCTTCAGTTCATCTTTGGGGGTCTTTAGACCGCCTCTCTCAGGGTATTCAATTCATCTTTGGGGGTCTTTAGACCGCCTCTCTCAGGGTATTCAATTCATCTTGGGGGAGTTTCTGAACTGCCTCTCTCAGGATCTTCAATTCATCTTTGGGGGTCTTTGGATCACCTCTCTTAGGGTCTTCAATTCATCCTAGAGACTCTTTGGACCACCTCTCTCAAGATCTTCAATTCATCTTGTTCTTGCTATTGAGGAGCAATTGCAAGCAACTTCCTTTTATTTTTATTTTACTGATTCCCATATCTATCATTTTTCAGTAATTATACAAATTATCTATCAAACATTGTTAGGCAAAGAAACAAAGATAATTATGTTTAACTGAAAATTATTGTCAGCAAAGCTTATTTGCTCAAGCTACCTAAATTTTAAACACAATCATACGTCCTAAATATCAATGAAGCTATTTCAATAAATTTAAATATAAAGAATAAATCTTTGCTTCGAATATGGGCATAGTGGTGCATCTTTTGTAGTAGTAAACTATACCTTTCCATGGTACAACAATCAATTTCTAAACATAAATTACAAATCTAATAATTTGACCATTATAGTGACCAAGACATACTACAACCAACAGATGAGTTCATTAAACACAATCAACAATATATTGAAGAGACATCACCTAATTGATGCACCAATATCATCATAAATAGATAAACCATTACTTCATTCATGAAGACATTAACATATAAAAAAAATCAATCTGGTTCTATGATCAGTGTTTATTTCAAGTTTAATTATTCACAAGAACAAGGGATAACATAACTAAGTTATTGTCAAACATATCAACATGATATTAGGGGTTGAATAATGAAAACCACATTCTAGAATATTGCTACTTTATTTTCCAGTTCTATCACACATATAGAAGAAGAGATATATCTGAATGTTGTGTGTTGTATGTTTACGAATGAGTCTTATTTAGGGTACAACAAAATCAGTTATAAATATTACATACATTAGAATAAATCAAATCCCTAAAGTTGTGGTGATTACATCACTAAATTCTAATAACAACTATTTACATATTTACCAACATAAAATATCTATCTAACAACATAAAATCTATTTTGTATGTGCATAATGTACATATCAAGATGAAATAAGGAAAGTAACTTCAGAGTTCAAATAACATGCAAGAGTACAAGAAATCATTGGTATATTAGAACATACATTTATTTAATATCACATGTCTTGAATGAAAAGTAATCATTACCTTCTTGTGATAATGACCCGTGTAGCTTATATACTCCAATGGAAATTGAGTGCCTCTAGATAACTTGTCAAGAATTGATATTAGTTCCTCAATGCAAGATACTTCTTCAACTGGATTAACAAACAAATTGAAGCAGGTGGTGCATCTAAGTAAAAGACTACACGAGGTTCATATGTAATTTTGGCATCATGCATTTTAGTTGGTAAGACATAAAAGTAAAAGTCTTCTGGTAATTTTTCTCTTCTCTCCCTATTGTATAAGCAAATTGTACCATAAAAGGGCTCAACCAATATTGCTTGAAATTGTAAAGACTGAACCTTTATAGAAATCTTTATTCTATGCGATAGAGGAGTTTCCATTATCCTTGATCCAAATATCAATGCCCTCTCATTTTCCCAATCAAATGCAGACTCATAAGCAGGAAGAGGAGATTAACCAATATGCTTCAGAACATTTGAATGCAGCAAGTCACCATCAACACCTTCGGTAAACTACCTTCTCGACGTACTAGGAATGTCACCTTTGCTAATATCGTCACCCTTTGTTCGCCTTGCCCCAACGAGTCGCATTTTAGTCTCAATGTCAATGTCAGGGCCTTCATATATCTGGTTATGAAACGACGGCGATCCGACAATTTCATAGTGTCCATACTTGTTCTCGTCTTTGACCCAATCTGTGGTGTAGGAATGGACTAGTTCGTTGAGGTGTGGCCACTGCTTCAGATTCTCCTCGAACGTGTTGCACCATCGAGTGGTGGCCAGCATGGAGTCGCGGTGTTGCCGAAGGTGGAGCATCGCAAATCTAGGGTTTTTCGCACGAGAAATGGGGGAGACTACATCGTTTCCAGGTTCGATGCTAGAGAGAGAGGTTAAGGAGAAGAAGAAGGAGGTTGTTGAAGTGCAAAGCGAAGAAGCCGTTCACCATTTCGCGTGAAAATCGATTCTCGACCCCCAAAGGCCCAAACAAAACCATTGATGAAGAGATTGAGTTTGATCGGCGGATCCGGGAGTTCCATTTCGCTTCGTTGGCTGTTGAGCCCATGCGAAGGTCTCTCCCAAAGCTCCACATAGTTTTGTAACTTCTTTGCACGTTGGTGTTGTGGAAAAGTTTTTGTTGCCTCGCCGGCGGGCTCAGCATTGAGGGCTCCCAACGCCAGCAAGGGAGGGCCCGATAGATCTGTGCACAACGGGGATGGATCTACGACACGGGGGCAAACCTATGTTGTTGGTGCTGGAGTCAAGCCAAATTTAGGATGGGAGAAGACGTCTCTCCGTGCAGGCAAGGGCGGGCACCAACGAATTTTTGCACAACGAGGACGAACCTGAGTGGATCTTCCCCTTTACCGCTTCCTGCCTCAACTTCCAGAGCTTCCTCAACTCCATCAGTCGCTACCTTCTTCGCTTTTGAGTGCAATGGTCATTAGGAGTAATTTTCTCAATGATCCTACAGTGGACGCCAATGTTCACGCACTACAAAAAAATATCATTTTAGCCACGGAAATTAGCGACGGAAAAAAATCGTCACCAATTAGCCACCGAATTAGCGACGGAAATTGGAAATAAGAGAATCATACAAATTTGCGACCGATTTAGCGACGGCATTAGCAACGGAAATTCAAAACACCTACAACGTATGTTTTGCGACGGAATTAGCGACGGAAACCTGATTTTTTAAAAAGAAATAACCGTTTATGTTAGCGATGGATTTTGCGACGGTTTTTTTAAATACGGAAAATGTATATAGGGCATATGTTAGCGACGGAATTAGCGACGGAATTTTAAAACACCTACGACGTATGTGTTGCGACGGAATTAGCGACGGAAATCTGTTTTTTAAAAAAGAAATAACCGTTTATTTTAGCGACGGTTTTAGCGACGATTTTTTAAAATACGGAAAATGTATATAAGGCATATGTTAGCGACGGAATTAGCGACAGAAATTTAAAACACCCACAACGTATGTTTTGCGACGGAATTAGCGACGGAAACCTGATTTTTTAAAAAGAAATAACGGTTTATTTTAGCGACGGATTTAGCGACGGTTTTTTAAAATACGGAAAATGTATTTAAGGCATATGTTAGCGACGGAATTAGCGACGGAAATTTTAAACACCTATAACGTATGTTTTGCGACGGAATTAGCGACGGAAACCTGATTTTTTTAAAAGAAAGAACCGTTTATTTTAGCGACGGATTTAGCGACGGTTGTTTTTAAATACGGAAAATGTATATAAGGCATATGTTAGCGACGGAATTAGCGACGGCATTTTAAAACACCTACAACGTATGTTTTGCGACGGAATTAGCGACGGAATTTTAAAACACCTACAACGTATGTTTTGCGACGGAATTAGCGACGGAAACCTGATTTTTAAAAAAGAGAACCGTTTATGGTAGCGACGGATTTAGCGACGGATTTTTAAAATACGGAAAATATATATAGGCAAATGTTAGCGACGGAATTAGCGACGGAATTAGCGACGGAATGTAAAAACACCTACAACATATATTTTGCGACGGAATTAGCGACGGAAAGCTGATTTTGTAAAAAGAGAAAAACGTTTATTTTAGCGACGGAATTAGCGACGGATATGTAACATACGGAAAATATATATATAAGCCAAATGTTAGCGACGGAATTAGCGACGGAATTTTAAAACACCTACAACATATATTTGACTATCTATTACAAGTAAATAGGGTGTTAAAGTTAATTTTACATGATTTGAATGTAATTATTTATTAAATCAAGTAAAGTTAGTAACTTTCTTATTAAAATTAAGTTAATTTCTAAATTTAACCAAATAATACTATGTTTACTAGTTATTTATTAAATAATGGAGTTATTTGAGTATATATTACAAGTAATTAGGATATTAAAGTTGATTTTACATGATTTGAATATAATTATTTATTAAATCAAGTAAAGTTAGTAACTTTCTTATTAAAATTAATTTAATTTCTAAATTTAACCAAATAATAGTATGTTTACTAGTTATTTATTAAATAATGGAGTTATTTGAGTATATATTACAAGTAATTAGGATATTAAAGTTGATTTTACATGATTTGAATATAATTATTTATTAAATCAAGTAAAGTTAGTAACTTTCTTATTAAAATTAATTTAATTTCTAAATTTAACCAAATAATAGTATGTTTACTAGTTATTTATTAAATAATGGAGTTATTTGAGTATATATTACAAGTAATTAGGATATTAAAGTTGATTTTACATGATTTGAATATAATTATTTATTAAATCAAGTAAAGTTAGTAACTTTCTTATTAAAATTAATTTAATTTCTAAATTTAACCAAATAATAGTATGTTTACTAGTTATTTATTAAATAATGGAGTTATTTGAGTATATATTACAAGTAATTAGGATATTAAAGTTGATTTTACATGATTTGAATATAATTATTTATTAAATCAAGTAAAGTTAGTAACTTTCTTATTAAAATTAAGTTAATTTTTAAATTTAACCAAATAATAGTATGTTTACTAGTTATTTATTAAATAATGGAGTTATTTGACTATATATTACAAGTAATTAGGATATTAAAGTTGATTTTACATGATTTGAATGTAATTATTTATTAAATCAAGTAAAGTTAGTAACTTTCTTATTAAAATTAAGTTAATTTCTAAATTTAACCAATAATAGTATGTTTACTAGTTATTTATTAAATAATGGAGTTATTTGAGTATATATTACAAGTAATTAGGATATTAAAGTTGATTTTACATGATTTGAATATAATTATTTATTAAATCAAGTAAAGTTAGTAACTTTCTTATTAAAATTAAGTTAATTTTTAAATTTAACCAAATAATAGTATGTTTACTAGTTATTTATTAAATAATGGAGTTATTTGACTATATATTACAAGTAATTAGGATATTAAAGTTGATTTTACATGATTTGAATGTAATTATTTATTAAATCAAGTAAAGTTAGTAACTTTCTTATTAAAATTAAGTTAATTTCTAAATTTAACCAATAATAGTATGTTTACTAGTTATTTATTAAATAATGGAGTTATTTGAGTATATATTACAAGTAATTAGGATATTAAAGTTGATTTTACATGATTTGAATATAATTATTTATTAAATCAAGTAAAGTTAGTAACTTTCTTATTAAAATTAATTTAATTTCTAAATTTAACCAAATAATAGTATGTTTACTAGTTATTTATTAAATAATGGAGTTATTTGAGTATATATTACAAGTAATTAGGATATTAAAGTTGATTTTACATGATTTGAATATAATTATTTATTAAATCAAGTAAAGTTAGTAACTTTCTTATTAAAATTAAGTTAATTTTTAAATTTAACCAAATAATAGTATGTTTACTAGTTATTTATTAAATAATGGAGTTATTTGACTATATATTACAAGTAATTAGGATATTAAAGTTGATTTTACATGATTTGAATGTAATTATTTATTAAATCAAGTAAAGTTAGTAACTTTCTTATTAAAATTAAGTTAATTTCTAAATTTAACCAAATAATAATATGTTTACTAGTTATTTATTAAATAATGGAGTTATTTGAGTATATATTACAAGTAATTAGGATATTAAAGTTGATTTTACATGATTTGAATATAATATATTTGACTATACGTTACTTGTAATTAGGGTGTTAACGATGATTATACATGATTTTAGTGTCATTATGTATTAAATCAAGTAAAGTTACTAACTCTCTAATTAAAATTAAGTTAATTTTTAATTTTATTCAAATAATAGCATGTTTAGTAGTTATTTATCAATTAATTGAGTTATTTGACTATACATTACTTGTAATTAGGGTGTTAACGTGGACTATACATGATTTTAGTGTCATTATGTATTAAATCAAGTAAAGTTACTAACTTTCTAATTAAAATTAAGTTAATTTTTAATTTTATTCAAATAATAGCATGTTTAGTCGTTATTTATCAATTAATTGAGTTATTTGACTGTACGTTACTTGTAATTAGGGTGTTAACGTGGATTATACATGATTTTAGTGTCATTATGTATTAAATCAAGTAAAGTTACTAACTTTCTAATTAAAATTAAGTTAACTTTTAATTTTATCCAAATAATTTATAAAGTTAGTAAATTTGTCATTAAAATTTACATAAATTTTCCACCTTCTCAAAATTTCTCAATTTTAAAAAATAATTTTCCCAAATAATTAAAATTTATTATTTTATTTTCCCACCCTTTTAATTAATTTTCTCACCTTCTCAAAATTTCCCACCCTATTAGAACATTTCCCGCAACTCCCAAAATTTTCCCACCCTCTCATTAACTTTCTCACCAACATTTCCCGCACTTCCCAAAAATTTCCAACCCTCTGATTAACTTTACCAACATTTCCCGCACAATCAAATTTGTCTAAGTTTTCCTTCTCCCTGCTGCGAACACCGTTGCCGTCCAACCGTCCCACCGCTGTTGCCTCTTCTATTGACTTATACACCTACGTTTCTCTCCGCTTCTCCACTCCTGCTGGTACTATCTCTCTTTATTTCCAATAAAATGTTTCTTTCTTTGTTCAATATCCACGTCGCTCGATGCATTTTTCACTTGTATTTAATAATTATTATATGTAGATTCGTTGATGTATGATTGTGGTATTTGGCATTAGCGTCTTAGTCAAGGTTGAGATTCTGATTCAATTAGGATTTGTGGATTGTTTAATAGACGGCGAAGATTCGTTGAAACTGCAGCTGAAGGACATGGCGTTGGAGTTCTCGTGCATGCATACATAATGTTTAATTATATATTATACATAGTCAAAGAAAAATGATAAATTAATATGATTGAATAAGAATACACGCTATGCTGGAAAAATACACTAGTTAAATTGCTAACCAAATTTCCAAGCCGCGTAGAGGACTTAATTTCCTCAGTCTGTGTGTGGACGGAAGACCAGAGTGGTGAAGAATAATGTAATTGGTGGTTGGAGTCAACTTCATTTCTCCTGTCAAGTCTACTTAACATCCAAACCTCTTGCGCTTAATCCCAAGCCTAAAGAAGCCCTTTCAACTCCCCTGCAGTCTGCACTCAACCCAAAGTAACTACACAGTCTTCACCAATAGGTAAAATTAAGAAATCATTCCAGGTCAGTAATGAGCTTGTTTAATCAATCTTTACTTTTATAATTCTCTCTTTTTAATTTCCTTCGACTTTTTTTATTCTTAATTTCGCCAGTTTTGTGGAGATGAAATTGCTTGCTTAACTTATATATGTACATTGAGAGAGAGATTTATAATTTCCATGGATGTACAAGAATCAAGGAGATCCATCCATCTGTTGGTTTTCTAAAACAACTTACTTTGGTGAATTTGCAAGGCTGCATGCACAAGTCTAATAAAGTTGCTGCATTTTCAAGAGGCCTTCTATCTTGAGAGACTAATTCTCGAAGGATGTATACAACTCCAGAAAATTAATCCATCTATTGGTCTCCTAAGAAAGCTTATCTTTCTGAATTTGAAAAACTGCAAAAGTCTAGTAAGCTTACCCAACAGCATATTGGGTCTCAATTCTTTTGAATATCTGAATATCTCTGGCTGTTCAAAATTGCAGTTATTAGAAGCAAGGGATGTTGAAGCTCCTATTCGTTCCCACACAACGTTATCCGTCATTAAATGGTGGTTGTATTACAGAGTACATAAAGATTCAGTTAGATGTTTGTTGCCTTCCTCATCTACTTTCGCATGTATGCGTCAACTTGATCTAAGTTTCTGCAATTTAGTTCAAATTCCTGCTGCTATTTGAAATTTAAGTTGCTTAGAAATGCTAAATGTAAGTGGAAACAATTTTGCAACACTACCCGACGTCAAGGAGTGTTCCAAACTGTATTATTTAAACTTACAAGATTGCAAGCAGTTGAAATATTTGCCTCAGCTCCCTTCACGAACTGTCTTCCCGTCAAATGTTTATACACCACTAGGATGACTATTTCATGGATCATACAAATTGGTGAGGTGTGTTGGGTGCTCTTCCTCGAGGTCTTGGACGAGATGAGTGGTTGCAAGCTTTGCCTAGGGCATTGGTTGCTGGCTTTGTTAAGACTGATAAGGAATTTCAGAGCAGAGGTGTGGACTTCAGCTTTTATTCTTGTTTTTTTCTTTTGGCAATAGAAAAGTTATTCATATTGCGGGGGTGGAAATACAGAAGAGGATCAAGAATTTAATTTTTTTTTTCTCTTTACTGATTTTATGAGTCCTCATCTGGTTTTTTCCAGGAGAAACTTCTGGAACCACAGCCACGTTTGTAATAGTGGATAGGTGGACTATGACTGTTGCATCTGTTGGAGATTCCCGTTGTGTACTAGATACTCAGGGTGGTGCTGTTACCTCTTTAACTGTTGATCACAGACTTGAAGAGAATATTGAAGAGTATGTTTTTATCTCTAAGGCCTAGTTTGTTAGCTTTTTTTGCATGCTCTTGGTTATGAGTTGCACTGTGTGCACAGGAGGGAACGTGTAACTGCAAGTGGAGGTGAAGTTGGGAGGCTTAGCATTGTTGGTGGTGCTGAGGTGAGCATATTTATGTTGTAGTTATACTTTTTTCATCCTAAACTAGAAGAAAGGGAGAGATCTTCCATTTGTCCCCTACCCCCTTTCAGCATCTACTTTGGGGAAATTCCATTTAGCTTATCCTTGTTTTAATGTTTTAATGTTTACTCTGAACCACATTACAGATTGGTCCCCTTCGTTGTTGGCCAGGGGGTCTATGCCTTTCTAGGTCAATAGGAGACATGGATGTTGGGGAGTTCATAGTTCCAATACCGTATGTCAAACAAGTGAAGGTATAATTTGTTTCTGGATCATTTCTTCTTTATGTCAGTGATTTTAATGCCTGTTAGGTCTTTGTTTAAGATAAAAGTCTTATACTTTGTCATGGATTATAGCTATCGAAGGCTGGTGGGAGGCTTATAATTGCCTCTGATGGCATATGGGATGCTCTATCCTCAGAAATGGCTGCAAAATCCTGCCGTGGTTTGCCTGCTGAACTTGCTGCCATGCAGGTTGTCAAGGTAGTATGCACTACAATGCTATCTGTAATTTAGCCAAATCAACATGTCTTCTGGCATTTGACATTAGCATCATGTGGCAAAGTTGGCATTTCTCCTCACACATGTATATAAATTCCAACTGTTATGCAGGAAGCACTAAGAACGAGAGGGTTAAAGGACGATACAACTTGCATAGTAGTTGACATAATCCCACCTGATAATGAATTGCCTCCTACACCTCCCCCCCAAAAGCGCAACAGGCTGAGAGATCTTTTTTTGTTCAGGAAGAGGTCCCGTGATTCTGCTAGTAAGCTATCAAAAAAGCTTTCAGCTATAAATATAGTGGAGGAGCTGTTTGAAGAAGGATCAGCCATGCTTGCCGAAAGGTAATCTGTCATTCTCTTTTATAGGACAATTTATTTAATTCATGAATATTGGAAAACCTTATGAAGGTGTCTTGCATATTGTTTTCCATATATAAACCTCCATTTTCCTCCACAGGATTTCTGTCATTAAAAGTAGGGGTTGATTCATGATTCTCACTAGTAAACTGAAGTGACAAAAGGTGGGGGACTGGTGGGAGGGTGGTCTTCTAATTATTGTTCTATCGTACTAGCTAACTCATTATTTGTAATTTATACTAAGCAGTGGAAATAGAATGGACATGCCAATGGTTCAACAAATGGAAGAAATGCGTCAAACAATTGATAAATTGAATACTGAACTTAAGGAAAAAACTGCTAAGGAGAAGTCACTTGAGGAGAAAGTCGTGCAACTGTTGAATAACCACGAGGAGCAAAGTGAGCAGATACGACAACAAAATCAACAAATGCAGCTTATTCTAAACCACTTGCAGTTGAAATCTCTTATGCCACCCCCTACTGCACCAGATAATAGTGATGGCCATGATGATAATGCTTAGGATGATATGTTTAGCATGATGTAATAGATAATGATTTTCACAATGTTCTTAGTTATTATGAGTTTGAATATTTAATAATCATTTGGATACTTTTAATTGTTAATGTTTTCATATATAATTGTTTATTTCAAATTTGTTATTGTATGTTCTTTATAATGTGATTAAATTTGTAATTATTGATAAATATTTGGCAGGTTCATATAGTTTACTAATTAAAAAATAAGAAAGAAAAATCGGAAATTTTTAGCGACCAAATATTTTCGTCGCTAATTCCGTCTCTAACATCATAAGAACATTTACTTTTAGCCACCGAAATAGCGACCGAAAATATTCCGTCGCTAACCTAATATGAGGCTTCATAGTTAGCCACCGAATTTAGCGACCGAAATTGCATTTCATAATCGGTCGCTAATTTTCCAGTTAGAATTATCTACCGAAACATTTTGCGACCGAAAATATCCGTCGCTAAGTTTGCCACCGAAATTATTTCGGTCGCTAATTGTTTAGCGACTAGGGTTTTACCTACCGACCAAATTCGGTCGCTATTTCCGTCGCTAAGTGATTTAGCCACCAATTTGTATATTTAGCGACGGAATTATAAGGTTTAGCGACGGAAATTTTTGGTCTCTAAATTAGATTTTTTTTGTAGTGACGTCTATATCCGGAGGTTCCTCTTACAAAGTCACAAAATGTACCTAATATGAGATCTCCCTTTCCCCTCCCTATATTCTCTATTTATACCTACTTTTTGGATTATACTATGTTGATCCCTCGTGGAGAACCGGCCGAGATGGGTTTGAATGGCCGAAAAAGTCGAAGGCCGACTGGTACAGTGACTAACCTTAGACTTTTTACAATCTTGACCCACCCAATCAATGATGCATTACCTTAATGGCAGCAAAAGTTTGCTCATCCAAGGAAGGTTGCTGAGAAGGAGGCTAAGAGTGCTAACTCTTCATAGAGTGGGTTTAAGTCTAACTCATCTCTATAAACTTAGCTTGTAAAATAAGGATTATCTCCTATTTATATATACTATTCGAGTCATCATAGTAGTTGATATAGGATCTTCAAGACACCTTATCACGTTAAGAATTAGATATCTCGAGGTTAATTTTACAGAACTGGATATGTGGGTAATCCGATAGCAACCCGATAACGGATGACTTGATAAGTCTAACAACAATTACTAGAATACATTCTGACGCTATCAATGTGAGTTTAAATCTAACTCAATCCTACAAAATCAATTTGTAAAGTGAAGATTATCCCTCATTTATATACATTATTCATGTCATCTTACTAATTGACGTAGAATCTCCAATAGTTTTAAAATGGTAGGTTTAAGCCTAATTAATTTAACCCTACAAATTTAATATATAAGGTAAAAATTACTCCTTACTTATATTCAAACTATTTTATTAGATGGTATGGATCTCCAACCCTATCAATAAGGCTTTTGGTGGTAGTTACGTGACTTCAAATAATAATATTTAGCTAGGCGAGTTATTAAGGCCTTTGTCGGCTCCTTCGTATGCCTATCTTCCAATTTCATTAGTTTTGCTTTTAGCTTTCCCTATTGGAAGCTTCCTTGGTGTCTTAAGTAGTTTGAGGTAGTGATTTCTCCATTGATGGAGGGGGAAGGTGTCCTAGTTACGTTCTATCACAATATTAATAATAGGTTGGTCATGAATCTATAGAGGAGTTCATTGCATTGTTTTAATCTATCGTGAATGGAAGTGTGAGAAGATGGTAGAACTCATACAAAACATGGCCGATTCATAAAAAATTGTTCCCTAAATTAGGGACGAATTTATATGGGTTAATTCGAATAAATTTCTCTTAATATTTATAGGAGAAGAAAATGAGTAAAAAATAAAATAAGTTTAAATTAGTTTATGTATAAGTTAATATGTAGGAACTCTTTTTTTAAAAAAAAATATTAATATGGGAAAGTTTTTTACAAATTAACTTATGCATAAACTCATTTTAACTTATGAAAAAAATTATTTTATTTTTTTTATTATTTTTTCCTAATAAATGTCTATGAAAAAGAGTATTCAAATAATTCATTAATATAGGTGGTGGGACCTGGTCCTTATTTTTTTTATTTAGTTTATATATATATAAATTAGGATTATCAAATTTTTTTAAGAGATCTTTAGACTTTAGTCGTGTCTACTATTATTTTCTTCTATTTTTTATAATTTTTATGGTCAAGATAATTGTATTTTTCTTTTTTTTATAAAATATTTTAATATTATTTATTTTCTTTTTTAATATTTTATAACTTATTATTCTAATTTTAAAAGTTATAGATTATATTTGTAATCAAATAATTTTGTTAATCTTCCTTTTATATTTATTTAATTATAAATTGATTTAAAAATTAAAGTCTATTTATTAACTTTTGTCAATTGAATAAACTTGTGAACACTGTATAAGTCTATAAAAGATTGACTTCTTGAATTTAAGATAAAATCAACAAATATATTTTTATTTAATTATATTTTTTTCCTAAATTCTCTTCGTCTTCTTTTTTTTCAGCAAGATGACACAATATTCTATTTTTTTCATTTTTTTAATAATTTAAAGTAATTTTTTTCAACAATTATAGGCTACTATCATAAAAAAAATCACTATATAACATAAATAATTTTATTTAACATATTTTTTATAATTTAACTAATATGACTTTTGTAAAAATTTATAATTAATGTAGATACCAAATTTTATTATAAATTTATTAAATAAATTTATTGATATATCTATTACAACATTATAATTATTATAAATATAAATACAAAACCCGCATTGAAAATAATCTTTGAGTAACTTTTATTTATATATATATATATATATATATATATATATATATATATATATATAAAAAAAAGTAGAAAAAAAAAACTAATTTGACTTGACACTATTAGAAAGCTTCCAACAATTTTAAAGCAAATTTAGGTGGTAGGTATAATCTAATGTTGACATTTAATTTGGTCAATTGGGTTTGGGTAAGATATCCTATTTGACAAATCTAATGCAAATATCTTGAAGTTAAATAAATATAAGATAAAGATGCAAGAAAAAAATTAACTCGAAAAAGAAAAGTGAATAAATAAAAAGAAGAATTGCAAGAAATTTAGATGACCGAAAAATGTAAATACTTGAAATGTAAATCAAAGAAGTAAAAGAAAACCAAAGTAAATGGCAAAACCAAGAATAATTTGTATTTAAATTTGGTTGGAAACATAACGTTCTTGAATCGATAGTTATTTTCAATATGTGAGACATGAAGATGTTAATAGATTATTTTGTGTAGTGTTTTAACAACCAAAATAACCCTTATTTAAAATTTTTTTACACTAACAATCAAGAAATTCAATACAAATAGAATTATTAAACAGGTTGTTTAGCTCAATCTGGCGAGCCACGAGGTAGAAAGTTTGCTGAATTGCATGTGAATTATTTTTTTTTTGCTGGCATGATAGCTGGCTGGATAGCTACTTTATCCTTGGTTTAATATACGTGAATTTTGAAAATAAAAATAAAAATATAACATTAAATCATTGGCCTATCTTCAAAATCCAAAAAACTCAAGCATGCAACTCTAATAAGATCAATTCCAAGTTTCAAAAGTAACGTGACTTTTCGAGAAATCAAAATTTGTTCAAAGTCATAATAATGCGCCTAACACTTAAAAAAAAAATCTAAACTAAACACCCATACTAAGAAACGAATTTTCATTTTATTAATCTCTCCGCTCCCAGGTAGGATCCTACCTTCAGTTGTCATCTGGTCTTCCCCTTTCTAGGATGCAAGCAACATGATCTCTTTTTGGGTTCTCTATTAATTCTGTAAAAATCTTTTTTCATCACCACCAACAATATTTCCTAAAGTGACATTTTTAGTTAAAATATACCTAAAAGTTTAAATCCAAAAAGTAATGATTGTGAACTTGGATTTTTTAAACATTATGAATTAAATGTGACAAATGACCTTTTCAAACAAAAAGAAAATGATAGGTCAGAAAGACTAATTATAATTTACCAATTCATATCTTCTAAAAAGAAGCTCTCTTCGTATAATCAATGTAAATATCCACTTCCTTCTAAAAAATGATAATTTATGTTATTTATTTCTTTAACTTTTGTGAAAATCTATCAACTTTAAGATAATTTTGTCTTGATTGAAAATTAATTTAATTTATCATGAAAATGAGTACAACTAATTAACTTGACATTTTCTTGGATAAGCAAAGAATTAACTTGATTAACTAGGACTCGTAAATGTTTTCGCTGAATTTTCTATGTTAATAGCATATCATACTCGGAATTGATTTAGTCGAAAAGGATGCATTCCCATGTCTATTCTCCCTTTAAATCATTTTGTCATTACTCGCGAGGGTTGGCGGCTTACATATATCAATTAACAACCCAAAGTAGACTAGATCAATGACTGAAGTGTTCTTTTTCTATGATTTCTTGATCCTTAATAATACCTACAGTGAACGTTTCTTTAAGCTGAAATGGTCTTTTTCATGGGCCCATTGGGTATGATATGGTGCAGTTTATTGGTATATTTTTCAATGGACTAACAATAAAAATTGGTATTTTTTTCCGCGGCACACGTCTCATGCATGCCTCTATAAATACAACAACTTAGCAATAGCAATCCAAATAAATTCCAATACATAATACAGGTTTTATCCTTGCCCACTAGGCGATCTTGTTATCTAATATACTATCCTGATCAGTCATTTCATATTAATAAAATGGCATCACATGATTATTTCTCGGTTTTTATCCATGCCTTTGTGTTTGCAACTCTTGCAACCTCAGGTTTGTCACAATTGTCAACTAATTACTATGATTACACGTGCCCCAACGCTTTGAGCACCATCAAAAGTGTGGTAGAGGCTGCGGTGCAGAAAGAGTACCGTATGGGCGCATCCTTGCTACGCTTGCACTTCCATGATTGCTTTGTTAACGTAAGACATTCTATGCTTGTGTGCATATACATACACATTCACACACCTTCATGCATGTATATATTACGTTAAACACCATATCATTTTAAATGCGGTGATTAAGTTTTAGATGATGTGAATACGTAAGTCTAATTAATAATGGTGATTCAGGGTTGTGATGGTTCAATTCTTCTAGACTCAACATCCTCCATCGACAGCGAAAAGAATTCAAAGGCTAATAATCAATCTGCTAGAGGATTTGAAGTTGTGGATGAAATCAAGGAAGCTGTGGACCAAGCATGTGGAAAACCAGTTATTTCTTGCGCAGACATTTTGGCTGTTGCCGCTCGTGATTCAGTGGTTGCGGTCAGTAATAGTAATAATAATAATAATAAGACTATAATATATCAAATATTAATTCTTGCTGAACCTGTTTCTGTATAACATATGAATGAAATATTAATGTGCATGCACCATGCAGTTAGGGGGCCCAACATGGGAGGTGGAACTGGGGAGAAGAGACTCGACCACAGCAAGCCGCGAAGCAGCAGATCAAAACCTTCCAGCACCATCTTTCAGCCTTTCTGAACTCATCACCAACTTCAAGAACCATGGTCTTGATGAGAAGGACCTCGTTGTTCTTTCAGGAAGCCACACCATTGGGTATGCACGTTGTGTTTCATTTAGGGACCATATCTACGATGACTCTAACGTCGATCCCCACTTTGCCAAATATCTTAAATACATTTGCCCAAAAAATGGTCGTGACTCCAACCTTTCTCCTTCGGACCCTACAGCTGCACACTTTGACAAAGCCTATTTCTCTAATTTGGTTCATAAGAAAGGGATTCTTCACTCTGATCAGGAACTCTTCAATGGTGCTTCTACTGATGCACTGGTTCAACAGTATAGTCACAATACCGTCGCTTTCTATAATGACTTCGCGAATTCGATGATTAAGATGGGAAATATTCAGCCCCTTACCGGGAATCAAGGTCAAATTCGTGTTAACTGCAGGAAAGCGAACTAATTCATTACAAATATTAAGTAATAATTATGTATGTATTACATATAGAATGATTCATTCTTCAGGCTATGATAATGGTGCACAAATATAAATTTATTATTTACATATATGCTGTAATGATGTGTATCTTTACGATAAATTTGCTTTTTCAAATTCCTTTTGTGTAGATTCTAAAAAGGTACAATTTCTTTGGATCATGGATTCTTTTTTATGAATCTTTGCAGGAAAAAAATCATGCCTCTCAATAGATATAGGATTGATTATATTATTTAAACAAAAAATGTACGGACAAGAACATCGCAACATCAATAATATTTTAGGACTCATTTTCTGTCTGGCTTTGAAAAAAGGAAAGGAAAGGAACCAAAGGAAGGAAGGAAATAGCAGGTTGATTATTCTCCTTAAAAAAGAAAAGGACAAAAAAAGCCAATTGGGAAAGCGTAGGTTGGCAGAACCCACGCGTCTCATCCCACCTCAGACAGATGCGAATGAAGGAGGAGGCGTGTGTCAGGTGGTGGTTTCTAGGGGAAGCCACCCCATGACTTCCATCCTGCAGGCAAGCAGGGACGCAGAAGCAACTTTCCGTTGAGATGGACAAAGCCAGGGAAGGAGTTATCACCACCGCATTGAATGCAAAGGCCGCTGCATTAATGGAGTGAAACCCTTTGGAGGGCACCACGAGATTAAATGGACATACGAAGGAGTCACCGCATTAATGGTGGAGGATCTCCCTGAAGATCCTAAATGATGGTGAATGAGCCTATAAAAGGCCCCAAGCTCGAAGGAGAGGAGGTCGGGAAAAATTCTTATCGAAAGAACGGTTGAAATTTTAATCTGGAGAATCCTAAGAGAGCACTACAGATTAAGTATAGAGAGATAGTGAATGTTAGAAGGAGAAAAAGGACATTAAGGAAGGAAAATAAGCATTTGTCTACTTCTAGTAGGCAATTGAAGGACAACTCTTGGATACAAGGTAAGATCACAAGAATCCCTTGCCATGCATTTCCATTTAGTTACACTAAACCCTAAACTCACACCTTTTTGCTTAGTCTATAAATACTTCAAACTGTGGGCCGATTTCAAATTGGCCCCATGTAACCGAAATCGAGACTGACCGAGAGCCAACGCTCTTCACTCTAACTCAAACATCCCACACTCAAATCACACACTCACCGAGTGTCATTCAACACGTTAGCCCTGCCAACACCTAGTTGGCACCCCGACTTGGCTGAGACGATCTCAACCCCTCCCGTTACTTAATCATTAAGCCTTAGAACTACGTAAGCTTTAACTTCTCCATTGTAGTAGGAGATACAAATGAGTAAAAGGCAACTATTGTCAAGTTCATCCCTAAAAAATCAAAATATCCCCATCAACACCCTGTAAATACCCTTCATTCCAAGAAAGATGGAAGTTTTAATGTAAGAGTCATATTCTATTTCATGCGCCTAATTAAGATAACTATCCTTGGATAGACGTGGTGGGATACTTGGCGATCCCTATGCGTAACCAACTCCTGAAACCACACTTTGATTCCCAGACCAGCCTTATCCATTCATAGGTTTCTTGGTGTTTACCTTGAAAACGCCGATGGCAACTCTAATCCCTAAGTTCGTTTCTCCGACAAGGACTCGGACTCCACTTTTTTGAAACTCGTCAACTTCGTTGTGGCCTTGGTTGCGACATATATATATATATATATATAAAATAATAATAAGGTAGAAAGTGCAACATAGAGCAAAGGAGGGGAATTTCATGCTTCCATGAGTTCTAGTTTTCCTTTTTAATTATGTTTTCCTATCTTTTCATCATGTGTATGGGTAGCTAGGTTTATTTTTAAGGTTTATGATGTAGTGTGCATAGAACACTTGATTACTCTTTTAAATGCAATTTTTTATTTATCTTCACTGCTTGAATTATTGTTACTTGATTATGCTTGCTTGCATGTTAATCAATTAGTTAGAGGCAACCGCATCTTAATTAGTTGGTGGAACTATAGGATAGTTGAATTTGGAAAAACTGCGTGACCAACCTTTTTCCTAAACTTCTGATTCAACTAGCAATATATAGTGACTTCTATGGACCTCTAGCTTATTGAAATATGTGTTTTTAAATGACCAAATAGGAACCATTCTAAGGTAAAGAATATTATGGGTGTTAGACCAAGTCTCCTAATAGCATTAAGAAATATAATCAGTAACGCACGAAGGTAAGACAAGTGAATTTCATAAATTGAGGTAAAGAAGAAAAAATATAATGAAACTAAAACCCTTAATTCCAAAAAGAACTAAAAATAATCTTTCGTTGTTATTTTTCTATGGTTTACTTATTTTCTCTAATTAACCATTTTTCTAATTTTGATCGTCTAATCTACGCTAAAACTTTCTAGAAATTGACATAATAGTCCCTTGGAAACGATATCTAGACTCACGTCCTTATTACCATCGTAGTAAAGTATGTTTGTCCTTAAGTGTTAACTAAATTGCATCAATAGACCACATGCCGATGGAAGTAGAGACAAACTCGTGACATTCCATCTGTGCCTTTGACATGATTATGATGATCAAACACACAAACAAAAAGGATAAGTTTATTAAAACAAAGTTATACAAAAGTATAAGTTCAATGTCGTACTTCAATAAGATAAATAATTTCAACAACAATAATAATAAAGAAGCAATAAGCATTCCAAGCCAAACAACACGACATATCATGGAAACATTAAAAACAACATATAAGCACAACATAATGCAACATGTCTAACCACAATGCATGTGACAGACTCTACTCTCTAAAGATTTTCTATCACCATGCAATCAATTAATCATGTCCACTAATATTGTATAAATGTCACTGACCTATAAGTTGAAATGACATGTGCCAAAATCATTTGGTAGACATACTAGAATCTGATCATGAGTAGTATAACACTACATCAGGACATTCAAACAAGGGTAGTTAAGCTCCTTTCAACAATGGGTATGTGTTAACCTCCGGGTAGTCAAGCTCTTGTGTTAGGTCATTTATTTGAACCTAAACTTTTCCCAATCAAGATTCATAATGTATGAAATAAGATCAGGTCAACTTGACTTTTAAATATATTATATCAATTTTAAAAAGATGATAGTTAAATCATAGAATAAAAAAGTATGAAACTTAAATTAAAGTATATTTTATAATATATTTTAAAATAAATAATCTAATTATAAAATATAATTTCGTGTTATACAAATAATTGTATATTCAATCAAAAGGTTTTATTATTAAAACACAATTATTCAAAAAACTTATATTTTTCAAAAGAATATATGACACTAAACTGGATTTAGACAACCTAAAGCATAACCTAAACTCTTCTGCAAAATAAATGGGGTCTAATTTCAAAACTCAAACCTATCAAAATAAACTAGATTAAGAATATATCATACTCAGTTGTACCCATTAAGACATGTTTTTTGTTGGAATTTTGGACCATTTGTTTCAACTGGGGGGTGTTCATGGTTATCTCATCCCACTAATTAAACTTGACCCAAACTGAAAGAACTTTTGACAAGTTTAAGTTTAAGAAATTAGACTCAATACATTTTAAGGAAAGGTTTAAGTTAGACACTCGACCTAACCCAAGAAACTTTTGAAGGAACTTCTATCTCTAAATTGTCTAGAGAAGAAAATTTTTGCTTTTAGAGATAAAAAATTGTTTGTCTATATTTAAGACTGTAATAGCCCAACTAATAGAATAATAAATAATTAGCTGTATATTTTTTAACTGACAACAAGAGCTTAACATTTAACAATCATGAAACAATAATCAAAACAATAAGATAATTTAAGCAGTAAAAAGAAGGAAACAGAAAATCGCATTCAAAAGAATGGTGAAGGGTTCCAAGAACAACTACACCATAACCTCTAAAAATGATTTAGTTATCCATACACATGGTAAAAGAATGGAAAACTAAAAATAAACAAACAAGGAAGGAAAATCGGAAACTCGTAGAAGCCAGGGGCTCTATTCCTCAACTCTATGTTGCGTTTTTAGTCTTGCCAACACCTTTAGGTGTCTTTTATGGAGCCTTGGAGACAAGAGTAACATTGGAAGTATAGAGAGAATGAATTGTGGAGTGCTAGGGAGTGACGGGAAGCAATGACATGTATTGGAATACTTCCTTTTTGCTTTTTAGCTACTTTATTTTATATTGCACAAAGTGTGCCTTTCTAGTGGACTTGTTTTTTGGGGGTTGAAAATCTTGATTTTTGTTATATTTTTTCCTTTTTCTGCTTGTGGGCCTGTATTACATTAAACTCTAGAAAAAAGGTAAATTATACATAATATATGTCAAAAATATTGAGATTTTTATCCAAAAAATCATAGCATTAATTCAAAAAATATCGTTTTATCATATATATCACCTTGACCTTAAAAGAAAGAAAAAAGGATAGAGAGATGATAAGAAAAATAAAGAGGAGAAAGAAGAGACCTTATAGACCTAAGCAATAATGGGACATTTAAACTCTCACTCCTAAGTAAGTGCAACCCCATTGCATGATCCTTTTCCCATTTATATTTTGGTTTGCATTGAACAAATTTTCCTAATATCTATTTCCAATCCCCATGTTTTACTTGACATATTTTTTTCTTTTTGGAGTCTTGTATGAATATCTTATGCCTTTGGTTAATTGAGAATTGAGTGGTTTCATATGATTTATATGTCCATGCGTTAGGAAACTAAATATGGCATCCATGATTGCAATTTCACATTAATGTGACCTTTAGATGGTTGAGCATGGCCATATTACAATGAGTATGGTTGTGCTAGGTATGTGACTCTTTGCTTCATGTTGTACTTGTGTTGTGCAACACACCCATGATAAATTAAGAATGTTTATGCAAGCTCAAAGTTTATGCTTTCTATTATGCACGTGCAAGCTCAAAGTTTATATTTTGTCATACTTGTGCTTAGTAAGTATGCTCGTTAGGAGCACAATAGTGCAGCGTTTTGAGGTCACTGCTTTGTATCTAGCTTGTGGAGCCTAACATAAGGATGCATGACCATACTTAGTGAGAACAATCGTGTTAGACCCTAAAGTAATACATTTGCCACTTAAATGTCATGTATGTAGTACGTCTTTCCTCTCCCATATGTAAATTGACTCGTATGTTATTTTCATGTGTTAACTGTTTGAAATGTTAAATGTATACAAAAGAAAAAAATACTACCTAGTAAAATGAAAATAATTATTTCTTCACTTTCTGATTAGATTATGTTGGTGAAGTTTCTCAATTAGCCCTCACATTTAACTTAAAATAAAAATATAAAATAGTTTATAATCAAATTTATATTATTTTATCACAAGACTGATGATGGTCGACAAATTTGAAGATTAAATTATATTTATATAAACTTTTAGATACTAAATCAACAAAAAAAAATATAAATTTTAGAGATGAAATTATATATTTATTTTCAAAACACTATTTCTGGAAGAATTGAACATATGTTGGTCCCAAAGTCACATCGCATTTAACAAGTTATTTATTGGCATGCCTCGATTGTCCTTGTGTATCATTTTGAAACTTTTACTTTCTTACAACAAAATGATTACAAGTAATTAACTTTGACATTTTCTTGGATAAGAAACTAATTAACTTGATTAACAAGGACTCGTAAATGTTTTCACTGAATTTTCTATGTTAATAGCATATCATACTCGGAATTGATTTAGTCGAAAAGGATGCAGTACGTCCCATGTATATTCCCCCTTTACATCATTTTGTCATTACTCGCTGTGGTTGGCGTATATAAATATATCAATTAACAACCCCACAGTGGACTTGATCAATCACTGAATTTTTCTTTGTCTAGGATTTCTTGATTCGCCATTTATACCTACTATATATGAATATTTCTTTAAGGTGAAATGGTCTTTTTCATGGGCCCAGTCCACAAATCACTAGGTATGATATGGTACAGTTTATTGGTATTTTTTTCAATGGACCAACAATAAAAAATGATATTCTTTCCACGGCACGCGTCTCATGCCTCTATAAATACAACAACGATGTAGAAATAGCAATCCAAATAAATTCCAACACATAATATAGGATTTAGCATTGGCCACTAGTGATCTTGTTATCTAATAGCCTAATATACTTTCCTGATCATTCATTGCAAAATACAACCAATAGAATGGCATCGCGTGGGTATTTCTTTGTTCTTCTCCATGCCTTTGTGTTTGCAACTCTTGCAACCTCAGGTTTATCACAATTGTCACCTAATTACTATGATTACTCGTGCCCCAACGCTTTGAGCACCATCAAAAGTGTGGTAGAGGCTGCGGTGCAGAAAGAGTATCGTATGGGCGCTTCTTTGCTACGCTTGCACTTCCATGATTGCTTTGTTAACGTAAGACACTCTATGCTTGTGTGCATATATACATACACATACACACACCTTCATGCATGTATATATTACGTTAAAGACCATATCATTTTAAATGCGGGGATTAAGTTTTAGATGATGTGAATACGCAAGTCTAATTAATAATGGTGATTCAGGGTTGTGATGGTTCAATTCTTCTAGACTCAACATCCTCCATCGACAGCGAAAAGAATTCAAAGGCTAATAATCAATCTGCTAGAGGATTTGAAGTTGTGGATGAAATCAAGGAAGCTGTGGACAAAGCATGTGGAAAACCAGTTGTTTCTTGCGCAGACATTTTGGCTGTCGCCGCTCGTGATTCAGTTGTTGCGGTCAGTAATAATAATAATAATATTATAATATAGCTAATTATAATCCACATGCTATGCGTAATTTTTTATCGATATATGAAAATTTATGCTTACGGTTTTGACTTGAATTAGTCGGTGGTGAAATTTTTATATGTATTAATCACTATATCAAATATACGAGAGGGCATAGGATGCATGAAATGCTTTTTTTTTTAGAATTTTGACTACAGAAAAGTCAAAAGTGAAGTAAATTATAGTATATTAAGTAATATAAATTTATATATTATCTAGGACTCACCGACTCAGTTGGAATATATAGAAACCGGAACCCACTCATAAATATGGTACCTAAAGTTTATTGGGTAAATATGTTAGGGTCAGGGCGCGTGTGGGGGTGATTGTGACTATATATAGGAAAATTGAGAATACATAAATGATAGTGACTGGTTAATTTTCAAAGAGTTATATTCTTTATACAATAATTTTTTCCAAAACTTTTTACAACATTATTTATTTTTATCATCACAAATCATTTACTTCATTTTACACTTTTTTCTCCCATCATCTTTCTCTTTATTATGCACAAAGAAATTGTATAAATAAAAATTTTCTTTCTCAAATCGATATAAACTGGTCTTAAGAAGTGATGCTGAAGAAGAATTATGTGCATGCGCCATGCAGTTAGGTGGGTCAACATGGGAAGTTGAATTAGGGAGAAGAGACTCGACCACAGCAAGCCGCGAAGCAGCAGATCAAAACATTCCAGCACCATTTTTCAGCCTTTCTGAACTCATCACCAACTTCAAGAACCATGGTCTTGATGAGAAGGACCTTGTTGTTCTTTCAGGAGGTCACAGCATTGGATATGCACGTTGTCTTTCATTTAAGGATCACATCTACAATGACTCTAACATTGATCAAAACTTTGCTAAATATCTTAAATACATTTGCCCAAGAAATGGTCGTGACTCCAACCTTTCTCCTTTGGACCCTACAGCTTCACACTTTGACAAAGCCTATTACTCTGATTTGGTTCATAAGAAAGGCCTTCTCCACTCTGACCAAGAACTCCTCAATGGTGGTTCTACTGATGAACTTGTTAAACAGTACAGCTACGATACCCAAGCTTTTTACAAGGACTTCGCGAATTCGATGATTAAGATGGGAAAGATTCAGCCTCTCACCGGGAATCAAGGTCAAATTCGAGTTAACTGCAGGAAAACGAATTAATTCATTACAAAAATTAAGAAATAAGTATGTATTTTATGAATGATTATTCATATAGAATGATTATTCAGGCTAAGATAGTGATGAACAAATATGAATTTATTTATGTAATGGTATGTATCCTTTATGAATAAATACGAGTGTTCCTCGTTACCATTTTGTAATATACATTTTAATTAATAATAAACTGTACGTTAAAAATATATTATTTAACTCAGATATGAAGAACAGCACAGAGAAGAATCTCAAAACAGTGGATATATACAAAAAATAATATATCCAATTCCAGTGTAAAACAAAAAATAAATAAATGGAAAAAATTTAAGTGTAATTCTTTATGTATATTTTGAGTTATTCTTTAATTAAAATTAGAGTTTTATATCAGTAAATTACTAAAAAATATAGTGTAAACTACTTTAAAAAATATATATTAAATATCAGTATAAATAACGTAGTCGAACACACTGCCTCACGCCTACTCTCCTTATTGGATCATCACTTAAAAAACCCAGATCTGATTTCCCCCCGAAGAAACAAAATTAATAGTTGTTAAAAGCAATATAACATGACATGGAAATTTTAATTGATGCGTCTTATATTGGTTGGAGGACAGGTTTGGGGACACCAAACGGGAACAGCATATTTCTGTCCTTTTACATCATGCTGAAAAAATGGTTTATAAAATATGAAAAATATTTCTACATAATTTAAAAAATTATAATTACTAAATTAAAAGAGTGGTTTAATTTATAATGTAAAATACATATTACATATAATATTATTGTATGATTAATATGTAAATTTAATTTTATTTAATATTAATTTTTATTATTTAATTTAAAATTAAATATTTATAATTTAATTTAAATATCATAATAACTATATTACTTTTAAATTAAAATAATAATATTTAATATTAAAATATTAATACTATATAAATAATTTATAAATTTATAATATAAATTAAATTGTGTATATGTTAAATTAAATAATTAAAAATCATATTATTTATATATTAATACAATTTAATAAATTAATATGTATAATTTATTTTTTACCCCCCTCCAGTTGGTGAAAATAGTTCAAGTCATCAACTTAAGGTTTGGCTTACCGTTTTAACAAAAATATTAGGTTTAAAGCTTATTAAGTTTGACAAAATAGTTTATTTATCAATAATATTATTTTTAATAAAATACTAATATTAATATGATATATAATATTATAATTATTTTAAAAAAATTCATAATTAGTTTATTTCAATATAGACTAGTTTTTAAAATATTGGTTGAAAATTTTTTATAATTACATTGTCCACAAAACATTTATTTGGTCAAACATATATGCTATTTGTTTATGAACTATGAGCTTATTACACACATTTTATCTAAAAGTAACATGTGAGCATAATTGCTTAAATGAACATAGGAGTATTTTGTTTTTTTATATGTTAGTCCAAACGTTCAAACTTAATTTACTCTGAATAAGTTTTTTTTTTAATTTTGGAATTATAATTATAATTTGAAGTTTAAACTATAGATATTTTATTAATTGTTATCATAAAATATTTCCATTAAAATCATATGATTTGTTTAAATATAGGTCATTAGCCTATTTAAAAACCTTTTTCATAGGCTTTTAAAAGTCATGTTAAACTTATATAAATGTCATGTTAAGTCTAAAAAAGCTTACGACGAGTAACAATTGCAAGTTTGGGCTATAGAATTATGAAGTAGGTTAGGTAAGGCTTATTTAAAACCTTGACCTAGCTTATTTCAACTACTACCTCTATTCATTTTTGTAAGACTTAATTAACTAATTCATCATTGTTAAGAAATTTGTTAATTTAGTCAATAGCATTAAATATGTCTTAAATGTATATGTTTGTTTTCAAAATTACTCCTAACATTAATGAAATATATTATTATTCTTTTTACAAATATTTTTTTAGTTTTAATACTTTTATCTCTCATTATTAATGAATTTATTTTTTAATTTTTATTGGTTATGCATGTGAAGACTTAAAGTAATATTCCTAAAATGTTCTTTATATAAGACAAAGTTAAACTCTCAAAGAGCATAAATATTAATACATTTCACCTACTATTGTTGAGCTTAAAAAATGACTCATAATTAAGGGTATTTTTATGAAAAAAAACGATTTGTATATGAGATATTATAGATTAACTCTTATAAAAAGAATAAAAAGGACAAAGTTTTAATTTGAGTCTTATAAAAATAACCGAAGGAAGTAGTGTACAAACTCAAATAGTTACTTATTATACTAATTTATAAATTATATAGATTTATTAAATTTATAATTTTATTATAATAAAAATAATTTATAAAATTATATAATATATACTACATAATACATAGAAATTAATTTAATTTATAATAATATAAACAATATATTTCTTAAAAGTGTGAAATTTCAATACACGTAAAATATATCTAAATGCTCTTGTAATATTTTTAAATAAAATCTCTTGTTAAATGAAGAAAAAATTAAATACACTTAGTATTTATAAAATACTATATATAACTTATATTTTATATTATAAACTAAGCTAGTATTTTGGTTTAATGGTTATAATTTTTCATATTATCTAAAAAGTTAGAAGTTCTACCTTTTCTATCTTCAATTTTGTAATATTTTTAAATTATTTTTCTCCGTATCATGTTGACGTCCACATCATTTATAATGAATCATCTAAGTAGTAAATAAAATTATTGGAAGATTAAAATTAAAAAATATTATACATATGAAAATATATTATTAATTTATTTAATGAATGCACTAAAACCCCTCAAATTATAATGGTATTGTAAAATTTACCGTAAGCACGGTTAAAAATCAGTAACCAAAATAAACTCTATTAAAGAGTAATATATAAAAAATAGGAGTGATCATTCATTGTTAAAAAAAATTAAGGAAATTATTTTAGAATATTTCACTAGTACAAGTCTGATTTGACCATTAATCGATTGACTCATCTCCATTTAGGTTAACAAAAATATTTTTTTAATAATTTTTTATTACAATATTACTGTTATTCACCCGCAAGAATACCACTTGAGCATGCTACAATGGACTCACTTTTAGTACTTTTTAATTATCAAAATAACATAATCAAAAGTGTTATTCTGACTAGTGAGTCATGACGTGAGAAATTATTAGATGACTTAGGATCATCCATCACATGATCCATAATTCCAATCAATATCTACTTAACATGTAATTAAATGTCATTAATTTTTATCTTAAATTAAAAATTTTGAATATATGTCATGTCGATATTAATTGAGACTACTATTGATGTGTGATAGTCTTTGACCATCTCATAATTTCTCCATGTGATACACTACATGGACTTTTAATAAAAAAACATATATTTTTGTTGACGTGGATCGGGACTTGCTAATTTTACTAGCAAGTTGATCAATCAATAAGCAAATGATATTTATGTCGATCAAATAAGATTTATGCAAGTAAAATGTTTAAAACAATTCTTTTAGATGATTTGTTTTTAAAATTGACCCACAAATGATCAACTACTAAAAAAAATTACTTAAAGAATTAGATATGAATTTTGTCCTAAATAAGCTAGAAAAGAATTACATAAGTAGCTGATGTGTACGAATTCAAACATCGATAAATATATTATCTATCTATATATATATAATTAGAGAAACTATTTTAAATGAAAGTATTTTTAAGATATTATTCTTCAACGATAATATTTTTGAGTTTTTTTCGATAAGAGTGTTTTTATTTTTAAAATCTTAACTTTGTATCTCTTGTTATCTATTATTTTCAATATTTTTATAGTTCTAAATTAAATTTTTATATTTTAAAAAATTATCAATAGTTAAAAATAATATAGTATCATAATATAAGTTATTTTCATGAATTTTAAATATAATTTATATGTTTAAAAATATTTACTTATTACGAATTTTAATTATAATATAATTTACATATTCCAAAATATTTATTGATTATAATTTAATCATATAAAATAAGTATTATTCTATGTATGGTACATGTTAAATACTAATTATATAAAATAAGTATTATTTTCTAAAAAATTGATAATTGTTTATTGTCATTAACTACGGTATCATATCTTTGTATTTTAAGGTAAGGGAAGAAAGTATTAAGATTGGATAAAAGAAAATATAATTTATATATTTATTTAAAAAAAGTGTATCATTTTATCCTAAAGTTGATGTTATCATCAGTAATTTTTTGTTTCATCATTGAAAAAATCACCTTTTATATAATAATTCATGTATTTTGTTTTGAAGTGGTAAGCATAGAAGTAAATTGAATGAAAAATGTAATATATTTATTTTAAATTTGTTAAAACTATATTATTTAATTTTTATAATAAAACGCAATTATTTTTAATAAAATAACGGTTCAGTGGTTCGCCGGGGTGGTTGTGTGTGGTGTCGAGTGATCAGTGATGGTTAGTTCGACAGTGTCTTGCGGTGTTTGAGTTGGGTGCTTGATTTTTGGTGTCTCTCGTTTGGTCATTGCAATTTATTAATGAGGTACAAAATCGATTATATGGTATTCCATCCAGGTGCCTAAAACATCGTTCCAACAAAATATGAAACCAAAACTCCAGTCAAACCTAAATTTTGTATTGCCACAATTCTAAACCCATTGTTATGCGATCGAATATTTCTTTAATAAGAAAGTGAAATTGATATCAAAAGTTTTATATGATGGAAAGGTGAATACAGAATAGTTAGCAAAAGTGTTGCTATTAATATATGGTTTTGTTTTATGTGCAATAAAAATGTATTAAATTGAGAAAATAAAAAGATATAATAAAAATTAGATATGACACGAACTAAAATTTGTTGATGCTACAAAAAAATATATTAATGGAATATAGTGTCAACAAATTTAAATAGATTATAATTATAAATATCTTAATTAAAATCAGAAAAAAAAATTAAAAAAAAAACTCCTATTTAAAAAAAATGGCCAGAGAAAGAGAGATTTCAAGTGGCTAAAAAACCCAAGGATACTACAACTGATTTACGGCTAATAACTGTTAAGTTTAAAAATCACACGTGCCTTTTTATTATTAATTAAAATATATTAAAATAATAAATAAAATTTATTAAATAAAAGTAAAACTCATAAAATCTTATAATTTTTAATAATTTTTAATAATTTTATCCAAAATTTAAAATACTGATTAATACTTTTGTTATCCTAATATAATTTGGTGCAGTCACAATCACAAAGGAGACAGGTGGACATTGACGGTAATAAACAAGTCAAAACAATGAGCCCACGTTGGTTTTTTCCATGCAAAGAAAAAATAAAGAAACCAAAGGAGCACATAGGAAGCCGTTATGGCAAAACCACGGCAAGGGAAAGTTCATTAACAATCTTTCCTCTTCTTATATAATGATTCAAAAGCATTTATCTTGTTTCAACCAAAGAAGCAGCATTTTTCTGGCTTCACAGCATATAATATAATATATAACACATATCTTCTAGCTAGAGGATCGAGAGTGTAACATCATCATGTGGAGGTGCATCAATGGAAGAATTTGCAGAAGATATTTATCCACTTCTTGTGCCAGTGCCCGTGGTTGGTGGGACCATGTGAGACCCGCACCCAAGGATCCCATTTTCAGTGTCAACGAGGCCTTTCTTGCTGACCCTTTTCCTCACAAGATCAATCTTGGAATGGTAATTCATGCTTTCTTATACTTATATCTAATTAGTCATCATATATTCATAATTCATCTTCCTTATTTTTCTCATCACTGATTTTAGTCTTTCTTTTCATCGTCTCGTTTTCTTTAGGGAACTTACAGGGATCATGATGGCAAACCCTTCATTCCTCAATGCGTTCGTGACGCTGAAACCAAGATTCGGAGATGTAAACTGGAGTGAGTCTTGGATTTTTGCTTTTCTCATGCACAAATTATTACCGGAATACTCAGTTAGTTTACTCAATTTGTTGAGTCCGTTACAGCATGTTCAGAGTTAGTTTACAGTACGTGTGTATAGACATAGATATCAATGAGAATTTCTTCAACTTTCTATGCAATTAACAGAAACAGTTTTTTCCTCTTTACTAAATTGTATAAGAGAGATGAGGATTGCACTGTCGTCCAAGAAGGATACATGTGCGAAACAAAAGAAAAATATACTTCCTCGCTTTTTAGATATAAGACTTTTTTAATTAATTCATGCTAGGTAAAAAAGTTTTGATAATTTAGTTAGTATCATTAAATTTGTTAATAATTTGGATTATTTTTAAAAAATTATTATGGCTCATATCTTATTTTTTTATTTAATTATTTTTATATAATTAATTAATTAATATGTGTTAATTATATTTTACTATTTCATAAAAAAATGAATTTATCTTATTATTTATAACATTTATTCTAAAGAACCTTAGGTATAAGGACTGAAGTAGTATATATGTACATCGTTTGACTAACTCTGAACTTGTTATAACAGAATCAACTAATTGAGTTTACTAGCTGACTATTCCGGTATTACAAATCATGATAAAAGAAAAAATGTACTATTTGTGTATCATACTCTAGTAACAATAGTGCTTCTATGAATATTTTTCACTTCTCAAAAACGAGTTGTAACATTATTTATTGACAGGGAGTTAAACACTTCTGCAGTCAGATCAAAATTTGCTGAGGAATGTGTAAAACTGGCATATGGGAATGATTCATCTGTTGTAAGAGATGGATTGTTTGCAGGAATTCCAGCTCTGTCTGGTACTGGTGCATGTAGGCTTTTTGCTGAATTTCAAAGGCATTTCTATCCTGATTCTCGAATGTACCTACCAGATCCTACCTGGTCAAAGTAGGTCCTTTCCCATTGGATTATTCTTTGATATATATATATAATTAGTTACATACATTTTTTCAATATCTAATGCACAAAGGTTGTATGCTGTAGTCACCACAATATATGGAAACAGGCTGAAATTCCAGTAAAAACCTTCCACTACTACAATCCAGATACAAAGGGTTTAGATTTTGCTGCACTCCTAAATGATGTCAAGGTATTAGAAGTTTATTCATCAAAGTTATTCATGATGTTGAGGGCCATACTAACTTTACTATTTAATGTTAACCAATGAAATATGATTTTTGTTGCTACCCAAATTGGGTTGAACTTTGAAAACCCGCATAAGTTGACAATGTTATCTTCCAATTCAATAGTGGTATAAAGCAGACTTTAATTTTCTCCGTTTATTCTGTGTTGGTAATTTCAGAATGCACCAGATTGTTCTTTCTTCTTGCTTCATCCATGTGCTCACAACCCAACTGGTGTTGACCCCACTGAGGAACAATGGCGTGAAATATCATACCAGTTCAAGGTTATAATGAAAAACGAGATGCTTTAGTATTGCTTTGTACGATAAGTCTAACGACCTGTTTGAAGAATCTTCCCTATATGGAGTCATAGAAGAAAAAAAATGAAATAAGTTTTTTCTTAAATTAAAATTAACTTATGCATAAGCTATTTGTAAAAGTTCTTTTATATTAGCTTATCCAAAAACTTGTTTTTAACTTATACATAAGCTTATTTTAGCTTATATTTGATTTTTCCTTCTTGTTTTCTTCTTCTATAGGTGTGAATGGAGAAGTTTATCCAATCGTACCTTGAATTCATTATAATATTCTGACATTAATTATTTTCCAGGTAAAAAATCATTTCCCCTTCTTTGACATGGCTTATCAAGGATTTTCAAGCGGGGATCTTGACAAGGATGCCACAGCACTTCGAATTTTCCTTGAAGATGGGCATTTGATAGGTTGTGCTCAATCATTTGCAAAAAACATGGGATTATCTGAACATAAAGTTGGTTGTCTTAGGTAAGAACAGTTCTATATCATAGTGATTAGATATTTAGGCATAGCATATGCCATGATAAGTAAAATAGAAGTTAGATGTCAAATATGTTCCATGATGCATTTTTGAGGCAAGGTTCAAGTAAAATAGAAGTACATGATATTATGATATGACATGAAGCTCAACTTTGCAATAATGTTGCCATTATGTTTTACTATTTTGCTTCTTATGTTCTGTTCAGCTTTACTAATCTACATTAAAATCTATAATAGTGTTTTGTGCCAGAGTATAAAGCAAGTGGCTGCACTAAAAAGCCAACTGCAGCTGATGTCCCAGGCAATGTATAGCAGTATTCCATTTCATAGTATTTTACTAGTTACTATGATCTTAAGCAACCCAGAGATAGAAGCACTTTGGAGGAAAGAAATCAAGGTAATATTCAGCTTTTAACTCTTTTCTTTACCTTTCCCTTTCTAAATTAATTCAGGATCTATTCATATTTGATGTCAATGCTATGTTTGAAGGTCATGGCTAAACGGATTCAGACTATGCGAACTACCCTGAGGCATTGTCTTGAGAACTTGGATTCATCTTTCAATTGGGAGCATATAACTTCTCAGGTTTTGGATGTTTGATTTTATAATTTGTGTATGCAGTTACCTTATGCTTGAAGAATCATTTATATCTTGAGCACACAGTTGAACACTTTGATGATATTCAAATGCAGGTTGGTATGTTCTGTTTTTCTGGATTAGCCCCTGATCAGGTTAAACAGCTGGAGAAGATGTTCCATATATACATGACTCCTGATGGAAGAATAAGGTATACCTTAAAGGAAATACCAACAATTCAACCAGTTACTATAATTAAAATCTCAACTTTGTTTTCTCTTCCTTTGTTAATTTGATAATTGTCACTGCACTAGAGAATATTGTAGTTCTTCCTATATAACTCCTTGGTGATACTTGCAGCATGGCAGGTGTGACCACAAGCAATGTGGATTATTTGGCAAATGCAATACACCATGTGACCAGAATCAATGAAGAAGCCTTAAGAATATGTTCCATTTAGAATTAACAGTCCTTTTCTACCTTATTCTGATCATAGGATACATAATCACTTTTTTTTCATTTTGTAATTACCTAGATACCTGACATACAACATACCAATTTGGTGAAAATATTCAAGTCAATATTTTTGGACCATCGTGAATACTATTGTAAAACTATAATTTGTAAACACAGCCACGTATTAAGTAGTGAATGAAATAGCAGATTTACGTATGCCTTGAAAAAAGAGTTATGCATCTTAACTTGCAACAGCTTTTGACACTGCTTTTCTTCTTGTCCAAGTTGGTTTATTTTTCTTCCTTTTGTCTCCAATAAAATCTTCAGTTGGTGAGGCCAAGATAATATATAGAGCAAAGTGAATAAAAAAACATTTGAATGTGAATAGCAATCACATTTAATGGAGCTAAAAGTCAGGGGAGCCATATGTGTAGCATTTTAACTGGTCGAAACAAACAAAGAGAAAAGAATATTCTACTTTTTTTGTTGGGTGAACAGGGAAAAGAAAATCTAAAATTGAGGTTGATGACTTATCCGCAATCTTCTTCGATCTCTGGAAAATCTTAAGGGACCATTTAATTATATTATTCCGTTTCCTTTTGTAGAATTATTACCAAAGTGTCACGGTTATCAGTAATAAGAACACATCTACAGTGTTTTAAAGTGAAAATAACATAAACAGAAACACATAAAAAGATTGACAAAATTCGGCAATTTGCTTATTTTTCCGGAAGCAGAGCGACTATTTTTTTATTATTTAAAAAAAATTACAAACTCACATATAATGTACCGTACATTGTTTATAAAATTATCAGATGTTCTCTTATAATAAAATCACAACGATTAGTTAATAGTTATTTGTGTTACTAATATACTATACAATATATGGCCCATATGCACATGGAACCCGGGACAAGCTAAAGTCACTAACAGCTTCTCTACCGACAAATTAGCTTAAGCAAAGTTCGAACAATTTTTAAGTTGTTTGGTATCCTCCAAACTATCGTTCTGGCAATGTGCCATTGCATCATATTAAAATGTCGGTACATAGATGTTATTGTTAACTAATTTTTTTATGTTTTTTGAACCATAATAGTACTCTGTAAAATTGGTAATGACCTGTTCTTTTAGGTACGCTTGTTTAAGGTAAATATACAAAAGACAGAAGTAGTTACTATCTGATGTAATGTTAGATGTCTATTTGATGGCGTGCAAATAGCTTTTTATTCCTTTTTTAATTGCATAAACTGAAGATATGTCCCTTCATGAGTTGACGGTTTGAATAAGACTCCGTGACAGTGAAACAAGGGAAGTGTTGAACCAAAAGGAAACCCAAAGTATATGTAATCTTGATCCTTTACCAACACGACACAGCAACAAGCCATTAAGGCCAGTGGAAAAGGAAATGAACTCTTATATTATTCCAATTGTTGCAGCTACCGGTCAAGCCATTCAAGCCAAATTGATAGCATGATTATAACTTCTTCTTATTAAGCCATTTTTAATTTATGTGCCATTTTGTAATTCCCTTACCTAAACTTGTAGCATATCTTGAATTTGGATTTATATAACATTTTCTCTAAAGTCTAAACTTTGTTTCAACAAGTTAAAAGTAATTTCCACCAGTTCTTGCTCTTTGCAATAAATAAAATCATTAAGACATACAAAGCATATTCTCTATAGTAACAGTCTAATATTGGTGAAAAGATAAAGCATTAGTCAAAGATGATGTTTAAGGTGTTTCTCCTTAGTCCTTCCCCTCCCCACACGCAAAAGGGTATAGTATATGTCAATCAAATGCTTAAAGCGCATCAACCTACAAGAGAATTAGTAAACTTTCTACCACTAAATATTCTATTAATCTCCTTTATTATGTGCGTTTATAAGTTCAACACCACCACTACAATAACAAGCAATTAATAACACCACATTTCTTGCTTAATATAAAGTTCCACAAAAGTAATGTACACCATATTCTCTTTTGGCACATTCTAAGACAAGGAAGAAAAAAAAGGAACTATGATCGTTTCAAACTACACAAAATGTTTAAGAATTAAGATACACTCACACATCTTGGAAGCAAGCTTGTTATTTGAGAGGACAAAACTCTAAAAAGACCAATTCTAGCATAGATAATAGATTGTCCTCTAAACATGAAGAGTATTCTATTAGCTCGAAAGATTTACAAAGAAAAACTATAAGCAGCATATATTGTCCACTCCAGATCCAAGGCCAAGCTATAATAATGGCAAGTCTCAATTACCTTAAAAACTTTAGAACCTGCTGTCTGAACTGGTGGCACGAGGAACGCTAAAGCACAATTTGGAACCTCCTTCATTATCATTAGATGATCCATAGCTCAAGAGCTTCTTCTTGCCAAACTTGGCCATAGGGACAACTTTGGAGGAGCCTGATGATGATGACCACGAAGGGTATGAGGATGAGAGAATCATTTTCTTGAGGTTCAGCTTTGGAAGCAGTGTCAGCAAGAGATTGGACTTTGAGTGCTTCTTCTCTTTCTTTTTGAAGGCATTGATAGTGTTCAAGTGATAAGAAGGTGGAGGAGTTAGAGGAGGGAGAGTGTCCTCAGAGAATGTGTGCTTGGGGGTGCCTGGCTCAGATTCCCACACAAATGGCACAGCAAGGGCTATTCTGAAAGATGGGTTGGACATGGAACTTTCCTTTGACAGTAGCCTGCAGAAGAACTTGTCATCTTGCTTGATTTGAAGGACACTCTTCTGGGGTACCTCGGTTTTTTTAGAATTGAGCATCTTTGTTTGGTTGGAACTGTACTAGTTGTTGGGTTTGCAGAGAAGGAGATAGGAAAAGGATTAGGCCCCGTTTCTGGTTTGAGTAAGAGTGCCAATTACAAATGAAGTCATAATAGCTTGAGTTTCTCTTTATATGCAACACTGTACCTCAACTATGCAGCTTGGTTATTAACAGTTATCGGTATTAACTTCACACTTTTAAGGACAAAGTTTCCAATTTTCTGCACCTAAGTGTTTTGACCATTTCTCCCTGCTTATTTTATTGTCTTTGAGCAAAATATGAAACTAATATATGGTTGTGTTACACCAAGTTCAATAAGACAAGCCTTATTTTTGTTAAAAAAAACTTAAGTATCTTTTTTACTAAAGGGAACATACAAACGAGTAAGAGATAACTTTAATTTTATTAGATAATTTTGTAAAAAATTTATTAATCAATTTTGTAAAGTTGAAATAATCTCGATTTAACTATAAGATAATAAAGTATTATTGACAGAGATCTAACTCACTTATTTAAATATACTAAAAAAATTTAAATTTTAGTTTCATATAAAAAAAGTAATTTGTTGAGAGAAACTATTTATTTTAGTAATTTTTAATTTTTAAAAGAATTAATTTTTTTAGTATGAGTCGCGAGAATGAATATACGCGTGATATGAAAACTAAAAAAATAAAAAATAAACCTTGAATGTATCTTCACTTCACCAATATGATTAAACTTCTCTTAAACTCAAATGATCTAATGTTAATTATCCTTGACATCCTCATCTTTTAATAAAAAATCAAATCTCAGTAAGTTTGGTAAGTCTATATTATACACACTTCAAACCAAAAAAAAAATTACATGAGGGGTTTGTTATAAATATATAATATAAAATCTTCACCTGCCAACTTAAGTTTTTTGATAGTTAGTTAGTTTTCAATTAAGAAATTATAAGTAAACCATCGTTATTTTCAATTGAAAAATGATAAGTAAAGCATCATGATTACGAGTTGACTTATGCGGTACATGCTAGCCTTTGATTTCTAGTTTGTTGGGTTTGGACCCCACACGTGTAGTGTAATATTTTGTACACATTCTCATGCACCACTTGATTTCGATCGATAAATAGATGCCTATATATTCCATGGGTTAATTTGTATATAACATCTCTTAATACATGAATCGCTTGATCCATCTTGGTATACCTAAAGAAGGTGCTAATGTTATGGCTGCAGGTCCTCTAGACTATTATTTTTCATGAGGAAGCAGCACCTGAAAATGGTCACTTTTAAAGGGAACTAACATGGGACGCACGTGCCACATTAAGGGGCATACTCTACCCTTCTTTCCTCTTGCATTGTAATTATCTCGCATTAAGTGCTACCCTCACTCACATGCATCTTCTATTTATGGTGACTGAAGAATTTGATATGGTCACATGGGCTTCTTTTATATGAAAAAGATTTTTAGATATGAGGGCATGGTGCTATGATAATGAATGAGACTTAACTAAATGAATTAGTGGAAGATGACCTACCCTGCGGTCCTAGCTAGCCATGAACACTTTATATATACATAATGGCATATTTTTGTGGGCTGTGTAGTGTTATATGAGAGAGTGGCACCTGGACTAGTTTGGACACGAGACAATTTTTTGTGTGGGTTTCATAGATGTAGATGTAAGTGGATACGATGAAATAAGCTAGCTAAAATTTATGTAATGGCTATAAAGCATTTATGAGACCATCATGCAAAATTTTGTAACTACTATAATGATTAGTACCATTCACTAGAACAGTCTGATGGTTGTATAAAGCTATCAAATTACGTATCTTTGAACAGGAAATTGTGGAATTATTTTTGTGTGACGAAATCGCATTCCAAGTACAACGGGTAACGTCTTTGCAATATGGAGGTAGTGATTTGAGAGGTGAAAAGGTTATGGGTTTAGAAAGGAAATATGTAAAAAGAAAATTTGTTGTTGATTTGAAATTAGTTTACATATTTGGGATTAATGACAAAATTAAACTAAACTAGTTATTTATTTGTTTTGAACTTTAACTTAGCCTATATGCCATCCGTCAAATCCATCACCACCGGTAAGTCTTTCCCTTCCTTTTTACATACACTAGTTTAGCATGAGTATTATTTATTAACTCGTCGAAAAGTAACAATCATGGCAAATATACTCTTACATATAAACTTGCTCAAACGAAAATGAAGAGTATTTATTATTTAATAATTAAACTCATCTATCTTACCAAACACAAGTTCGAGTGGATAGAATTCGAGTTATTGAATGTGCCATTGTTGCTCTAGTTGTAGCGCTTTTCCACTTCCTTTTTTCCCAATGGGATTTCAAATTTTCAAAGATGGAGGAGATGGGAGAAGATTTTCGTTTGATGCTCAAATTAAAAATCAATTACCTTTTTTTCAAAAAAAGTATATTAGTATCAGTTTAGCTTTAACAAGACAATGCTAATTTATGAAAATGTTGTAGTGTTGTTAAGTGATTCAGTATATAAAACTAAAAAAAAAAAAAACAATTATTACTTCTATATGGATTGGCAACTTATTATAAATGAAAATAAGGAAAAAGTTAGAAAGGATATAAGTTGGGTGGAAATTTGGTTAAACTCATTATATAATGTAAAAGATATAAATAAAATGAGAATTTGAAAAAAAAACATTAAATAACCTTTTACAGATTTAAAATTTTATTAGTACAATAATTAAATATTATATATATATATATATAAAGATCGTCATAACATAATATTGTTAACACAATAATAACTCAACATTTCAATTCCATAATAAATCAAAGTAGTAAACCACAATAATACAATAGTATATTAGTTCAATATATGATCAACTACATAAATGACCAAAACATATTGAGTCCTAAAGTGAAAATATTTCAGGAGGGAGTTAATTTCTTCAAATTAATTCAATCCTAATAATACATAGTCACTATGGGGTCAATTAGAGATAAAAATTACATTAAATTTCAAACTCACTGATTCTTAACTCGAGAGTTTATGTAAGTTTATGCAAGTTTACACAAATTTAAAGAGTTTACATGAGTTTATCCAAAAAAGTATTTGACAATGAGTTAATTCATTTTTTCTATCTAAAATTGTATATTCGTAAAAGTTTGAGTTAACTTGAGAGTTTAATAATATTATGACTATAATTTTATATATATATATATATATATATATATATATATATATATATATATATATATATATATATATATTGACAAATAATAAAAAGTATTTAAATTCCTAAAATATTTTCTCCCAAGAATTGTTGGCAAGTATTAAAATTGATTAAATTCTTACTTAGAGAAATAAGATTTTTTTTTCATTATCATATTATATGTAGGAAGTATTTATTAACTTTAACTTTATCAATAATTAATCTTTATCAAAAAAAAACTTAGTTGAATTTCTTTAATGGAATCTTATTTTCCATTTACGTTTTTCCTTCCACAAGACTAAACATAAAATCTTGCTTAAGGAAATTTGAATCTAATTTCATTAAAACCAACATAATATTAATGTAAAAGTATAATTTGTTAAAATACAAATTGAGAAAGAGGAAAAATATCCCAAGAACACAAGTAATAATTCCATTATGAAAATAAACAAATTATGGAAATTCTTAGGCATTTGGCTATGCTATTACTAATATTACCTAATTCTTTTATAATTTGTGTTTTTATTCTAATTGTCAATCACCTATTTCTAATCTACTAATATCCAATGGTCATGCTAATTATTCTTTTTCAAAGCAATATTCAAGAAAAGTATAAACAAATGCTACAGGCGTTAAATAATTAATAAATTATTAAAAGTCAAAACATTGCTATCTTTGATACAAGAGTGAAAGGAATAAATATTGAATTTTTGAATGATCAAAAAATTAAATATTATGTGAATTTTTCAAAAAGTCGAGTGGCAATTTGAAGCAATTATGCGATTATGAAAATTTTTAATTTTGACCGTAATTCAGGTTTATTTTTACTCTTATATTATAATAGTTTTTCGATAAATATATTTCTTATAAAGAGAGAGAGAAAAGGGTGTCGGGGAGAGATATGCGTATAGAGTTGAATAAGTGAAAATATTTAATTATTATGAGAAATAAAATAATTAATAATAAATTATTAAATTTCATTTAAATAGTTAAAATTAGAATATATGCAAAAAAAAATTAATAACCATATAACTATTAATCTAATCATTCATGTAATTTTTTTGACAAAATAAAAAAAATACAATAACGAGAACAAACCTAACACCTATCATTTATATTTATATTTCTCACATTTATATTGTACTACATTACATTATATTAGGGTTATTCGTAAAAAAAAAAATCATACAATTATAGTAAACATATGGGAGTTGTCGTTAACTATCCAATCTTATATCAATATTATATTATGTAAATATAATTTTGATTTTGATTTTTGTGGTATAAATCAAAATTATCTCTTATCGTACTTTTATCCTGATCCACTTCACATATATTTTACTTTTATGATTTCTATATTTTTTCAAGTGAAAATTAATTTTCCTCTAAATTTTTCATATGTTCAATTTTCATTAATTTCTTCAAACAATCTTGAATGTAACTTTGGCATTAATTCTCTTGAAACTAAAGGTGTACGGTTTATATTAGTATTATTACAATATAATAAAATCGATTCCTAAATCATTTTCCCAATTTCGATAATTTTAATTTTATTAACACTAATTGGCATCAATAGCTAGGAGCAAAAACACGTACACTCGTGCATGATGTATACACTTCATCCACCCACATTTTCTCACTTTAATGCATCCACACGAGTATCACTCAGCTAGTAGTGACGATTACGAAGCTTAGATAAATCGTCTAACCTTATGTTAATGTGTCACAATCATTCAGTCCTTTTTTTATTTACTTCTACTTAATAATTAAGCAGTGAGATAATGTAATATTTCGTACGCACCTCATTAATTTTCTTCCTCTTCTATAATAATATTAGCATTTTGGTCAAAATTATTACAAAGGTGAAATTATTAGTTGTTCGGTGTAGAATCTCCTTCATGTATGTCATGCAATGCAACTTATTTAGTTTCATTATTTGTTTGTGGTGGGGATGACAACAGGATAAGATATGTGGATATATAATTATATTAGGAAATTAGTATAAATTGAAAATGTGAATAATTAAAATTGTGCTGGAACGCATTGGCTGGATCGCTCAAAGATTATGTAGAGAGTAGTGCCTTGTGGGACTGTGGGAGGGTTCTAAGCTAAACGACACGTATGGGACACTTGATAGTGGATGGTCAGCTGTAATTCTCAGGTATGTTGAATTTATGAAAAATAGATGGACTTTTTAAGGATAAAGACTACACATGAAACACCCATCACATAGGTTAATTTGGGGCAGCGTAGAGTTCCAATCTTAAATATGAAAGTATTTTAAATATTTGAAGTGGGCTCATTATAATTTTATCTAACTTGGATGGGATTGTTCATATTATTTATTTTGAATTCTAAAAAAATACACTTATATTAAATATTAAAAAAGAATTTTATCGTTTATAATAATTATATTTAGTTCAAATAAAAATATGATTGTCTATTATAAAATATACATATCATCTTTAAAAAAGACTACATAAATAAAGTTCTCACTCAAAATATATTACAGTATCATACTCAAAATTTGAATTCAAAATCTTAATACATGCCTCATTCATTACATAAATTAGTTGAATATATGTTTAATATATATATCTCACATTCGATTGTACTTTTGTGTGATATTTTAAAATATATATATATTTTTTATTTAATTAAATATAAAAAATCCTTTTAATTTACGAAGAAATTTTTTATATTAGGTTTCGTTGAATTGGTCTCACTCTATCTTTAGATTTAAACTTATTGACTTGGTCTTTTAGAGTAAGTGTTACCTTATCCTTTTGACTCATTCTTTAAGTTGTTTTAAAAATATTATTTTTTCTTATAAATATGTTTTTGAGAAGGTTGACAAAAAGAGTTTTCTATCACATCTTTTTTTCCTCATTTTTTTGTGGGCTACTAAATTATCTTACTAGTTATGTTACTCCCAATTATTATTGAGAAAAACCTATTATATCATGAGGATTTGCGCATCTTGCAAATAAATCTTTAAAAACAGTGTGATTAAATAAAAATTTGCAACTTAACAAAGTAAAGAAATTTCAAGTATTAAGATATTATTTAATGGATGAGAACGAGAAAATTTATAAACCCGATCTATGTAGTAACATAATTTTAAATCCATTCTATTTGAATTGGCATTTTCTCCATCATAATTATTGTGAAAAAAAAAATTATAATAATTAATCTTGAAAAATTTATTTGCAAAAATATATGTATAGTTCAAACGAAAAATGTATCACACCTAAAATCGAATCAAGTTCTAAAAATTCAAATGAATTATGTAGGAATAAGATCGGCTAACCCTTATTTGTCTACTCTAGGAGAAACTAACTATTCATGACCATTATGAATAAATACTTTATGAAGGAGATATATTAGTCACATTTACATATGAATAATCGAGATCTAGTGATATAATACAAGTTCTTCCAAAAGTAGAACAAGTATTAGAAGCTCGTTCAACTGATTCAACATTAATGAACCTAGAAAAGAGAGTTGATACTTGGAACGAGTGTATAACAAGAATTTTTGACATTCATTGGGAATTATTGATTTGTGCTAAGCTAACTATAGCGCAAAGTCGTATTTCATTGGTTAATAAAATTCAAAAAGTTTATCGATCTCAGGGAGTTCATATCCATAATAGACATACAGAAATTATTGTGCATCAAATAACATCAAAAGTATCAATTTTAGAAGACAGAATGTCTAATTTTTTTTCCTGGTGAACTAATTGGATTGTTACGAGCTAAACGAGTTAGGCATGACTTAGAAGAGGGATTTGCTACCAAGTTTTATTATTGGGAATAACAAAAACATTTTTGAATACTCAAAGTTTCATATCTGAAGCAAGTTTTCAAGAAACTGCTAGAGTTTTATCAAAAGCCACTCTTCGGGATCGCATAGATTGATTGAAAGGTCTGAAAGAGAATATTGTTTTAAGGGAAATGATACCCATTGGTACCGGAGTTCAAAAGAACAATGCATCGTTCAAAGTCAAGGCAATAAACAAGATTACTTTGAAAACAAAAAAAAATAATTGATTCGAGGACGAAATTTGAGATATTTTGTTTCATCACAAAGAATTCTTTTTTTTCATTTCATTTCAAAGAATTTATGTGATACATCAAAACAATCTAGGATTTAATAATTCCTAAGATAATGATTCCTAAAGGCAGATTCATTTCCGTCATTTTATTTTATAAGAAAAGAAAGGTAATAAAGATAATAATCATATTAAATAGAAAAAAATGGCTTGATTGTGTATCAAATAGCCAATCTTCAGTAGAAGAAAAAGTTCCCTCGAAATACTTATTTGTTTCTATTTCATTATACTGAATCTCTTTCTTCCATTTCCATTTTTTTAAATAAAAGAGAAGTGTGGGGATAAATATAAATGACAAAAAGATATTGGAATATATATTATGGAAGCAAGAGCTCATTTTGGCCACGGTACTAGAAAATGAAATCCTAAAATGTCACCTTATATATCTACAAAGCATAAGGGTATTCATATTACAAATCTTATTAGAATTGTTCGATTTTTATCAGAAGCTTGCAATTTAGTTTTTGATGGAGCAAGAGAAAATAATTCTTAATTGTTGGTACAAAAAAAATAGCGAATTCAGTGCAAGTTGTAATAAGAGTTCAATATCATTTTGTTAATAAAAAATGGCTTCACAGTATGTTAACGAATTGGTATACTATAAAAACACAACTTCAAAAGTTGAGGGACTTAAGAATGCAACAAAAGAAACAAAGACTTCATTGTTTTCAAAAAGGGATGTTACTATATTGAAAAGACAATTAGCTCATTTGGAAACATATATTGGCGGCATTAAATATATGACGAGATTACTTGATATTATAATAATTTGTTTAATCGATACAAATTGTGACCCAGACCTCATCAATATTTCGATTCCAACTAATGATGATGTTATAACCTCAATTCTATTAATTCTTAACAAATTAATATTCTCAATTTATAAGGGTTGATCTAACTATATACGAAATTCTTGATTAATAATAAGATAAATAAATTATTTAATTTGATTGGAGGAATTTATAAATTTATAGAATTGGTTACTATACTAATAATAAATTACACAAAAAAATTAAAATATAAAAAGAATAAACAAAAATTTTATGTGATTGATTAATTTATATTTTATGTAAGTAAAAATTGAACTAAAGTTTGATATAGGTTGAAAAGAAGTAAACATAAACCACTATTACAACAACATTTAAGACTTAAATTTTTAGTTGGTTATTGTCGTTACATAAATTTACTTTAAAATGTTATGCTCATTTTTATTGAAAAACTAATTTGAGTTGCACACCTATCCGTATTTGTTCAATTCCACGTGTAAAGTGAGTCTTTTCTTTAAAGAAATAAAATAAAATCTTTTAATTATTAAGAAATATGTTAACTAGTATTATATAAATACAAATGATTAATTATAAATTTTATTTTATTGTTTAAGTTTTTATTAACAGTTAAAATGTTGTATTTTTTTTAAGAGCCAAATCCACATTAGACGCGTATGGTGGAATCATTTTTTAAAGTTCTTTTAAGATAAATATCAGATGATATAGATCCATGCATGTGACTTTTCTGTAAGGTGACTCTTATAAATTGAAATTATGTTTTAGAGTAGACAAAAATATTTTCTCTTAATTTATAAACTTAGTATATTTTGCAGCATGGTCAACCCTCACTACTAGAAATATACTATCTAAATCTTCTGAGAAATGTAACAGCAGTTATGATTAAACTATTTTCTTTCTCTCATCTTATAATTTGGAGCAATGATTTGTTAAAGCCAAAAACTCGTATGTCTTGTGTTGTTTCTATCAAATATAACGAGAGTTACGATGAGACAATTGTCTTTCTTCCATTTTATACTTTGTTAGCGACAGGCCTTAATTGTTGAATGTGTTTTGCTTCCATTTTATATTTTGTGCGTGTCTGCTTATGTGTTATGTGTACGTGTTTGCATTCATTTTCATTTCTTTACCTTTCGTTGTTTTTTATTTTCCCACTATGTTTATCGCATGATTCTCGTTTAACTCTTTAATATTTCCAACGTTCTTGTCTCCAGTTTTTTTCCAATAAAATTTAAAAATTTTGTACCACTTCCTCATCTTCTTCCTCCAATGAATCCTCGTACATCCATTAAAAAAGATTCATCCAAGTCAGTGAACTTCGGAAATGAATTTTTTACAATAAGGTTATCATTGTATGAGATCTTGACCATTCAAAAAAATTATTAATGTAATATATTTTATTTTAAAATTAAAATTTAAAAAATAAATGGTAAGATCGTAAAACTTGAGAAAATTTAAGGGTTTTTTTTTCACGTGAGAAGATCCATTCTCGTGAACTTCTTTCATTTGGTTTCTAATTTGAATTTGGAACTTCTAAATCTAGCTAACTTCATCTTGAAACTTCTTTCTTGTTCCTTCTTTCTAATTTAATATAGAAACCATTTAACATGTTATTGCTATGAAAAACTCCTCTTTCAATCCATGTAATGGACTCCAAAACATTTAAATCACACGAATCTTTCCCTAGCCATTTCTAGGGTGACCATTTGGGTATGCTTTTGAACCACGTTGAGAAATCATTGCATTCTAAAACGCTTCTGAACTTCTCCTTCTCCTAAAGATACATGCAACACTAATCTTCTCCCGTTGGTGTCGCAATAATTGTATAAAATCCATCAACATAAGCTTTTTTATTTACAGCAAAATTCTCATTCCATGAAGTTTCTCTCATGTATGCATTCTTTAGTCATGTAAGCTCTTCATCCTTTGCCCTATATTGAAGAGATATACTCAAATTATGTTTGTTTACTTTGTTTTTATTGCACGGTGCCTCCCTCCTCCTCCACGCTTCCCCTTTTTTTTTTTTTTGTTGTTTGCATTTTTTACCACTTAGACATATGTCGTTTCCCCTCCCATATTTTGCTTATATTATATATATATATATAGGTGCATCAAGCTTTCATGCATGGACGAGGCCCAAAACTAAAAATAAGGGAAGATAAAATGAGTAATTCTATAATTTTTTTAATGTTTTTACTTTAGCCCAAATTATTAATTAGTGGGTTAAGTGACAAAAACAAAGTATATGATTTAACCAATATTATTTTTAACAAAAAAATTATTTTTGTCAATCTGGTACAAACTGTAAGGGAGTTAAGTGTTAGAAAAAAAATGGTGTAATACTTCGAAAAAGCACTAAAGGATAAAGGATAAAGTGTAATTTACTAGTTTTCTTGCTTTTACATTGCAAAGTCAAATCTCTCTTTTTCTTTTGGTCCACATTTTTCATAAAGAGTAGTGTAATTTGCCTTTCTTTTTTTTTTTTCTTTACAATACAAGTTAAATCACTCCTTTTCTTTCTCCACTATTTTTGTGGTCCCTTTATTTTGGTCCCTTGTTCCACCATATTTACAAGACATGGTACTAGGGCAGATCGACAATAAATTCAATTGACTTTAAATTACTTTTTAGGCTCATTTCGTCAATTAATCATTGAAGTTTGCTAACTTATAAACCAAATAATTTAAATTTAAATTGAAAATTGAGCATCGTTAAATAAATGAATTAATTTTCTATCACGTAGAGTTCAATTTATTTAATTCATGAACTTACTCAATAAATGTATGTAATATGAAAAGATATTATATAATTATTTTATTTTTCAAACAAAATAATATTTTTTTCTTGAATTTGTATTATTAAGTTTCCGATTAAACTTGTCATTATTATTACAATTTTATTATACAAAATTTATTTTAATTCATTTTTAATTGAAATAAATAACATATATATAGTATCTTAAATTTTAATAATATTTAAATTGTACTAGTATTTTTTGTCTAAAAACAATTAATTAAACGTCAATTTATAGTATCCTAAATCTTATTTATTTTGATTATTGGCTCACGTAGTTCGAGTTAATAAGTTGATCTAAATTATTCGCAAGTTTAAGCAAAACTAATTCAAACTGAAAAATAATTCATATTAAACTCAAGTTAACTTTTAAATTAAATTATTTTTATCAAATCAAGTCAAATTTGATTTTTAAATTTAACTCAATTCAATTCATTTTCAATCCTTCTAGCACATTGGATCAATTGAACCCATATATCAGTCGATACAAATGGGCCCGCAGTTTCTGTTCCTGCCCAAATTACTCTGTGTAAAGCCCAGAGCATAAAAATCGACGCTATGCTACTTGATCCATCTCAACTAGCATTAGCTATAATGACGCAAACAAAAATAATAGCAATAATAATAATAATAATAATTCTATTTTTTATATTTTCTCCTAGCATGAAATTAAACATAAGAAAATAATGCAAGACCGCAACGAATTCAGCAATATCAGTAGTTTATTTTTGGGTACCAGTTAGTTGAACTAGTTAGCTGGTTCTTGAATTCAGTTCTGATAGTTACAGCTGCGAAGTTGCAAAATTGTGTACAAAGTTTAAACACTTCTTCAGTATCAGAATCAATTGTAATATAAAGCGTGCGGACAACCTGACTTAGAATGGTTATAGTTTTTTAGCAGCAATCTTAAGTTTCAACTTTAAATATACAGTTATTTAAAGAAAATTTTATCACTTGTAATAGTTTTCCTCGAGAAAAAATAATAATCAAAATCACACTTCATTTTCAGCCTGGTATTACCCAGTCCTTCAACTTAACAAGGACTCAAAAAATATATAATGCCCATCTCTGCGCACTGCCGACACTAGAAAAAAATATTGGATTTTAGTTCTCCTTATTATAATATATATTTACAATCATATACTCTAAAAAAAAAATGTTACATGTTAACTTTATGTTAATTAAAGTTGCTTATGAAAAAAAAATTATGTTAATATATGCTTACTTAGTGCGTGGTTAAAGTTATTTATTTTTAAATAAAAAAATTAAGAAAATTTGTAAAATAAAGGATCAACATTTTTTTAATATTGGTTTTTTTAGTCTTGTAATATTTTTGGTTATCTAATTTGATGGTAAGTAATTTTGGTCTTCATAAATTTAATGCCTCAATTATTCTCTATAATTTAAAAGATAAATAATTTTAATCTTCATAATTATAATGTTTGATTTTGATGTACACATTTAAAAATTGGATAATTTTAGTCAAATTTTTAATAAACATAATGACGTGATAAAGTTAATTAATTATTTTAAAATTAGATAATTTATTATATAAATATTTAATGTCACATTATTTAAAATTAATTATTTAATTTTTATAAAATAAATTATTTAATATTTGTACTAAAAATTTTAATGTGTGAATAATTAAATAATTAATGTCATTTCAAATATTTATATATCATAAATTATCTAATTTTAAAATAATTAATTTTTGTTACATCATCATATCCATTAAAAAATTGATAGTAAGATAATATTAAGACTAAAATTATATATTTTTAAAAATATGTAGAATAAAATCAAATAATTAAATGATGGAAAATAAAATAATCCAATCACACAAGTAAGTGAACTAAAAATACAATAAAAAATTTATTTTCATGTATTATGAATTCAAATTCGAAATTAGTAGTCAAGTTAAATCAATCATCTGTTTGGAACATGCAGGCAATAACTTTCCAATATATACAACATAAGGCACAACTTGTAGTTCACGTATCAAGGAATAATATCAAGGAATAATAAGTTAATTTTTCAAACCTTTAATTAATATTCTCATTAATGAATAATAAATTATGTTCTTAAAATTACTTTTAACAAACGAAAAAGTTCACAAATCACAATCATCTACGCAAGAAGGAAATGTCATATTTCAATGGCAATAGTATTTCAATGCCCAAACACTCCTAAGCACAAGTTAACCTTTATTCGAATGTGTATTTCTACATCAAAATGTTATCTATTTTTGGAGTCTCCCTTTCTCTGTTTATTCATCTTCTACTACAATGCTCGTTATTCTTCTCCTTCGATTATAAATGTATTGAATTCCCTTTACACTTTTACATTACGCAATTCCTCAACTCTTGGATATTCTTTAAGACTATATGCGGTTAACACACTCTACATATTCTATGGGTACAAACAAGTAGTATTTTCATATTTTGTGTGCAACGCTTATAACATAATTGTCATAATTGTTTTATTTATTTATTTATTTTCCAAGAGGACACGTAATTGTGATAATCCATTTTATTTGGCCAAAGCCTCCTGTCACAATTCTCTTGTATGCTATGCTTCAAACCTTTAAGCACATTTTTCCCTCGCCCCACTCTCTTCTTTCTTTTTCCGTTTAATCATTTTTCTTTTAGACAAAACAAAAGCATATAATTGAAAAAAAAAACAATAATATATTTTTTCTTAGCGGGGTGAAACGTCCAACAAAAAAAAGAGTTTTATTTTACAAGCCTTTTCTTTAATGTTTATTTTAACTTTATAGACTTGATCTTGAAAGAATTTATGTTAAAAATAATTAATTTTGATAAAATTGATGTTAAAAAATTTATTTTGTTCTTTAAAATAATATCTTAAAGTGAGTTAAAAATTAATTTAAGTTAAATCATAAAACAAATTCATTTTTAAAATGTAAATATAGGTATAATTTGTGGGTATAACTAATGAATAATTTATTTAAATAATATGTATATATGTATATATGATTTTCTTTTAAAGTAATTTCTTAGGTTTGAATTTTAAGAGTAGAAAAAAATTCTATTAAGTTTATTTTATACGTTGGTCTTTGATATAAAATATTTTATCTTAAACAAAAACTAATTAAGATTAATGTGCTAAAATCACACTTTTTAATAAAATAATTATTTTATTATTTTCCAAAAAAAAATTGGTAATAAAACAACTATGAGAAAGAGATGGTGTCTCAACCTAAAATAGAAAAATAATACGAACTAAAAACTATTAGATGTAAAACTATGTCTTACTCTACTCAACCAAACTAACAATAATGAAGTCAAAAATTTAACTGGAAAGACTCAAGAGTAAAAAAAATATAATTTAATAAAAAAAAACCTTTACATACATAAAATATACAAAAAAAAAAAAAACTAATATTATAATATATATATATATATATATATATATATATATATATATATATATATATATATATATTCTCATTCAAGATATTTAAACATAGAGAGAATACGAATATTACAAATTTACAATTTAAATAAGGTTATTTTTATTTTACATTTTTACAACACTTTTTTCATATTATTTTATATTTTCTTTATTATATAACTTATATTACCTTACATTTCTTTTTCTTCTAAACTTTTTTACTCTTATACTTAAGCAGTTTAATACTCGTATCGTTGACCTCGTTGACTATCAAGTTAGAGGAGCGGGGATCAGCATCGTCTTAATTAATTCAAGCCCAATAATCAATACTACAGTGCAACGTTAACATACATTGCCTTTAATGCTAAGGCTGTTACCTTCAAATAAGCATAGACAAGACACTTAGGTAAGTTTCTCTCTCTCTTCTTAATTAATTCAAGTCCAATAATTAATACAACGTTAACATGTAAGCATATAAGCATAGAAAGACACTTAGGTAAGTTTCTCTCTCTCTTACTTAAAAGAAAGCTCTCTAACATGATCGTTACACTTCAGCATTCATGAATAAATAAATAAATAAAATAAAAATTATTGTAAGCTTCTCAAGCAAACGAAAATTATGTACCCAAAAAAAATTAACAAATGTACCAAAAAAAAAAATTAAAGCAAATGAAAATTGACTTATCTAGTAAACGTTACCACAACTTCAAATTTAAGGTTATGTTTTATTGGTTCGTATATTTATGCAATTTCGGTTTGACGGTTTACCTGAGAAAAACCTCCCCATCGCAATCCTTTTGGCTTCGTAAAAAATTCAAATTATAATATATTTCATGTACCCTAAACAATCCGATGGTTTTATAAATATCACATAATTTTCTATTTTTATAAATCTCGTGCGTTACTATCACATTAGGTTAAATTATTAAAATTTTTAAATTTTGAATAAATACTGGACCTATTGATATTTATAGAAGAATACAGCAAAATTTTTTAATAATTATGAACAGTTAATTTACGATTTTTCTCAATCATATCATATAGGTACCTCCAAAGACTTTTATTTTTTTTTTTATGATGGGGAGAACAAAAACTATATTTTAATTTGGTGTATTGGGACTATAATCATTCATTATATGTTAGCCTACATATAAGATTCTCATTATCCCCTAGTAGGTCAATATAAGTATCCTCTTATTAAACTCACATCACATTCTTTTTAAAAAGTGTACCTGATTACTTAAATTAGACTACTTAATATTATAATTATTAAGTAAATAAATCGTCAATATAATTGTATTTAAAATATAATATCTAAATAGAGCAAGAAATTTACTTTTCTTTATACGTCACTCAATATATTTAGAACATTGTTTCTTACGTGTCTTGACTTTTTACAGAAATTAGCAAGTAAATTTCTCATCTTTATTTGGTTTCTTTTACAAAGAAAACTCTTTTGCAATACCTCTAATGTTTCTTCCTTTTCTTATTCTTCCTTTTCTTATTCTGAGAAATTGAAGTAAAATGAATACTTTCAGTCTTATCTCAAGGCAACCTCTCTTCCTCTTGCATAGTGAGATATAAAAGCTCATTGAAGGACCATTTGTTCTTCTGAGTATTAAGCTCATTTTCAATTACCCAAAGTGTATAGAATGTGACATCATAACCAAGTGCATGAGCAAGTCTTTACCAAACTCTAACTTGAATGACTTGAGTTTTTATACGATATTAGACATTTCCATTACGTACTCCCTTATATTTTCCTTTGTCTTTATATTTCATGGAGATGAGTTTAGCCAAAAGGTTACTCGTCTCCACCTTTTGATTTTTGGCAAATAATTGTTCAATTTCTTTAAGAAACTTCCTTGTACTTTGACTCTCAGAAATAAAACCCAAAATGCTTCTAAAATTGAATGTTTCATTATCATAAAACACATTCAATTAGAGCATTCTTATTTCTCAATTTTAACCTCTTAAAGATTTTTTCGGATAGGAATGAGTTTATCTATCCAAAGTGTTAGATCAAAATCTATACAACAAAGAATTATCGCTACGACTTCCTTTTAGACATTAAAATTCGTCACATTCAACATTTAGATACTATTTATTTGAGCAGTGGTGACACTAGTAATAACAATTAAAAAGAGAACAAAAGTTAATATGTAAAAGATAGAAGACATACAAAATATACAACAAGACATACAAAATATACAACAAGACATATGCAAATAAATCACATAATAGACCATTTAGAAGATATCCAATACAACATTAGTTTTTAGTCTTTAGATAGAAAAAATAATTTGCAAGTAGTACTTTCAACGCAATAATCAAATACTAATAATTAATTATGTCAAATAATAATCTTTCTTTTTGAACTAACTATTACTCACATGAAAAATAAAACTTTATAATTGTTACATATTTATTATCACATGTATATTATTATTTAACCAAATCGTGTCTTCCTCTGAGTTGAACAAAATTTACATAAATAATTTCACATTAGCATACATCTATATAATTTAAATTAAATTAATTTACATAATAGAAATTACTTTGATGATATATATTGTTTTAATCGATTTAATTTTGAAATTAACATATAAATATAATTAATTAAAAAATAAAAATTCTTCAAATTATATCTATACATTCAAACATTAATATAAAGATATTAAAAAAACAAAAAAATGAAAAAGTGCTCTCTGTATACCTTCAATAAAGTAATTTATTTATTTATTATTATTATTAAATGCCTAACGCATATATCCCGCAAAAACCTGCTTATGCATATATCCCGGAAAAGGCTGATGCGTTTGTCCCACAAATAGAAACCGCTGGATCCATCCCAAAAAAATAAATTTTATTTTAAAATGCCTAATAATAATAATAAAAAAAAAAAAACTGCACTAACGCGTAAGAACCGGCATTATAAAAGGAGCACTACGCGATAGATGCATTAACCGCATCACAACAATGATCCGAATTGGGGGAGGATTAAAAAAAAACAGCAGGTATGGATAAAAAAGAAATCACGCATGATCACAAACATAATTGCATGGACAGTGGATTTCTATTATGCAATTCAGCCACACAATTAAACGCAATGCGGATTGGCAAATATATCTTTATCATCCTTCTTGAAAAAAAAAAAGAAAAAGAATTATGAGGATGAATAATTATAAAGTTTAATAATCTAATAATAACGATCTATTTTAATGTTATTGGTTGAAATTTTTATTTTTATATATTCTTACATTATTATTATATTATATTATTAAAATTCTTTTAATTTTTGAATAAATACTTAGATCTATTGATTTTGATCGGAGAACATAAAACAATTCTTTAACAATCTTGAATAGTTGATTTGTAATTTTTTTAATCAAATTTTTATTTGATTTGATGTATTAGAGACTATAAGGTTCCTAATATATCAATTTATATATAGAATTTTCATTATTTTCTAATGGATCATTAAGCTTATATTACATCTTTTTTAAAAATTTATCTTACTTAAACTAAACCACTTAATATTATAATTATTAAATAAATATTAATAGATAGAATAGAAATATAATATTTAAATAATTAATAAAAATTATAATAGATATAATATCATATTTTAATATATTTGTGTTGATTTTGAGCTATTACATCATATTTACGATTTTTAATTTATTTTAGTATTTACATAAACCTTGATTAATAAAAAAAACTGCTAAATTAAAAATATTTTTAACATGTTCAGTAAAATTTAAGAAGTTTCAATTACAATAGACTTCTAAAATTATTCAATCATTAATAGTTTCACATGGTTAAAAACATTCTTTTTCAGTCTAACTTTTTTTCACATTCAGCTAAAGACTCAAATACCCATTCCTCATATCTCAAAGGCCAAAACTCATAAGAATTCAGAAGTGATGAGAAATCATTTTCAAAGCTTTAACTTTACTTCACTTTTGCTTTTTAAAGAACTAAAAAGATTTCAAATTCCTAATCTCTTCCTACTGCGCGTTTTGCTTATAATAATAATGAGATGTATTTGTGCTTAAGGACTTGGCATCGGCACGTGTCTGTTAATATTATCAATCAATGTTTTGAAAACTGAATTTATAAATTGTTTTGCAATTGCATCTTAGGTAATTAGCAAATGCATATCAGAGCCTATAGTCAATCAAATCTTCAGACTTTATAAGTAAATACTTTAAGGGAATTAACATGTTAATATATCTTTTATGTATTCTCTAGGAAATTTATTTATTAGGAAACTATAAGTAGCAATGAAGTATAGTAGACTCTTCATATTCTAGGTCGCATACTTACATGAGTTTATAATTACAATTCATTGAGTTCACCAGTATCGAATCACGTTACTAGTTAAGGATTGATCGGTTATATACCCAGTTTAAATTTTTATCAATTAATCTCTAATATGTCTTACTGAATTAATGATATTTTATTATATATAAACTCGTCCCAAATAAAAAAGGAAGAATATAATAGATCAGATAATTTTGAATTTTGAGATTTATATAATACTTTGATTCTGGCTTTGGTTGAAACTTTGACGTCCACACACAGTCTCTTTCAACCTATGACTTTTTACTTAGGGGAAACAAAGCTGAGAAGAAGATATCAAAGCTCTTTCCTGACACATCCAATGTTAAGATTGAATTATCAGAACACGCTAAATTATTGAAAATATATGAGTACGAAGATGTAACATTCTTTGTCTTCTATGTTTATTATCACGGCTAGAAAATTTAAAATTTATTATAAAATAATTTTATGACTAATTTTAAAATTAATAGTTATTTTATAGTTAATTTCTAGTAAAAATAATTAGTTACAAAATTACTACAATATTGAATGATAGCATGAAATAAGTAGCAAATTAATTAGGAAAATATTCTTAGTTAATCTGTAATAAATTTTTTAAAATTTGTAATTATTTCCTAGCTAATTAGTAGTAATAAGAAGTATAAATAAATATAACTTCAATTTAACTAGAAAAAATAATTTTTTAATTAATTAATAGTTAATTAGTTAGGATTTAGCTACTAATTTAAAAGGTAGCTAAAATTAATAGTAAAATCAAAAATTCTTATAATGTTACCTTTTTGAAACCAAGAGATTTTGTGACAAACGAGTGAAAACAAATTTAAAACAATTTTACCTTACATGAATTAGAATTAGAGAGATTTTCGGCAACATTAATTCTTTGTATTTTATGTTTACCTTTTTAAGATCAAGATAAGATAAGTTATTTCTATCCTATCTTTACAAAGATGGGAAAATTATTACCTTGACACTTTGTTGCAATCAGGTAACAGGGGATGGCGAAAATATTTTAGAAATAGAATTGTTGTTTATATTAAAATAATATTTGAAATCAAATTTTGAGTTAAAGAGTCGATTAGACGTGAAAAAGTATTAGTTTCTTATAATATTCATAAAAAACGATTATTTTTACTTAATTAAACAAGTTATTTATAATTTTTAAGATATTTATTCTATCTAAAATAGTTGAAAATAAAAAAATATGACAAAGATTTATTTTTTATTTAACACATGCATTTATTTTATTTTGATAAATATTAAATTTTATTATTAATTAATATGAAAAAATTATTAATATATTATATTTTTATCTTTGTAGCTCAACATGATTTTTGTATAGTTTTATGTATTTTTCGGTATAATGAAGAATTAGAATTACATAATTTTTTGGGTAGAAAATATTTGTGTTAATTTTTTTAATTTTATTATTTGATTATTAAGTTTAGAAACTATCACAATTTATGTGTTCCAAAAATAAATTAATAGATATGTATACTAAAGTTAATACATTTGAACATTTTATCAAATTTTATTTTGTAGCGATTTAATTTTAGTTTTAAATTTTATTTCAGAAAAAAGTTTAGACATCAAATTGTTTCAATTTACATCATTAAATTTCAGGATTAAGAGAATGTCACGTTAAATTAATCATTCTATTATAAATTTTTTCATAGATTATAAAACTTTATTTTAATTTATAAAATATTTTATTTAAAAAAAAAGTTTTATGACTAACAAATTATCACGACTTGTTTCTCAAGGAAATATAAACATAAAAAAATGTCACATCTAAATTATCCTTTTTAAAAAATAAAAAGAGATTCAAATAATTATAACTAATATCTTTTTTTACTTCAAAAATATATTAAAAAAATATAAATCAATTTTAATTTAAAAATACACAAAAATAATAAAAATAATAACAATAAATACTTAAAAAACCATAAAAATACAGTAACTATTATTAATGACATTCTCTTTTATTTATTTATTTATATATATATATATATATAATAAATTAGATAATATTAAATTTAAGATAGACTAAGTGTCTCGGACAAACAATGACTATAATTATTAGTATGAAAAATGTTTGTGAAACTCTTTCATGATATTTTCTTTATTATTTACTAAAATTTATTAAAATTTACAAATTTTGATAGGACTCACTTATTAGTATATATATATAAAATGATATTTATACAACAAATTTTATAATTAAGAGAGAAAATTTTAAAATTTAATAAATGTGATGAGAAAAGATAAAGAAAAAATGATGTATAAATTAAACACTAAGAATTGTTATATGTATATTACACTTTAATTTATTAACATATTAACCTTGAAAATAAAATATTATAAAATTGCAACTCAGCTTTAAAAAAAAATCATTCTAATAATATTGGCACACATCAAAGCATGCATTGGGCAGCGAAGATCCTCCATAATCTTGAAAATATCTCATGATCATAAGTGGAATAAGACTGCACATCTTGCAAAGCTAGAAATCTATGAAAGTCACAATGAATTAGAGAAACAGGTGGATATCATTGATATGCATAATAGTAGAGCAATTAAGATTAGCACTCCAGCTCACTAATTCCTTCGTTACTGCTTGCTACTTGATTCAGCAATTGAACGATATCCATTACAATGGTTTGTGGTTATGATCGAATCCTTACTTTATGATAAAGCAAATTGGGCAATTGAGTTGGACTTGGATATCGTCCAGCACCTAAGAGATCCTCCAAACTCATTCATTTTACATATCTTTCTCTCTCTCTATTATTAGACGGTGCAATAATATATAGATAAGAGTCTTAAGATCATCAGTTTCGTGGTGTATATATGTTACAAATTTATGTTTATATAATTTTTTTTTTTAGTTGAGACCACCATATATATGTCCACAGGTTCAAACGAATAAGACATACTTTTTTTCTTGGTATCAAAGACTGATGAAAAGGGAAAAATTGCCCAATAAATGACTTAAAGGAAATTAACCAAGTGAAACCACTAGGTCGTACGTGTTAATCGGATATACTTACAGAAGAGTAATCCATTAAAAACAATCAACATGGAACATGAACCACAATATTGTTATGAGCGCAATTCACCCTCTGAAGCTCTAGCATTTCTACGCATAAATAATATATTTCCGGTAATGTTCACATGGGAGTACATTCATAAAACATTTTTGCGCATACTTATGTCGGAGAATGTTGTAAGTGGCTTTTTCACCAAATTAACGTTTACTTGAAAGAAAATAAGAGTTGATTCATTATTTACTTATATTAATAATAATTTAATTATAAATTATTGTTTGGTATAATCTTAAATATTATATAAGCCAATAAAATTATTATATATAATAATTTGTGATTAAGTTATTGTATAAAATTATTTTACGAGATTGATAAATAATTTTTTTAAAATAAAGATATTTACAGTTATTAATTTTATATTATTAAACAATTAAAAATTATTATTAATATAATTATTTATAATTATAATAAAAATTAAAAAATTTATTATATATAATAATACGTAATTGGATAATAAAATAAAATTATTTTATATCATCGACAATGAAGAAAATACAAGTAAATGAATTAAGTAGGTAATTTAAAGGAAAAATTACTTAATTTACCTTAGGGATCGAAAATTAAATTTCTTACTGTTTGTTGACGTGGTAACGAAGATTAATCACTGGTTTTAGTCATTAATACTTCGTAATTATGTTATAGGTAAAATAAAATATTATTTAATTAAATTTTACTCATTTAAATTTAAATTTTGAACTTGACTTAGTTATAAATTTTGAAATTCGATGATAATTGATTAACTTATTTATCATTTTTTATTTAATTTTTCATTGAATAAAATTTTATTAATTTAGTATTTAATAGATACCTTCATATTAAAAGGAAAAAAATATAACGGTAATAAAATTAATTTTGTACTCATCATAAAGGAGACTTAATATTATAGAAAAAATCTTTGTTGATGAAAGCGACCGACTTTTTTGTTTGTGAAAATTTATGGTCATCTATTTAAAATATGACTCTAAAAAAATGAAATTAGGTAAATGCCTAAATGGTATGTTTGTGTATTTTTATTGAGAATTTTTTTTACATAAGAATAAGAAGAATAAATACTAATAATTAGATAAAATTAAATAAAACACATACGTATGTAAGGTTTTCTAAAAAAATTGAGAAAGAAATCATATGTTTAAGAACATGAGATGTGAGAGAAGTAAACCCTCGTCAAACAATTATATACGAATCCAATAACCATCTATTTGAATTATATGGTTGACATTTATTTTTGTTATATATATATAACTATGATTTTTTCAGTAAATATAATAAATAAAATTATAACTATTTCCGTGATAGATGTGTGTACTAACTATTACTGAGTTATACAGTGTCAAACTAACAAACTTTAGGCTTGAATATTTAAATAATTAAACTTAATTTTAAGATTAAGATTATTTATTTACTTAACAAATAAATCAAATGAATATTTAATGCAAGGAGTTGGAATAATTCACGAATTTCCACTTGGAGCACCTTTTTCAAAATATTTTTAGGATCTCCCACAAATTCTCAGATGCCACATGTTGTCACCAACCTCAACAATGGAGAACTTGAACAATACAAAAAAACCTTTAATCCATCTACCCTTAACTTCTCCAAGAATGCTGCCACACCCACCATCTCTCGGCTTCCCCTTGGTTACACCATCTATATATATATGTTGACTTCTATCCAACTTGATAAACGCCATTGCAACAGTCATCAAATTAATATATAACTTGGTTTGAGGAACCTTCACACACCTTTGTTTATATCTACTTATGTAATATTTCATCCACGTAATTGAAGGTGTCACTTCTAGGATCGTTTGAATGAGTGAAATCTGTGTCAACATCCTTGTTGTACAATATAGTCAAATAAACCAACATGTAATCATGAACATACTAACCCATTTATTCATATTTAATTTCTTCATCAAAAAAAGCTCTCGGATAAATTAGCCACGAGCCGCTCCTTTCGCTTGGGAGAATAAAAAGTTAAAACTTATTATCATGTCTCACATGACTAAAAAGAACCACAGGAGATAATAACTTTTTTTTTTAAATACAATGTGTATTTCTAATAAATACAATCTGATTCAAGTTGAAAAAAATTATTATAAATAATACGTAATTATATGTTCATATTCGAACGCCAATTTACCCATTAAACAAAAACAATTTTACACTAATTAATTCATATACTTATATTAAAGAGATAATGATTTATCACTATTAGATCAAACGATTATGTAATATAATATGCACTTTTCACTTAGAATTAAAATCCTACCAAAGTAATTTCTTTTCAAGTAAAAGCTAGTTTTTAAAACATATATTTAATAAGATAAATATTTGTTTTTATATAATTAAAGTTTATAATAAATAAATATTTTTATATAAAAATTATATTAATTAAAATTTATATAACAAATATCTTTAAATATATAGTTATATTTAGATTTACAACGATTTAAATTATGACATAAAATTAAATACATAGATAAAGATAAAAGAATAATAATTTAAAATAGTTAAAAAATAATTATTAATCGTGAGAGTTATGCGTATAATGCATATATATTCAAAAAAGAGAAGAAAAAATATTTAAAATATTTAATTGAGATAGTGGAGAAATGAATAATTTTACTCTCTAAATTATATATTTTAATTTATAATGTAAGTAAGAGTAAATATTTTTAATATATAATAATAATAATTTTTAAAAATAGGGTAGAGTTGTTTGTGGCTCCATCCCATAGCTTTGCTAGTGTCTTAATTGACTCCACTCCTTACACAAAATTTGGTCAAAAAGCCACCAAAACCATTTTTTACGCGCTGATATTTGCAAGCTAAACATAAAAAAAAAAAAAAAAAAAACATGAAATTTACAGTGATTAGACAACGCTCCAACTTTTCTCAATACATAATAATATTAATGGAATTTAAACCTATAACCGAAAACAAATTATTCAAATTATTTGTCCCCACCAAAATCCCAGCGGCTTAATAATAACACCCTAAACTTTGTTATAATGCTTTCACAATATTTATATATATAGCCATAGTTTATACAAACCTTAATTCCCTTTGCATTTATGATTACTATAAAGTGCAATTAAGTACTCCATTTAACTCGAGACACATGGTTTGTTACCGTTGACACGAGCCTGAGGAGTGTGTGGGCCCCAGTCCGAGCGAGTTTCGAAAATCAAGGCAATGACTTCGGTGTCAGCACACGACACGACTAGACGAGACCGTTTGCGTTTACTATTTAGTTCCCACTTTCACTTCGACAAACTTCAAACACCAACCTTTTCTTGTCGTTTTTATTATTATTATTATTATTATTATTGTTTTTGCACCCTTTGATCGCAACCATCACTCCATGGAACTTCCCGACACGGCGCCCAACCGCCCCCAACCGGGCTTCAGGGCGGAGATCGACACATCGGCGCCCTTCGAATCTGTCAAGGAAGCCGTCTCCCGATTCGGCGGCGTCGGTTATTGGAAACCCATTCTTCACGCTCTTAGTAGTAACCACTTTGCTCCTGAGCCTCAGGTAACAACCTATTCGTCTTTTCTTTTTTCTCTTTTAAGGGTTTGTCATTCGTTTAGTAACGCCATTGCGCAAGTGAAAAAGGTTGGACCTTTCTGGTTTTTAAATTTTTTAAATAGAATAAATTAAATTGGTTGGCTATCTTGTTTTTTTTTTTCCTCTGCAAACATTATGTGTGGTGTTTTGAGAGGAAATGGGATTTTGTTGTTTTTATTATTATTGTTGTTTGGTTAATTTATCTGACAGTGTTTTGTAGTACTTGGGTGGCTTGGATCTGAAGAGGAATCATCTAAAATATTATAAACATAAATATTATATGGGATTTTATGTAGGAAGTGGATGATTATGTAACTTCATACCCATTTATTACACGCATGGATCAACTGGATTTACTTAATAAGTTCAAACTCGAATATATTACGGTAAATATTTGGATAAAAAATTTTGTTGTCTTGTTCTACTTAAGCATGGTTTCCTAACGTACTATTGTAGAAGATACTCTGTTCCTAAAATAACTCATTTGTTTGTTTGTTTATTTATTTATTTATTTTTGGGTGCTATGCTAACTGCCAAGAACCGGGATAATGAAAGTATATATGATATCTTCGCAGGATTGTATTTTTTCAGTATAATATTTTCATAGGGTTTTTTTTTTTTTTTAGATAATTTTGAAGACAAGATCATTTTCAAATGGAGAGGTTAGTAGTTCTCTCGGAAATTTGGCATAGTAGAGACTATAGTACCTCATTTTTGTGCGATGTTTTATTTTCAGTTACTCCTTTTTAAGCATTTGTATTGAGTTAATTTCACAGTGAAAGTTTATCTCTTCTTCCTCTTGTTTTTAGCCACATGACACAGAAGAGCTTGACCCTGAAAAACTGGAGGAGCAAGCTGTTGTGTTGGAGAAAGAGCTGATCCTGAAAGAAAGGGAAACTCTGGATGTCTTAAAAGAGTTGGAGAGTACCAAAAGGCTTGTGGAAAATTTGAAATCAAAGCTACAAAAAGAAGAATCTGAAGCAAATTTGAATTTTCAGATGAGTGCGTGCAATGATATATCCTGTGTTAAGGAGGACGAGAAAGAAGATAAGGAAAACAAAACGAGTAATGTTGTTCATCATTCAAACGAAGGTTGTATACCCTTTCCTTCGTCGGCCCCGGGTTTGATATTAATGGAGTTGAAGCAAGCAAAGTTGAACCTGAACAGAACTACAAGTGATATTGCTGATGTTCGCAGTTCTGTTGAATCACTGAATAAGAAGTTAGAGAAGGAAAGAGTATCACTTGAGAAGACGCGTGAGAGGTTAACTCAGAATTCTTCTAAGATATGTTCTCTTGAGGAAGAGCTAAACCAGACAAAACTAAAACTGCTAGTGGGGAAAGATGGCGGTTCGGATAACCCTTCAGATATTACAAGAGAGCTCCAGCGACTGAGTTCTGAAGCAGAGCATTTCAAGAAAATGGGAGAAGCTGCTAAATCAGAAGTCTTGAAAGCAATGTCTGAGATTGAACAGACAAAGGCTATGATAAAAACTGCTGAAATCAGGTTGGTTGCTGCTCGAAAAATGAAGGAAGCTGCTAGAGCGGCCGAAGCTGCTGCCCTTGCAGAGATCAAAGCTTTATCTCATCATGATGGAGATTGTGTGCAAAACCATGATGGAGTTACCCTTTCCTTTGAAGAGTATACTGCGCTAACCTGCAAGGCTCGGGAAGCCGAGGAACACTCAAAGAAGAGAGTTGTGGATGCAATGCTTCTAGTTGATGAAGCAAATGTATCAAAAATGGACATTTTGAAGAAGGTAGAGGAGGCCACAGAAGAAGTTAAAACCAGCAAGAAGGCCCTTGAAGAGGCTCTGGAAAGGGTGGAGGCTGCAAATAGAGGAAAGCTAGAAGTTGAAGAGGCTTTAAGGAAGTGGCGATCGGAGGGCCACAAACGGCGTTCTTCCATACATAACTCTACCAAGTTTAAGAATGCTTACCCTTCTCACCATAGGAAGGATTCCCGGTTAATCGATGTCAATGGGTTGAATTTGGTAAATGATGAAGCTAAGCCAGGTTTAGTTCCAACACTGTCTATAGGACAAATATTGAGCAGGAAGTTGATGATGCCGGAGGAGTATGAAGCTGCCAGGATGCTCAGACAAAGAAGCTCGGTGAAACGGAAGGTGTCTCTTGGTCAGATGCTCGGCAAACAAAACACTGATCCATCATTTGACAAACAAGCTGAGAAGGAAAATAGTCAGAAGGTGTTTTCTGCAAAGAGAAAGAAGTTTGGATTTGGGAGATTCTCCCTTCTTTTGACAAAACAACAGAAGAAGAAGAAGCCAACACTGAACTTGAGGTGATGGAGTTGCTTGATCTTTTTCTGCTGACAAACAAAAGGGATACAACTATATTTTCATCTTCTATTTGTTCTCATCTCGTCTATTATTGTGCATGCTTGACTAGATTCTTGTTTGTTGTTTTATTTATTACCTTGCTTGTATATTAACTAAAGTTTGTCCATCACTTGCCATGCTACTTGTAGAGGTTATTTATGTGAATTTAACTCATGTAAGCTGATGTTATAATTCTCATATGCCTAAGATTGTTTTATTCTTTCTATGTTTATGCATATATTGACATGTTGGCTTTACATCAGTCTGATTTATGGTAAGCGTTCAAGGCACTGATTTTCAGTGGTAACTTTTTTTTATGCACATGATTTTTGGATGTGGATTTGAATGACTAAACTTAAGTTTAGGATAGGTGAAATGTGATTTTTTTCATTAACCATGATATTTGGATGTGTTGAAAAGATGATTTTATAATTTAGACTCACGTTTAGTGAAACAATTAAAAATAGTTTTTGTATCATTTCTAAGGTGAATCATATTTATTCCAAAAATATCTTTGCTTAATAGGTTATTAACATTGTTCTTACGATAATCAATTTTGAGTCAAATTTATTTTATTAATTTTGATGGTAAGTTTTCAAATAATTAACATTATGTGTCAAAATCAATTTTTTAATATCTATTATCTAAACAAAAACCATATTACTGTAAACTTACATTTGCTCAATTTCTATGAATTACAAAAAAATCACGTTACTATAAATTCACGATTACTTAAAATCAATTCTATAAATTTATGTTGATTCAAAATTAATTTTAATGCATATCCAAACACACACCGATTGAATCTAAGATTACGATTAATGGACCAAAGTTCTTTCTTTCTACTCAAGTTTTGGTACCGTGAATTGCATCAAATGAGGTGAAAATGTTAACCAAAGTTCAGTCTAAAACAACTTGAACTTGCAGATAAAATTGCAGAAAATCATTTTGTTTTAGTCATATTGAAACTTCGAAACTTTTGAAGAATTATGGAGGTTACTTTTCTACTTCTATTTTAATTGAAGAATATTGAAGGCTCTTGCGTCCACAGTGCTTATTTATTTTGAGAGAATGTTTAATATTTATATTTTTTGTTCTTATTTTTAAATTGTTTTCTATTTTAAAAGGTTTACGTAATATATATATATATATTGGTCTCTATTGTTTTTACTATTAAATGAAAGTGTCGTTTTTATATCTGATTTATCAAACGAAAGTGTCATTTTAAGATAAGTATGAAAAGAGTAAATTTGAAGTGTAACTTGATTAAAATTTATTTCCATCAAGCCGATTACGATAAAAGTATCCAACTTTAGCTATATTTGTTTTCATTATCATCTCACGAATTTGTTATTTGTGGGAGAACTTATTTTAAGAAAAATATATTCTTTTTTTAAGTTTTCTTAAGAAATAGTATTTTAACAAATAATAATTATTTTATATAAGTAAAGTTTATAATAAATAAATATTTTTTAACAAATATATTATATTTTAAATTTATATAATAAAAATTTATATTTTGATATGATATTATTTTAATTATTAATAATTTTAAAAAATATTGAAACTCAATTTAGAACTAAAAATATTAAAAATATAGATTGAAAGAGAAAAAAAGTTTAAAAAATTATAAATGTTTTTGTTAAAGAAAAATTAAAAATGGATGAATTTTCATTTTTCATGTTCAAAGTCAAGATTTAAACTCTAATATCATATATGATTAAATAATGGTATAAAACATTCAAGAAAAATTTCTAAAAATATATTCTTAAAGAATAGATAGTAAGAACACTCTTGTTTAATATAATTATTTTAATATATATACCACTAGTGTTGGTTTTATAATAGTTATTTAAAGACACACCAATAACATCAATAACATATATGATTAGATAATAGTATAAAACTTTCAAGAAAAATTCTTAAAAATATATTCTTAAAGAATAGAGGATAACAATACTCTCGTTTAATATATATATATATATGACTACATTTTTATATTTGACTTCACTTGACTTCACTGAAACAATGAATTTAAAAGTGTGAAATTATAATTATTAATTAAAAAATTAACAATTAAGATTTTAATAATTTTTAAATTATTATACATATATATTTATTTTTATATTATAAAATTTGAATTATTATTTATTCTCTAAACAAGATACTCAATTCTTCCTCACACATTCACTCTCATTTAAATGTTTTATTCTTTTTTTGTTCAAAATCTCTTATCAACAAAGAAAATTAAAAAATCTTATATTAAAATAATACATTTTATCTTCTTCCTGAGATTATTTGTTATTCAATTTTATGCTTCTACAAGATAAGAAAAATTTATTAATCTTTATTTTTACTTCTTTTGATTGCTATGGTTTTTTTCTCTTTAAAAATTTATGTTTTGTTATTTTCTTCTCCTCTTCTTTTATGTATTTTTTTTATTTTTTTTTAACAGAAGGAAACAATTTTATGTTTTTTTATTCTTGAACAAGAATATTTTTAGTTATCATTTTTTAACAAAAATATTTAGATTTTTCTTTTAACGAGAATATTTTTATAAATTTTTTATATTTCTTATTTTTTTAATCAATCATTTTTAATATCTTTACTTTAAGTTGAATTTCAATATTTTTTATCGAAAATTATCCACAATTAAAAATCATTGTGGATCAAGTAGTCGCATTCCACCTGGATAGAATTGTTTCTGGTGGCACTCATCTCTTTTCATTTATCTCATTTATCTTTATTTTAAATTGAAGTTTAATATTTTTAAAAATCAATAATTAAAAACAATTCTATATCAGAATATGAATTATTTATTGTAAATAAAAATATAATTTATATATTTAAAAATTATTATTACAAATTTTAATTATATAAAAATAAATATTTATATTTACACTAGAAAATTAAAATATTAATTTTATTATAATCTCAATTATTAATCTTTAAATAATAATTATAATTATATTTTATCCTCTTCTGTATAACCTAACTTTACTTTAGAAAAAGTTTTTTAAAACTCTCCGTCGAAACAGAATCTAATAACAGTAGATTTTTTTGTTTTTCCTATATTGTTTTGGAACAAATTCAAATATCAGTTACTTTAGATAAAACTTTTATGCGTTGTTTATGAAACTTTTGTTCTAAAATTAAAATCATACCTGGTATAGGAAACAAAACACCTAAACAGACGCGTATTTGGAAAGTGAAAAGAAGAATATAAATAATTAAAAAACCAATAATTCAACGTTAAAGGAATCATAAGTCATAACCACCTTTCCCTTCTTCTCCAGCCCTCGTAGTTGCACCTTACACATTGCCCTCTTTTCTTCCTCAACAGGCAATCTTCTCTTATTCTTCTTCTTTCCTATCTCAACAATGAAACCATTTAACGTTTTCTCTTATTATAATTATAATTGCCACCTTAATCTTCGTGTTTGTTTTTGTTGTTCATTCCTTTCTATCGCTCTGAATTTAATATGAACATAAAAAATGTCCTCTTTTTTTCCCCTGATCATGCAATTGCACTGATTTATTTTCTGTTCTTTTCCTTCCACGTTATTATTATGTCACGTGCTTTATCATGGTGTTTTGCACTAACGGATACTCCGGTATAAAGTTATTTTATCATATTGTTGAAAATATATTTTGATGTTGCATTTGTTCGTTTTAGGTCAAGATTAATTCGTTAATATTCATATTTTTTTTGTACATTGTACTCCTTATATTGGCTTCTGCCATTTTTATTTTTTTTCTGATGGAAGTTAACATTCGTTTTTGAAGTGATTGCTACAGGCACCATGGTGGGAAGAGTGGGGCTTTTGTTTTTGATTTTGTTGGGTGCTTCTTGGGCTTGTGATGCAAGAGAGCTAGCAACCTTTGGTAAGATTGTTCGAATTACATTTTTCACATCTTTTTGCTTTGTTAGTGAGATGGATTGATCATAGTTTCATGATTCGTACTATCAATGGAAAACAAGAAAAAGAATGCTGAAACTGACAACCAGTTATTTGTCAAAAGGAAGCTTGGGTCAAATTGAAGGATATTGTATTGTGGAAAATTTAGTGTCTCTTTGATTTCATGAACTTTTTTTTTCTATTTTGATTAATAATTACGAAAATATCATCTTATTTTCACCTTGTGTCCTTTTTTGAAGGATGTGTTTTTAACCGTATAAATCATTAAAACCAAAAAAAAAGTACATATAAGGTGACATTTTTATTGTTATTAGTGAAAATAAGAAATAAAAATAAAAAATGTTTTATTGAATGAACCTTTCTGAAAGGCTATGGAATAGAAGTAGATTGCTAAAGTTATCACATAGATCTGTTCTAATGCATTTTTTTTGAGAATGGGGGATGTATTCCTCCTAATCCAGATTCTATTTCTGGTTGTATATATCACTTATGTTACCCAATTGATTGAATTGCTCTGATTGATTTGCAGAGGTTCTTATGTTCACTTTATGGGAAAGGAAGACCAATCCTAATTCCTAACACTCAATTTCTTCTCTTAAGCCTGACTAATGTCTAGCAATTTTATAAATTTCCATTTCTTTTATATAAATTGATGTATTATAAATGAAGTTTTCTTTTACTACAAAAGGTGCCAATTTGTCAAAAATGCAACAGCTGTGCCTTAGTTTTCATTAGAGCACTGAAGCAAAAATGTGACTTGATGACTAAACATATTGTGTAAATAATTTCTGTTAAAATACAGTTATAATTTTGAAATACAAATGCAGCATATGTAATTCATGTTGTTGATATATTTTTCATATGCAGAATTAAACAGAAAATCAGATGTCTGTGCACTTTGTGAGAAATATGCTACCGAGGCACTTGATTATCTAAATGATATAGAGACCCAGAGAGAGGTCATTGATGCCCTTCACAATACTTGCTATCATGTGCCTTCTTTAAAAGATCAGGTTGATCTCCTTTCCTAGATCTGTGGTGTTTTTGTTTTTACCTTTAAATTTTGTACTTATTCTAGGTTGTTGCAAACATTGAATTTAATTTCTATTTATGCTGTTTAACACTCTACCAACAATCTGGGCACAGCTTTTCTTACAAATATGATATATGATAGTTATACATATTTTAGTCCTCATGGAGACTTTGCAGTTAGTTAGTTAGATGGAGTTAGTTAGCATAGATATATAAATAGGATGGTTTAAGGAAAGAAACTTCATTAAGATTTGTTAGCATTAGTAAATTGAGCATTTGCTCTATTGTGAAAGGGGAAATGGAAAATCCTCGTGAAAGGGAACCCTTTGGAAGAGAATTCTCTCGTTTTCCTTGTTGCTATTCAATATTCTATACAAGAAACATTATTTTCTCATTCTGTTTTTGGGTTCCTAACAATAACACAACCCAACCCAATTGTTTTTTAACCGTGGACTTTCTTATGTAAAACTTGTTCAGAATAAGATAGTGAAGACATAATAGTGGAACAATTATAAGCACTTCTTAGTAATATATAGGGTGAACGTGTGAATGAATTGAATCAGAACTTAATAGACCCTATTTTTACTAATATATGTTTATTCTGTATTGAACAGTGCATCGAATTGGTGGATTCATATGCTTCACATTTCTTCTCAGAAATTGCATCAGTTGTGCCTGGAGAACTCTGCAAACAGTTCCACCTGTGTAAATCTGCCAACATGTCTTCACAAGTTCAAGGAAATACCTGTGACTCTTGCAAAGATACTGTTTTAGTCTTACTGGCTAAGTTGAGTGATCCTGACACCAAGGTTAGTAATTTAACCTGCTGGTGTGAAAGTTTACCCTATCCCTCCTTCATATGAAGAGAATTTTCTACACTTTCTTGTACCATTAATGGTTGTTGCATATTTTTCATACACTTGCAAATTAGGCTGTTCTTTCCTTTTTTTATAAGTCTGAATTTTTACTTGGATTTAGTTTTTATTCTTGTAAGATATACACTTGATATCATCTAAATTTTCATTTTTTCCATAAAAGCCTTGTACTATTTTTGTTTTGACTCCACTATGCAAATGTCTTAACTTCATCTTTTGATCACCTTCTGTTGAATATAAAACTAACAATTTAAAATGTCAGCTTGAGATAATGGAGGCACTGTTGAAAGGATGCAATTCTATGGATAAGTTGGCGAAGAAGGTAAGAAAAATCTGGAAAATTCCATCTTTCTTTTTCTCTCTTATTTATTGAATTACCCTTGCATTCTTAAACACCATGTTGCATGGAAACTATCTTTTGAATCCATAAAATAAAGTTTCAAATTTATATCAAGTTGGCTAAACAACCATAGTTTGACCTACAGTAATTTTCATGTAATGATAGTCTTCACTGGCAGCCTCCCCTTGCCTAGCCAATAATTGAGCTCTAGTGTGACAATTGATGACAGTATTCTCACTGCACCATCCAGATGATGGTCCAACCAAATAAATTAAATAATAGTGCATTGTTGGAATTGAATAGACTTTTTTCTTTTTTGGTGTTTCAACAGAATTGTAAAATATATCTCATGAAGGAAGGACTAGGTAGGCTAAAGTTTTATAACAATAATAATAGAAAGAAGGACATCCAGTTCTTTAGGTGTTTTTGATTCATTCCTTCAATCACAATTAGAATTTTGCCTTGGTAATCTATGCTAGGTTTTAGTGCAAATTTTTATTATACAAATTATCAGAGGGAAATTATAATTCTGATTACACATTAACATTATAAAAATCATAAACTAATTTATATGGTAAGTTGGTTAACTTTTATTATAATTATGTTAAAAATCACACCAAAGATGATTGTTGATTGGTTGATTTACATTGATAATGCATATCTAGTAAACTCTAAAAAGTACCACCAAAAGCACATAAAAAAATTGCATCTAAGTTTTGTTCTAAAAAGATAAGCTAAAGTGTAGCCGAAGCAACCTGGATCAAGCATTCTCCAAGAAGACTTAGCGCCACTTCTTATCTATTACTAGTAGGCAAAGTTTTAAAAAATGGTCTGCGATAATCCCAACATCAAGTTTTATGAACTCTCCATGACTACGACCATAATTTAAAACCTTGCTACTAGGCAAATACACTTAACAAAGAGAAACTTTGCAGTGATATTTTCATAATCAATTATTTCATGCTTATCTAAGGTGTTATGTTAATGATCAAATTGTTTGCAGTGCAAGAGGATGGTTATTGAGTATGGACCATTGATTCTTATCAAAGCAGAGAAATTCCTGAAAACAACAGATATATGCACTGCATTACATGCCTGCCCAGCTTCCACTGCATTTAGCAAGGACACCTCAGTCATGGAAGAAGTACCTTTGATTTCTGACTCTTAATCACGGGAGAAGAGTTCTGCCACATTTATGGAGTGCTTATTGCTATATTTGTACTCCTAATATATCTGTCTACATTGAAATCCATTTGCTTGTTCATGGTATACAACATCCACTCTCATTAAACATCAAAGTATACGATTCTGAGATGACAAAATTTTACATGCATTTCTTCATTTTGAAAGCATGGCCTGCACTAAGTTAAGATGGCTAAAGTCTTCGCTTTAAGTTCCAAAAAATATTTGTCTACTAACAAAATTTTTCAGACAAATTAAAAAAAGAAGCTAGTAATTACTTGATAAATAATATTATAACTTAATAAAATCAGTAAATTTTGATTATTGTAAAATAAATTATTTTCATTCATAACAAATATAAAATAATTGTTTTTAATTTTTATTTTCATATGATAGTCGTTAGTGATATTACTCTTTGTTAAGTGTGATATAATGTTTTCAGTTATATTATCTCTATTGTATCTGCTCTCACTATATACAGTGAGTTTCCCTCTGTATTCAACATATATTGTTTTAAGTTATAACTATTCTGGATAAGACAAAAATTATATTAGAATGAAAATACATAAGTTAGTAATTACTTGTCCATGATTATAAGTTATGATTTTTAAAAGAAATTAATCACTGCTTACTACTTTCAGACGTGATATTTAGCATTTATCGAAAGAAAAAAAAATTGAAGAATAGGACTTTTTAACGGCTATAAGGACATCACATAGAACACGTGTCATTGTCTCATGGGTTTGGTTTCCCGCTCAAACTCTGTTACTTATACGCGTGCGCTCTACTTTTTGTTTTCTTTTCCCAGTGCTGTGTTTTGTTTCACCGTATATGCATAAAGAAATAAATTTTAAATAAAGAAAATTTGGGTATATGAGACATAAACTGGTTTTATAACTACTTAATTAGTTTAATTACGTTTACAAATTCTGTTACGTATAAGTAAGTCGTCTTATTAGAAATGAAATATGAGTTCCATTGTAAATACCAGGTTCAGCTTTTTATTTAAAAGGTTTTTTTTTTTTATAATATTTATCTATTACTTAAATTATATTTTCTTTTACAAATTATTTAGTTAGCCATAAAGCTGATTCTTTTTATTAGAAATGAAAAATATGACTTTAATTGAACACATTGTTTTCAAATTTTTATTTAAAATTTCATTTTATTTTTTAATAATAAATAAATACAGTTTCCGTGCATGTTGTTTTAACACATTATTCTACAGATAAATTAAATTTGTGTCTCTCCGCATTCAATATTTTTTTACATTACAATAATTTTTTAATTTATATAGTTAAATGAATATATTTTAACGATAAATATGTATAATATTATATTATCGTATAAATTAAATAATATTTATGTAGGATAAATAAACAAATATTAATTATAATATCGTTAAATCTCCTATGTTAAAAAATGATAATAACTAGACTCGATACATTTTATTTTTATGATAGTAATTTGGTATTATGTGTGAATTTTTTATGTTACTTTTCCTTTTCATAATATTATTTTGTACCATTTTAGATTTTAGACTATTATATTCTTATCGTGTAGTTATATTTTATATTAGTATTGTTTATATTTATTATTATTGTTATTTTTATTTACTTCCCATTTGTTTGAAAATTATAATATATATATATATATATATATATATATATATATATATATATATATATATTATTTGTTATATTATAAATATTCTTCTTGTTTTAAATATGTTTATAATATTTAAATATTTATTAAATATTAATTTCTTATTTTTACTTTTTATGGCATAATATGTTGAACCTAATTAAACGTGCTTTATTTATTTTAAGATTGAATTTATTCATGTTATTTTCTTCTAATAAGATTTATATTTTAGAAGCATGTAACTAATTGTGCACATAACTAAATAATCTATATTTACATGTTAAAATCATTGTTGTTATAAAATAGAATTTGATGACTTTTTGTTTATAGTTGTCAATCATTTTAATACAAATGTAAATACCGACCCATAGTACTAGATATTACAAAAGACAATTGGTGTCTAATGATAAGAGCAACCAGACAAAGAAATGAAAATGAGAGTTTGTGCGAACCTAATTAAGATAGAAAAAAAAAAGTCTACATTTTATAAATAATTCATCAATGATATTTTTACCACATAACGAGATTCAAACTTATATTATTGTGAGACATGAGTAGTATATCTAGCTATTAGACCAATTTTAGTTGGCCTTTCTTTCTTAACTCAATGGTGTTTAAACTAAAACAAAATTAAAAAAATCTAATGTAAAATAAGTACATGATTAACAATATTATTTTACAAATATTTTCTTTTAAAAATTTTCTCAAAAGATGGTTAAAAATAAAAGAATTTTTATTTTTTTAACAAATAAACTTAACTAAACACTTTTTTCCTGTTTTTTATATGTTAACTTAAAACTAAAACACATAACTTCAGAAATATAATTAATATTTTTAATTTTTAATATAATATTTAATAGATTAAATTACACTTTTTATCTTCCTATAATTTATAATATGTGGTTTTGGTCCCCTATAATTTTTTCCAAAAATTTACAATTTTAGTCTTCCCATCTCACTTTTCTCTTTCCATCTCTCTATTATTTTTAATACTATATTAAATAATATTAAAATAAATAATATAGTATATTATTTTAATATATTAAGTAATATAAATATTAAAATATTAAAATAAATAAATATAATATTAGTGAAATAGTAAAAAAAGATGAGAAGAAAATAAAGTAAAAAAAGATGAAGATGATTTAATAATTGTAAGTTTATATTTATTTTATGAAAATATATTAAATAATGAATTATGTAATTTATCTACTAAATTTTTATTATTTATTATTTATTATCATTAAACTATTTTTAACATTAAACAAGTATTTTAAAAATAAAATTAACTCCTCTAGCAATGTTATATATAATATAATGTCTACATTATAATCTAAACAAGCTATTGGTACAGGGGTTAAAAGTTTGAAATGCAAGTGGAGAAGGGTTTTTGACTTCTAGTCTTATCTCTTTCTAATTTTTTTCTAAATTGTAAATTCACTTTCCATGTCACTTATTCATACTAGTGTCATGTAAGCACCAATTACAATTACCACTCTACATCATAGTTGAGTTAAAATTATAAAAAGATCAAAAAGCAGGAATTAAAAATTATATGGACTAAAATGTAATTTAACCTGTTTAATATGTTTTTCTTTCATTTATTTATTATGAATGATAAAAACCCTGCACCTATATGGGCGCTCGTTAATATATTCTAGTAGTCATACGCGGTGGGGCCCACGCTCTGAACCTGGAACAGCGGTCCCCGTCCGGTCGACAAGTAAATTGTGACCACCAATTAATACGCGCCACGTATCCTATCATGATGTACCTCACATCTGTATATGGAACACAACACGGGAAGGCTTTACCTGGTTGGCGAAGATGCGAATATTCTTTGTCCACGTGGCGCACCATAATTGGGTGAGCTTTCGCCTCACGGGTAGAGTGTTCGGCTTGTCGTTACTCGTTAGGCGTTGATGTTTGGTGAAGCATTATTTTAATATCCCCATTCATTGTCCCTATTCTCACCAATCCCAACACCAAGTTTTTCTTTTTTTGCCTTACAACATTTTGTCCCATGCTAACAAGTGGAATTGTTAAGATTTATAATTTATTTCATTTAATGGTAATTTAAGAAAATTATGGTGTTTCATCATGATTGTTTCACTACACTAGAGAAAACTTTTCGGCTCCCATGGTTTTTATAACATAATCTGCTACCTTTTCGAATATACCATGGTTTTTATAGCTAATCTTATTTTTAAGTAACGAGAATTCTTACTTCGCATTTCTTTTCACTATAATAATAATAGTAGTAAATAAATTATAGTGGGAAAGTTTTATTAGTACATATTTTAACGCGTCAAATAAATATTTATTTGACATAATTAAAATTTATAAAAAATAAAATTTTGAATATATTAATTATATTATAATTAAATTTTATAATAAATAAATATTTTAAAATATATAAAATATATTTTATATTTATAATAAATAATTTATATTGTGATACAATATTATTTTTATCTATTAATAATTAGTATAATAAAATTCAATTTAAGAATACATATGAAAAGCATAGATTAAAAGAGATAAAGAATAAAGAAATTTTTCTAAAAACATTGTCGTTCAAGAATATTTTTAAAAAATATTTTCTTAAAAAATAATTTCTAAAAACACCTTCATTTAATATAATTATTTTATTTTTAATTTATATTAACCAATATTTTCTTAATTAACAGAGAATCTTACACAAATTTAATGTATCTAATTTAAGTATATTAATGCATTACAATTATTATTATTATTATATATAAAAGCTATATTTGTTAAAATTTAAATTGAAATTATAAGAAAGAAGAAAAATATCAAATTTAGATCTTTTATCATTCATGAAGGAAATCAGGTTCAACCATAATAGATGTATATTCAAGTTATAATCAATGTTAAAATTTCACTTGATTTTATTTGTATAGAAGTTTTACTTTTTATAGATATTTATATATATATATTTTTATAGAATTTTACCTATAATTCTGAAACAATATAATTTTAAAGGTCTATTATATTCTCATTTTCGAAAATTTAACTGAAATATACTCTGTATCTCTCCTTTTTATGACTTTACATAAATCTTTTACAATTTATATAACCGCATAACAGTTATATCCTTCTTATCGACATTTAAATCTCCTAATTTCTAATATTACACGAAGCTTTTATATTATAAAAAAAACCAAACGTATTTTTATTTAAATTCAGAAATGTAACTATAATTTATCATGATTTTAACACGAAAGAATCTGTTTTTATATGATAATCTTTCCTATTAAACGTAATAAATATTTTACTTTCCTTTTACAAATATTATTCAATGCTTTAAGAACATTCTATAAAAATAAAAAAAGAAAATATTTATTATATTAAATACATAATGTATTTGCCGTAAAAAAATTCCATAATGTATTTAATGTTTACTTTTTCAAATGGTTAAAAACATGTTTGGAGACAACATTTGATATGTCTACCAGTAATTTGGGTTTAGAACTAGAATGTGTTAGAATATTCTCTAATTCTCTTAATTGTTAACTTTGACAGCAACTTCTCTGTCTTTTCTTCCTCTTTCTTAGTTATAACAATAACGCCTTCATCATCATCTTCCTCGTTCATAGCAACCCAAAATAAATATCACAGAGCAAGAAAAAAGAAGAAAAAAGAAAAATCGTCTCAAATCATCTACCAGGTAAATTGAGATTACCCATGTCGAATTTCTTCTGCATTTTCTCTGGGTTATTTTTGGATCTTCATTCTTGTTTGAAAATTTGAAAGTTTGATTCATTTTCACCTCAAAGTTCGAATCTTTTTTATTTTCTTTTCATGGGTTTTAAAGTGATTTTTGTAAATTGTTTTTCTCTGCTTGTTTCGCGTGAAAAAACGTTCATCATGGTGTAGGGGATTTGAATTTCACGCCTTCCGAATAATAGTCTATATTTCGTTATAGTAATTTGGATCCTCTCATGTTTTCTTAGTAATTGTAAGGTGTGTGGGGTTTATTAAACTTAGTTCCGTAAATTCTAAAAAATGATCATTTATTTTCAATAATTTTTTTATTTTATAAAATCCAAATTTCTGGTATGGGTGGATAATTGTTCTTTTGAATTTTTTATAAGCTAAGACGCGATTATCTCTCTCTTGGTGAGGTGTTTATTTTGCTTTTATTTTTTCTCTTAAGGGAAAATTTTTTCTTTTTTTCTTTTCTATTTCTTTTCCTCTTTTAGATTTTATTGCTGCTACGCTGCTTATTGTCATGAATTAATATACCCTTGTCAATATGTAGAGACGAAGGGCTTCGTGACATGTGACACAAGCATGAAAATTGATAGATAGGTAGCCAAAGTTAGGTAACGATTATAATGGAAAGTGGAGTCACATGCATGTGGAAACGGTGCCAACCCAGTTATAGTTATAATTGCCTATTTGAAACCTTCCTGAATTTTATTTTTCTTCTAAAGTGACATTAAACTGTCCTAATTTTAGAAGATTAACTTGATCAGATGAGTGTGAATGACTTGATTTGTGTGTGAATCCAAACAGAATGCAGGTCTCGTGTGTTTACCTATTCCTTTTGAACGAATCTCAAGTCCATTATTGGTGTAGCTGATTGATCATTTGATTGAATTATATTTCTTCTTAATGATGTATTGCCATCTCTGGTTTGGATTTATTCTTAGATTGTGACATCTTATATTTCTGTCATGGTTGTTTAAGCTTGTTTTATTTTTCTTTGTCATGAATCATTTATTTGAGAAAACTTTAGAAACTACTTGAGAGAACTGTAATTGATGTGCTAAATACTTTTTGTCTTTGAAACTAGTCCTGTTTAAACATGATCAAAACTCACCTGATGCTTTTTGGTTTTGGAATTTTTACCCCTTTAGGCCTTTACTTAGTCTGTTGTAGTTGAGATTGTTAAAGAGTGAAATCTGAAAAAAGTATACAAATTTTTATGTTTCTTTACTTATTAAATTTGCTTATCTTTCTTTCAGGTGTGTCTTCTTCCATTATACATTCTGCTGCTGATAGTTGAAAGGCTAACCTGGTGCTGTTTCATTCCTTAATTATTCTTCAAACATTCTAACAGGTTCATATTCTTCAGTGTTCTCTAGTGTCATCACCAAAATCAGGGAATGCTGAAAGATGTGCTTGATAGTTAAAAACTCCTTCACTGAGGCTAATGAGTCCGTGCCTCCATCTGAGCTAGCCTCATTCAACCTTGATGACATTGGATGTTTAGTCCACTGCCTGTTCCTATTTTGTGCTCAAGCAACTGAGGTGCCTAGAAATCTCAGCTATTGCATAATTTCAAAACACGATTGTTGTGAAGACGGTTGAGCTTTGAATTTCTTGAGTAGCAGCTTCCTGCTTCTGGCCGTGTGATTGATATTAGCATTGGTTTGTACAAAAAGTGTTTCTAGAAATGGAGCAAAATGGAGGTGTGCTTATGCAAAAATATGAACTAGGGAGATTCTTAGGCCAAGGAACCTTTGCAAAGGTCTACCATGCTAGGAACCTCATAACTGGCATGAGTGTGGCCATTAAGATTATTGATAAAGAGAAGATTCTGAGAGTTGGGATGATTGATCAAATTAAGCGCGAAATTTCAGTGATGAGACTAATCAAGCATCCACATGTGGTTGAGCTCTACGAGGTAATGGCCAGCAAAACCAAAATTTACTTTGTCATAGAGCATGTAAAAGGTGGTGAGCTATTCGACAAGGTATCCAAAGGAAAGCTCAAGCCAAGTGATGCTAGGAGATATTTTCAGCAACTGATCAGTGCTGTTGACTACTGCCATAGCAGAGGTGTGTGCCATCGCGATCTGAAGCCAGAAAATCTTCTAGTGGATGAAAATGGGAATTTGAAGGTCTCAGATTTCGGGTTAAGTGCCTTTGCTGAAACTAAGCACCAAGATGGATTACTCCATACTACATGTGGCACCCCTGCCTATGTTGCTCCAGAAGTTATTAACAGAAGGGGCTATGATGGAGCCAAAGCTGATATATGGTCGTGTGGGGTGATCTTGTATGTTTTATTGGCTGGTTTTCTTCCATTTAAGGATTCAAATCTGATGGAGATGTACAGGAAAATTGGCAGGGGGGAATTCAAGTTTCCTAACTGGTTTTCACCAGATGTGCGCAAATTGTTGTTGAGAATCTTGGATCCAAACCCAGAGACAAGGATATCAATTGCCAAAATCATGGAAAGTCCTTGGTACAAAAAGGGGTTAGTGAAGCCTGCCATTACTCACAACGAAGACAAAGAACTAGCTCCTCTAGATGCTGATGGAGTATTTGAAGCTTGTGAGAATGGAGATCTTAACGAACCTTCCAAAGACTCAAAGCCTTGTAATTTAAATGCCTTTGACATCATCTCGTATTCCTCGGGTTTTGACTTGTCCGGTTTGTTTGAGGAGGAGACTGATCGAAAGAAAGAAGTGCGGTTTACATCTGACAAGCCGGCCGCAATCATAATCTCTAAGTTGGAAGAAATTTGTAAGCGTCTTCGGCTGAAAGTGAAGAAGAAGGATAGAGGTTTGTTCAAGTTGGAAGGTTCTGAGAAAGGCAGAAAAGGGCCTTTGGGTATTGATGCTGAGATTTTTGAGATCACTCCAGTGTTCCATCTAGTGGAATTGAAAAAGTCTAGTGGAGATACATTGGAGTACCAAAAGCTTTTGAAACATGAAGTTAGGCCTGCACTTAAGGACATTGTTTGGAACTGGCAAGGAGAACGACCACAGCAATTGCAACATGGAGTTGTGCAGAATGAGGAAAAACCTTCTTATCCTGCCATATCAGAGGTTGTGCCACAACCAACTGCGTAATGATTATTATGTCCCTGAATTAGTTCTTTGTATTGTATTTGCTTTATTTTAGACTTCATTGTGTTCTTGGTCAAGTGCACAATGTCATGTTGATAGTTGTGACCAAATAAGGTGTGTTTAAGCATGTATAGTTAGTTGCATATTTGACTATTTGGGTCTTTTGTTCTCTCTGTATTGAGGCTAATTACTATGTTAGAAATGGCATAGCACTTTGCGGTTTAAATAAGTGGCATAAGGAACTATGTTAGTTGCATAAATGATTCATCAGAAATGGCATTAGTCTTTGTCTGTTACAGTGCTTCAGGATCCTTTGTTTATATTGTCACTGTAAAATACGGTCAATTTTAATTTATAGATTTCTCTTTCAAGATTATTAATTTTAGGAGCATCTTATGATGTCTTTTGTTCTAAAACCTTAAATTGAGATTCCTTGTCCTGTGTTTTCTTCCATTCTTTCATCAGCAACTCTCTTGCCAATGGTATATCACGTGAGTTTTTTTATATAAAATATTTATAAGAAAAATAAATAAAAAATAAAAGAAAATAAGTTTTTTTCATAAGTTAAAAGTAATTTTTATATATGTTTAAGATTAATTTTTGAATAAGTTAATATAAGAGAGTTTTATAAAATAAATTTTATATTATAATTTTTTTTGTTTATAGAAAAATTTGATGCATAAACTTTCTTTTTAAGGTTATTTCATATATATTGTGTTGTAAGTAGTTTTATAAAAAAAAAGCCATATATTTGGGCTTTTTGGACAATTTGTTTATATTAAAATAACTTTGTGATTATTTGATTATATTAAAATAACTTTGATATGATATCAAAACATTTTTTTCAAAAACATATGTCGGTGAGTGAAAAGACATATTGAATATTTTGAAATTTTAACTAGAAGCAGCTCAAAGAACATTATTTGGGTCATTCATCAATGCATGATGTGTTTGGTGATGACACAAGACAATATGGAGATTTGTTGAGTATTATAGTCTAAAATTAGGTTTAATTATAGGCTAAGCTCACTTGAAAAGCTTAAAGAAAAAAAAAATAAAGTGGGTGCGTGAAGAGAATATAAAGATAGGAGGGCTTATAGAAGAGAAAATAAAGTATATTCTTCACCGTGCATATTTTCATTTAATTTATTTAAAAAAACTTAGTGATAAAAAAATGGAGAGAGAAAAAAATAAAAAAATCTTTTTTGGAGTGAAGTTAGACAAATATTTACGAGTTTGGGTTTAATTATCATGTCTGTCAATTGTTTTTCAATGAGATATTTGGCACTACACCACTTCAATCTTGAAAAATAATGTTAGAAATTTTTTTTAATACTTTCAAAAATCATAGGGAGTAAAACAATTTAAATTAAAAAAATATTATAAAAAGTGCCTAAAATTTATGTTATAGTGAATAAATGGATTTTTATAGAAATGTTTTATTACGAGAAATATAGGGCTTATACCTATGAACACTTAGTGTATTTGTAACATATTTCTAATGCAGTACAATGTGATTGAAGAAAAATGATGGATTGGAGTTCAACGGTGATTTAAACATAAAAATAAACATAATTTTAATTTGTTCAAAAACTATGAATTAATGGATAAGAAAGAACTTGACTACAACTATATATTTGACTTACCTACGTTCCCTTTAAATATTTTATGAGATTTTTTTTGACAATTTATAAAGAGAGAAAAAAATCTTTAATTCTATTAGACAACCAAGTTCATGATCTATTCTTGATAATTTCAAATACTCTTTCAATATTTGGATCCTCAAAATTAACATTATTTTTATATAATCAAAGTGACCAAATAGATACAAACCAAGCTAACAACCATGCCAATGTGTGTTATAAAAAGTGATCTTTGGGTTCCATTAGCAACAATACTTAGATCCCAAAACACATGTAATAGAGTTTTCATATGAGGTCAGAAAACCTACAAGCGAACAACAAATTAACAGATGTTTCCTCCTCATTGTGACAAAATGGACAAGAAAGATTAACATTTGTAACACCATGTTCCTCCTTTTCAGGTTTGCTTTTGGTTGAATCCTATCAAATACCAATTTCCACCCAAATACAAAGACATTTGACATAATAGGAATGATCCAAAAACATTTAAAAAAAGAGGTTCCAAAAACATTTAAGAAAGGAGGTGCCATCACCTTGCTCATGTGGTTGTTGTAATACTGTATACGCTAATTTGACACAGTACACATAAGGATTGTCATATTTTCACACCCACATATTATCTGCCCCTTGTTTAGGGTGAGCCAAATTAACAAGCATGAAGAAATCTTCCACCAATAGTTTTTCCCACTTGAATCACTTTCTTCTCCATTTGAATTCCCATTCTTACACATTATCTGCCCACCTTCCCATATTTACAGCATAGCATACTCGTACTAAATTTAAAAACACTATTTTAAATTTTTTATACAAGCATTCATTCTTCACTCACTTGTCATGCTAAAAATTCACCCTTGCTCCATTCCTAAGATTTCATTAGATGTTTTTGTCAAACCGACTATCATTATACCGCTTCCCCATGTTTTTGCTACATCTTTCCCCCAAAACGATCCTTTTTTTTTTGCTTCATTTCCATTCACAAATTATGTAGTGTTGTATATTTTGAATCCAATACCATGCACCATAATTTATTTGTTTTCATTCAGTATTCTTCATCATCATTGTTGACACTCGTTTTTGTCCACCCTTTTCTAATAATAATAAAAAATAGTAAAAAGAAAAAGGAAGATGTGCTGAAGAAGCTTCGCTCTCTTCAGCATTCTTCATCGTCATTGTTGACACCCATTTTTGTCCACCTTTTTCTAATAATAATAAAAATAATAAAAAGAAAAAGGAAGGCGTGTTGAAGAAGCTTCACTCTCTTCTAGGGTGCAACCTCAAGCAAGCAACAGCAACTGACAGTAGTTGGGCATTCTTGACTTTTCAGAAAAAAGCCACCTCACGCTGGCACTTTGTGTGAGAACAAAGGTTGCAAAAACATTTTATTAGTTGCGGCAACCAAGGAGGGGAGCTCTAAGGAGTACCATCGCATTTATTGAAAGCTCTAGGGAGCACCACTGCATTAATGGAGCTTTGAGGAGAGTATCAGCATTAATGAGGAAAGATCTCCTTGAAGGATTCGAGGGGAGCGAAAATGGCCTATAAAAGGGTGAGATAGCAAAAAAAAAAAGGGACTTTTGGGAGGAGGAACGTTAAAAGCAAAAAAAGATAGCAGAGAATACAGGAGAGAAAGAAGTGGAGAAGTTGGCATTCCTCGGGACAACGACATGTCCAGAAACTAGGTAAATTCTAAAAAATCCTCCTTGAGTGAATCACACTACCATCTAGCGTTATGCCTAGGTCAAGTACCTAACCAACACTCCTTATTAATTAGCTGATACTAAATCCTCATCGCTTCTAGCCAGTACCCATTCCTGAGTCAATCGACGCTTAGTTGGCATTCCCATCTCAATCATCCAACATCAAATCAGTGTTTCCCTCAATCCATCCGACACCTAGTCGGTCTTCGGATCCCAGTCCAACTGATATGTAATCGACAACCTTTTCTGCTTAGGTAGTAGAATAATTACTTAGCCCATAACCAAATCTAGAACTATGCAAACTTTGACTTCTCTATTGCATTAGGAGATATGTAGAAGCAAGAAGTAACTCTTGTCGAGTTCAAAAACCAAAAACACACCTCTTCTCCCTTCCATAACAAATCTCATTTTGTGTATGTTAAAAAGGCAAGAATCATAGTTTAGAAGTCATAGTCCATTTTATGCATCTAATTAAGATAATCGTCTTTGGACAGGCGTCAAATGGTGCTAACATCTTCCCTACACATAATGAACTCCCGAATTCTAACCTGTTTCTGTACACCAGCCCTATCCTTCATTAGGTTTTATGGTGCTCTCCTTAAAAGTGCCAGTGGCGACTCCTATCTCCGTATCCTTTCTCCAAAAGTAATTTGGACTCTTCTGTTTCTCGCCGACCTCGTCGCGGTCATGATTGCGATAGTCATTTTCCTAAAAGCGCATCCTTACACCTTTCTAAATTCTTAATACATAGCCCACCCCTTTTCCTTGGTCAGTGCACCTTATCCCACTTAACCCATGCTACCTTCCTACCTTTTTCCCTTCCTCACAAAAGCTCCTTTGTATATTTTTTAGTATCTTTCCAACACATTTAGACATTTTAAAAAAAGATTGGAAGAATAGGACATAATAGATTTGATGAGGTAGACCTACCCACCAAAGGCTTATGGTCCATGTAGATAACTTTTTTATCATCTTTTTAATAACAAGTTTTAGAGTGGCTTCTTTCCTTGGATTTTCCCTTACTAGGATACCTAAATATAAAAAAGGAATGGACATTAACGTATTGTTTAACATTGAGGGATAACTTTCTTTAATACTCTCCTTCATGTTTATACCTATTAGCTTACTTTTGCATAAATTTATTTTAAGTCCCAATGCTAACTCAAAACATCTCAATATTCTTTTCAAGGTAATCACATTTTGTATTAAATCTTCTGAAAAAGAAAAAGAAGAAAAATGTATCATCTACAAATTACAATAGTAAAATATCTATATTTTCCTTTCCCACTTTGAATCTTGACAAGAGATTGTGCCATGCAGCTTGTGTCATTAACTCGCTAATCTTATGTAACAATAATAAAAAGAAACAGTACAACTAGATCACCTTATTGTAGCCCTCTACGTGTTCTAAATTCTTCGGTCAACTCCCATTAATCAAAATAGATATTGTTGTCGTTAGAATGCAATCCTTGATCCATTGCAAAATCCCAACAAAGCCATCATATAACAAAAAAATCTAACACACCAAATCATGTCTTTTCATAGTCAATTTTGAAAATAAGGTAAGATTTCTTCTTCCTCATAGCCTCATTCACCACCTCATTTGCTATAAATACTTCATCCAAGAGATTCCTCCTTCCAATGAAAGCACATTGTCTTTCATTAATTACCTTTTCCAATTAATAGTTAGTGACTTAGTTATTGCTTGTGACTATAGTATATTTAATATACTTATCTTGTCATGTTTTGATTATTAGAGTAAATAATTTAATAAATTACAAGTAATTCTATTTAGAGCCATTGTATGATTTTTCTTATAAATAGTTTATCGAAATAAATTTTTAAATACCTTTTGAAGCATTATGTGTTGTAGTGATCTTTGGTAGTCAATTTGTAGGATCAAAATTAAACATCTTTTAAAGCATTGGAATTCTAGATTGTGTCACTACATGCAGGTGTAAACATCCTTAACTTAGGATTGAGATAATTACTCCTTGAGTGATGTTGTTGCTATAAGTGATGGCGAAAATTATATATTTTTTTTTGTGTAATTTAAGTTAATAGAACTTGTTTTTATGTTATATTGATAAATTTTGTATATTTAAAATTATTCAAAAATAACATAAATTATGTTTAAACAATTATATTTAGACTTAAGACAAATATTATTGATTTTGTTGTATATGGATAGACTTAATGCAATTTGATTAATTAGTATTTATGAATTGTTGATAATTATTTGTCTTGCAATTTTTTCATGGTTATCAAGAAATAATAGTAATACAAAAAAATTATCAGAATTTTAAAAATACATGCAATACAATTTAACGCAAAGCATTTTGATTCAAACATGCTAAATTTGTAATATTCTTCTTAATTCCATTAGGAATTTGTGACACAAATTGTTGTATAAATCCGTCCATCTTTTTAGAAAAAAATGGAAAATAAATTTTATAATTTTGGTTAGTTTCTATTCGAAAAAATTTTTAAGAAATAAAATTGATTAATTATATTATATCTTGCTTTTCAATTCAAAATTGTGACCAAGTGAAAATTTAGTTCCAAAAATATTGGTGATGCAAAAAATTGTGATAAAATATTTTTGCTATAAATTCTTATACACAATAAGTGTGAGACAATTTTCAATTAATTAATGTGTGACAATAATTTTTATCTCATATGATTTTGTTTATAGTGATGATTTTCAGGAGTGTCCTTTTAGAGTTTTAAAAACAATGAAGATAACTTTTGTTACATTCTTTATTCTCTTTAGGGTTTTATTTGTTAGACATGTGATTTTATTATTAATTTATTATTATATATATATTTATATATTGTCTTTGTCTTTGAATGGAAGCAAAATATAATAATTCACATTTAAGAAAATTAGTTAAGCATCATTTATATTCATTTTCCTAAACTACCATTCATTGAAATTTAGTATAAAAAATAAAAAATTGTCATAAAAAATAAAACATCAAATCAACAAGTTCTAACATAACAAGTAGATAACAAGATTTCTTAAGAATATTGCCAGAGGTTCGATGATTTCTGCAGATTGAAAAAAATTTAATTTTAAACTTCGGTTAAGGTTATACCCAGTGCACATAAAAAAATTCCTCAATTAAATAGAGAGTATTTTAGAATAGTAACATTATATAAGGTGAAATTAGTTGAAATTTACTTATATTTGAAACTCATATACATGAATTTTCTTTTACTTATAATCAAAATTGGAATGAGTATATCTTTAATTTTTTAAATTGTTAATCATTTTTTAATTTTCATGTTAAATTTTTTCTTTAAATCACAACTTCACCAAAATAATTACTTTAAAAAAAATTAATGCTAAATTTTCCTTCTATCTTACATTTTAGTTGTATCAAACGAAATTTTCTGAATATTTGTTAGTATTCACAAGTATCAAATGATATTTTTTAAAATATAAAAAAAGCAAAAAAGAATAATTTAAAAAATATATTTATACTAAAAATATATTCACTAATGTCTTTCGCCTTTTGAATAGTAAATTTTGAAACAATTTTTATTTTGTTGGTGAACTTATCTTATATATAATGGGATATATCTTAGGTATCTCCATATTACAAATAACTACAATTATAAATACCTTACTACTTATCCTTATCCTGTTATTAAATTGGGAAGAAAAAAATCTATTTACATCACCTATAAATACATGTAAAACAATCCAAAATTAGTTTATAATGGACTAATATTTTAGTTTGTTTAATACGTAGGATAAATATTTATTTTATATAATTAAAATTTAAAATAAATATATGTAAATTATACGACAATTACAATTCATAATAAATTAAAAAAATTGTTTTTGTGGAGGACTTTAGCTAAAGCTAGAAAATATTTAATAGATTATAAACTCATCTCATATTAGACTTAAGGAAAGGTAAAACTTTCCTCCTAGGGTTAAAAAAATATTAATATTACTACATAAACCTATATGGACCATGTAGTTTGCCACTATATTAGCTTCCCTTCTAATGTGAACCAACTCTATTATCCACTCTATATCCACTCTATCTTCTTTATCTCGTAGATTGTTTCGACTAGCTAAAGTGATGGAAAAGGCTAAGACCTTGTTGGATAAGATCAAGTACCTTACTACTTATCCCCATCTTGTTAATAATTTGGGACAAAAAAATCTATCTACATTACCTATAAATACCCATTAAACAATCTAAACCTAGTTTATAATGAATTAATATTTAAGTTTTTTTAATGTGTAGGATAAGTATTAAATATATAAATTATATTATAATTAAACTCGTAATAAAAAATTTGTTTTTGTGGAGGCCCTTAGTCAAAGCTACAAAATATTTAATGGAAGAGAAATACAACTCATATCATACTTAAGGAAAGGTAAGACTTCCCTCGAAGGCTTAACAAAATAGTATAAATATTACTACATTGTAATTTTTCCCTTGTGATATGATCATGTGATATAGTCTTATAAAGCCACTTACCCAGTTCCTCTATCATCTTGCAGAATTCCTCTACAAGTTGTCTGCTACTTAATTTTATTTAATTTAGCATCTACATTTACCTTTATCCACATGGATCGTAGTTTTTTCTAGTTTGCGAGTTGTTGGTTTCCTCGTTGTCGCAGGTGAGGTTTATCTAACTAAGCCACCTTTCTTTCTTCTAGGAGGATTTAACAAGCATTGATTTAGTTGTTACACCTTGATAATTCAAAGCCATATTATTTTGATTATGCCATATGACTCAAAATGCGAAATCAAAGACAATGGGCTAAGTTGAATTGTTATCCTTTCTTCTTAGGATTAAGTTCATGTTGATCCAAGATTGTGTCTCCTTGAAAAATGTAAGCCTTCAATGTCTCTTGATGAGTATGTGCCATACTTGGGATGCTAGGGCATAGTCCCTTAGTATGTGAATATCTAATTCTTCATTTGTCCTATAGACAAGGTAGGTGTCATCCTCCACAAACCCACATTGCCTACAATGGAAGTTCGTTTTGATACCCTTTTGCATAATTGTCTAGAGTAGGTCTCAAATACGCTGAGGACTTTCCTAGTGCTAGATACATTTCCAAATTGGAGAGCAGTTATCATCCATGTAGTTAGAACATAAACACAAGAAAATATGGACTAAATTATGTTTAATAAATTTTTTGCAATTCTTTTTGCAAGTATCATCTGATGGTGGCATAATTGTTTCAATGATATTGCATTATCAATCAATGAAATTAGAACCAAGAGCATTAATCTCTGTAATAATTTTTGGATTTTGAAAGGCATTTTGCAAAATAGAATTGCCCATGGTTACCCATTAGGATTGATAAAAAAATTGGGTGAAACCCACATGGTACTCAGGCTTTAATGGACAAATGGAGAAAATGACATCATATATCTCATTTGTAGTGGGAATATCATGAAGGTTTTCAATAATATCTCTTTCTAGAGAAAAGAAACCTCCTTTTATATTCTAATGAAGACTGATCCTACTTACAATAGAAGAGATCTTTATAAAAATTTACCATTATCTCCTTCAAAAGCGATGGCTTAGTCACCATTTTCCTTTTGATATTTTGTAGTGTTGTTATCTCTTTATGCTTTTATTTAATCATTAGGGATATGCGAAAGAACCTTTTGTTGCAATCTTTAAATTTTATCCAATCCATCTTTACATTCTAGTACCAAGTAGATCCCCTTGTAGAGTATTCTCTTAATTCTCCTATAACTTAACTCAAAGCTTTTGCAGACCCCTCTTATCTTCGTTAGCAATCTTATTGTGAACACCTTCAATTCTAGCTAATATCCTCCTTTTACGATGGAAAACATATGACACTTTTCCAATTTGTTTCAGCTTCTTGGAACCTCGTAAATTGTATTAGTCCAATTCCCACTCACTTCCCAATTATCTTTCACCATAGTTTTGGATGAAGGGTCAATTATCCAATTGGTCAGCGTTCTGAAATGTTGGTTATTGGGTTGAATAAAGCAATTCAATCCTAAATTCAAGAGAAGTGGGTAATGATGAAAGTGCAACTTTGAGAGATGGAACACTCTCGTGTTGGGAGACTTAATTCGTCAAAGGTCATTATAAATGCCACAAACAAGATGTTCCTTCACTCTGTATCTCTCATAAGAAAATTTTGGAGTATACCATCCAAGGTTGATAAGGTTACAACTGTAGAAACAATCATTGGATGCTTGCATTAGTGTGTGGTTATGGTAAGCACTCTTACATTTCTTTTTTGGATATAAGTAGGCGTTAAAGTCACCCACTAGTGGCCAAGAACCATCAATGGAACTAGAGATGTTACAAATGTCATTCCATAGTTCCATACGCTCCAAGTATCTAGGTGCTCCATATACACAAGTGAACTACCATAAATCATCATTGTTGTGTGGGTTTGATTTTCATGTGGACAAGTTGTGATGTCTAAGACTAAAATTCAACACGGATAACATTGTCATCCCAAAGAATCCAAATTCCACTAACAAAACCTAAAATTATGAGGAAAAACACACCATTTAAACAATTTTGTCTATTTTGAAGTCACTTATATGAGGCTCAAGAATTTTATAAAAGCTAAAATGATATTTTTGTTTGAGGTCACGTAGCATTGAGGTGGAACCCACATCTTGCATTTTTAAATATGTCACCTGAACCCGTTTCGGGGTTTGAATATGGAAAATCTCCATATTACTACTTCCATCTTGAATAGTTCAGATAGGGGCATGATGCTGATTCTCTTGAGCCTTTTTGGATGATGTTCTTACTTCACTGACAAGATGTAGAAGGGTTCCATATTAATCTTCTAATTTTCTTGTTCTACTACCTAGGTGTAGTTTTTCTTCTTTTCCATTCATTGGGGTTTCTTTGTTTAAATGTATTCCAACACGTGGACATGGGAAGTGTGAATCTCCTCACCCTTTAATTTTGCAGGATCATGGACCAATAGCCCTTAGGCAATGATGCTCAACTTGTTAGGCTCATTTGATTTTACAATCCCTACACTTGACTTGTGTTTGGGCCTAGATTTTATGTTGGCCCACATTTCTTGCTTGGTTCTTCATACCCCTTATAGAAACATTTGATGCCTAGTTTGAGCCTTTGCTGCAAGTAGTATGTTCATTTGTTTAAATGTCTAATCATTGACTCGTACTGTTCTAGTGACTATATCATGTGGGCTCCATTCCATGTTGGCTTCATAATTAATTGCTAATACATCATATCTTGATCTTATATCCTTTTCAGCTTCAAGATCGAGACTTTGATAATGTAATTTCAAAATCCTTTCTTTGGATAGTTGTGGATCCGCTTGTTTATGAGACTATAATAATTTCTTGTGATTTTCATGGGATACAACCATCTAGGATCTGAAATTATCGACCTGAGCAACATATTCCATTGTGATGTCATTTTGGGATCCTTCATCCACAACCATGTTTGTTGTCATTTTATGTTGTTCTTTTAGGGCTTCCATCAAACATTGTTCCTGCCTACGATCATATTTGCCACAATTAAAGCATATCATATGCAACCATTTTTATTCAACTTTGTAGACTCAATTGTTCAATTCGAATTAAGGTACCAATGTCTTGTCTAGATCCACCTTGATACATACCTTTGTGAATTTTGCTCATTCTTTTACGAACTTTTCCTCCATTAACTCCTTTTATTTTTCGTAAGTTATTAGCATCAACTTTAATGGTGTGACCCAATCCTCCATACTATATTCCATTGTAGTATTCGATTGATAGTCTTAGGATGCATACCCATACTTCCACTTGTTTGAAGTTGTCTTCATTAAGCTTAAACTTTAGTTTCCATTTTTGGACCATTAGATAGTGACCTAATACCATCCATGGATCTCATAGAAGTACCTTCCTTACATCCATCAGTTCTGCAAATTGAACAAGAAAATAATCATTCTCAAGTCTATGAATTTCATCTCCCTGTATGGCTTCCACAACTTCAATAGTCCAGGTTGAACGAAATGCATGCTCAAACGTTTCCATAACAATTTGATTATAAGAGAGTCTTCTAATGTTGACGAGCATTTTTGGTATGTTTTGTTGGATTATGAGTAATTGGGCATAATGGGTTGAGTGGTTTCCCTTTTTCTTGGTTACTAATACTACCCCTCTCATGGCCTCTAATATCACATTGTTTGGGATCAACATTCTCATCCTCGTTTCTTTTTAATTGTTCACTTAAAAAGTCAGAGTTGTATTTTACCTCTATGCCTAGAAACTCATTGAACCTCTAGTATATGTCCTTGTAGGAAACAAAGGCTCTCTTCAAACCTTCTCCTTTGGAGGTTTTGAACAATTCTTTGTTTTGAGTTTCCTTTAAAGGCTCCTTGTCCTTCTTGTGATCCTCCTTTGCTTGCATCTCTTCCATTTGTGTCTCTGCTACAATGGTCTCATATTTTTCTTTTGTATTTTTTGTCTTCTTTGTGTTTTGCTAGAGCAAATCACTTTCTTCCTTGGAGAGTTCCTTTGGTGCTCTAGTAGAGCTTTCCTTTTTTTTTTATCTCTTTACCTACTATTTATAAATATTTTTAAACATATAAATTATAATTTAGATTTAAAATAAATAATTTGTATTGAGATATAAGATTTTTTATTATTGATAATTTTTTAAAATATAATTGAAATTCAATTTAAAAATAAAGATAAAAACTAAATTGAAAAGATAAAAACTAAATTGAAAAGATAATTAGTTAAAAAAATCAAGTATAGAAGTAAAGATAAAATAAGAGTATTTATTAAGAGGAATAATAAGTCATAGGAGACAGAAAAAAAGATTTTGGATTATTTAATTTTAAAAATAAAATAAAATAACACAATTACCCTTTAATTTATAACATACCCCTTCAAAATCTTGAGTAGGTATATAGTTGCGACAAAAATTGCGACATGGGATCGCGAACTGAAATGAGGCTTGGCCAACAAGACGCCGAGACCGACTCGGTTTTATTGGAGTTGCCACTAGCATTTTTCCTAAGAAAATGTCGAAAAACCTTGGATGGATGAGGCTGGTCTTTGAATCAGAGAAATGGGTTCGGAAGTCGGTTACGCGTAGGGTATCCCCACACGCCTATCACACGATAGTTACCCAAACTAGCTGCATGAAAAGGAAGTGACCCTTACATTTTGATTGATGCCTTCCTTAGGATGGAATACGTATACAGAATAATGGTGGAGATCTTTTTGGGATTTTTTAGGATGCATAACTTGACAAGGGTAGGCCCCTTGCTCCTACGTATTCCCTCTCTATCAGAGAAATCAAAGTTCACGTAGTTTTGGCGATTAGGTGATTAGATGAAGAGGAATCGAGGCTGATTTGGCTTCGCTAGAATGGAAAGGTGCTAAAAAGGACTCGGCCCAGGCATGGTAGTGTGCCAAAACGGGGTCGGCAGGTTGGTATGGAAGGGAGCCGAGAATGCCTCGACTTTAGATGCGTTTTGATAGTGGGAGAAAGCGGACTATCCATTAGGCATTGTGCTAAGTGATAGTATAAAGGGGTGGATTGTCCCTTGGGGCACCCACAAAGTTGGGTAGGATGATTGGACTAACCCTTCGACGTCCTACAATCCTTTAGATGGAGTGAATTATCCTTTAGGCACTCATGGAGTGTGTGGGATCAACGAACTGTGAGTTGGGTGTGGTTGGCAAATTACAGATAAATATGACTAAGAGACCCAAGTGTAGATGTTGGGGAGTTTAAGGATGAGCATTGGGATGAGGTCGAGGCCAACTCAGCATAGGATGCTGGGTCCGGTTCGGACAATTGGTTTAGGGGAATGTGGCCGAGGTGGAGTCGGCTGGGTGAATTATCAATTTGGTCATTTGAGATGCATGTGATGCCAAGGTTGGAACTGACACACTCCTCAGCCACTTGGAGCCGGGATTGACTCGGCATTGGCTGAAGTAGAGGAGAATATTAAGTCTAGACATACGGGTTCAAAAGGGAGGACCAAGACCGACTCGGTTCGGTTGGGTGTCCACTACATAAGGTGTATATGTAGTTGATGCCTAGTACTCAGAGTTTGGTAGGTTGGGTGCATAGCAATTTATGGTATGCTAAATTGTTCTATGTTGGCCTATGGGAATGTATATGGGGTTTCCAGTAACTAACCTGGTATCCAGAAGTTTTGGTGTTCTTCTCTTTCCTCTACTTTTCGCTAGTGGTTTCGCTTGGGTTACGCTTCGAATACTCTATAAGACTTGATGGTAGCCCTGTACTTAAATTCTCGATTTGAACTCTTTACTCGCCAATTCTTTACCTCCAATTTTTTGATCCTTTTCTCTTCATTCTAAGGCCTTTTATAGGCCTCGCCTGAGGCCGTCAGTGCATTCGATTTAGCCACGTGTATTATCCTTATCCCTACGATTCCTTCCTTATGCTACGAGTGACTTAATTGTATCAGTTCGTGGTGCGTCCACTTCAGTTCGTAATGCGTCTACTCGCTTGCTGTTGTTTTCTACTATAATCACTTTTCCTTACTTCTTGGGTTGTTCCTAGGAAGGTGGCGGATCCAGGGCCGAAAAAGACATGATGCATGCAGGATCTCCGGTCCCTCTTGCGTATCTGGCCAAGAGTAAGGGCCATACGGGATGTATGAGATTCTTATCCTCATGCGTCCATCAGGACAAAATTGGGGTCCCACATGTATATTAACGACATCTATTAGATTACAATAATATAAAGAGTGAAAATGAAGAGTAACTTACTTTGAGTTACTTTGTAGAATTTTAATCCTTCCTCATAATATATATATCTTATCTATCTTGTTACTTCCAAACTCAAGTATAAGAAATACGCTAAATTAACATAAAAAAATAAGATAAGAGATAATATATTATTTTATTAACTCAACAAATAACGAATTATAACATAATGAAATAATTATCTTGTCCTATTCTATGGTTTGATAATCACTAATACTTTGTTGGTTATAGTGAAAACACAGAAAAAAAAAGTTTAACTAAAAAAATACAATCTATTACTCGTATATGCAACAAAATAGTAAAGAAATATGTTTTAATAACAATTTACATTATTATTCTTATATCTTTCTTTCATTATATATAAAACACTTGTGTAATCGATTATTTTCATATATAATTAATTATATAATTTATCTAATTGATTAGATGGAATAAATAATCAATTATATATATATATAATTGATTATATATTTAATTTAATTAATTATAATTATAAAATATATTTAAAAAATATATTTAATAATATATAAATATATTTTAATTATGTATTTAATATATATTAATTTTTTAATAATATATTTATTTTTATTTGTTAGGTATGATTATATTTATTTTATATATATAAAAATATAAAAAATATTTTTCAATTTATATTATTGTCTTTTATAAAATTATAAAATACAGAGTTATAGATCACGTAGAATTCAATCGATTAGTTGCTATTTTAATCAATTATATAGTCTATATATATATAAACGATTATATATACTTAAATCAGTTATATATACTTAAATCGGTTTTTTATATATATATATAATATTATAAAGGTAAAATTGAAATTTTGCTATATTTTATATATTATTTTATTTTTTAAAATAATTTGACAACTTTATTTTTTATTTATTTTATTTTTATCAAAAAAAACTTAGATTCTATTATATTTTTTAATATATTTTTCATCATTCTATTTCTTTCTATTTCACTTCACCTACAGAAATTAATTGTAAATTTATAAAATCAGGGTACGTGTTCTTAGAAGTTTTATTTTGCCATTCCTGCGTCGAACTTCTTCCTACATATCTAATTTCTTTAATTTTATATTTATAAAATTGAAATAATTATTATTTTTAAGAATTAAATTCCCATAAGTAAATAAAACAAGAATAATAAATGAGATAAAAAGAAACACCTATGGTTCCTTATTTCCTGAAAGCCGAGTCAAGTCAACCCAAAGATCCAGGTGTCATATTTCAATTGGTGGGTGAAGGAAAGAGGTGGGAGAAGAGTATCGGGCACCCACACGCATATAAATAAGAGGTGGCAGGTGGCATGCCTCCTCTCACTATTACCTCCAGATCTTTCCACACAAATACCTCTCTTTCTCTCTCTCTTTATATCTTCTTCGCATTCTCTGGACATACAAACACACTCTCTCTCTCTCTCTCTCTTCAAATCAAACCCATCATACATACAAATCCCAAATCTTCCATCACCCTCTCCTATAAAAGAACCCTTCTTTCGAATCCTTCCCGCTCTCTCCACTCCCCTCACTCTTTTTCTTCTCAGATTTTCCCCGCGCGTGGATCCCAACCTTAATTCCTCTCTCCGAGGTCTGATTCTCGCCCCCCCAAACCCCCGATTCGTCTTTTTTCCGAAACAAAAGTGGGATTCGTTTAATTGCCGGCTAATATTTGTAAAAACTGTTTTGGGGGTTTTGGGCTTTCGAGATCTGGGTTCTTTTCCTTTTTTCCCTTTCGATTTGTTTTTAAAATAAAGGTTGTTTATTTTTTGGTTGAGGAAAAAAAGAAGCGCACGTTTTTTGTGTTATTTTGGTACTGAACATGGTGGGTTTGTTGGTGGGCAGCTCTGATTGGGTTAATAAAATTAGGGTTTCATGGCTGACCAAGGATTGGAAGGAAGCCAACCAGTGGATCTACAGAAGCACCCTTCTGGGATCGTGCCTACCCTTCAGTGAGTATATATCCGTTTTTTGTTAACGAGTTCTCTCGCGATTGGTGTCAATTGCAAGCGTCGGATGTTAAATTGTACCATTTAAGTTGTGGGGCTACCCCCTTTTTTTGTATTAAGAATTGACCTGATGTTTTGTTAGTAATAGGTGGTATCCAACTAAGTTAACTAAGCCCCAAGATGTTGTATTGTAACTTCTCAACACTATCGTGATGGTAGTGAGAATTCAGCTTGTAAATGGTAATGAAAAAAAGTCTTTTTGTTTGTGAAGAATGGATTGATGATGATTGTGCTGTAACTATAGCTGGTATTGTTGGGGATTGTTTTTTGCTAACACGTGGGTTAAATGAGATGATGGTTGTTGCCTTTCCCTTACATTCCCTTAATTTAACTACTGCTTAACTAGAAATAGCTGTGGGAGATGCTATGGTATCCTAGTAATATGCCTATTGGTGGCCAGTTTCGTGATAGATTTTTTAAGTCCGTTAAATTTGACAACCAACCAATAAATTTTTGACGATTCGTGCAATGTTGCAGTAAACAAAACAAAAAGATGCAACTGTTAATTGCCAATAGTTCTGCTTAAATGGATCCTAAGCTGGTATGGGTTAGGCCACCTTGATGCATTAACAAATTTAGGATAGCAGGGATTCAGCCATGACCTTGTTGTGTTTAGCAGAGCTTGTATTTTTCTTCCTATATCCCGATATTCATATTGCCGAAATTTGCTTTGTATGCTACTTCAAGGATGGGGTTTATATTGAAACCAATTTTTTGTGAGGCTGTGCCTAACAAGATGGCTAATTGTCTTGGGCACTTTCAATCTGCTATGTCCTTTTCTAGATGTTGGTTTCTGAGGGTGAAAGCATGTTGTAGCACAGAGGTGCTTCATGTCACTACCACAGCTATTTTTACCAATCCTGGATTTTCTTTTGTGACCCCTGACCTATCCATCATACACAGACTAAATTTTTAGGGAGGAAGGTTACCTGTTGTATTACCATTTCAAAATCACGGGGTCACACTTTAATCAGGGATTCTTCACGTCATGCCATCTGGTCAGGGGTTTTGCAGCCTCTTTTGATCATCAACTCTGTTTGTAGAGCCTACCCACAAATCACTCTGTTGCAAGTCTTCCTCAGCCTCTGTTCTTAATTTTTTGGGGATTTTGCACCCTTTCTTAAGTTTTTTCTGTTTAGCACTTTAGTAAGACTTGTTGAGTATTAGTGAATACTTTACATTTCTTTTATTTTTTGATGAATGCCTTCAAGTTTCAATCATGACTGTTAGTTATGTGTGCATTACAAATTTGTGAAATTTTGAGTTTGTATCCACTATTTTAGGGTTAGTGGTTATTCACAACCTTCTATGTCACTATTACTGGGTTTTAAGAGGTGTCTGTTTATGTTGTGATCTACCTTCTGCCATCAGCTACTTTTGATTAATAACGTCTGCTTTTATTTATGTTGGAATGTATAATAATTTTGCTTCTGCTTACAATATGCTTTGTATTATGTAAATAATTTGCTTCTATTCACATTAGCATATATATAATTTTTCCTCTATTTACATGGAATAATTTAATAATCAAGCTGTTTGTATTGCCAGAAATATTGTGTCCACAGTCAATTTGGACTGTAAGTTGGACCTCAAAACAATTGCACTTCAAGCTCGTAATGCAGAGTACAATCCCAAGGCAAGTTTAATTTTCTGGTAGTAAATTTCATTCAGAGATGCGTGGCTGCACTGTTGTGCATGTGCATTGCACATGTTCCTTTTTCTGCTTTTGCATCTTAGTTACAATAAAGGTTAACTGGTGGTTGTCCAGTCATGTAACATGCTTTCTGAAATTTCTGGTGTTCCTATCTGGACCAGAGAAGTTTGGTTGATCTACGAACCACTCTTTTATAATTTATATTAATATCTCACATGATATCAGTTACATGTTACTATAATTAGCAATGCATTAGATATGCTAGTTCGATTTTGGATGCTGTACTAATGTTTGTGATGTGTTTGTATGCAGCGTTTTGCTGCTGTCATTATGAGGATAAGAGAGCCCAAAACAACTGCACTTATTTTTGCTTCCGGCAAGATGGTATGCTGCATTGCGGCACTGCTATGTCTGTCATAGATGATAGTAGTGCATTTTGTCCATATTTTTAACGTTGTCCTCAAATTAGTTCTATGTCAATTTTAGTTGGGTGATTCTCTTATTGAATTCTGTTATTTTATCTCTTTTATTTTAATTTAACTATGTTTATAAAATCAATGGACAAACTGGTGTGAATTAGAAACTATAAAATTTAGGCTTATCTTTGCCTTTAGTTTATCACTGAAGGTGCTAGTATTGAGGTTGCAAACATGGTTGTCACTTGTCAGAATTGCATGAATCAATTGGTTCTATATAGCATGATGTGAGAGAGATCATGGAGAAATTCCAATGGCCCAATCATTAATTTACTTAAAATGGAAATAAGGAAGCTATTCTATTTCTAAACTTAATTTTTACAGTTTTATTTAGTGGAAACATAGATTATCTGTTATTTTAATAATTGAGCACGAACCTTACAATTACTATACATTTCAATTCATGATTCAGATAATAGGCCTTCTGATTTGGGATTGACAATTTTCCAACCATGGTTGCAAAAATTGAAAGTTCTCTTTTCTGCTTTCTGCTCAAGGCTCCAATTTTTCTTATTACAGAACCAAATTAATTTGGTACCCTTGTAATTTTTTGTTGCCTTCAAATTTAATTTGTATGACCATTGACTAGGTTTGTACTGGAGCTAAGAGTGAACAACAGTCTAAATTGGCAGCAAGGAAGGTATGTTACTGTTCCTTTTTTTAGTTCTCAATCATCCTGTGTATATTATTGGTTTTTCTCAAATGGCAGCACTGGAGAACTAAGCCATTTGTGGTAGCTTGGTTTTGAAACTTTTCAGCCTGTTTTTGGAGTAATTGAGTGCTTTAAATCTCTGATGGAGGCTGGATGGTTTTAATTATTTGAATGTGTATTAGATTGATCCACAAGTTATTTTCTTCCATTACGTTTGTTATGCTCATTATTCTGAAAAGATTATATATTTTCTTAATTTTTTTTTATTTTTACCCCTCCAGTATGCTCGTATTATCCAAAAGCTTGGCTTTCCAGCCAAATTTAAGGTACTGCTTCTGCTCTTTCTCATAATCTTTGCTGAAATTGTTTTATTGATGATTGTTGTTCCTTTCTCACTGCAATTATGTAGTGCTTGATTACTAGTTGGTTTCTTTGGTATTATTCTTTAGGATTTCAAAATCCAGAACATTGTTGGCTCTTGTGATGTTAAGTTCCCCATAAGGCTGGAAGGTCTTGCATATTCCCATGGTGCTTTCTCAAGTGTAAGTTTTATTAATTTATATTTTTTGGGAAAATAATTCGTAGGGTTGGATTGGGCCTCAGGTGATTTTTACATCTTTTTTATTTTATTTTTCACGATTGATGTTTGGCTATCTTGATGTTTGGTGATTGTTAACAATTTGTAAGTGTTTTTTTTTAATTAACCTATCGCATAACTTAATTTTGTTAAAGTAATATGTTGCCAACTACGGAAAACATTGCTTTGACTGATACTTTGTTACAGATGTTAAACCAAAACTAATTTCCATTGTTCCATGGCAGCCAAACATTGACAAAGCTGTTTTTATTTTAATTTTTATTGTGAAGAAGCTGCTTTGATCCTTAATGCATTGCCAAATGCTGCAGATATTTATAGGATGGGAAGTTTTCTGGAGTTCTAAAATTTAAGTGGTTTAACATAATGAATGACATTATAAATTGCAAATTTGCAATGCTTGTGATGATAAAGTATAAAATATGGAAAGGGTCATCCTCCATTATGTCTATGTATGTGCTTTGTCTATAGTCTAGAAGTTGAGGAAAATGACGGATATATGCTGAAATTTGCCTGTTTGTGATGGTAGTATGAACCAGAGCTGTTTCCAGGACTAATCTACCGTATGAAACAACCTAAAATAGTCTTGCTTATATTTGTCTCTGGAAAAATTGTTCTGACAGGAGCCAAGGTATTATTCTTGTTTATAATCCCCCCTTATAATTTACCCCATTTTTTTGCTCACTGGATTTTTTATATTTGTTTCCGTTTCCATTTTTAGGTGAGAGATGAGACTTACACTGCCTTTGAGAACATATATCCTGTGCTTACTGAGTTCAGGAAAAACCAACAATGGTATGGATTTGTCTTTATGTGTATTTGTTGTGTATACAGATAGTTGTAATTTCAATGAATGGTCATGATCGCGTAGTTTTCTTCATTTAGCCATATCAGAAATATAACTGCATTAGATGTAATATATATCATAAAATGAATTAAATTTGTTCTGCTTTTAAGCCTTTTTCCAGTATCAAACTAATTGATGGTTATGGCAGATCGTTGTCCAGAGCAAGAGCAGTGTTCTCGGAGAGAGAAGTTGGTGGAACTGTAAATATTAAGACAAAGGAGATATCTAGATTGATATAAATTAAAGACAGCCATTTGTGTTGCCTTGTCTCTGTTTTTTGATTGGTCTTGATGTAGTAAAGTGGACGACATTGTTCTATTGTATTCACATTAAAAAAAAAAAAATGAGGATATTGAGGAGTCAGAAATGAGAAAAAGGTGGTGAGAGCTAAATGGAAAAGTAGCACATTGAGTTCTGACAGTTTTAATCTCTTCTGATGTGGTAGTTTCTTACATTTTTAGCTGTTACTATCAATTAACAGTGTAGTAATGCACCTCTTGATCAACAAATCTAAGCTTTGACCTTCTAAATTTATAACAGTTTTTAGAACTGTGTTTATCATTCATAGATGGAACTATTTGAAGAAGTATTTTGTGATTTGGATTTTGCTTCTCTAATAAAATGAATTTATAATTTATGAAAGGATTAATGTTTAAAAATTGTAATAAAATTATATGTATATATATATATGTAATGAAATTAAAAAGTTATTAATAAATATATTTTTTTTAAGTGCATAGAGGGTTAAATCCGATTGACAGAGCATCGTATATAATTTGTGTGGAATAATTGCAAAAGTTTCTTTTGGTGTTTTAATTGTAATCTTAGTCCTTTAACTGTAAAATTGAGACGCATGGCAAAATCTTGCGTAATAATTTCCAAAGAAAAAGTATATGAAATGATAAAGTAAAAATAAAAAAACAAAATATGACTTATGATAGATTTTATATATTTTATTTTTAAAGCAGCGCATGCTTAAAGTTTAGAGAAGTTGGACAAATAGATTAAAATGGTTTGAATTTTCTAAAACCCATCATGGAGCCTGTTTTCTATTAATAACCCAAATTGATTTGAGGGAAGGACACAAGTGAAGCAATTTCCTAAAATTGTTATCAAGAACCGTTCTTAAAAAGTCCTTTCGTTTAAGAATAAAAATTCAAAGTCATAGTATGGAAATAAATTTAAAAATAGTTTTATATCATAATTTAATTATTTATTATAAATTTTATTTGCAATACAATTTTTAATTTTAAAAATATTTATTCTCTACGTTAAATAAATTAAAAATACTAATTCTTTTATGTAAACTAAAATACTAATTTTAAGATAAAGCAAAAGCAATAAGGAAATAATCTCATCACCCGCTTATTTTAGTATGTATTTAAATATTTAAGAACTAAATAAGTAATTTACATTTTTTAGTTCCGAATCAGAATGATTGTGACTTTTCAATTTTAAAATATAAGTTTGAAAATAAAATATATTTAGTTAAAATGAGATTGACATAGATTTTAACTAATTCTAAACATCGAAAGAAAGACTGAACGAGGAAAATTCGTTGGAACTTTTTTTATATTTGGAAGAGGAATTTTGTGAGAATTATTTATTTATTTTTATTGAATTTGAATTATTTTGTGAAATATATTCTTTGTATAAAAAAAATAATTTTTTTTAATAATTTGTTAGTATTTTTTGGGTTTGGATCATATTATCTTCCATTGAATGTAATTGAGAGTTGGGTAAAACTATATTATCTTTTTTCAAAATTGAAATAATTGATTAAATTAAAATAATCCCATGACATATCCGTTGATTTATCTTAAGTTTCACCCAAAATTTTTTATTATTCACAAAAAATAATAATTAAATTTTTTTTTTTCTTTTTTCCTCACTCTCTCCTCTTTTTTTTCCTTTTCTTTTTGTTCTCTCCTTTTTCTCATCCCTCTCTTTCTTACCTTTCTATCTCTCTTTTTTTCTCTCTCCCATTTTCTCTCTATATCTCTTTTCTTTATTAATATTGATGTAAAATTATAAATATTTATATATTTAAATTGAAAAATTAGGCTGTATTATCAATACAAAGCTATTAAACTCTTTTGAATTATTATATATTTAAAATTTAAAATTATTTTTGAAATATTAAATATTATCCAATGTTAAAATTATTTTGACTTATTAAATATTACCCAATGTTAAAATTATTTTTAGTTATTAAATATTAAATTGACTAATGTGTATTTTTAGTAACATATAATATTAAAATTTTATTTTTTTAAAATATATCTAAAAAAGAAATTTTAGGGTTTATGTATGCAAACTAAAAACTAAAAAAATTAAATTGATTTGTGCAAACAAAACACTTAATAATTTAAAATGATAAAAAAAGAAAGTGTAGTAGATTTAACATTTAACTATGCATTCAGAATGATTAAATAACGATATATATATTATTTGCAAATCTTAAAGCAAACCGACCTTAGCTCAGTTGGTAGAGCGGAGGACTGTAGTTGTTATAATAGACATCCTTAGGTCGCTGGTTCGAATCCGGCAGGTCGGATTTTAATGTTACACATCATTTTTGCGCTTTTATGTTTCATTTTTCGTTTCTTTCCACTTTAATGTTTGGCACACATTATATAAATCTTACTTATGCTATATCTTTCCAATTACTAATGGTCACCATTCACAGAACGAATCTGAGAAATTTTAAATCATTATTGTCTTTACAAGCCGTAGCAATTTACACGGACTTTTATAAAATTAAACAAAAGAAAAACATAAGAACATCAACGTGCATGGAATAGAGGTTAAAATCTTTACGTAGACAAAATTCAAGAATTACTACTGAATACATTATCCCTTAATTAATAATAATAACAAAATAGCCACTTAGCCAGCACGTTGTTTACCAATAAGGCAAATGTTTGAGACGTAATAGTTTGTCTATGTAACTGTGTTTTTGATTTCATAATTGTTTCTATGTAGATCAGCTTGAACAAATTCAGATATAGTTCTTATTATCATTGGGTAGTAACTAGTAATAGTAGCGACAAGATTCTTGTTTAATAGAATAAAATAAGTATTAATTAAAGTATTGTCTAGGAGAAACAGTAACAACCCGACCTTAGCTCAGTTGGTAGAGCGGAGGACTGTAGTTGTTTAACAGACATCCTTAGGTCGCTGGTTCGAATCCGGCAGGTCGGATTCTAATTTTGTTATAGAAAATAAAAACCCAATTTTTATTTTGTTATAGAAAATAAAAACCCAATTTTTATTTTGTTATAGAAAATAAAAACCCAATTTTTATTTTGTTATAGAAAATAAAAACCCAATAAATAGAAATTAACGCAACCAGGTTTTGCTTTGCGTTTATCTGTATTCTGTACCCCCAATACCTTTAATTAAAAATAATTATATTATAATAGAAAATATTTATTATATATTTAAAATATTTATTTATTATATATATTTTTTAATGAACTAGGATTAGGTCACTGGTTAAATCCATCGGGTGGGATTTTAATTTTATTTTTGATAACTGATGGGACCCAACGTTCACCAGGGTTTTGCTTACCTGTCCACCCACACACAACAAAGAATGTGACAGATGGTCATAATATCATATTAGTTTTGGTTTGCATTATTCATACACTAATTTTATAATTAGTTGGAATATCATTATTAGAAAATTTAAAATTTGTTACAAAATAATTTTGTGATTAATTTTAAAATTAATAGTTATTTTGTAACTAATTTCTAGTATAAATAATTAATTACAAAATTACTATAATGTTGATTGGTAGCATGAAATAAGTAGCAAATTAGTTAAGAAAATAGTCTTAATTAATTTGTAGTAAATTTTTAAAATTTATAGTTATTTTCTAACTAATTTGTAGGTAATAAAAAGTATAAATGAATATAACTTAAATTTAGCTAAAAAAAAAAAATATTCTAGTTAATTAATAGTTAATTAGCTAGAATTTAACTACTAATTTAAATGATAGCTAAAATTAGTAACAAAATCAAAAAATTCTTATAGTGAATAAGGTCTCTCAATCATATTATATTTGTTTTTATATTTATTTTTAATTTTAAATCAATTTTAAATAGTTTTCTAAAAATATCAGTAAATAAAAATAATTTTATTATAATTTTAAATTATTTATTATAAGTCTAAAATATAATTATATATTTAAAATATTTGTTTATATATTTAAAGTACATTATATTTTCATATCTTGTGAATATTACACTGTTTTTCTTTTTATTTTGAAGAGTATAATTTTATTCATTTAACTTAATATCATTAAAATTATTCTTTAAAATGTCTTAAAGTATATACTTTGATTAAATTATACTAAAATATTTTAAATACCAAAGATATTTTTTACTCGATATCTTAACATCTTATCTGCGTATCAACATCATTTTTTTTTTATTTGCAATGAGGTGAAGGCAAAGAAAACTCTTTAAAGAGTGACAAAACATCTAAACAAGTTTGTTTTTAATAATACATAAGAAAGCTAGAAAATAATGTTTAACGAAGAAATTATAAAATATATTATAAAAATTAAATAATTTAGTGACCAAAAATGCACAAATTATGTAAACAAAATTTTTTTGATCAAAAAGCCATTCTTTAATAGAAATTATTATATTTTTTTTTATGAAAACAATAGTAAAAACTGTGGTGTATTTTCATATACTAAAGAAGAAATTTGTATATCTTAAAATAAAACAAAATATAAAAATGTAATATTTAAATCTCTCAAGATAGGAGAATATAAAATATATTTTAGTCATAAAATTATTCTTAGTGAAAAATATTAAAATAGAATAAAAAATATATTCATACGTAAAGAGAGTAGAGCGTGGATGTCTTAACATCAGAAAAAAACAGTATAATCCTTACATTTCTTAGAAAAAAATCATTGTAGTAGTAATTTTGTTATAACTTTTTTAATAGAAACTAATTAACAAAAATTTTAAAAATAAAGTGTCGTATGCTTAAATTGGTTGAAAAAGAGAAATATATATTTAATTTTATCATAAAAATATAGTATAATACTTGAATCTCCGGTAAAGAGGAAAACTATTAACTCAATTTTAATGGCTTAAAAATCATCTTATTTAAAGTAAATAAAATTTTAAAGAAAATCTTAATATGACTTATTTAATATACGTTTGGCCCGATGTAGAAATTATATGAGCTAGCTAGGTCAGATGCCTTTAACAATTATTTCTGTCCTTATAAATATTAATCATTTCCTTCAATTTTTATTTTTATCTTTTAGAAATAGTATTTATGGATGAATTCTAAGTGTTTGTACTATTTTAATTTTAGATTAGAGAGTTGTATTTTTTTTGTTTCAAGAGAAAGGGCATGTACTGTATCCATGCATGTATTTACAGAGATTATAACTTTTTACGCATTATGGAAAAAATTTCTACTCTTGCGAATTTTTCTTCCAACTGATAATTGTTTATATTAAATATTGTGTCATTCTTTTTTTCTCAACTTTATTCTTGTGTGATACTGACTCTAATATGGCTAATTAATTTTCATATATTAAAAATCGATGAATTTGATTCTCATTGAACTACCGAACTAATCAAAATCAAACCAGCATAACGTAAGTCCGTTATGGACAACTGTGAGTCTGTGAAACAATATATAGTCCAACCTAATAACTCTTTAACATGCCTTATATATGTTGTGCTATATGATGAATTTAACATAGTTTATTTATTTATTTAACGTTCATAAATCTTGACAAAACAATTTGTAGTGGTGTCTATGAATAGTTGTGCAAGCATATGTAGGTTGCTGAGTATTGCTCAAGCATGGGAACTTTTCCCTTCTGGCATTCTATCTACTCATAGTTTTAAGGATTTCATTTCTCGTCAAAACAATCTTCTAACACAAGTTACTTTTATAAGTTGCTTTATAAGAAAATTACGAGTTGAATTTGGTATTATAATTTGCTTGTAAAATAAGTAATAATCCCTTCCTTCGGATATGATTCCATGAATTAAGATATAAAAAACTTAGTGCATGTGCATTCATTTCATAAGATATTCTAACCTTGTTCTTAGCTGTCTCATGTGACATGTTATCAAAATTGTTGTGTGTTTGTTTGGTCATATATAGGACTACGCCATCGGTACTATCTCAACCTTAATATAAAATTCTAACTTCTATTTGCGTCATTTAAAACAAGTTGAAGTTTTGAGTTGAATTTTGATACCCTCATGCAAATATTAAAAAAAAAAGTTAATATTCTTCAAAATTAATTGCGCAATTGGGTGCTATGGTGACTTTTGGCAATAAATCGTTTAGAAGCAGCAAGGGAACTTACCTTTGGCTAGTATATGCTCATTGGTCAACGTGATAAATGTACTTTTTCAAAAATGCATGTTTGAATAAATTATGAAAGTAATTAAAATGATAATATATAGGAAGAAAAACTAAACAAAATTATTCATAGTGCAAGATGGAAAATAAAGAAGGCTTTAAAAATAACGCTTTTAAACAAAAATAATTAACAAAACTAAATTGTGCGTGATAAAAAAATCTTTGTCTGTACGTTCAATATAAGCAGACAGTTTGATATTGCGTCGCTTTCGTATCATCTAACTTGTAATCACTCCATTTGGCTTATGAGAGATTCCTTTTTTTCATTACATTATATTATTAGAGAACAGAATACACAAATAAAGAATATCGTACGCGTCTCATATATATAAGTCGCTTCTCTAATCATCAAATTATTAATCATTCACGACTAGTTAATTTACATAAAGTTCATGACTGCATGTGGTTTGACAGAATAATAGAATAAATATGATGTAAGAGTGGTCCCTAACTTAACCTCCCTAATTGCTGTCGTCACTGTGGATTTACCATTATGGCATGCTGCATGCTCCCAAACTTGTCTTCCAATCTCAGGTTAAAATTAACTTCAACTGCTTATCACTTTAATTTGTTAGATTCCGTTTTCACTACATTATATTAGAGAGAATTTACACAATAAATAAAAGAATTTGTCTGTGTCTCGTTTATAAGTTAGTAATGCTCTATTCATCAAATTAAACATGAATAGTTAATTTACATATAAATCAATCTTACCTACATATGGTGGAAATAAAGAAAGGTATATAATAGAATAGACATGAAAGAGTAAATTACTTACTTTAACAATATTTTAGTAGATTAGATTGAATTAATAAATTAATTTAAATTTATTTTGATTAAAATAATAATAATTAGATCGAATATCGAGTGAATGAATTTTTAATCTGATTAATTTATCTAAATTTAATATTTTATATGTTATTAATAAAATTATAATTAATTATTTATAATATTAGATTTAGATCGTTAGATTTATAACATATATCAAAATATATTATTATTTTATTTAATTATTTTAACTACTCAATTTAATTAAAGTTAAAATATATTATTATTTTATTTAATTATCTCGACTATCAAATTTAATTAAAGTCGAATTAGGTTAGGTTTGAGCTCTTAAAAAAAAAAACTCAATTTAATTATATTTTATTAACTCATAAACTATAGCAAATCCAAGCCGAAATATGTAAGCAAATATCCTTATAAATTTAGTATAATAGCATTCTGCATGCTTCCAAACTTGTCTTCCATCTCATGTAAAGACTCCAACCGCTTATCACTGATACCAAATGAAACCAAAAAAGAAAATTCGAATTCTCAATTTTGTTTTCCCCATCAAAAAATATAAATCTTTGCCCAAGTTTTTGGTAGTTATGCAATGTGACATAAATCTTGTTTTTAAATAAATATGTATAAGAAAAAATAAAACAAAAAGTAATTTTTTTTATTTTTATTTTATTTTCTTGTACGTATTTATTGAAAAAAAATAATCTTAACATAACTATAATGAATAATAAATAATGACATAAAGTTCAGGTAGACAAGCTAAGTAGGGTGTAGGGAATCATGAAAGCCAAATATTTTGGCAAATAATTTTTGTCAGGGAGAGACCGACACGTCCCGGTAATGAGCAAATGCAAGAAGCATTGGCCTTAACGCATCTCTCCAAAACCGTTCCCCACTTCCCTCTCTTCTCACTCTCCTCTTCACCTCAACTATAACCAACTCATCCGTTAACCGGTAAAACCCAACCATAGCCACAAAACTCCCATCCAAACCCTCTATCCTCACTCCCCCGCAACTGCTCTCATCCTTCTTCACCGTCACGTTTTCCGTCACCGCCAAGTCCCTCACCGTCACCATAACGCTCTCGGGCATTTCCCGTGTAACGAACCGTTCCGTGAAGTCCGGATACTCCGGGTCGGTAAACAAACCCGACACATCAACCCCGGGCGAGAAAGATATCAAGTCGAACGCGTTCAACGTCTTAATAACAACACGGGTCTCTCCCCAATCCTCGGGTCGGGTCAAAGTATCCACATAACCACCACGATTGAACCACGGGTCCCGCGTTACCTCATCAAGCGTGATCCGCGTCTCGGGATTCGTGTCCAACAAACTCGTCACGAGGTTCTTAAGTTCACTCGACATCCACCTCGGGAACCGAAACTGTCCCCTGTAGATCTTCCTATACAGAACGGTGATATTGTAATCATTGAACGGTAAGTACCCAGCGTTGAGCGCGAACAAAACGACGCCGCACGACCACACGTCCACGCTGGCACCGTTATATCCCTTCCTCGCCAGAATCTCTGGTGCCACGTAAGCAGGGGTTCCGCACACGGTGTGGAGCATGCCGTCGTGTCGGATCTGGCTCCTCAGCGCGCCCAGCCCGAAATCGGAGACCTTCAGGTTCGTGTTTTCGTCGACGAGGAGGTTGTCGAGTTTCAGGTCGCGGTGGTACACGCCGCGCGAGTGACAGTGTCTCACGGCGGATACCAGCTGCCGGAAGTACCGCCGGCTGATATCCTCTGCCAGGCGGCCCTCGCCGGCGACGACGCGGTGGAGTTCGCCGCCCGCGGCGAATTCCATCACGAAATAGATCTTGGTTCGCGTGGCGAGGACCTCGTAGAGTCTTACCGTGTGCGGATGGCGCAACCTGCGCATGATAGCGACCTCGCGCTCGACTTGCGCCGTGTAACCGTTTTTGTGTAGCGTGCGCTTGCTGACAGCCTTGACCGCCACGCTCTGCGAGGTGTGGACGTTTCGCGCGTGGTACACTTTCGCGGACGCGCCAACGCCTAGTAACTTGACCAATTCGTATTTCCCGAACAAAATGACACCTGCCGCTGCGTCGTCCTTTGTGGTCGACGACGATGCTTCCTTCTCTGTGTCAGTGCCTGCGACGGCACCGTTTTGTGCATCCAGCATGGCCTAGTGAAACTGAAAAGGTGGTAAAGAGAATTGGGAAATTGAGGGTGATATAATCAACAAGGAAAGTAAAGCGTGCAAGGAATTAAGTTTGTTTGGGGAAGCAAGCATGGGAGTTGGTATTTTGGAGAGAAGGAAGAAGAGAATTAAAGAAGCAAGCTATGGAAGTGGAGTTTTATATATGAGTACTCCTCGCGGTATTGCCTATTTATTAAGCTTGCATGATCATGTTAAAACCATATACTATTTTCACCAGATAACACACGTGTCGTATTTACAAGTATGCATGTTCAAAACATTTTTTTTTCAATTTTTTTATTTTATTATATAAATATAGTTTAGTTTTAAATTCAAGTTTTATCTATAATATAAGTGCAGATTCAATTTTTGGTTATTTTCATAATACTAGTATTGAATTTAGTTTTTATACACCGTAAATGTAAATATGTACTTTTAATTAGATAAAAATTATTTTACCTATAATTTCTAAAATAATTATTACAAAAATTAATAATTTTATGATTGAATCGCAACATTAAAAATCTTTATATTTTAAATTCATTTTAATAAAATTTATTATTATTTTCATCATTTATGTTTTCTTATTTCTTTAATTTGTGTTGCACCCCAAAACTGTTCGAGAATGAGTCTTTCCGAGACCCACCTTAACTAACATATAAAATAAAATAATATCTTGGAAGGTAGTTGCAACAAACTTAGTACCTACCAAGAGAGAATCAAGGAAGGAAAATAGAGGATAAAATATGAGATATTAACATTCTAAAATTAAGGAGAGTTGACTCCTCTAAAGTCGAGGTACGTAGGTATAGGAGGCACACTCCTATCAAGTAAAATCTTAAATCCTAAAATCCTAGAACACCTTACCTGAACCTCCTCCTTCCTAGGACTTAGGCCAGAAACACAACCTAAACACAAGCACCGTCCCTCTTCCCATATAGTTAGCTAAAGGTAACTATCAAGTGATAGGCATGTTGGGGTCCCCTATGCCCCTAGCGTGTAACCAATTCCCGAACCTATATTTCTGATTCCAGACCAGCCTTTTCATTAGGTTTCCTGACGTTCCCTAAACCGGAGGACGATTCCTTTGTGGCCGACTCAATCTCGGCCCACCCAGCTTAACGTAACAATTTAAGTTGTGATAACTTATTTTTTTTTATAACATTGTTAAATCTCATTTTTCTTTTATTGAAATCTTAGCAAAAATTGGCTTTTTCTTAGAACAACAACCCAAATAATCATGACTCGTTTGATTATCCATATATAGGCAGTGGAAAATAGAAATTTAGGGCAAAGGCCGCACATTAATTATGAGAAAGTGTTAAAAAGTGTTAAATAAATTGGATGAATTATTATCATAATGTGGAGATGTCTTGTTTGAAACAAAATGAAGGAAAAATAGGTAGTGAACAATGCTTCAAATAGATGATTTGTCACTTTAGCCGATAAAAGAGCACAAAATTTAGACCTATTCATCGCTTTCCAATTACTTTGAACAATCATTGAAAGGAGAAAAAAGTGGCCGGGAGACTAAAAATTGTCAATTTTCAATCAATGCCAAAAAATTGTCGGTTTTAAAATGGTCAATTTTCAATCAATTTGTCATTGTCGATACATTTTCATCCTCCTATATAAAATAATCGTCTACTACAATGGGTAAATAATTAAGTTTTTTAACTATAAAATAATTGTGTACTGTTAGTTGATAGTTAAGGTTTTTAAATATACAAATGAAAAAGATTTTGTTAAGAAAAATAAATTTTCTTTCGGTAATTTCTATGCATTACAAAGAATTTATATTTGCCTATTGGTGAGAAATAAAAATGACAAAGATGACAATGAAAGTTAAATAATCAATTTTTCAGTAAGATAATCTAATTTCTAGTGAAATTGTAATAACCTAACGGAAAGATGTATCACTGGTTATAGTAGAATGATAAAGATGATACGAAAACATAAATTAGATTATTAAATTGAATGAAGGAAAATTAGAGGACAAAATAAAAATTTAACATAACTCAATTCACTTGCAAATTACTCTTGTAAGATATTATTTTTCCTTTAAAGGATATATATCGATTTTATCTCTTTTATTTGTTATTTAATAATTTTTTAATATAAAGTATAATTTATATAATAAACATGACAGATTAAAAAAACTAAACTAATTTAGATCGAATATATTTATAAATAGAATTAAAAGAATAAGACATATTTTAAAGAATAAAATAAATTAATTAGTCGGTTAATTTTATAAATTTCTATTTGTACAGCTATGAGTGTTATATATATAATACTTTTATAAATAAAATTGTTTATGGGCATGCGAATTTGATTCAAATTGAATTAAATAAATTGCATGTCAAAATTTGATCTGAAATTTAATTTAAGCTAATAAAAATACAATTTTTAATTTTTATTTTCTAATTTTATTTATGTAATGTATATTATATTCAATCGATTTATGGCTAAGGAGGAATGTGCCTAATATTTACGAAACAACGTTTAGATAACGATGAGGAGGACAAACGAATATGACCTTCACTGTGGAGTGGTTACAAATTATTTTTTCTAAAAATTATATTTAAAGAAAATTAAAATACATATACATGATTATTTGAAAAGTCTTGAGAAATTTATATTAATTTTCAACACAGACTTATTTGTTTAAACATAAATTGTTTTTAATTAAATTCACTTTTAGCATAAATTGTTACATTTTAATCATAATTTTTGTTCAATAATTATAATTACAGTTTATATTTTAGAATATATTTTTTCTTGAAAGAACTAAATTCGTATATAAGAGGAGCTAGATGAGAGATAAGTAAGAAGAAATAAGGCTAAAACATCAATAGCTAAATCTAATTTTTATGGAGGGTAGTAAGCTAAAATAAAAAATAAAAATTTTCTTAACATAATATTTTGATACCTAAATTCATATTGAAATTGTTGGCAACCAACAGAATAGGTAACAGTCATTGGAGAAAGAAATGTATGATAAGAGGACAACTAGAGGAAAAGGAAAGTTGTGAGTGTGATTATTGGTGCAGAGTGCAGACACGGTCGGGAATGGATCATGTGCGTGACTCTGCAGCGCAAGACATGGAAATTCAGATGGATTTGGCTCTTACTGCTTCACTCATTCAATCTCTTTCTATTAAAAGGTGAAGTGGGGTTTGTTTCATGGCGGTTCAAGACAAACCAGGATAAAAAATTACATTTTCAATAAAAAACAACAAAGTATGAAAATAATATATTCACTCTCCTATATATATATATAATATGTAATAGCCTAATCTCAAAAATACAAAGACAATAAAATATGAAATTTACATTCTTCTGTTACAAAATAATGAAGCCCGGATGTTTCTACACATTACGGGTTTTGCAGGCTTTGAGTCTAATACTCCCTGACCCATTTTGGGCTTGTTTTGTGGACTCAAGGATTATGCCAGTAGAGAACTAAGCGGTTATGAATTTAACTTGAAGTTTGTGATGCAGCTGATGAGGATGGAAACGGAGGTGTTTATAGCCATAATGCCTCCTTTGTTGATTTCCCTTCAACTTTGTTCCCATACTTTGAAATATAGTAAAAGAAGTTTACTCCTAATATGAGTTTTGTAACTGCAAATAATTTTAATTTCATTTTTTTTATTTTTTAATTAGATATTTTTAATATTTGTTTTCTCTTTTTAACTGTATTTCACACGCCATTTCTTAAATTAGCCCTAAAAACTCCTTTTCAATTATTTTAAGTTATCTTTTTTTTTTTTTTTTACTTATTTACATTTTCAACTTCTTAGCAGTTTATCTCTACTTATAAATTAAATTTCAACTTTTTAAAATTATCAATCATAATTTAAATTATTTATTATAAATTTAAATATATATTGAAAATTACCTAGTTTTTATTTACATTATAAATATATAAAAACAGATATTTATTATATATTATACATAAACTAAAATTAGAGTCATTCTTTGGTCTAGGCAAGAGAGAGGGACAAGCTAAGACTTAAAAGATTAGAAACAGCTCATAAAAATAAAATAATATAATTGTGTGGTAACTTATTTTATATTAATTTTATAAATAGTTAAAATTATTATTTTTATTATATTTATTTTATACAAAAATATGACACGTGAATATAAAATATACTCTCATTATTAGGTTATTTTTCTTACGATGCATTACATTATAAATTCAAGTTAATTGAATTTATAGTTTAATGTAACGTAGCAACATGTAGGAAACATAGATAATACGTAAACTTAAAACAAAATCAAGAAGATAAAAAATACAGAATTAAATATTAAATTATAAAAATTATATTCTTATAGTATAAATTAAAATCTCTAGTTTAGTGAAATTGTCATTCTTCTATTTTTTAAGTTAGAGATTTTAAACATCTTTTCTACACACTTTTTATAATTAGACAAAAATATCTTTATATATTTTAATATAAAAATAACTTTATATTATAATTTAAATTATTCTTCATAAATCTAAAATATATTTTATATATTTAAAATATTTATTTATTATAAAATAATTATAATTACATAAAAATAAATATTTATCTTATATAATATACATACTAAAATACTAATTAAAAATTAATATATTAATAAATAACAAACATACATGGCAGTATTATATTGATAATAGACGATGACGTAAAAATAAATTAAATAAAAAATATGATATTTTTTTTTACATACGTGAAAAATGATGTTATTCATTTAATATATTAATACAAATGGTTTTTTTTTATTAAAATCACATGGTTAATTTTTATATATTTATTTTAAAAATACTTATATATAAAAGATGGTATTGTCTAAAATACTAATATATTATTCCCACAAGTTAAAATTTATGCATCCGGTTAAGAATGGGTACTTCATTCATTGAGTATAGATTGTTTTTAAGCTAAACCACGTTGGCACCGTTTACTGTAGATACGTGAGAGACAAGAATTCTTGTCCTTGCCGCTAGAATCCATCTGGTGCCCTTTACTAGCACGCAAATTGTGGAACTCATATTGGAAAACAAGAAATCAATTTATCTTCAATGGTAAATGCTCTAACATGTCTCCTCGCTAATATGCATCACTCCAAATTTTACCATTTATATGCTAAATTTTTTATACCAAGATACTCATTTGCATAACATTATCCACCGAAGGCCCTCCATCCATTGGAGATTTTATATTGATCGATGATAGTGTTAAAATAAATAAATAAATATATATATATATAATATGTATTAAATTAGATCTAAATTTTAATTATAATAACTTCTAATTATATCTTGTGAGACCCTAAATCTATCGTCCTTGGCACATCTCCACTAACTCATGATTGAGGAGTAGTGGAGTTGGTTACTCACAACATCCGAAAGTAAATAGCCACACACTGAGAGAGTGGAGCCGAGATCGTGAGAATGTAGAGGTGCGGGGGAGTCAGCCTCAATACCTATAAAAGGCCCTGAAAACAAAGTACAATAGGTCGAAAAATTGATGGAGAAAGCAGAGGCTATGGAGAAAGCAGGGGCTAGGGAGAAAAGAGAATGAATGAGTGAGAAAGAGAAAGCAGACAAGTGAGAAAAAGGAGAAAACTGAAGGAGACCAGGTAGGGATCCTAGGGCCAGATTGAGAGGCGAACGAAGGTATTGGACGAAAGGAAGAAAGTGCAGGACTCCTCTAGATACCAGGTTAGTAAAATAGATGCATGAATAGTCCCTCAGATTGAAGCCTTAGGACCTCTTTGAGTAAAACCAAAATCAAATCTCCCACCCTCTTCCCCTAGTGCTAGGGCTGAGTCCACCTCGGCCTGCTAATCGAGACGAGATGACCCTACTGTCGAGCAAATCACCTGAATCACCTGAACCCATCGCAGTCTTTGGCTAGCTGAATCCATCTCGGCACACATGCTAGGATGGGACGGTCTCGCCCCACTAAAGCTTTTCACACTAAGGTTGAGTCCATCTCGGCCCCACGTGATGAGTTGCCCCCTAAAACCTACCATTCCCAATGTCGAGTACGTCTCGGTCTCAATAAGGTTAGGCTGATATGAGTCGATTTTGCCTTCTCTTGAACCCACAACCTGTCAGAACTACGTGGACTTTGATTCTTCTAAAGCCGAGGTACGTAGGCACATGAGGCACCCTCCTCTCAAGTCATGAAACCTAAAAACCCAAAAAGACTCTACCAGTACCCCTACCACTCCATGACCCATATCCAGAAAAGCATGACCCAAACCTGAGCATCATTCCCACTTCCTTGCAACTATCTAAGGGTAACTATCAGGTGATAGGCGTGTTGGGAAACCCTGTGTCCCCAACGCGTAACCAACTCCCGAACCTGTACCTCTAATTCCAAAATCAACCTTTTCTCCACAGGTTTCCCTGACATTCCTTGAAAAATGTCGGTGACAACTCCCAAAAGTCGAGTCGGTTTCGGCCACTAGGTGGCTGGGACCATTTCGACCCATTTCGACTCATCACTCCATAGGTCACAATTTAGGTTGTGACATATCTCTTTAGAGATCATTATAATAAATTTCTATAAGCTTTTATCTAGACTAATGGTTATCACTAAATTCAATTTGAACTTTGTACCATTCGAATTGGGTTGGTGTTTTTTTTTAAGAGATTTAGGATTTATTAATTTTATAATAATTATTCTAAAAATTACATATAATTTTTAATTATTGAATAATAGTGTAAAAAGTTTTATATAATGTATAGAAATTAAATTCATAAATTAATTTTTATGGTATAATTTTGAATTTCTTTTTTAGATACAAGAATTTGTTTATTATATTTTTATTTTTCCTGTGACAAGTAATTATTTTTATCATTATATAAGATATTTTATTATAATAAACTATCAAACTACCATTTCTTATGTAGATATTTCATTTTTTCCCTCAATTTTCAACGTGAAGCATTTTAAATCTTTCCGTTTATGCTAATTTTTCCTTTTTCTTCTCAAATATCAGCTACTTATATTCTCAAACTAGTTTTTTTTTAATTTTCTTTCAAAATTTGTTCTTTCTTAAATTTAAATTATTGATAATTTTAATATTTTTTTATTTTAATTAAAAATTTTTAATGTTTATTTTGATTAAATACCTATTAAGGTAAAATACTTATTTTAATCATAAATATTTTTTAGTTTTGTAAAACTTAAAACATCTATATAATATACAAGAAGCTTGCCAGATATATTTAATTAATAATTTTTAAAAGTTTAAATGAACTTATCAAAATACTATATTCTATACACTTGGAATTGATTAACAGGTAGTTTTAAGTTCAAATTTTAAATATACATTTACATTATAAATACTTAAAAGACAAGTTTTATTACTTATAATAGTTATATGGTTTTCAAACAAATTTGTTACCTACAATAATTATATGTGATTCTAGCAAATTTGTCACCTATAAAAAATATACTTAATCTCTTACAAAACAAAATATTTTTACCTTAAGATAGGACTTTAAAGTTTAAGAATAATATTTTTTTAATTATCTCTATATAAATTAGAATAAATATTTTAAATAGGAATATTTTTAGTTGTTTTTTTTTCCAACGAAAGCATGTTTAAGAATTTTTTTTAAATTCTTATATTTTTCAATTTATCATTTTCAATATTTTTAGTTTTAAATTAAATTTAAATATTTTAATAAAAATTATTTATAATTAAAATAATATTATATCACAATATAACTCAAATTTCATAAATTTAAAATATAATTTATATATTATGAATTAGAATAATAATATAACTTATATATTCTAAAATATTTATTTATTATAAATTTTAATTATATATTTATTTTGTGCAATCCACGTACTAAAATATTAGTGTAGATATATGTATAAAAGTGAAAAAATAAAGTATATTTTTCTCATTAATGACCAATTTATTTACAACACATATGTAATATGATTAACTTTAGTCTTACTCTTATTATTTAAAAAAAAAAACAGATCTAATTTTTTCTTTGACATAAAAAATCCTGAAAAAAAATTAAAATACAATTAAATGGATTTTTCATTTTTATACTTTCAAAACATATTCTCAAAATAAACTTATCAAACATTTTTTTTCATGTGTAAATTTGTTTTTAAATTAATATTTTCCAAAAATGTTTTTTCTTCTTTTGTTCTAAAAATAGCTGTTCAAAATATGTTACAGAATATTTTTAAAAAATATATAAAATGGAAACACAATAAAAAGGCTAATTAATAAATACTCTATTCGACATATAAATATGAATTTAAATAATAATATGTAAATAAAAATAATGACCATACAAGGGGGAAGGAAATTAAAAAGATTAACATGAAAAAGATAAATATAAAATTGATTAACTTGACGGCATATATGGTCGATATTTTTTTAAAATAATTATATAAATTTTTAAATTAATTAATTTATATTTTTAAAAATTATTAATGCATTAAAATTAAATTAAATTAAATAAGATAGTATCACAATTTTAAAGTGGAAATTTAATTTTAAATAATAAATAAATAAAATTCAATGAAACTTATTTGTCATGTCTCACTTGAGACTTAAGAGGTGTTTATTGATCCAAATCAGCTCCAAAATTTGATCCAAACGAATGTAATTAGTTCAATTTTTCCATTGTGTTGGTCCAATCCAATGTAATTAGTTCGTTTTGTTTGGGTCTCGGGTTCATTAGTTACAAACCCAATAATTTGAACACCCAACTCAAATCAAATATGAATGATAATTTTTTAAGTAAATAGTTATATTTTTTACACTTTATTTATTTTTATTGAAGGCATTATCAGTCTTTCAGTTTATTGTATTATTTAAAATTCTAGAATTGTCTCCCAATGGAAAAGGTTAGAACGTTAGAAAGAAAATAACAATTTTTATTTCCTACTTTACCAAAAGCAAAAAAGAAAATAACATTTTTTAAGGAAAGTTTAAATAAGTTTTTAAAATTTATTATAATTCCTAATCCGACATACCTGACCCTAGCCAACATCGAATAGTAACCACAAAAAGAAAAAAATCAACATCGCATTTATTTGATTTAGATTTGATAATTTTTCTTTTTACATAAATTCAACCCAAAACTAAACCAAAAAGCTTTTTGATATTTATATTTTCCTGACTAATACATATCTTCTTCCTTTTTTCTATATTTTATATTATCAAAATACTCTTTTATATAAAAATAATATAAACTATATTTTTACACTTCACCTTTATTATTCATTAAACTCAATTTTATATTTTCATGTTCATTATTATTATTATTATTATTATTATTATTATTATTAAATTTTATACTTTATTTTTATTATTCTTTAAACTTTATTTTTAAACTTTCATCATTATTTTGTGTGTAAAGGAGGCCAAAACCCTAAACTAAACAAGGATCCTGTGAGAAATGCAAAACCTCATTACATCCTTAATAAAGAAAGTAACAGTACCCCGGTGATCTTTTCAAAAGTAATAAACTAATTTGTTGACTATGAGCTAAACCAGCTAAGTAATTTGTCACTGTATTTGCTTCTCTATACAAAACAAAAACAAAAAGTCAAGTACAATAACACAAATAAAAATCCTGTGTCAATTTTATGTGCCTCGAGATATCTGTGGAACTTCGTTAACTTGAAATTAATTGCACATCTATATGTCATATTCAATTCTAGTTAGAACTCATTGTCCTAATTATTTAATTAAAAATTTCCCAAATTAAAGACTAATCCATAATTATATATAGACCAACGTGCTTTTGAGTTTTTATTTTTATCAAAATTAAAATTTCCTAACCTTTTCTATTTCAAACAAAGAATAAAAAATTAAATAAATTTTTTTAAGAAATTAAATTTATATTTAACTTAATCTCAATAACTAGTCTAAGAGTTAGAATTCTCTCTTATTTATAAATCCCTTTTAAGTTGTATTTCTATTTAATGCCATATTTAAATATTTTTTAATATATCTCTTGCTTCTAGTATTACTAAGTTTGATGTATAGATAATATGTAGCTGATTATTTAATAGATCTAGTATAGATTCTTATTTCATATTAAAATACAAGACTTTAATTTTTCATAATAAACTCTTCCACATACAATATCATTAACTTTGATGCATGAATAATATGATAAGTGATCTATTAAAAAATATATAATAGACTCTTGTACTATTTTAAAAAAGTAAATTTAAACCTAATTTAACTTCAAAATTAACTTTAAGAGAGTTCAACTTTAATTATAAATTTTATTAGACTATTTATAAGTAATATAAGACTTGGCTTTTTTTAATAAAAATATAGATGAATTTATTGTTACCTTTCGCAATCAGTTGTGTCATGGATGTCACTTTTGGTTTCAGTAATTGATGTGTGGCTATATGCTTTCTATTGGGAAATTTAAGTATAATTATTTATTAAAAAAATTAGTAGAAATTTAGCGGCTTGCATTTAAAGCAGGTTACATATGTAAATATTTTAGTTTTATTTGTTACAGTTTTGTGAATATTTGTAAGGAGCAAAAGAAATATTTCAAGGTTATTAAATTTACCGTAACATGAATGTGAACAAGATTAAATTTCTTGAAGAACAAAGATAAAGACAAAAGATGATATGAATGAGCTTGAGAGAGATGAGAAACTTTTTAGGACAAAATCATGAAAGTGGTTTAATTCAGGTCTGAGAAATTTTCAAGATAACAAACCTTCAAATGACATTGAATTTGTTTGATCACAAGATGGGACACCAATAAGAAGAGAGGAGGATATTGCAATCAGGATAAGTTTAACATACAGACTAGACTTCAAATAAATTTTGATAATTTTATATTTTAATAAGAGAGTTATATGTTACTTTTTATTATTATTAACGTTTATAAATATACTTACATATTATTTATTAACAAAATATTTACATTGATAACGAATCTTAAATTTTTTTTTAACATGTATAACCTTTTTACTTAATAAAAATTGATAATAATTTTTTTTTTGTTGATAAGCTTAAAATATAAACTTTATTATCTCATCCTTAAGTAGATCCCGACTTCAATATACATGATAACGAACCAGGTGGGTGGATTTCTACGTCCAAATTAGTGAGAATATAAAGAAAAGAATGACTCGAAATAAGTGGGTATCTCTTAATGGTGCAATACCTCTTCATTTATGCATGAATCTTCAACTGATTAATGCCCCTCAATTGGGTCAAATCCCTCGTCCTAAACAGTGTTGATTTAAAGAAAAATATAAAACGACGACATTTTGAGACATCACCAAATGCTCAACTTGTCAACCCACCAATTTTTAATGGTTCAGCATATGATTTTCTTAACCATAAACCATGTTGTAAAAGTTTCTATATATAAACATTATATATGAATTCACTCCCCAACCTAACAAGCAAACCATTTAAATACTCAAGAATAAAAAAATATTTTTCTAATAAAAATAAAATTGATAGTCACTACATTTTCTATATATTATTTTTTCATTTTCCATTAATTTTCAAAACATTAGTTATCCTGTCCCTTTCTTGATTACCAACGATGGAATCTCATTAAAATAATTATATTTTGACATCCTAACACACTCCTTTTTTTTCTATTATCTCATATATATATATATATATATATATATATATATATATATATATATATATATATATAATTAATTAGTATTCTTTGAAGGAAAAAATTCCCACCATTTTTTTATCTTCATTTCTTTTATTATTAATTTTTTAAAAAAATAGATGTCACATTTAATAAAATGTATATAATCTCTATTTCAATTATCCTTGATGCATGACTGAGTGACTAAGTAATGCTTTTAGAGAATAAGTGACAAATTACTTTGAGATTAAAACTTAAAATCCCCTTTTATCAGATCCAAATTATCGTTCGATTACGTACCTGGATACATTTATTCACGCGAAATGATTTGGAATATAAAGTATTTCTCTTGCTTACCATGAATGTTTTATCCTTCACTTGGATGTACGTTAAGACTGTGAGAATATATTTGACACTTCTCTTTCTCTTATTCACCTCTAGAATACCAAAATGGAGTTGAATTGTTTCAAGGGCGACGTAGTTCATCTAATAAAAATATAAATAAATATTTTGAATTTTTGTATTTTATCTCTTCTATTTTTATATATTTAAATTTACCCACTCCAAATTTTCATTCTTTTCATATGTTTATTATTTTTTTATTCAAGTATTTTATTTGAAAGTCAATTTTATCTTTTTTCTGCATGTAGAATATATTAAAATTTTATGATTTTAATATTTATATATTTATCTTTCTACTTGTAATAATATTCTACTTGTAATAATAATAATAATAATAATAATAATAATAATAATAATAATAATAATAATAATAATAATAATAATAATAATAATAATAATAATAATAATAATAATAATAATAATAATAATAATAATAATAATAATAATAATAATAATAATAATTTAAAATAAATTGTCTTCAATGACTAAGTGTCTTAAATCTATTACAATTTCAAAATACTTGAAATCAATTATTTAAAATATTTGAAGATATGTTCGATTCAACAAAGAGTGAGACCTAAAATCAATTATTACTGTTACGTAAATAAATTAATTTTTTTAACTTTAATAAATAAATTAATTGAATTGTTAACAAATTATTTTTTATTGGTAGATTAAAACTTAAGTTTGAGTAAGTTTACCTGTAAGAAGGCTATGAATATAATAATATGAAAATCCTATTTGCATCTAGCAAAAATGATATATTGTCCAATTATATAAGGTGTCTTTGTCGTCTTGTTGTTATCTGATTGGAGTTATATAATGAATATCAACTCATGATTTGTGTCAAACTCCTCTTCAAAGTCATTTGTCATCAAACGTTCTTTTATTATCATTTGGCTATAAACTGTGGAAAGGTTGGTTGATCTTCCAAGTGGAACGTGCTGAATAGAGACAACATGTTCACTAAAAGTTAGGTGCTAATCTTAAACTTTACACTGTCCCCTTTATGTGATCTCACGAATTATTCTCTTTTATCTAAATTCAATTCATCTATTGCTCTGAGCTTGTTCGTTCGAATTCTCTTGTCAGAATGCATGATTCTAATTTTGTCTTCTATTTTGAACCTTGCAAATTCTCATTTTTTGGATTCTTCAGAATATCATTATAGTAGCGACTAACAAGCGGATTAGAACAATTTCAACAAGTAAAATATTGGTGTCTGTCCAATAATTTCATTTATGGTTACCGAAAGTTCCTACTTTGATGTCACATTATGTGATTATAGAAAGTGATATCTGCAATGAAAACTTGGAATTTCGGTACTCACGAATCTGTTGGAAATGGTCGTGCTTTGTCCAATAATGTTGAAAAATCAGGTGACGCATATAACTGATTCTCACGGTGTCAAGGATTTTCAGTTATCATCTTTCTACACAAACATAATTAACCGTGTATCTGTGATGCTTTTATAATCTGAAATTTCCTCTAGATATGTTGGCTGTTTACAGAAGGTAGAGATGATGCAGTTTCTAACAGCCGTCTTGTTGATCCTGTTACATTTTGTATTTTGAATTTGGTACCTATTCAGTTCTAACCACAAGATGTCACTTCGATTACGGAAGAAGTTAAGATACAGTAGTAAAGATATTTGGAATAAGCAAATTCTAATGAGAAGGGTTACACTTATAATTTGAATAATATTATTTTTTTTTGTCTTTGATTGCCGCTTGAATTTATCTTTTCTCTCTTTCTCCCCCTTTTTTTGTACAATTAGCATTTCTCAACTTGATGAGGATGGATCTTTTGTTTCTTTTTTTCTAGGGTTATGAACATATAACTTGTCATGAGTATTACCTTGTTTTTGATAAGAAATTTTAAGAGAATAATGAATTTTGTTTAGTAAATTTAAAATATTTTATAGTGAAATATGTTGTTTGAATAAAAAATTTAATTACAAAACTTGAAATTGTAATAATTTGTTAGAATATTTTAATTACTTAAAAAATATAATTTTAAATTTTATAAAAAATAAATAAATTTTTTTTTTCACTTTATTTTTTTTCACCTCTACGTCTCTTCTTTTTTATTTTTTTATACCATTTTTCTCTCATATCTTTTTCATCTTTTTGTTCACTCTCTCTCTCTCTCTCTACTCTTTTCTCTCTCTCCTCTCTCTTTTTACCCATCTCCTTTCTCTCATCTTCAGTGTGATTGTCTCCCTCTCTCTACTTTTCCCATTATCTCTCCAAGACTCTTTTTTTTTTCTCTTTTTCTATCTCTCTCTTCATTATTTTTCTTCTCTTCTTTCTTTCTCTTGTTTCTCTTCTCTTTATTAATATAGAAAAAAAAATCAATGTATGAATCACTAAATATTATCTAATGTCAAAATTATTTTTGAATTATTAAATATTAAAAATTAGTCAATTTGTATTTTTAACAATATTTAATATTAATTTTTAAATATATATTAAAAAATAAATTTGAAAAATCGTAGAAATTAAATTGCTTTATTGAAACTTGATGCAATTTGGAATGCGCTTAAGGGTAAGTCTACCTTATCACAATAGTAATAAGGACACGAATTCAGATATTATATCCACGAGAGTAGTGTATGTGATTACTAGTTTCCAAAATCTCTTATGTAGTTTAGACAAATAATTTCAATTTTGGACAGAGTTGTACATGAAAAGAGTAGGGAAGCAAACAAAGCAGAGAAAAGTAAATAGAACAAACAAGAAGAGTTGGATTTAATTTTTTTTGAATTAAGGGTGGTGGTTTCATTTATGTTTTTTTTTTCTTCAGTCCCAATTTCATACAACTTTCTTATCCTACACCCTCGTGTTACTTATTTTACTTCTTAATTTCATTAGGTATTAGGAGACGTTGGTCTAATACTTCATCAGGTCCATAGGAACTAATTAATAACTAATCGAATAAGAAGTTTAGAGAAAAAGGTTGGTGATGCAATCTCCCTAAACTCAATTATCTTATAAGTCCAAATGGACTATGGTACAATCACTAATTGTCACAACCTAAATTGCGACGTTAAGTCGGGTGGGATGAGACCAGGTCGGCCACAAAGGAGTCGCCACCGGCGTTTTAGTTTAGGGAACGCCAGGAAACCTGATGGAGAGGCTGGTCTGGGATCAGAAAGGTGGGTTCGGGAGTTGGTTACACGCTTAGGGGCGTAGGGAGCCCTGGCATGCCTATCACTTGATAGTTGCCCTTAGCTAGCTATATGGGAAGAGGGACGGTGCTTGCGTTTGGATCGCGTTTTTGGCAGGGAGGAGGTTCAGGTGAGGTGTTCTAGGATTTTGGGATTTAGGATTTGACTTGATAGGAGGGTGTCTCACGTGCTCACGCACTTCGGCTTTTAGAAATTCAAAGTCAACGTAGTTCTTGTGATGGGAGGGGGGGTTTAGTTTTGGAGGGAGGTGAGAAGGAGATGAAGACCGGGACGGTTCGTCCCGTCTCGGCCCTGTTGAGGCCGAGATGGTATCGGCATGGGAGTCAAAGTTGGGAGACCGAGTCGGCTCATGCTGACTCGGTTCTACGGTGAGCGAGGTCGAGTCGGTGTCGGAGTTGAGACGCAAGCTGGAACCGAGTCGGCCTTTGAGGGGACAGGTTGTGGGAATCAGGTTCTAGTGACCGCCAGCCCAAGGGTCGATACGGGCTCGGCTCTGGGCCGCCACAGCTTGGTAAGGGTCCTGGCTTGATATGGACGATGAGAATCCTAACCTAGAATGATGCAAAGGGAGACCTGAAACACTTACCTGCTATCTGGAGATGGCAAATACTTCTTCCCTGCTTCCGTCCAAAATCTACGCTTCTCCTTTTGCCAACCCCTAGGGTTCCCCTTTCTTCTTCTGCGTGTTGTCGTCAACCTTTTCACCAGCCTTTTGTCGCGCCTTTACTCTCTCTTCTGCTCTTGTGTTCCCCCCTGTTCTTCCGTTCAGGGGCTTGAGGTGACTGCGTAACAACTAAATCCCAAGATTCTCGCAAATATTATCCTCTCTCTCTTTCTGTTTCTCCCGCAATTCTTCTGTAATTGGGTACGCGCCGTGTGGGGTCCATTAGGATATGGGGAGACTCAGTCAAGTGTGGACTCGGTCATGAGGTGATTGGGAGGACTTGGTCTCAGCCCAACTTGGGGTCACGCGGCGGTGGTCCAAGAGTCTGGGATTGGGCCCCAGAGGAGGCTGATCAGGCCGATTTTAGGAGCGATTGAAACAACGTTTCGGTCCTGACGATTTTGGGGTGCTACACTAATTAATTGATTAAACATGCAAGGGGTGATCACTTCCTCACAAGATATTAGAGCGATAAGACAATTTAATCAGCGAAGGAAAAAAAATAGAAAGTTACATTCAAGAGAGAGATTGAGGGTTCTAAGCACAAATTACAACATAACCCTCAAAAGAGGGTTTAGTTATATATGATAAAAAAACAAACTAAAACAAAATAAGAAATAAGGAAAAGAAAAGCCCATGACTGCCAAGGTTCCACTCTTCCGTTCTATACCAAGCTTTGAGCCCTGCTAAATCCCTATGGTGTCTTTAGAGAAGTTTGGAATTGATGAGAGAGACACTAGAGAAGTATGAGAGAATGAGTTTGTGAAATGCTGAAATTATAGGATGATGCGATGATGGAATCCTCCTTTTTACTTTCTGGCTGCTCCCTTTTATATTGTGCGAAGTAGGCTTCTTTGATGGACTTGCTCTTTTTGAGCTAAAGATTTAGGTTTTTGTTATATTTTTTCTTTTTTCTGCTTGTGGACCTGTATTGTATTATACTCAAGAAAAAAAAGGTGAATTATACGTTATATATGTTAAAGATAATGAGATTTTCACAAAAAATTCTTTAGCATTAATATACAAAATTTTCGTTTATCAAAATTTAAAAAGCGAAATTTAAAAAATTTGAATTAATTTATCTAAACAAAATACTTAAAAATAAAAAAATATAAATTAAAACAATTCAAATATTTTAATTTAAAAAAAAATTTAAAATACTTCTTCCAAACTCAATTTTAGACTGAGTAGGTTGAAAACAGGTTGAAAACAAATGTTTTAATATAATGAACTTTTGACCAGCATTAGACTTCAAGTGGCAGAGTAGTTACCATAACTAGTATGAATGAGTAGGTGTGTAACCTTTGAAATCAATGTGATGGAGGTAAAAGATTTTATAGCTACTATGATCATATTTAACATAGAAAATGCCAAATTAGTCAAATGGTCAGTTACGTATAGAAGTAATATCATCTTAGCTAGCTACCTATAGCAATAATATCATCTTAGCTAGTTAGTCAAATTAGTCAAATGGTCAATTATCCATAACTGGTTGGAGCATTGTCCTTGTTTACGTATATCATCTTCCAATCATTATATGTCACAACCTAGGCTGCAACAGGGTTGGTGAGGAAAAGATAAGTGGAAATTCAATGTTTCTCTCGAGAAAAAATGAATTTCATGGAGTCGCTACCTGCATTTTCAAGGGAAACATTGGAAAATATTGGGAAACCTATGATGGGATAAGGCTAGTCTTGGGAATCAGAATTTTGATTCGGGAGTCTGTTACGCGTAGGGAAGGTGTTAGCACTCTATCATGTCTGTCTTAAGACGGTTACCCTAACAAGATGCATGAAACAGGATATGACTTTTGGACAAGTCAAAGTTTACATAGTTCTAGCTTAAACTTTTTAGGCTAAGTAAGGATGTTGATATCTAGTCGGCTACAAAGAAATGCTGACTAAGTGTCAGCGAGGGTGTCGACTTAGAGTCGGTCAGAAGGAAATGCAGACTATATATCGGTGGTGGTGTCGACTAGGAGTCAGATGGAAGGAGGTGCTGACTAAGTGTCAACGAGTTTGTCGACTGGGAGTTGGTTGAAAGGAAGCCCAGGTCGACTATATGTCGGGTGGTTGGGACGTATTAGGTATGGTTTGAGGTGGGACCGATTTGAAGTCGGCTTACTGATTGGGGTATGGATTGATCCCTAAGCTTTGGTGAAGTGTTTAATTATGGATTAGATTCAAGTAGCACAAACAGTATATCCAAACTCAAAAGTTTCAAGACTTTTACCTAGTATCCAGGTGTCTCGTCATTGTGTCGAAGAAGATTGATCCTACTCTTCCCTTCTCCTATTAACACTTCCTTTCTTTCTCGATTTTCTTTCAAAACCTTTTTCAAAAAGTTCTCTCTTGCCAAAAGTCCCCCCCTCTTTCAACACTAACCCTTTTTATAGGCCATCTTCTCTTCCCTTCGATCTTTCGAGGAGATCTTCTATCATTAATGTAGTGGCTCCCCCCAGGGCCTCATTAATGCTATGGTGTCCTCCACAAAGCTCCTTCTAATTAATGCAATGACTCCTTCATTCAATGCGATGATAACCTCTCCATCCTTTCCTCTGACCATCGTTGCAAAAAGTGTTTTCTACGACCTTGATTTCCCGTGAAGTGTTAGGACTGGGGTGACTTTTCTAAAAGGTCAGGGCTCAACAAACGACCCCCAGCTATTGTCATCTGCCTAAGGCAGATTGGGAAGCATGAGCCTACCAGGGCCTACTTCCCTAACCTACTTTTACCAACACTCCTTGTCCTTTTCTTTTTAAGGAAGGAACATTCGGCCTATCCTTCCTCATATTCCTTATCCTCTTCCTCTTTAAAAACAAGGACAAAATCGAGTATCAATATTATATTTTGTCATTAGAATTTATATGAAACTAATTTACAATTAAAGATGAAGCTCCCAAAATGGAATTTAAATTCTCACATTCATCACAGATATTATCTTTAGTTATAACATTTGATATTTAACATTAGAAACATGCATGAAAAAAGGAGATTCCAATAGAAAAGACTAATTTATTTAGTGGAAGAATTTAATTGACTAATTATCATGTTTAGTTTCTTTTTTTACTAAATGTAAAATTTTAATATTATCATTTCTTTCAAGGACTAATGTCTAAAGTGATTTTTGCAAAATTTATTTAAATATTCAATATTATATCTTAATCCAATTTATAGATAATTTTTTTTTATGTAGTTCGACAATACCAATTAATAAAACTTAAACATAAATGGAGTTTAATAAAAAAAAACTAACCCATTAGATGATTGCATGACTCTAGCAAAAGGAGTACATGAGAAAGTTCTTTATAAAAGTAAACAGGTAGGAAGGACTAAGGATCTTTAAGAAAAATTTGAAAATGTTTCAAGAAAGTTGCATGACATTTCGTTTGGATCGTCAAATGAGATTGCTAAACAACTCAGTTACGTAAGGGCCAAATTAGCCTTGAAGTCACAACTTGGGTACGCGAGTGCCCATCTAACCGTGCCAGCTTGACGTGCTTTTTGCACTCTTTCATTATCTGTATAAGTTACTTTACCAACATTGTTTTGTGAATCCATAATGCGACAAAACATTATTTATCTCAAAGTTGTTCGGCTATGAAATTCAATCATTGTGCTTTCCTTCCTTTATCAGTAAAACCATGATTTAGTATAATGTTCATCTCATCTTTCATTAGTCTATGCCTAAGCTACAAAGTTGTCATTTAGTTGGATTCTTGGAGAGACCAAAAAAACCATTTTCTATACCATGGCCGGCTTGGCTTCTTCTCAATCATGCAAGTTTGTTACAACTAACTCTAATTAAAGTTCCTTAGTGGCTCCTCACTCAATTACCACACTCCCACGTGCACAAACTACTTATTACTTCTTACATAACTTTGGTTGCTAAAGTAAACGATGCTCATGTAATAAAAGCATGGAAATATTTAAAAGAGCAAGTTAACGACATTACGATGATTGATTCAAGTAGTACTGAAATCAGATTTTATAAGTATTGAATTTGTGTCTTGTAAATAAAAAAACATACTTGGAGAGAAATATCTCATTGATAGAGACTAGCTAGATTTTTCAGTTAAAATTAGTCACGGACAACAAATGAATATTTTATGCCTATAATATAGTAAGTAAGTTTTTTTTTTTTTTTTAAGTAAAGTCACATAAATGTCAGTTTCAAGGTAGTAAAGAAAAAATGTTTAGTTTACCTTGTTTTCGTGTGTCTCATGCAGGCAGGTTACCTTGAACCATAATTGAAGAATGCTTCATCTTCTACGCATGGAGAGAAAAAAGGTTGCTTTAAGTTTTACTCAAATTATGGGTAACAAAAACGGAAGGAAACAACTTACAGTGTATCACTGTGACATAGCAATGATGGGAGCCAGTGAGTCAAATACATAATTGAGTGACCCTTTCTAAAACTGATTTTGAATAAAGTTAATTTTACAAAATTAATTTTGATTAAAATTGACTTTAAAGTAATATAATATGTGTTTGAATGTTTTTATTCTAAAAACAAGTTAATAATAAAATTCAGTGTAAGATTTTTTTATCATACATGATGTTTGGAAGAAGTCGCTAGAATGTCCAATGGTGCAACAATTCTGGTGGCTGACAATGGTGATTGATGAATTTCGATGAGGATCACCTACGTAGACTCCAACTCAAAATTAATCCATGATCCGAAATCAAAATTAAATATGTAAACATCATTAATTAATATTTTAACGCGAATCTTAATAAACTAATTGAATACACACGAACATGATAAATAAACCCCTTGGCTGGTGAAAGGCATTGCCCACAGAGAGTCACCAACCGTGTCTTCACTCTTTAGATATTCCCACGCCTAATAAAACAGTATCATAATTGGGATCGTACTCTATGAATGGGTTCTTTAACCAAATAAAAAAACTATTTTTTTAAATAAAAAACTATTTACTTAACTGGTGTTTTTTTGGACACCGTTAAGGACTCAAGATATGTAGGAGGCGTAAGGTGTGTGAGCATATGGAGACACCATATTCCTGTGTGTGAAACGGGACATTACATTTGAATTTTAAAAATCATAGATGAAGATGTGAGAGATTAATATTAAAATATTAAAAGATCAGAAAGTAATCCATATAAAGAAAAATTATTAATGGGGGAAGAGAGAAATTAATGTCAAGAGATTAAAAGAAGAGAAAAAAAATTAATATAATAAAAAAGAAATGAATTTTAAAAATCATTCATGAAGATACGAGAGAAATCAATGCAAAAATAATAAAAGCAGAGATAAATAGAGAGAGAAAAATCATTGAATAAGATAAAAAATATTAAAAAATAAAAAAGAGAAAAAAATTAATATAACAAGAGAGAAAATGAATTTTAGAAATCATTAAGAGGAGATAGTGATCAGCTTATCATATAAGATGAGAGAAGACAGGCTGATACCTCCTTTTAATGTCCCTTCCCACATATGGGTACTTTGCTAGATGATTCAATTAATGTACACGTGTCTGTTCAAGTCTCTTATGTATCATAAGTTCTATCCTTCCATAGTATCTAAAATAATACTAATTTAGTAAATATTTTTATTTTTATTTTAAAAAATAGTTTTTTATTTTTATTTTTTAGCTTGTTCAAAGACCTCTCTGAATGAAAAAAAAAAAGTGAAAGTGAAAATTGAACTAATAGACCTTAAAGAAGGGGGAAAATGATCTTGCCAATGAAATTGATATCTAAATGAAATTTGTGAAAGCGAAACGGAAATCTTATCCAATTAAGAAAAAATAGTTACTTGGGGATGTTAATTGCGTGCTTATCAAAGTCATTTGCAGCTTAGTCAACATCCATTTAATCCATTGAAGTCATCAACTTTTGGCGGCTAAACAATAGACTATTGGAGTTAGTAAACCAAAACCGCGCATTGTGCCCCAAACCGGGGTATATTTGTCAAAATGTTTCTTTCTTTATTTGATGAGTTTCTAATATCTTCATTTAATAAAACTATATTAATTGTGGTATCATGCTTTTCGAGTAATAACTTCCGTAGTTAAAGTATACTCCTATATGATTTCTAGTTACCATATTGAATTTGCAACTTCCTAAAATGTCAAAACCCAAATAGGACTTTTCCACACTACATAATAAAATTTCAACATCAATGATGAAACGTATATGGCACACGAGCCCAACATTTATGCCCATTAAAGACAGTAAACGGAGTATCCTAATAAAACAATCCCTATTGGGTAATTTAACTAATAGTACCGTAAAGCAATTCGTTACTATAATTAATTAACTTTTAGAAGTAGCAACACACGTATTCTTCCAGCCATGTTCCTGTATTTGATAAAGATAAAGTTAGATTCCGTGGTTCCACCTGATTTCCAGGCTATTTCTCTTATCCCAATTGCAAAAAAGGGCTCCGAGCTGGGACTAAATCATTGCTAATCATAGATGGTGATACATACGCGTATCCTCTATGTACTTTTACTCTATCATGGCTAAGTTCTAAAAGGAAAAGTTTAACAAAAGAGAACAAAGCAAACTTAAAATAAAGGGAATTTTTTTTAATATTAAATCTTAATCAGATATATACCAAACCAAAGAGTATTCCTCAAAATAATTGATTGGTTCAATGAATTTTTTAATACAATAGTGGATGACCATCATATATATCATTAACAACTAAGTCCACAACAACCCTTACCAATTTGCATCCTCACCAGACACCAACTTGATCAAGCCCAGTGCCAACCAGTTCATACAAAGTCAAGAAAATGATAATTGTAAAAAAAAAAAAAACAAAATCAAATTATCATACACAGAAAACTTCAATTAAAGCTGTTAATTGGTGTTTAGACTTTTTTTTGTTTCTGACTCAAACTCAGCACTGTTAACACATGCATCAAGCACCACGATGTGGACTAGAACAAATTGGCTGCTGATAATTTATAGTTGTATACTTTTATTACATAGCACATGCTTGGTTGAATTTTAGACTATACAATATATACACAATAATAATATGTCAACCGGTATATCACCAAAAGATTAAAAGTACACCAGAATTCCGTGTGCATAAATATCAATAAAAGAAATTAATAAAACCGGAACAATGAAAGGAAGCAAAACCAAAACCAAAACGCAGTCAAAATTCAAAACCACCCACCAGTTGTATATTATTATAAATTATAATTCATGGCTAGCCAGCAGACCCATCCCTCGTTGATTGAACAAGTTTGGCACATAGAAAACAAAACTCGAATTGTTTAAGGATAAATATGCACACATATCATATTTTTTTAATGCTTTATTTTATTTATTGGGCCGTCATTTACAATAAAAAAGAAAAGTCATACACTACTACTTCTTCCTCCTTCCTTAACTTCCATTACACATTTTAACTCCAATCATCAATTGGCTATTGCATATTGACAACAAACATGGCGATTTCTCCTGAAACGTTCCCAACCCGAAAACGACGAGCCTCGGGAGGGTCGAAGATAAACGACCTTAACCTTCTCTATTCTCTGCTCCAAGTGACGGATCAGATATGTTCTTTGGAAGTTACTCACACGGCCAACTTTCTCCTCAATCGAACTTTCTCTTCTACCATCCGCAAAACGCAGCTCATCGGTGTTGTTTTCGAAGACCTAATTCGTGTTTCGAATTCCAATCCCGATCTCTGCCCTCACTCCCTCTTCCTCTGTCTCGAGGAAATGTATATAGTTCTTCACAAGATCAAAACCCTAATCGAAGATTGCTCTAACGGAAGAAGCAAGTTCAATTTGCTCATGCAAATCGAAACCGTCGCCGACAATTTCCACAGACTCACTGGAGAACTCTCCACGCTCCTTGATGTCTTTCCACTCCATGATCTCGACCTAAACGACGACGTTAGAGAACTCGTTCTTCTCGTCAGAAAACAGTGCTCCGAATCCAAACCGTTCATCGCACCCGAACAAATTAACCTCCGAAACGATGTCCTTTCAGTTCTCGACCGGATCAAGAACGAAATCGTTCCCGATCAAGCGCATCTCTCGTCGATCTTCGAGAAATTGGAGATTCGCGACGCGTCGAGCTGCAGAGCGGAGATTGAGAACCTGGAAGAAGAGATTCACAATCGGAGCGAAGAACAAACAAAAACGGAGCTCGTCGCGTTGATCGGCCTCGTTCGTTTCGCCAAGTGCGTTCTCTTCGGCGCCTCAACGCCGTCGCCGCGAACCGTCACCATGCGGCGGAATCAGTCTTCGGAATTTGCATTTCCAGCGGATTACCGGTGTCCGATAAGCCTAGAACTAATGCGCGACCCTGTCGTGGTGGCGACGGGACAGACGTACGATCGTGTATCGATCAAACTCTGGATGGATTCTGGACACAACACGTGTCCAAAAACGGGTCAAACTTTGTCACACACCGACCTAATCCCCAACCGCGTGCTGAGGAACATGATAGCAACGTGGTGCCGCGAGCAGAGAATCCCATTCGAAGCAGAAACGGTTACGGGAAAAATCAACGGCGGCGTGACTAACAAGGCCGCGTTAGAAGCCACGCGAATGACTGTGTCGTTTTTAGTCAACAAGCTCAAGGACAACGACAAGGTCCCTTTGTCTGTTGAAGACACAAACGGCGTCGTTTACGAGCTTAGGGTTTTGGCGAAAACAGACTCGGACAGCCGAGCCTGCATCGCGGAAGCGGGGGCAATTCCCTTTTTGGTTCGGTTCCTTGGTTTGAACGTCGGTGCGGAGAACCCGAGCCTGCAGGTTAACGCCGTCACGACGATTTTGAATTTGTCTATTCTGGAGGCGAATAAGACGAGGATAATGGAGACTGACGGCGCATTAAACGGCGTCGCAGAGGTTTTACTTTCGGGTGCCACGTGGGAGGCGAAAGCGAACGCGGCGGCTACCGTGTTTAGTTTATCGGGTGTGCCCGCGTTTAGAAAGAGACTCGGGAGGAAGACACATGTCGTGAACGGGTTGGTCGATTTGGCGCGTGGTGGGCCCGAGGGGGCGAAGAGGGACGCGTTGGCGGCGATACTGAACCTCGCGGCGGATAGGGAGACGGTGGCGAGGTTGGTGGAGGGGGGTACGGTGGCGATGGCGGCGGAGGTAATAGCGGCGATGCCGGAGGAGGGGGTGACGATTCTCGAGGCGGTGGTGAAGAGGGGAGGACTGGTGGCGGTGGCGGCTGCGTACGCTGGCATCAAGAGGTTGGGGGCGGTGTTGAGGGAGGGGTCGGAGAGGGCGAGGGAGAGCGCGGCGGCGACGCTGGTGACGATGTGTCGGAAAGGTGGGTCGGAGATTGTGGCGGAGCTGGCGGCGATTCCCGGCGTAGAGAGGGTGATTTGGGAGCTCATGGCGGTGGGTAGTGTGAGGGGGCGACGGAAGGCGGCGACGCTGTTGAGGATTCTGCGGCGATGGGCGGCGGGGCTGGATGGCGGAGAGTCTGAAGGGTTTTCAACAACTACTACCATGGTCGCTTCCTGAACTACTACTATGGTTGTTCCAAGTTCCACCTCGATAGCACAGTAACATTTGTCTGTTATATTATTAATTCCAATATGTAAATGTCTAAAAGTTGCTGTACCATTTTTTTTCCTCCTTATTGATTTTGCCATGCCTGTAAAATGTAATTCATGGAGCAGTTTTTTTTATTTTTACAAAATTATTCTGGCATTCTTTCATTCGATTGTGTTTCCTCGTTGTGAATGGTAAATTTGAGTTGCTAAGAAGTGACTGGTTTTTTATTTTATTTTATTATGGTAGTCGATTTTTCATGAGCTATTTGTAATAGGAGTGGAACTTTGAGTACATGAGTTAGTACTACTTGGTGTTATCCATTTTATTTTGCACTTCTTTGGTATGTTATTTGAGAGAGGACACAGGCATTCTTCAAACCTTGACGTGCTCATTTTATTTCAATCAATTTCATTGGGATGAAATATTTTCTTTTGCATTCAAAATAAGGTGAGGATTATGGAATTTATGGTGTTGCAAAGTGAACACAGCATCAAGATATAATGGATGCAAACACAACACAGCAAAGAGAGTAAGAAGATGCTTGGTTTTACTTTTACATGCACGTGTGACATAGGTAAGTACTTGTAGGAGAAATAAATAAAAGTAAATTAATTTTTTATAAATTAAAAATTAATGTGAAATTTTTTTATAATTAATTTTATTTTATAAAAGAAATATTATATTTTTTAGTATCTATTTAAAAAATTATTAAAAATTATTTACTTCAAAGGAGTAATTACTTTTTTTAACTACCAAAACAAGTAGATTTTTAAAAGATTTCCAAGTAAGATAAATCATGTTTTAAAAATGTCTTTAAAAGTAAAGTTATATATTTTGTATGACTTTATAATTTATTATTTTTAAATATTCTTTTAGTAAAAATCATAATTGCTTTTTTTTTTACGAAGTCGTAAATTAATACACAATTTCAATTATTTTTTATTTTTTTAATTCAAAATTTTAATGAAGTCGTAAACATACTTACGGCTTTTAATTTTCTTTGTTTATAAATTTAGCTTTTATTATTTTATTCAATTTATAAATTTAAAATTTTATTATTTTACTTGAATTATAAATTTAGTTTTTATTATTTTATTTGATTTATAAATTTAGTTTTTATTATTTTCTTTAATTTATAAATTTAGTTTTTATTATTTACTTTCATTTTAAATTTATCTTTTATTATTTTATTTAACTTATAAATTTATCTTTTATTATCTTGTTTCATTTATAAATTAAGATTTTATCATTTTACTTAATCTATAAGTTTTGTTTTTATTTTTTTCTTTCATTTATAAATTTATTTTTTATTATTTTATTCAATTTATGAATTTTGATTTTACTATTTTATTTTGTTTATAAATTTATCTATTGTCTTTAATTGATAAGTTTTGTTTTATTATTTTCTTTAAATTCATTTCAGATAATTAAATTAATTCATTTTTTAAAAAAATGTTTGAAAATTTTAAACTAAACATAATCGTTAAAAACAAAAGTTGAAATACTATATTTAAATAAATAAATATGAAAGTTGTATTACATTTTACAACTTTTATATTAAAAAAATAAAAAATAAAAAATGAAGTCGTACACGATTTCACTACTTCTATTAAAAAAATAAAATTTTAAAATTTAATTATTATTTTAATTAAAAAATAAAAATAAGCAAAATCATATATCAGTTTACAACTTTAGTTAAAAAAAATATAAAACTCATAAAACTAATCACGACTTATACTAAAAAAATTAAAAAATAATAAATTTCAAAGTCATATAAATATATACAACTTTTGTTTTTTGTTTGAAGTCGTATTTTTAAATCACGATTTATTCTAAAGTAAATATTTTAAAAAAATCTACCGACTTTTAGTAACATAAGTAAAAGAGCTAAGTTGTTAGAACACTCAATTTTCAACTCAAGAATCATGTCATCATGAGGCTTATTTGATGGACTAAGACATCCGTGTCAAGATCCATGATTTATTGGAAAAGTCAACTTAATGCAACTACTTAATGAAGTTCTTTGTCCAAAATTATTTTGTGAAGTCAACTGGATATTATTTTTTTACATTCTGTCTGGGCTGAATTGACCTTCCCAAGCTAACGCTGAAGCCCAACACTTACTGCCCAATATCTCATAACTTTGTGGGCCTCAAGTAGTGATAATTGGGCTTATATTTCTTGTTCTTCAAGTCCAAGGGCAACACTGAGAATGAACGACACATTCGTTTTGGGTTGAATATCAATCGTAACCCGAAATAGAAATATCAGTGTTAATTATTCATGAGTTGCAATAAATTAGAAGCCATGAGCCCAACTCATTATCTTAATGCAACATTCATTTCTCATCTTCCTATCTTCCTTTAGCTCCCTGGGTTCTCTTAAGCACCACTCTAATGGTGGGAGCTTCTTTTAGCCTCTGACAAGGTCTAGTACCAAACATCAATTTACTAACATGGCATTACAAGCAAGCCCTATTATCTATCAATAATAATATAAAGAAGTAACAAACAAGGGGTTTAAAACTGGCAAGAGGTACATTCTTTGTCCTTCCTAAAAATATAAACAAACTTAAATATATATATATATTTGAGCCACGACACTTACACTCTTTGGTCCCCTCTTTAATCAAATCCATTTCATTCTAGATTATGTACAGATAGATTCCAGTTTGACACGCATACACCACCTAGACCGTTAACATGGGCATTGGTCTTGTACCTTTCCATGAATATGGAGGGGGACCAGTATTGACCAAATTTAATAGTTATCCCACCAAAATACTCTCAAATACACAAAGTAGCAAACCCAATCTTCTTCTATACAACTTTCTGGGAGGACATATAATGGATACAAATTTATTTCTTACCAGTTTAGTGAATCCCTAACCGGGAGTATTTATTTCTCCAGTACACTATGGTACCAATATTATTGAAAATTCTAGGGATTTTAGTTGACATCAATGTCAATTCTAGATCTGGGGTCTCCAACCCATCATGCACCTGAACTTTCTTTTCCCTTATTGCAATGTGGGAATTCATGACATTTTGCTCCGCTTGTAAAATTATTCGTTTTCTTTACCCAAGAGACATGGTACGTCAAGGGCTTGCCTAGAAAACGATGGATACACATGGGGCCGAACTAAAGCTCTAGACTATATAGCAAACCCATGTTCTAGTTTCCATAAAGCATGAAATAAAAAAACAATAATTAAGAAAGACACATAACAAAAATGTAGAGTAATCCAATGTTGCAATCCCTCTTCAATACATGGGCCACTTAGATTTTCTACATTTGGATGCATGTAATCGTGACCCACAACACCCAAAACCTTCTTCCTTTCCCTTGCCTTTCCAATTCTCTTCAAGGTCTCTCCCTTTCTTGGCACAACAAAATTTTAACCAAAATTGAAGTCCGTGCAGATTGCACCAAATCAATGAGCCAATTAAATCGCACATGATGGCATCACTTCCACTTTCTAAACTATATAGTTCCTTTTTACAATTTCTTTTTTTTTTCTTTTATAACTTGCACACTAGTGCTTTTACTTTACCCTGAAACACCCACTTAGTGTGTTAGTTTTTCTTGTTAGTGTTGGTGTAAGTGTCTGCTCCCATGCATGTCTGTTGTTGCACTTGAGAATCCCTTTCCCATGATGGGCCACGTTCGATGTGGGCTCATTTTAGACGTTATATAGGTCAGCATGTAATCCACGTGGAGAAAGAAGGTGTGCCTAAAGCCCAGAAGGCATAAAATTTCTGCTATGTTGGAAGGGTGTTTGTTATAGGATCAAACTAAAAAGAAAACAGTGATTACCGTGACTGTTTTAACACAACTCATTGTGTTTGGTTTAGGCCTTAATTACTGTCACAATCCCACAATTTCATTCACTACCCTCTACTCCACTCATTTGCCTTTTTGCCAACTTTTTCCTCTCCTGTGGCCCCACCCCCTCACCACCAATTCCACATACCTCTCTCTCTCTATTTATTATCTATCCTACAAACAAAGAGTGCCAAAACAGACACTGCTAGAGTTATCTCATGTCTCTTCCCCTCACAGAGAATACTAGAAACTAGAAACCATTCACACCTTCACTCAGGGGATGGGGAATCACAGGTTTAGGTTATCAGATATGATTCCAAATGCCTGGTTTTACAAGCTGAGGGACATGGGTAGAGGAACAAGTTCAAGAAAGCAAAACAAAAACACCACACCCTCTAGGAAAAAGAACCAATCTTCACCCCCTTCAACCACACATTCATCAAAACCAAACCAACCCCATCACCAATACAACAACCCCAGAAAGTCCTATTACTTCACAAGAGACCTCACTCCAACAAACAACAACAACAACAAACTCCACAACACCTCACTCTCATCCATCCCCAAAACCACACACCCCATTTCCCCTCCAAGAAAATCAACCAAACACAGAACCAAAAGAACAACCTCAAGACCCCCAAAACTTGTCTCCCCAGGTTGTAGCTGCCGCACCACCCTCGAATCCATGTGGACCAAATCAGATTCACCAACTCGACACTCTTCCTCATCCCCATTTGACACCTCTCCCGAGTCACAAGAATTCAGAACAGACCGTGTTCTCCCCACCGAGTCATCATTCGATGAAATGGTGTCCTTGTCCACCACCTCCTGCGCCTGTTGCATCCTTAACACAAACAGAAACAACGACACCATCATCGACGTGGACAAAAACTCCATATCAAGAAAAGATAACAAGCTCGATGGCTACTACAACGATCACTACGACACCTTCTCAGAACTCGAGCTTCCTCCAATCATAACAAAGCCACCCAACTTGTTGAAGAAGAGAGAACTCAAACAAGGGTTGTTGAAGGTGAGAATTCTGAAGGAAGACCCTGCAATGAAGGAACAGAGGAACAGTTCTGTGAGGAGATTTTCTGTGTCTTCTCCAGGGGTGAGGTTGAGGGTCCACTCGCCGAGAATTGCCACCCGGAAGGGGCGGAAAAGTGTGTCGTCCACGGCGAGTTCCGCCTCCCGGAGAAGCCTCTCCGATAGCTTTGCTATTGTGAAGTCATCATTTGACCCACAGAAGGATTTCAGAGAGTCCATGGTGGAGATGATTGTGGAGAACAACATAAGGGCATCAAAGGACTTGGAAGATCTACTTGCTTGCTACCTTTCCCTCAATTCAGATGAGTATCATGACCTCATCATCAAAGTCTTCAAGCAAATTTGGTTTGATTTCACTCAACCAAGGTAGGAATAATAAATTCTAAACATCTTCAATTACGGTTGCAGTTGCACTTCTATCGCCATTCTTCATATTGTGAAGAAGTACAGACAAATGCAGTCAGATCGATGCAGACACTCCAAAAACCTTAACGTTGCAATCAAAATCACTGTCACTGACCGTTTATTATAATCTTTATCAGGGTTCAACTTGTATGCAAATATGATTTTAAACTATGACTCATGCAGCTGTAATTGCGGTAGGTTAAGAAACACCTCAAAATTGCAATGGGGACTGCAATTTTGAAACCTTTTAAGGTGGACAAAAAACTTTATAATTTTTCACATAATTTTTTTTTTTATCTGTGTAATTATGCATGTAATATATTTTGGTAAGTTGAATAGACTAGTGCTAAGCCAAATGAATATTTGATAATGACAGACTTAAAAGTTTACAAAGTTTCCGCTTTCAATTTCAATTTCAATTGCAAAATGGACTGAAGATGCAAAGAGCAGCAACAAAAGGTCTTTTTTTATTTATTTATATTTCCTTGTGAGGGAATTGTAAATGATCTCTCTGGTTTGGCTTAGGTCCGTGGGAAAACAAAAAGGGGTTTGGAGAAATTGTCACAAAGGGAATTGAATTAATTCATTTATGATTATGTATGCTGCGGAACTGCATAGAGTGTAGTAGGGTCATGAGCAGGTAATGGTTTCTAAACGGTGATTGTTTTATTGTGTGTGTATAGAAAGGCAAAATATTTGGGCATGTTGGTTTTGTGTCATTTTTTACTCATGAGACTTAAGCACCAAATTTGCGTCTGAAATTCAGTACCCTCGTAGACCTAAAGTAGTTTGGGAACAAGACATAGAACTGCACAAAATTGTATAAATAGTTAACACCTAAGGGTCCCTCTTAAGTATCATATGCAATAACTGACAGCTTCTTCTATTCAACTTTGGATATTTTTACCCAAAAGAAGTTTCCCTTTAAGTACACGCTCTAGATTTCACGTCTTTGCTCACAAATTTTAAAGGCTTTGGTTTCTTTGTGCTTATCCCCAAGCCAGACCATGCAGCTTTTAAGATCTCGCATGCCCATTTTTTCATCTCAACACACACACATTGAATAAGTATTGTGAAACCTTCATGGTTCAAAGGTGTGGGAAAAGGTTCCAACGCCGTACACTATTTTAAATTGTAGGAACATTTTTTTCTGACTACCAATATCAGAATTCAAATTGCTACACTGTGCCTTGCGTTAAACCCTATGACCTGTGGAATAAACAATAAAGCTCTCTAATTTCTTGAAGCTTGTCTAAAGGTGGAATTTTGATTTTCAAAAGGTAAAGTTACTTCGATTATTTCAAAAGCGGATGCAGACTTTAACCACAAAGGCATAGAGGGTCATCTCGTTAGGACTTAGGACTTTGTCATGTGCCATAGCCTTATCTTAGTCTTCTAATTTGATGACATGAATAGTTCACACGGTTTCTTCAAGCCTAAAAGGAGTTTTGAATTTTTTTTTAAGTGTCCCTTTATTTGAGATTTTTGGTAGAATTAATTTTTTTTATACATAATTACATAATTACGTTTACCTTATAAGAAAGATAATTTTATTTGAATATTATAAGATTATTATGAGTGATAATTTTTTTTTTAAGTATTTAATGTAGTTACGCATTTACGCTTTAAGATGAATAATTAAATTAAAATAACTTATATATCTGTCTCGTGGTGGAAAAATAATTTTTGAATTATTAAATAACATTTGGATGTATATGCTATAAATTTTATATTTAAACAAACATGATTTGATATAGTTTTCAAGAACCTTATTTATTGTAAAAAATAGGATTGAAAATTATAAATTCAACAAATAGTGAGTAGTGTTATTTCAACCTAATTTTTTTATACCCAAATTTGCCCGAAACCAAACAAATGTTGACTTGAACTATCAAAATTGAATTACCTTATTTAGGTGGAGATAGTAGTGTTATCCCACACTTAAAAGATAGTACCAATTGATAATGATGTCGCTTTCTGGGGCAAAGGGGAGGTTCTAAATTGACAAACTGCTCGAAAGATGAGGAAGGGCTCAAATTATTCAAACTAGTTAATCATGTTTCTGAGATTTTCCTGTAATTCTGCCAGGACCAACCTAACTTTAGGATCTCACCTTTGTCGTGGTAAAAATAAGTTTCAGAAATTCGATCTCTAATATTTTATTGTGAACTCTGAACTTTTTATTTTAATTAATTTAATTTCAATAAAAAATTATATTCTCTACCTTTATTAGTCTTTTTCTAGGGACAGAGCGGACCCACAAGTCAGGCACAAATTTTTATAACGACATAGTATTTAGTAAAAAAAAAACGACCATGACACCCTATAACACGGCATAGTATTTGGTTGAAAAACTTGTACCTGAATCCAAAAGCATATTGGTCATATTAAAATGAAAAAAAAAAGTATGACCTAACCCCTAGTAAATTTTCAAGTTATTAGGAATTACCAATTTTTTCAATTTAGTTCTTTAAATTTTTTTTTTCCAATAAGTCTTTTTTTTTTCAAATCCGTTAACTCACTCACTATAATTTCCTTTTATTAATTCATTTGATATTATTAAAAAATATACATTAAAAAAATAAAATATAACCATCCCTATAAAAACTCCACAAAGTGTGTGGTAATAACATTGTTACTTTTGTATGAATTTATTTTTACAATGATAACATCAAAATCGAATTTCTAAGAACTTATATAAACCATTCATATATGTCATTATTGTACCAATTTTAGTGGATTATACAATACTTGTATGAATAATTTATTGAGTTCACCTTAAAATAATTTGTATACATAAAAAAATTCACTATGTACAAATTAATCATGATATTCAAGAATCAGCTCAAAAATAACCTTGACACAAATTGTTAATATAAATGAAATTTATACTTTGTGTTGAGGCCCCTCTATTAAAATGGATCTGAGCCAACGTGTTGTGGTACCATCTTCCTCAATGTTGTGAGTAACAATGAGTAAATAGTGATAGTATTGTCCAAATATCTATTATGGTCAATAAATGCCCCGATATTGAAAGACAAGGGGGAAGACGAGAACAGGGACAGCATATAAGACAGTATTATATATAGTCTATATATGGCAATTCATATCATGTCTTTAACTTTTATAAGGCTATAAAATAAGCCATGACAGCTCAAATTTACTTTTAACGCTGTCTTTCCCCGATTAATAATAATGATTGAAGTCTTAGGGTCCTAGTTTTATGTGGTGAGAGAATGACATATCCCTAACACGCAAGGAAGCAGCATTGATTTCCTAATAAGGCACGTAGCATGCTACTTAACTATAGCACCATATTTGTTGCATTATTGTAGGAAGTATCAAACACATACATAACATTAATTATATATACATTAGTTTATGAGAGAGGGTAATATAATTTGTGATTCCACCTCGATCTATATTTAGTCATCTCAAAACTGTTAGTTCAATTCCCCTATATAGTGAGAAAAGAAAATTGAGTTTGTCGTTTAAGTTGTACTTGTAAAGAAAAATATTTAATTTATTTTATAGAAGTGATGAAAACATGCTTTCTTTCGGTGAAATAAACATATGTATATATAGAATTACTCCACTATTATATGCTGATTGAGTCCATTCCTCATGCTTTAATTTAATATTATGGATAAAAATTACCAAGTAACAGTATGGACAAAAATTACCAAGATATTTAATGTTTTTTTTTATTAATCTCAAGTTTATATTTTGAGTATGTAATTACGTTACACAATTGCAAAACTTTATCCTCCCTAGTAACTTTATTTAATTAGAGAATGATTTAAAAGAAAAAGGAAGTAATAAATAACATGATTGTGTATGCTATTTAGAAGGGGGAAAATATTTTTTTCATTTCTCGTATTTGATTGTATAGAAAATAAAAAATATAAATATATATTGACATAAATATTTCTTTAATATATATATATATAAACCATTATACTATTTAATAATTTTATATTAAATACAAATTTTATCAATTTAATCGTTAAATTAAAAGTTTTTTTTACATAATTTATTATATAAATTTTTATATTAATTTAAAATTTTTTAATTTTTTAATACCTCATTCATATTGAAAAAAACTAATAAAATATATTTTTTTAAAATATATTATAATATAAATAATTTAATTACCTTATTATTGATGTTCATAATTTTAATAAAATTTGATTCAAACAATCAAAATAATATAAAATTATAATTCAATAATTAGATTAATAAAATTTATATTTTATATGAAACTATTAAATTATATAATACTTGAAGTAAATTATATTTGTATCATTTATTTCTCTCATATATATATATATATATAAATAAGAATAATAATAATTTAATTTTTAAATATAATAAAATATTTTTTCTCATTTTCTTTTCAAATTAAAGAGAAATAATATAAATTTTACATAAATTTTATTCTTTCCTTCTCAATTATTAAGAAACTAAAATATACATATTTTCTTTTTCTCCTTTTTTTCCTTCCAGTCTTTTTCACCGCATAAAAAAGTGTTGATGTGAGTGAAAAGAAATTGGATTTAGATTTGATTCCAAAATTATTTTATATATAAAGAGGAGAGAGTGAGAGGGACACTAAGATAAATGCCCGCAATGCTGGATCCGATGAATTTAACATGTCACCTACCGTATATTCACTTTAAGCAGTTGAAAATTTATAAATCATAATGTTTTTTTTCTTTTTTATTTTCTTTTCTTTTATAAAATAAAATGGTTAAGAGATTATTTTTTCTCTTCAAAATAGAAGTTCATTTAATTAACTTTGAAAGAAATTTTATTTTTTAAAATTAATTTACTTTTATGAACTTTATAAAAATTATATTTTACTCTACTTATCCGCTTGAAGAAAAGAGAATTCTAAGCCAAACAGCTAGGTAAGTGTTGTGTCAACTAAAGACAGAATTTGTTAGAACATTCAACAACCCTAGCTAATTTAACTTCCCTGACGTCCTATTATGGTGCTTTTATTTGTTTATTTTTCTTGTCCTAATACGTGTGGTATTAATTAAAGGAAACGTGTAGGAAATACAGTGCATGACTATAATAATATTAGGCTGTGAATTATTATCGATTGACATTGGGAATGGGAGTCCTCACTCGAAATCGTATTTTTAATTTTTGTTTTCCAACCATACATATACCAACCGAAAGGAACAAGCATATAGATTAAATAAAAGGACTTAACTACCTTCGTTTTTCTACCTAATGAACATTGACTTGTTTTTTTTGTTTTTTGTTTTCATTTAACTATCTTTTCCATTCATAACATGTATAACTTGTTAGATTCTTTTTTCAGTCTCTCACAATATACTCTGTTAGGTGTGTGTACATGTGGGTATTTAAAAAAGTTAAAGTTTCGCCTTGTTTAATTTTACATGTTTTTAACTATTTATAAATTATTTTTTATTTTGAGCTTATAAACAAGTTAGTAGATGTGAGGATTTGCACATGAGATTTAGCCTGCTGCATTGTAAATCCTTCAAACACTTTTATGTTCTCTCCTCCTTTCTTATCCATTTCTGACTTTTCTAAGTTGTTTTATTTAAATCAAAATTTTTTAGTCGTGTTAAATATTGGAGGTACTTGTGCATTGAATAAGATGTTCAAGAAAGTATGGGGTTACATGTTTTAAGTTTTTGGTTCATAATTAAGTTCCACCTTAATTTGGAGTCTATGTTTTTTTTTTTCTACAATAACAATCTCAAGGACTTAACATGGTCAATGAAGATCACGTCGAACTCCATCCTCTGAAACCTATAACTCGTGCTCCTTTATTGGTTAGCTATGCCAAATCGTTTTCAATTTTGTTAAAGATTGGTCTTTTAGACACAACCTTTTCTGTCACCATTTTTACTTGAAATATTTTTTAGTAAATTCAAACTAAATCAAATAAATTAAGACTGAGTTAATTTCATTCAAGTCATTAATAAATTATTTATTTTCAAGTTTTATTTCTACTTCTATTTTATATAAACTTTTAATTTTATATTAATACAAGAAAAAATATATGTTTTATTCTTTAATAACTAATTATTTATTTCTATTAAATATTTGGTTTTTTATAGTTATTATTTTATATATCTCATTATTTTTTTACCCAATAATAAAAAAAACTACATCATAAACATGACCAAATTAAGAAACTTGAAACATGAATAAATTAAGATACTTGAAATATTACATAAAAAGGCAAAAGTAGAAGAAAAGTTAAAGCACTAAACTTTAAAATGTATTAATGTAAATGTCAAATTGTTAATTAAATTATCGGGTTGGTTTACATTAAAAATAAATAAATTTAATAATTAAATTAATTATAATTGGTTTGATTTTAATTTGAAATAAAAAATTAATCAAACTAATCTAAACCAAATTAATTGGTTTGATTTGGATTGAAGTTTATTGAGTCATATTTTGATGAAAAAAATAAGAATAAGATTGAATTGTGTTTCCTTAAAGCTTTATACAAATTTTTTTTGAAAACTTTTTTATTGACTTAAAGTAAATAAGTTTTGAAATCTGACAACATCCATGAGTTCAATGTGGATGAGGTCAATTTTCTTAAAACATATTTATCAAACACTTAAATATTTTTTTCATAATTTAACTCCTTTAATGTTAGAATTAATAAAAGAGATAGGAAGTAAAGAAAAATAAACACAAAAAATTATATTTATTTGTCTCGACCTAAAACTACACTAAGTAGTTAGCAACAATCAATATCTTTACTGATCTATATTTACCATAATCCACAAAAAGAATTTTTTTCCTTCATTAAAAAGAAAATAAAACTAATGCAAAACAAAATAAATTTTTACAAGCAAACTTTTATCTTTAAGTATATCTCTTTAAAAGTAAGAAATAAGATTCAAACATAAAACTTTGTATGTAATATTTAAAATTTCTACTAAGTAGACTCTAGAGATTAAATAATATTTGATTATAATATAACAAGCTCTTTTTTATATTTTCTTATATAATTTTTTATGTATAAGTTAAAAAAAATAATTTGATTAATATTTTATTAATCATCTATTTTATTCTCCTTCTAATATAAATTTTTTTACGTGCAAAAATTAGAATTCAATCTTCTAACATACATCTCAATTAAATAACATGCAAGCCGACAAAAGTTATATATCATTATATTTGGTAACATAATCCAAATGGCCTTATATATATATTCATTGTATCCCGCACACTATTTTCTGCAGCAGCAGGGGGAATCTAACTCATCGATCCACATATTATTTTTTGGATTTCTTCTAGATAAAATTTTGTCCAAAATAACATCAGATATTAAATATAAGTATATATATATTTTTATAGAAATTTCAATTCAAATTAACAACTTATACTAAATTCTCGATGATAAAACCTATCCACATATGATTCAATTAACAGCAACGATCCATGTTTCCATTAGATCTGAATCTGAATTTCAGTGTGTTCTGGATGGATCTGAATTTGATTAAAGTGGCGTAAAAAATAAGGAGGTTTTACGCAGTATAAAACATTGATTTTTGTCTTTTTTCTTTTGGCCATATTAGTAGTGAAATTAAGATTGAATAGTGTGCATTAAACCAGAAAGGGACACAGGCTACATGAAAGTCAGCTTAGACCTTTAATTACAGATACGCCTCGATATAAAATGACGTCTTTGATTCAGATTTCACAAGATTTTTGTCTCCTGCACGTGCATGTAGCTATTCCTGGCCTCCATTTGTTTCATCACCATCAAGTTGTAAGGAATTTCTTGTCACCATCACTTCTCATAAGTAACTTTTTTTCTTCCCACTAGATAATAATTTTCTAGCTTAATACACAATACAATTTTGAATGTTGGTCAAAGTAGAATGTATTCGAAAAATCTCTTACATACATATGAATCCTAAATTCGGTTCATGTCTCTTATTTATTGAGTACAAGATTTTTGTTTCCTACATATAGACTGCAATTATTTTTTATAAGATATAATTCTATTTATATTATAAAATACTTAAAATATTTAATATAATTATATATTTATAATTTAAATTTGAAATTACTAATTAAGTTAAAATAATATATCAACTGATTTACATGCAATTGGATAAAGAATTGGAGGTTGTTTTAGGCTTAAAATATTTTAAATAATAACAAGATATATTTCTTATTTTATAAAAGAAAAAAAAATTAGATAGTAAAAGTGGACTAATCCTTAAATGAACATATTATTATTATAATAGCACTAAAAGACTTTGAAATTATGCACGGGTATGTACCCCATATTAATTAGTCTTTGAGAAAAAATTTATTGCTTATATTCAATAAATTAATTAAGGAAATAACTAATTCTAGCTTAGTTAGAAAGAACGAAGGAAATAAATTATTATAATTCTCTTATTTAATTTGGAAGAAAGAAGAAATAAGAGAGTAAAACCAAGTAGTTGACTAACATTAAACTCAAGTCCCTTAAATGCGTATAACATTGAACTTAACTCAAAATTTGATGGGTAATTATGAAGTAACAACTTACCAGTAAGTGTCAACATATCTAAGGAAAAAGATTAAATATCTCAATATAATTGATCAGATACTCTTTTGTAATTATAAGCGTCCCAGAAAATTTAGATAGTAAAAATTTTTCTTTTCTTATTTTTACTTTTTCTTTAGAAAATATAATATTTAGATTAAGTAAATTATCTTGAAATTTTATTTCTTCTTTTTAAATCTTCTCATTAATATTTATAATGAATATCAATTTTATTTTTTTCCACCTTAACTTCCATTATTAAAATCTTTCTTTTTATTTCTCTTTTTCTTAAATCAAGGAGTGCGTAAAGGAAAGTGATAATCTATCTTACGCTATCATCTTAGTATTATGTTTGTTTGTGTGTTTTTCATCAAATATGGTTCACTTTTTATTTTCACATATTAATCATATCAATCTCTACCCTAGATAATTTTATTTGAATTAAATAAGATTATTATAGACATAATATATTTTTTTAAAATATTTAACCTACCAACATACTCTATTTAAATTAAAAATTATTAATTAAATCAAATAATCTTACACCAGCTAATATACATAGTATGTACGGTTTACTTAATCTATTAGTTGCTAAATTTCAAAGTCAATTATATCAAATCCTAAATTTCTCTTCCCATTACGTACACCTATTCGGTTTTGACAAACATGAAATTTACATGTGCCTCTGTCGATATCTTTTACACTTATATTTTTAATCACACAAAACATATTACCACTGCTACAATTTATTTCAGTCAAAGTAAAAAAAAAAAAAAACACGCACACAAGAAAAATCTTAATTTTGTCTCATTGTAATGTGGCCAAAGCCGGAATTATCAAGCGTGCAACAAATGTAGGGCAAGAGCTGGAGCCACACACGTGCAGGATTTTGGTTAAGGCATGTTCTGCAAAGTCCAATAATTGAAAAAGCATAACTAATATTTTAATGGGGTGGTAGAAATGAATGGCTACATTCTAGCTACATGAACCTATACATGTCTTTTCCTTTTCTATTTTCTATTTTTGGTTTGTGTTTCTGGTAAGTACTGTCTTGATTTGCATGGTGCGTGTGTGTGTGGTTCACTCACCGTCACAGATGAGAGACATGGGCACAGAGAAATGAAAGCAAAACCCAGAATCTACGGAATTTTTTATAATTATAATAATGTTTTATTGGTGTCCATATATAGATGATGTATGTGTTAGGTTGAATCTGGGTCGGGTCATAGTTGTCCTGTGACAAAGTCCCCTCTTGCGGCTCTAAGACACATACACACCCAACAAACTAATATATTTTGGATCTTATATGTCTCTGCCAAATCTATTTCTTGCGTCTCATCTCAACCATGATATTGTTAATTAGTAATTACCATTTCTTTCTAATGTCAAAAACTGAGACAGACCAGACATTCGTCCTTTCTCCATTTTATCTTGCCAGTAAACGTCATGTCATTCTCTAATGTTTTTATTTTATTAATATTTTTAAATAATGAATGTATTCAATAACTTCAAATGTAATTTTTAATGTTTTTTTTATACAAGAACTATATTATTAATATAAATATTATAGTTTATTAGTAGAACATTTTATAAACATAAAGACAAATGAGAATAAGAGAATAAAAATTGAATAGATAAAAAAATTAATTTTTAATTAAATAGAGATAAAAAAAAGTTATTTAGCTTGATACTAATCAACTAATACAAGTTGCAAATTATAGTAAAATAGTTTTAAAATATTTAAATTCAATTTTATCTTTTAAAATAAAGTTTAAACTTTGTGAGTCTGATTTTTACGAATTTTTAATTTTTGGCTAGCTAAACTTGAATACCTTACAATTAATTTAAGTTTAAAAAGTCGTGTTTCATTTAAATTTGAAATTTAAAATTTAAGTATTATATTTTATTAGACAGATTTAAATTAACCCACCTAATCCAACTTATTTTGTCATATTTATAATTAAAGAATAAAATAGATAAAAAAAAAAAAAACTAGTAGGAGAGAAAATTTTACTACCAAATGAGAGATAAAATATATACATATTCAAAAGTAAAAACCAAATCAAAGTATCAGCTTTATCAATATTATAGATACTATAAATATTATATATATATATTTCATTTTTATGTGATGTTAGTGTAAAAAAAATTTACACTATTAATTAATTAAAAATAGTTATAAATATAATTTTTAAAATAATTATTATAAAAATAATAAATTTATTATATATAATAATTTATAATTAAATCAAAATATAATTTTTTTTACATTGTAACGCATTCCTGCATATAACAAAAACATGTGGCTGAATGTATACACATTATTATTAATTAATGTAAACCACAATATTATTTATGTAAATAATTTCATCTATATTATAAATTCTACAATAACAAAGACTTTCCGCACTTAACTGAATCATCAATAATTTTTAATTTGGTTAACCATAAAAAAATCATATGCTTTTCCCAACCCCATGATCTAGCAAGTTATAGCAAGATGGTTTAGTCCAAGTGAAAGGAGTTCGTAGTTTTAAATCGGTTTAAATATGTTTCATGTGGTTTTGTTCTAGTTTATATGATTTTTGTTTTCTTCTCTCTTGTTTCGATTTTTTTTGGATAGAGCCTGAACAAAAATTGTTATATTTATATGGACTAAAAACAAAATGCTATATTTTGTTCAACATAAAATATGTCTTTAATAGCAAGTTCATGTCACAAGGCTCATAAAAAATATATGCAAGGATTAAAAAAAAATCACTATATTTATTAGGTCTTTAAACATATTTAAGCCTTTTAATTTTGATCACAAGATTATTTAGAAAGGTCACTACTTTAACAATTGAGTAATTAGTATCTGACTTACTTGATAGTGATTACTATCCCACTTACTTTAGTCCCTTCATTAATGTTGTTATCACCTCTCCTTATTAACCAAACGACCCTTAAACTTTGTAAACCAATGGTTAATAACCTATCCTTCAAACTTATAAATGCATCCTCCTAGATCATCATTGGGCTGGTTTTTGAGAAGCAAGAGAACAAAAACAAACACTCTCCTCCTTTGTTCCTAACCTTCAGCCAAGTTGGAGTCTACCTCGAGATCAAGATCTTCCTCCTTCTTCTATAAAGTTTTCATTCCTTAAGTCTATAACAAGTAAGGGAAGCTATCCTTGATGTATTTTCGTGGATTGCATGTTCTCTATATTGTTGTAATGATGTTTAAATACTTAGAAATGCATGATAGCCCCCTAGTTGTGTACGTAGTATTGAAAGTAATATATTTTATCAGATATTTATAATATATCCAACACGTAGCTAGTTGAAATTTTCAGCTTTTAGTGAAAAATGTCAAAATGTGATGAATTTGCTATATATGCATTTAAAGTTGCCAACTTTACGTTTATAATGTATTTATATGTTGTTCTAGAGTTATTGAATCAGTTGCATATTGATTTGGTTGAAGTATGAGTGATCTATGAGTTTTTTCATATTGTTGTTTTGGGTTTTTGCTGAGTGAGAAAACCTATTGCTAAGCAAAACCTCTTTTTTCAGGATTTTGTTTGAAGGCTTATTAAGCAAGGGGAGACTTTTGATAAGCGACCTTGCGTTTTTGGGTAGATTTTCTAGAAAACATGATTTTTCGATGAGGGAGAGCCTTTCCTGCTAAGCAAACTTAAGAACATTATGAACATGATGAATGATTCGTTGAGCGAGTACACCATTTGTTGAGAGAAACTACAAGTCTAGTGAGAAAACAACTAGATGAGTTTTTGGAAAACCTAGAAACTCATAGATTCGTTGAGCGAATCTCAAGTTTGGTGAGCAAGTATTTAAGAGCTCTTTGTTGCTCTTAATCGTTGAGCAAAGAGATAAAACTTACAATTGTTAAGTTTTTGTGAGGTTTTTTCACTCAGCTCACTAAGCAACCTTTCCCACTTAATGAGTGAGTTTGAGAGGAGTTGAGGTGAAGCTCTCTGTGGCTTCACTTGCTAAGTGAATAAGGGTCTTTATTGGGCTAAACAAACTTAGCTGAGATGTGAAGTCATTGTGACTTCATTTCATTGGACAAGTCATCCTACTCATTAAGAGAAAGTAAGGTGAGAACTTAGGGTGTTCTTTGTGAATCCCTTGACTAAGCGAGGGTTTAGCTTCACTAAGTGAGACATGTGAAGTTTAGGAAGTTAAGTCTCTATGACTTATTCATTGACCATAACGAAGTCCAAGTTCTTTATATCTCTATTTGTTGAGCAAGGTTAGACTTGTGTAAATGAGTGATACCTTTCTCAAAGGTAGGAAATCATTGAGCGAGTTATCCTTCTTGTTGACCGAATTTCCCTAGTAGTGAAGAAATGTTTTAAGTTACAAAATTTTATAAGTGATTAATAATACCTTCTAAAAGCCTATAAACACCGTTGTAAAATAATGATTATGGGTAGGTTGGGTTAAAAGCTTGTAATTGGAATTATATCAAAGATAATGACATAATATGTTATAATGTTGTTATCTTGAAAGATAGAATAATGGTTGAGAGAGTAAGAAAAGTATCCCTTACTCTCAAGGACATGGGTAGTAGGTCATTCCTTATTAAGGTGGATTTCAGCTTGTCTTGAAGGTGATGATGATGAGGTGATGGATACATGGTGTTAATATATGTTGTTCAAGAAAGCTGGAAGTGATATGAGAGTTATAGTTTTTTGTTGTGTTTAGTCTCTTAATGACACTATTGACGAATAGGCACATAAGTTATTGGGTGATCGTGATGAGAAAGTCTCACAACTAGTGCTATAGCAGAGGAGTAAGGCATAGTGGGTCTTGGGGATAGACAGATGGGCACATCTCACAAGAGGTCCAAGTATTACAAACCTGAGACTGTGGTGTTCCATTACCCATATACTTCTATCATGACAAACACATTTTCTAATTCATAGGATCACATCCTCTTTCCCCAATACTACGACCATTCGACCTATAAATCTCCATAGGATCATATGATTGTGGAATATTATGTTGATTGATGTTTATGTTTACTGGAGGGCTGAGGTTCCTCTTTGATGATTGAGCTTATTATTTTGTTGTTGTGTATAATTTATTTCCACTATAACATACCTTTGCGTTGTATGTGTACAATTACGATGATTTGAACTATATATTTGTGGGAGCAGATGTTGAACCTTCTAAGAGGATGGAGGCACTAGGCCATACTAGTGGCAACGATCTACTAAAGACTATTCCACATTCACTTTAGGGACATCCGGGTGGGACTTATAGGAGTGTAGAGGATGCAACATGACACCTAACAAGTGTGGTGCCATGGAGAGATGATTATAAAATACACGTCAAACGAGATAGTGAAGTCTACTATCATTTTTCATACTCATCTAGAGATGTTCCTCCCGATACAATCCATGTGGGATCCTTCTATAGGAATACCACAAGCTAAGAGGGTTGACTTCCTCCCTTTGACTCTGTTGACCCTACCCTTAATTTTAGACACTTTTGCGCCAGATCCAATAAACCTAGGAGAGGCACGAGAGTTCCTTTGCTAGCACCACCTCCGTCTCCACAGTAGTTTAGTATCTGTTGTATAAGGACCAACTTATAGGGTGTTTTGTATATATCTACCTCTCCTTCTTTTCTCCCTGTTTTGGATATGTCTATTTCTTTATTTCAAACACCTATTAGCCCTAGCTTTAGCAGTTTCGTTATTGACTCAATGAAAATGCCATAAGGCAAATGTTTCATTTTACCATACTTGTTTACAATTCATTTATACACCTGATGCATGCTTATGTCCACTTTAATTGTTATTTATATTTTATACTTTGATGTTTAATGTACATTACGAGAAAAGAAAGGAAAAAATGTATTACTATTTTTGAAAACAAATTAATTAAAGACTTTCTTAAAATTAACCTTTTGCGATAATTGTTAGTAGTTTAAAAGTTGTAGCAACCATCGGGTCATTACAATTAACTAATGTAAAAACTAAGTATTTTCTAGATTGGTCCAATAACCAACGCAGAAAATTATTTTTTAAATTAGTTGAAATTAGAATCAATCTAAAAAATGATCTTTCTATATCGGTTATGTCTCAAATCAATCTAGAGAGTTAGACTTCGCTTCAACTAATTTAGAAAGTCTTTTTCTTTTTCAAAGATGATAATCTAAAATTGATATAGATGTATTGTACATTTCAACTAAAATTAGAATTTTAACTTCTTGCATGTATATTTTTTATTAGATTTTATTTTTTTATCTTTTGATATTTTTTGAAAGCTAATTCTATTTTATAATATTTTACACTTTATTAGAATATTCTCATGAATATGAAAAGAATTATTTAATGCAACATTTAATGTACCTAAATGATCAAAATTGACAAATAAGGAAAAAATTCTCAACCACTCTATTCTATATTTTCTATAAAAGTATCAAAAGTCAACAAGTTATATACATTATTAAACCATATTTATTTGTACTTATTTGAAACATTCTTTGTATTTCTTGTATATATTTAAGCACTGTTAAACTATCATTTATTGTACTTGAGCCTTATGAGTCGATGATCCAGGGTTACATTTTGTTATGAACTCGTGAAATTTGGTGAGTCTGAATAAATTTATTGAGAGAATAGCTGAAATTTGTGGTTGGAGAGACATGTATAAAGAAACTAGGGTTAATTTTCTAAAAAAGCAAGGTGTTAAAGAATACTCGTAAAATAAGAGCCTAATTTTATATTGTGACAAACGAGATGAAAAAATGAAAAAATAAAAAAGCTAAAGAATTTTTGAATTATTTAAATGAAAAAAGTGAAAAAGATAATAAGATTAGATGATATTTAAATCTTAGTAATGTGAGAAAATATAAATATAACTACATATTTTTGCAATTTTAGACACTTTATATTCTCCTCTCACTTTTGTTGCCTAGTTGAAAAAAAAAAGGCGAAGGGTGATGATAAACATATACTTCAAAATGGGGTGGTAAAAAGATAAGAGAGATACGGAAAAAAATATAAAAAATAGAGTTAAAAATGACTAAATATAATAATAAGTGATGCGATAGAAAATGAAATAAAAATAAAATGAAAAAAAATAAAGATATCAAGGGAACCTAGCTTAATCTCAACCTTCTTACAACTTACTAACAAATGATTGGGGTGAAAATCTTAACTCAACTTAATCCAAGTCAAGTAGAGGTTGGGTTAGTTAGTCAAAATTAAAAAAATTATAATATAATCAATGACTGATAAATAGACTAATTAACTAAATAAGTAAATAAAAATATAAATAAGTTTAAATTTTATGCATTGATAGTGTAAAAAAAATATACTATAAAAAATTAGAAATAAGTGATGGTAAGACTTTTAAAGTAATTAAATATGTTAAGAGAATGTGGTAAATATGAGTAGCAATCTTTTGCTATCCGTCTTGTTGAATAAATATTTTTCTCATGTCCATCCCATATATGCGTTGGTAACCGTAAATATTTATTAAAAAAATGAAATTGTTTAAAAATATTTTAACTATAATGTTTAATTATTTTGACAGTATTTTTTTAAATAGTTTAAATGTCACAAAAATAAAATTACATAAATATTTTATATAATTATTCTACACAATTATACTAATTAAAATACTTAAATTTAAAAACTAAACGGACAATAAGTATATACGAGTATCCATTAAGTTATCCTTTTTCCATTTGTGATTTTTTTCTTGAATAATCAACATATTTCCCAAGTAGAGTCTCGTGAAATCTTCCCTCTTTGCCCTCAATTATATCAAAAAATGATTTGTAAACTTAATTATGACCATCCTTTATTGGTTGTTCGTGGATTCTATTATTAAGAAGTCTTTCATTGGTTGTTTGCGGATTCCATTATCAAGAAGTTTATCCATAACTTCTTGTACCAATTTCTCCTGATACATTATTAATTCTCCTAGTATAAATCTACTTGTTGTACTTGTTGTTAATAGATCAATAAAAATATTATTTCGATAGATAACTCTTCTATAAAATTCATTAATATTCGAGCTCATTAGTGTACCCATCTATTTGAATAATAGATCTCAATTTGAGAGGAAGATTCCTAAATCAATAAATTAGTTGAAATTAGAATCAATCTAAAAAATGATATTTCTATATCGGTTATGTCTCAAATCAATCTAGAGAGTTAGACTTCGCTTCAACTAATTTAGAAAGTCTTTTTCTTTTTCAAAGATGATAATCTAAAATTGATATTGATGTATTGTACATTTCAACCTTTAAAATTGGAATTTTAACTTCTTGCATGTATATTTTTGCATAGATTTTATTGTTTTTTTTATCTTTTGATATTTTTTGAAAGCTAATTCTATTTTGTAATATTTTACACTTTATTAGAATATTCTCATGAATATAAAAAGAATTATTTAATGCAACATTTAATGTACCTTAATGATCAAAACTAACAAATAAGGAAAAAATTCTCAACCACTCTATTCTACATTTTCTATAAAAGTATCAAGAGTCAACAAGTTATATACATTGAAAGCACTATATTTATTAAATCATATTTATTTGTACTTATTTGAAACATTCTTTGTATTTCTTGTATATATTTAAGCACCGTTAAACTATCATTTATTGTACTTGAACCTTATGAGTAGATGGTCAAGGGTTACATTTTGTTATGAACTCTGAAGTTTGGTGAGTCTGAATAAATTTACTGAGAGAATAGTTGAAATTTATGCTTGGAGAGACATGTATAAAGAAACTAGGGTTAATTTTCTAAAAGAGCAAGGTGTTAAAGAATGCTCGTAAAATAAGAGCCTAATTTTATATTGTGACAAACGAGATGAAAAAATGAAAAAATAAAAAAGTTAAAGAAATTTTGAATTATTTAAATGAAAAGAGTGAAAAAGATAATAAGATTAGATGATATTTAAATCTTAGTAATGTGAGAAAATTTAAATATAACTATATATTTTTGCTATTTTAGACACTTTATATTCTCCTCTCACTTTTGTTGCCTAGTTGAAAAAAAAAAAAAGAAGGGCGATGATAAACATATACTTCAAAATGGGTGGATTAGGTAAAAAGATAAGAGAGATACGGCAAAAAAATATAAAAAATAGAGTTAAAAATGACTAAATATAATAATAAGTGATGCGATAGAAAATGAAATAAAAATAAAATGAAAGAAAATAAAGATATCAAGTGAACCTAGTTTAATCTCAACCTTTTACAACTTACTAAAAAATGATTGCGGTGAAAATCTCAACTCAAATTAATCCAAGTCAAGTAGAGGTTGGGTTAGTTAGCCAAAATTAAAAAAATATAATATAATCAATGACCGATAAACAAACTAATTAACTAAATAAGTAAATAAAAATATAAATAAGTTTAATTTTTATGCATTGATAGTGTAAAAAAAATACTATAAACAATTAGAAATAAGTGATGATAAGACTTTTAAAGTAATTAAATATGTTAACAGGATGTGGTAAATATGAGTAGCAGTCTTTTAATATCCATCTTGTTGAATAAATATTTGTCTCATGTCCATCCCATATATGCATTGGTAATCGTAAATATTTATTAAAAAAATGCAATAGTTTAAAAAAAATTTAACTATAATGTTTAATTATTCTGACAGTATTTTTTTTAAATAGTTTAAATGTCACAAAAATAAAATTATATAAATATTTTATATAATTACTCTACACAATTATACTTATTAAAATACTTAAATTTAAAAACTAAACGGACAATAAGTATATGCAAGTATCCATTAAGTTATCCTTTTTCTGTTTGTGATTTTTTTTCTTGAATAATCAACCTATTTCTCAAGTAGAGTCTCGTGAAATCTTCCTCTTTGCCCTTAATTATATCAAAAAATGATTTGTAAACTTTATTATGACCATTCTTTATTGGTTGTTCGTGGATTCTATTATTAAGAAGTCTCTCATTGGTTGTTTGTGGATTCCATTATCAAGATGTGTATCTGTAACTTCTTGTACCAATTTCTTCTTATACATTACTAATTCTCTTGGCATAGATTTACTTGTTAATAAATCAATAAAAATATTATTTCCATAGATAACTCTTCTATAGAATTTATTAATATTCGAGCTCATTAGTGTACCCATCTATTTGAATAATAGATCTCAATTTGAGAGGAAGATTCCTAAATCAATAAATTTTTTATACATATAAGTGTACAAATTCTTTATACTGTTTAAGCATACACTATATATTTTATATAAATAATATTTAAACAAGAATATACTGTCACATTGACAAAAATATTATTTTTTTAGCACAAATTAAATATTTTCTATAAATTATTATCACGAGTTAAATAAATATAATAATAAAACAATTTTATACTAATTAAAAATATAATTTAATTAAAATTTTTATATTTCTTCTATTATTTCTTTTTTTAACATAAAACTAAATATTATTATTAATTTTTTATGTTATAATTTTTTTAAGAAACTAAAAGAGAGGGATTTTCTACCCTCATTTTATGCTAATCTGGATAAATTTGTTTTTCTTGTGAGTCCATTCTTATTAGTCCTAAAAATCAAACAATAAAATATAAATATATCTACATATCTTTTTTTTTTTCATTTTTCTATTTACCCCCAAAACAATTAATGGGTAAGTGATAAATAATATGATCCTTATTGTCAATTTTAAAAAAATAAACTAAGTTTAAACATAAAACATAATGACTTTATACATTCCTTTTTGGGTTATATGATAAGTTTAATTAAAACAAAAAACTCTTTGAAGTATTTACATAATTGTTTAAATATTTACAAGATATGTTGATTGTTAGATATAATTTGTAAGTTAATCTTTATCAATAATCAAAAAATAAAATTATATTTAAAAGAAAAAAGAAGTGTGTGTATAATTCACGGTTGAAAAGCCATTGTGCACAGAGGAGTAGAAGTACTTTCCTTTGATCACTTCATTCATACTTTCCTGAATTCAGTAGCCAAAACCACTGTCAATATCTTTGCTATGTGTCAATGTCGTATTCAGTTCAGTAACATTCACAAGCCTAGCCCAAACTATGATCAATGATCCTTCACACTGTTCAAAACACTTCGAAGCAAACAGAAGAACGGTGTCACATCAAATTTCACTTCGTATATGGTAAAGAAATAAATTATTACACGCTCACGTGAATCTATTGTCGGAGAACAAATGTGCACCATTATATGTAAATAAATTATCAATTATCCTATTTTAGAAATTTTACCAATTAAATTAACAATCTTAATCGGTGAACTCAGACATAACTGGAAAATCTTTACAAGTACATATGATTGATCGCATGATTTTTTTTAATCTTTTATATTCGAAAATAATAGTTAGGCGGGCAAACATGATATTACTTTTTCAAGAATAGTATTGTGAGAGATGTTATAAATAAAATATTACTTTTGGAAATATTTTAAAATATATTTGATTAAATTTTAATATTTTTATAAATATTTTTAAAATTAAAAATAATTAAAATAAAAATAAGAATCAAAATGAAAAATATATTTAAGTTAACATTAACTTTTCACATTTTACGTGAATATAATTCTTTTATCCCTCACCGTAGAAATAAAAATGAAGTAGAATTATTAATTTTTTAATATTAATGGACAATATATACTCAATACATATGTATTGTTTATATATATTTTTATTTATAAGATTAAATTTTAAATTTTTATTCAAAAAAAATAATTTTTTATTTGAATAAATAAATAAGAATATTAATATTATCTTTTCTAACACATTTTTATTATAAAAAATAGACTATATAATAATAATATAAAATAATTTTATATTATTATTTAATAAAAAATTATTATATATAATAAATTTGTTAATATTTTATAATTTATGATTGAATGATAATATTAATTCATAATTATCAAAATTTTGTTATTAATTAAAATTTATTAAAACTTATGATTGTATGAGTTTTATTATCTATCTAAAAAAAATAGTATTAATATTACTTTTTCAATTATTAATATTTATCAAGAAATTTAACTCACTACTTTTAATGAAATTAATATTTTTTTAATCTACTAGTGTTGAATCCAATACCAATGCTTGGTTAAACATTATGTAATAGGAGTTTGTTTTGTCATATCTTATTTTTCTTTTTAAGTTCCATAAGAGTACTCTCTTTAAAAGATATTAATTAGCTACGTACTAAATGAATGATAACTGAGATCCTTTGAAAAAGAAAAGTCAGAGCATTTATTATGTTTATTTTACTCATGTGATTAAGGTAAGCTAATTTTATTTAATTACTTTCCTCCTTAAGCTTAAATTCATCAACCCAGTAAATTCCCCTCACCTATTTATTATAACAAAATCCAAACGCATCGCTACCATTGAAGAGCATCTTAGATCATTGTTTATTCCTCGTGATAGAATCTAGCTAGATGGATGGGGCCCAATCAATAATGAAATTAGTTTATAATAGTACTAATTTCCTCAATAACAATGTCCTTCGTTCTTGTTCACTCTGGTGTTTTGCTGAGTGATTTTACTGATTAGGTAATTATTAAGATGTGCCTACATATCATAATCTTATAGGAAGATTATGAACAAATTTCTCTCTCTTGTTCCCCTAAATTCAAGGTACTGCAAAAAATTTCACTTGTTTCATGGCTAGATTCTAATGGGCCCCCAACTATGACATCCTAACCAAAATTAATGGACAATATTTTTGTTTACTTCTTTGCACGTAACCCTATCTACCAAAAAAACGTGACAATTATTTAACAACGAAGCTTCACTCTTCCTTATCTCTATCTCTTCTGTCATTTTTTTTTTCTCTAACAAGAAATTACATTAGATATACCTAATCCTTGACTAATCTATTGATGAGAAGGTGCCATTTGACGATTCTTGATTACAGCTTAATTATATTAGCTAGATAATAAAGTACTGCATCATAATAATTCGCCAAGGAAAACAAATACTTGGATACTCCAGGTGTTTATACTTTAAAAAAATAGAAAGACATGAAAAATAATTGATTGGTATAATTAATAATATGGTATACCGAGAAGAGAAAAAAAAAGTGGATGAAGTGTTTGTATTATTTAGATATTAAAAAATAAGACATTTATCTTGTTTAATCTGCTAAAAATGTCAGCAAAAACTTTTTTTTAACATTTTTTTCTTGTTTAATTTGTCTAAAAATGTGTGCACAGATTTTTTTGTTTAACATTTTTTTTATAGACCACGAGTACCTTTTATGGGATGTAATTATGTTGAAGTAGAATAAAGACTTATACTACTAGAAAATTTAAAATTTGTTACAAAATAATTTTGTGGCTAATTTTAAAATTAATAGTTATTTTGTAGCTAATTTCTAATAAAAATAATTAGCTACAAAATTACTACAATATTGAATGGTAGCATGAAATAAGTAGTAAATTAGCTAGGAAAATAATCTTAGTTAATTTGTAGTAAATTTTTTAAAATTTGTAGTTATTTCCTAGTTAATTTGTAGTAATAAGAAGTATAAATGAATATAATTTCAATTTAATTAGAAAAAATAATTTTTTAGTTAATTAATAGTTAATTAGCTAGGATTTAGCTACTAATTTAAATGGTAGCTAAAATTAGTAGCAAAATCAAAAAATTCTTGTAGTTACTTAAGTAACATTTTTATATATATATATATATATATATATATATATATATATATATATATATATATATATATATATTAAAAAAATGATATATTTAGTAGTGTAAACTTTTTCATAAGTATTTATTGAAGAAAAAAATAAAAAATAAACTAAATTTCTTTATAAACAAAAATCATTTACATGTAAGTTAATTTGTAAACTTTTTCCCATATTAATTTATTTAAAATTAGTTTTTAATTTATAAAGAAATTATTTTATTTTAAAAAAAATTCCTCTTATAAGTATTTATAAAAAAGTTGATTAAACATATAATAAGATCACAGTTAAGTATATATGTTCACCATTATTTCCATTAATGGAAAATAAATTTAACGTCAAGGAATAAGAAAGTTGCACTGTACTGCTCAAAGTCCAACGACAGATAGCAGCCATATAATTTTTTTTGGTTCAACTAATGTATCCTACTTCTGATTAACATAAAATATATTAAGTTGTTTGCATAATTAGGTTGGTTGTGTGCATCTAAGAGTTGTACATTTATCTTCACTCAATTTAAAATTGGAGAGGTAGAATCTACGTTAATCTAATTTCAAAACATCATTTATAATAAAATGAATAAATAATATGTACTATCGTCTATAGACTATCATAATAAATTTATTAACCTTTAAATAATTACTTTAAAAATTAAACTAAAATTAATTGACAATATTTTATACTGACGATACATATTTATTATACTCTAATAAATTGCTACTTTGTTACCTTGCTAGGAGATTGAAGTTCGCGTATTTAAAAACTGTCTTATTTGAATAATTTTTTTTAAATATTTATAGGAAAAAAATAGGAATGTTCAAGGAATCAGTTGAGATAGTTTATCCGCCTCTCTGCCTAATCCAAAATTTTGGTAGGATAAATTTTGCGAGTTCAAACTTGACTTTATTAGGACCTATCAATATATGAGATAAGATTAATCAATTTGATTTCTAAACATAATATATTAATATTAACATTATATATAGTTAATTTATAGAATTAAAAAGTATACAACTACAATTAAGGTATATATTACAATGAACTAAATAATATCAATATAATATCGTATTAGACAAACATTATTTATTAGATCAAAAAATTGTATTATCTGTACATTATTTTTTAAATTGTATTAACTCAAAGTATAATATTAATTTGTTCTCAAAATGGATAGGGTTTAATTTCTTAAACATGAGCCTGTCAAAAATCCTTTCAAGCAAAGTTGAGTTATTGAAATGAAATGAGTCATGAACACTTCAATAAACAAGTAGAATACATTGAGTGTCTCTCTAAGTTAAAATTAATTTATAAACTTAAGTTTTACAAAAATTCTTTTCATTTAATTTTTTCAAAAATTAAAAATACATAAACTAATTTTAACTTATAAAAATATTTAATATTTTTTTAATTTTCTTATTCTATAAATACTTAATTATAAAGAAGTTTATTCAAACAAAATTAACCGGTAAAGACTAATTTGTTATATAATTGATATCCAGATTTTAAAAAATAGTGAACACAATTTTAATTATAATGTAAAAGTTTTTGAACTTCCCCATCTGCAATTATAACCATATTAACCGCATTTTTCTACCATTTCTCATAACATCAAAGATCTAAAAATTTTGACCATAATTGCAATTTAAAACCTCACCCTTTGGTGAGATACCTATGCTTTTAATATCAAATTAACACCCATTATGAGTTTGGTGGATAAAATTGTATTTACAATATATAAAATTTTGATGGTGGACTTTGGAATAGTAATAGAACCAGAAGGGATCTACTAGTTGAGGGGACGCTAAAACAGTACCTTACCTCGTCCTAAATGAAGATCTGAGTTTTGTGGCTGTGAATTATAGTCAACCATGGCATTCACTTTGCCAGCAAAGGTAGGCCACATGACTCCAATTGGGGGAAAACATAAAAGCTTTATGCCTATGATCCTCTACCCAAAGGTCCCATACTTGTACCCACAATTTAATGAGACTTTGAACCCAAACACTTTGTTTCAACCAGTAAGGAACTATTTTGTGGACACCAAGACAATCATTGTAATAACACATATCATAAATTTTAATTATCCTTGTGAATAGATTGCTTTATGAGCCAAAGTAATGTGCAACATCAATGCATGTAACAGTTTTTGGTACTTCCAAGTTACGTAATCATGCTATAACTGCTATTTTAATCAAATCAGCCAGGACCCTTATACTAAAATTTTTTTATTTTTTTTATTTTTATATATAAATAAATCTAAGAGGAAAAAAATATAGCTGTCATTGGGTAGAACTGTAGAAGGTTCATTCATCATGGCCACGCAAAAAGAATCCAAAGAAAATAAAATGAATCAGGCTCCTCTAAGTGGTGTAACCATGTTCTTAAGATATATACAGTGGAAGGATGAAGCTAGTATATGAATTTGTCTGAGAATTCAATGCAATATAAAAACTAGGGTATGATCACATTAAGAGATTTGTTGTAAGAATTCTTTAATTCTTCGATTTAGATTTGAAAAGGGGCACATGAACTCTGGAATCTCGGTATGAAGAGCATACAAATTTGAATTCTGTGCTATATATCCACTTATTTTGTAACATCCAATAGTATTATTAACTATGTATAGAGACTCTCTAAAAAAATTTGATTACTAAATTTTTACTTAATTAGTTCAATTTTGGTCTAACATTTTAACATAATTTATCATTTTATGTGAGTGTGCACGTATCATTAATGAATGTAATACATTAATATTAATTTTTTTAAGAATTAAATATATTTTTGGGTAAAAAAATATAACCTTTTATTAGAATTAGTCCATTTTTATTTTTTACACAGTACTCGTATTTAACAAAAAAAATGTGCGTCGTTAGTCGCTGATTAAGGTACTTTTAAGAACTAAAAATAAATTGTTTCAGAAAATTCATGATTTTATAACAAAATATCTTTAAACTAAAATTTCAATACGTAAATTTATGTAACAATAGAAAATTAAATTGAATATTTTTCTATATTTTATAGAAAAATATGTTTTAATTTTTATTTCCCAATTTAAAAGTATTTTTTTCCAATTCTTTCCACTACTCTAAACAAAAAAATATTTTTCTAAAGTATTTGTTTATTTATTTTATCATTTTTTAACATAAAATATTAACACTATAATTTTTAATGTACAAAATTTTAAACAATGTTAAAATTTTAAATTAAACTAAAGGAATTTCTTTTCATATTTTTGTAAGTTCATTATTTCTGACCAATTTTTAAAAAAAAGGTAAAAAAAAGTTAAATAAGAAATATAAAAGTTCATAATTTTGAAGACAAAAAAAACTTAATCTATAATTATAAAATATTTTAAATAATGGTAAAAAAATTAATTGAAGATTTTTTTTTTCTATATTTTTATACTATATATATATATATATATATATATATATATATATATATATATATATATATATTTGTTTTACCATTCAATTTAAAAACTAATTATTTGTTCCCAATGTTTTCAAATACTCTAAAGAATTTTTTATTTTTATTGTATTTGAACACACTTTTAATTTTTTAAAATACTAAAATTTAAATGATGTTAAAAAAAGTCAATTTAAAGAGTTTTTATTTATGTATTTTATTATAATTTTTTTGAATAATTAAAAAGTAAAAATTAACTTAAATAAGAAAAACAAATTATAAAAGAAAGAGGGGTAATGCATGAAGAATTCCTAAAAATGGGCACAAAGGGGATTAGACATTCTATTTTGCAAAGTTTATAGATACTGAAATTGACGTTATGGAGCTCCCTACTTATCAAATAAAAGAGCCATAATGGTAAAATTTCGTTGGATTTTAAAAAAAAAAATTATATCTAATTACTTGATTTTATAGCTTCCAATTCAATTTTTTTATATAATCTTTAATCTTATAGACTATGCACTAGTGTAAGACTAATATCTTTTTAATGATAAATGTTTTTTCTTCGAACTGTTGGTCGAATTATTTTTACAGAATAATTATACATAATAACTATTCTGAGTGTTGAAAGAATTCGTGTGCAATAGATTACACAGAATATGATAATAATTTTTACTTTGAAGATTATTGGATAGATTGATTTGAAGGATATATACTTACTCCTAATTAATTTTTAGTTTTTGAATAACGACTTAGCAATTGCATGAGTTGATAGGAGGCTTCTTTTGGATTGGACATAATATACAATGTTCAAGGTAGGTAGAACTGTAGAAGCACAAGGCATGACTGTGTCCTCTTGATCACTTTGCTGTGAGTGGGGGGTACATGTTTGTGATATGGCCTCTTGAATTAGAGCTACTCACTTTTTCCCTATACCATCAAGTCTACTTGCAACTTCACCATATCAATCCAGCATCATATATATATAAAGCAATTTTGCCCTCACCACCTTATTTTGCTCACTAGAGAGGCTAGAGGCAAACAATGTAATAGCTTGATCTCTTTTGTAAATCTCAATTAACCTGTCTATAACCACAATTTTGTTTTGTGGTGAATTCAAAGTATTTCTAGAATAGGAGTTAAAAACTAATCCTTCCATATATTAAGATTTATTTAAAAAGATGATCTTTTTCAATTAAATATTTTTTATATATATAAATTTAGAAATCGAATTTCTGATCACGTACTTAAATAGTAAGATTATCAATAAATCATGCTAGATAAATTTGAAACCTTTGATTATCTCTAAACATGCACTACTTCCAACATATTAAGAGACCACATGCCTCATGCGTTATTTTCCTGTTTCATCTATACATCACATCTTCAATATTAGTAAATTTGTACATGACTATTTATAGGTTTGAAATAGGCAGGGTACGTGGTTGAAAGTTGTAGCTAGCTAGTTGCTAACTGAAAAGACTGGTTCAGTGTAACAAAAAATATACTTCAATGTTTGTAACTCAATTTTCTTCATCTTGGTCCTACTGCTATAATGCTATTTTACGCAGAGGACATTCTAATATTTCAACAGCATCTTAGCTCTGTTCTATTATTACCAAGCTTAAGGCACAATTTTGCATTAAGAATTTTGGTTTTCCCATTTCCACCATTAATTTCTTGGTGTACAAAATAGAGAAGAATGATCAAGGTTTCTTCCTTCGTAAGCAAAATTATATTCAGAACATTCTAAAAAATAATTGTTATAAGGTGTGACCTATTAAAACACTCCTAAACACAAGTGGAGATAAATTGGCACCCATAAGCTATTAGATAAAATTTAAACGTAGTTTTTTATACGTGTTTTTTTTATGTTCTTGTTTCATCAAAACTAAAGTTTCATTTAAATAATTTATATTGATATTTAATATAAATCTTGTTGTGTAAATTGTTGAGATGAAATTTTAATTCTAATTAAAAAATAACCACCAAAAGGATACAAGTTTCTGTTTATAAGTTTTTGTCCTAAGTTATACTCTTACTTGCAATGTTCACCATATGAAGAAAGTCTACTTGCAATTTAAGTTATACTCTCACTTGCTGGTCACTTTTTCCTCTATACCATCAAGTCTACTTGCAATGTTCACCACAAGAATCCAGCATCATATACAAAGCGAGTTAGCCCTCAGCACCTTATTTTGTTAAAGAGTAACACTATATCCTCTTACAATTTTTTTCAATATGAAGAAAGTATTAAATGAAAAATAAATACATTTAATATTTTGGAAACTTTAAAAGCATTCAATACTTTTTTTTACCAAGTAGGCAAATTAGCAGGAAGATTTTGTAGAAGAATTTAGAATTATTCTTTGTGCATTAGAGAGGCCAGAGGCAAACAGTGCATTAGCATGCTCTCTTTCTACAAACCTCAGCTATCCTGTCTATAATCACAATTTGGAACTATTAGTGAATATTCAATGTTTAATGTGGCCTAACTTTTGTTTTAAACATGCTGGAATTAATATGTCGGCCAGATAATAATGCTTTTATAAGGTTTGAATTTGAAACCTTTGACTATCCCCAAACATGCATTTAAACCTGCAGTACTAACTGTCATCACTTTAGTTTTCTATGTATTTATTTTTCTTTCATGGCCACATGCAATGAACTTCCTGGTTCACCTATGGCTCACCTGTGCAGTAGGAGACGACATGCATGAAATTCCAGTTTCACCTATGCCTCACAATTCACATTTTCAATGTTTGCAAATTTGTACATAGCTATTTATAGGGTTAAAATAGGTTGTGTCCGTGGTTGAAAGTTACAAGCTAGATGCTACTTGCAAAGACTGGTCCAAGTGAGAAACTTCAATCTTTGTTTATCAATTTCCATCATCTTGGTCCTATACCTATAATGCTACTTTATGCAGAGGACGTTCTAATATTTTAACAGTATATTAGCTCAGTTCTATTATACCAAGCTTAAGGCAGAATTTTGCATTAAGGATTTTGGTTTTCCAATTTCCACCATTAGTTTCTTGGAGTAGAAAAAATAGAGAAAAATGTTTTCTGGTTTCTTCCTTCATCAGCAAAAATCTATTCAGAACATTCTCAAAAATAATTTTTACAGCTACAAATTTAAAGTTTTAGTAAGTTAATATGTCTGAGATGGACCATTGATTGAGATTGGATTCTAATGGATGGGCTTTAGGGCAGATTGTGATCCGAGATTCTCTAACAAGGCCAATGCACCGTAAAAAAATAAATGGAATGGATGCATACCAACATCATGACGTTCAAGTCAATATATATATAATGTTAACCTACCTAGTGATATTGAGTCTGAGATGGGATGAATTTCTTGGCACAGGGCCTAAGTCTCTGGTGGACAATAAAACTCTATCTTAATATAGTATAGAGTAACTCTACTTCATCCTAATGGTGATCTATTGTTTAGGAGTGTATATTAAGAGTCTTGTATATGGTGTTAACCTTTGTGACTTGGGTTAGTCTATTCTGGGCCAAAGTGGACTATTATATGGATTGGACCTCAAGTTAAGTCAGAAACAAATACTCTTTCTATAATACCTTTGTTTTTACTCTCCAACACCCATCATTTTCAATCTATGAAAAGATTAAGAAATCATTTGGTACCTGAAAGGGACTCGGTATAGCATGGTTCTGTTGTTGATCATTGGATTGTTTAGAAGCATAAACTAATTCTGATTGGGAGAGGTGCATTGATACTAGACGTTCTTTCATTGGATTTTATTTCTTTCATTTCCTTGTGTTTCAAAAAGCAACCAACCGACAATCTCAGGATCCAGTGACGTGGCCAAATTTAAGCATTGGAATCCACTATAGTAGAATCACATAATGGATTTGCTTGTCTTCTCCATGATCTGTGTCTTCCTTTTACTTCAACTCTTTTCTATTGTGGTAATCAAAATACTATTATCATGACTTAGAACCAATTAAGCACATTGAAATAGACTTGCACTTTCAAAACAATATGTGGTTCCAGATTAGGTAATTTATTCAGCACACTACTAGCCAACATTAGCTAGCTAATGTCTTAACAAAGAGTCACTCCTTAAAATTTCATCAAATTCAGAACCAATCTCGGTGCCCTTTCAAAGACAACACAGATTGAGGGAGGATGCAACATAATATCTTTTGATGTTATCCAACCTACTTCATGTGTATCTAGTCTAGTTTATCCACATCTAGTTAGTTTATGTTCAAACATATAGTTTATCCTCCTTAGTGTCTGATATATGTTGGATATGTAGTCGAGTTTAATCTGGAGGCCCATGCCCAATGACTTAAATAGGGAAAGGCCTGCATCTAATATAGACTGATATATGTCAAATAGTTGTGTCTTAAAACTAAAGGCTTAAGCTATTGGCATGGTGGTAAATGCCCTTGGTCATATCAATTTCAATAGTAAAATATTCTTTTGCATTAGGTTGAGAATCTACGTTGACTTCGAATATAACCAAAATAGAGTTTACAAAAATTTGAACAATTTGTATCTCATAACTTAAGCTAACTTTTAGAATTGAGTTAAACCCAATCCAAACTCAAGACAATCCATATTTCAACATGCACAAGAGAGAGATCATACAGATGTTCTTACAGAAAAGCAAACAACTCTTATCATAAGCATAGATTAAAACATATTACAACTTATAAGTTTTATTTCACAATATTTTGCAATATTCAGATGAGTCCGTATGGTTACAAATATTCACGGACATTGTAATAATTCATAAAGCAAGGCAATAAATAAACACACCCTAAAATAGAAGAAACAAAAAAAGAAAAAGAGCATTGGAATCCAAGGAGTTTCAATAAGAAAAACATCCACCTCCTTCTGGATCCTGAAACCCAATGTTCTCAATGGCACCAACCGTCTTGAACATCCTTCTCTTGTGAATCTCTTCTATAAGTGATCGTTGCAGTTGCTGTCTCCTCACATCCACAAAGGAACGAATCCTGGTTAGCCTGTGGATTCTGTCATACCTGTGAGAATCCATTCTCATGTTGCAAAACTGTTTGGTGAAATCAGCATCCATCACCTCTTCTCGAGGACAGAACCTTGTGCACTTTTCGTTGCCTTTTGGGGTGTAGCAAAGGGGTTCTGCTCCTACCATTAGAGTTGGATCATGTTCATCTTCATTGCTGGGGTCGTAGCAATGGAAATTGAAACACTTGAAGGAGTTCATTGAGCTTTGAGAGCTTGCATCATCACTCATAAATGGTTCATCTGCAAAATTGTTCAATGGTTATGTTGAAATCTAATACTTTAACTCCACTGAAAATAATACTAGTAGCTGCTTTTGTCCTTGAAAGTTGAAACTGACACCATTAGTCAATTGCTGTTATTAAAAATTATAAATGTAATTGTTAATTTTGATAATCATTAGTTAATTTAGTTTCTAATATTATGAAAAACATTTTTTCTATTCATAAGTTATTTTAGTCTCTAACCCACACTAATGTTACAGGGGATTAAATTGATAGATTTTCAAGCCAAAAAATACATTCACAGAAGAGTTCTAAAGTTCAAAACAAACTTAAAAAATCCTAATAAGCTTTTATTATGCATCAACACTAACTTGGTGTGCAAGAATTGATACTACTACTTAATGAGTGTCTCAAAGAAATTATTTCAATCAAATGGTTCACAACCTCCTTAAACACTAAATCTTAAAAGTGAAGATGATTACTCAGTCAAACGGCCTACGGCCCTTCAAGCGTTAAACTTAAAAAGAGGTAGGCCATTACTAAGTTTGACAGGACTATATTAGCTAGCCGTGTGAATTTTAGGGATCAAAGATGTTTTTATATGTTAAGGACTAAATTAATTCTTAATTTCAATTTCAAGAATCAAAATGGTGTTTCACTCTTTGTATAAGATAAACTTATTAAACAACATTTCAACTTCTAAAGAATCAAAGCTAAAAAGTTATTTGCATTATAAGTTGAAGGAAAGGTAGTACCTTGAGGCCAATCTTGAGCAAAGGGGTAATGGCTCCCACGAATGTGGGAATTATTCTTGTAGGAAGAACCAAACACTGGAAGAGATCCATGAGAGGAAGAACGAGAAGATGGTGAGAAGAAAGGGTGGTTGTTACTCATATCATACTCTTCTTCATAGTTATAACTATGTTGTCTTTGATACTTAGAAGTGCCCCACTCCCTCCATGTTGGAACTAAAGCTGATATCTCCTCCTCAATCATTTCAGCAATCTCCAATGGTTCCAAATAACTAATCTCCAGTTCTTTAACCATCTCCATTGCCACATCAATGGCAGTGTCATTTATGGTGTCAAATGGAAAGAATATATTTCTCTTTTCCCCTGCATTCAAAATACAATTTTGAAGCAACTTACATAAGAGGAGAGTCAATATCATATTCTATTATTAGCTAAATTTTATAAAAAATTACAAAATTTTGAATGAAACTTGTAAAATAAAAAATGAAATTTATAAAATTTTATGATTTTTAATAAATTTAACTAATAATAAAGAGTGTATTAAAAAGAATATGTTGTTAACATTCGTGACTCGCTTTATGTACCACAGAATGATTGTATTTTGTGATGAAATTATATGAGCATACCATTTTTGTTAGAAATCTGTACTTTAAGGAAAACTGTGTCATCCTCCTCATTGATTGATCCAGTGATTGTCATGTGTGTGTCCTTTGTTTGGTCACTCATTAGGGGTAGCTCTTTGGCAAGTGATGCAGTGAAATTGAGTGTGGGGGTTTGTTTTCTGGGTAATGTTGGGCTAAGCAGTGGAGAGTCTAGTTGGTCCGTGGCTAAAAATGGATCCAACAAGAGCTCCTTTGCTGGCAACCTCTCTGAGACATTTGCCAAACATTTTCCCACAAACCTCTGGGCTTCCAAGTCATGGATTCTGTAAAAGGCATCTGGCAGCTTCCCCTGTTCAATCAAATCAGTCAAATATGTTAAAATAATTTTTTTATTGGGAAAATATTTCATTATTTGTTCTGAAAATTTGATCTTTAACTGTCATACGATTCATGTAACCGGTCTCAACTTCCAAAACAAGATTCTTTTTATGGTTGTATTTTGATTAGTAGTGAAAGGACGTGACTTTTGTTTGGGGTTATTCAATTTTATTACAAATGTACTTCTAAGTTAAAAGTTTTCTAACCTAAATTACTTCACTTTAAACTATTAACTAAAATTAATTTATAAAGTTCATAAAAGTTGATCCTAACTTGGGTGAAATGGAATCTTTAATCTGACCCTAACAAGGAAAGAAAAGAAAAAGGTAAAGTTTGTTGAATTAAGCTTACCGAAGTAACTTTCCTGTATATCTGAGCAGGGTTGGAGCACTCACTGTATGGGAACTCAGAAGTAAAAATTTCTATCATACACATTCCAAAGGAGTATATGTCTACCAGCTCATTGTATTCCTCTTCATACAATTCTGGTGCCATAAATTCTGGGGTACCTGATGGTTCACCCAAACAAAAAATTGAGTTTTGTGGAAACATGGTTTAGCTTAGAATACCAATCACTCATAATTGAAATACCAAGTAAAAGAACAAGAGGAATTGCCTATGACACTGTGTGCATGTTGGGAGCCACGGAGAATGGCTGCAAGGCCCAAATCACCAATCTTGACCTGGCCCAAATGGCCATTGATGAAGATATTGTCACACTTGAGGTCTCTGTGTATCACAGGAGGATCATGACTGTGCAAATACTCCAAACCACTTAGAATCTGGCGTGCCCAGTTCTTCACTGCTCTGATATCTACTCGCTGGTACTTCTTTCTATACCTACATTACATGAGTACAACATTTCAACCATTTCAAAATTCAAGATGGATTAGAAGGAACTAGATTCTTGTAGTCAAATTTGAACACATTCACACAGTCATGATATTTGTAACAATCGAAAGATCAGAAAGATTAAATTTTAAATGTGTGTTTTAATCTGATTTACTGAGATAAAATATAAAATTGTCCAATGTGTGAAAAATTAAATAAACAAAATCTAAATCTAAAATTAAAATAAAAAACAAGATTTAGATACAGTTTCTTAAATGATTTAACGGTATTTTATAATTAGAATTAGTGTTGTTTCTGGATAAAATTTCAATTCTAATTAGAAAATAACAAAACAAAATACTTAATAAAGTGGATATAACTTTTCTCTTTAAAACAAAGTCTAAGTTGAAGTTATATTAATAGTATTAACTTGAACACTTGATTGGTGTATCTACAAACACTATGTTCGTGTAGGAATTGCTCATTAAGTGAAGGGGTTCAAAGATATAAACGTATAATAAGTAATGTTGGATCATATTACTCTCTTAGGGTGCCAGAGGTGAACAATTCGGTGATGAAGTTGAAGGTTCTACAATTGACATCAATCCAAGAATCATGGAAGGTCATGATAGAGCCATGTTCCAAGTTCTTGAGGAGATGAACCTCTGAATAAAGACGCTGAAGTAGATCTGGTGAATGAAAGACATCACCAAGCGTGACTTGGTTCCAAGCAACCTCCATTCCTAGGACCTCATCAAATGCCCTATAAACCACCTTCACTGCTCCTTTTCCTAGAATGTCCCTGAACTACAAGCACCAAAAATCACACAACAATTAAGGTTAGTTAATAATTTAATACTAACACCAACTAGGCAACTAGATTAGGTTGCCATAAAGAAAATCAGATTAATCTACATGTACCACTAGTTTTTATTAGTAGTCAAACTTAACTGTGGATGTAACATAGTTTGGCCATTCAATTTGGCTCTTTAAAAAGTGGCCCTTGGGTGTACTAGGAGTTAATATTGTTTAAGGTGGTGCGTCACGACAATAAACCCAGGACTTGGTGAAGGACAAAACAAAACATACGGTGGTGCTTAATTAATTATAAATTTATAGTAAATTGACTTAATCATAAGTCGGCAACTGAAAATTTAATAAGATAAGAAAAGTCGTTCCCTTTTCTAAGCAAAGGATAATTAAGTTAAACATTACATAGATCCACAAAATTGGCCAATAACAAAAAGTAGGTAGATCATAGAGAGTAAAACCAATTTTCATGGGCAGACTACAAATTAAAATAAACGGAGTAAAATATTAATATAATTCGTAGAAATTGGTATCACGGGTCAATTTAATTTTGGTGATAATAAAAAGGCAAAATGAACCGCTGCCTTAATAATTATCAATCAAAATTGTTTTCTAAAATTGGCATTTAAGATTATTAAATCAATCTAATACCTAATTTTGACAACTACCGTTCATTTAATCTATGAATTTGACAACTATGACATAGTTTGACTTTTGAAAGTAGAGACAAATTGAATTAATGGTACACCCTAAAATTGGATATTGAAATTACTAATAGTTATCCATTTCAATTACTAATAGTTATCCATTTCAATTACTAAAAATTCATTTCATAATTTCAATAATTTACTCTGTGATTATAATTTTAAACAGCATCCCCAACTTAAAGAAACACTTCAGTTTATCAATCAGTTTCAATTTTCAATCAAGTTTAACAAATAAGAACAATCTTTTATCAATCTATCAATTCACATCCTTTCAACTTGATCACCTTAATTAATGAGAAACATCAAGATCCATTCACAAATCAGGAAGATGAAAATCAATGAGAAACATTTACAATCAATTTGATTTTTAAAATTAGTATTATTGAGCAATTTGATCCCTAACATTAAACAAATCAATCTAATCCCTAGATTTGACAACTATTGGTAATTTCATCCGTAGATTTCACAACTATCAGTTAATTTGAAGGCGGAGACAAATTGAATGATGCACACTAAAGCAGGAGATTAAAATGGCTAATAATTATCAATTTTAATGACTAAAATTTCTTTTTTATAATTTCAAATCAAGACTCAACTTTGGTGATATAATTTCAAAGCCAAACATGAACGTATATTCAAGTTTAACACAAAAGAACACCTTCATCAATGTATTAATTCACATACTCCTCCAACTTAATAATCACCATATTATGAAATTAGATCAATTAGTGAGAAAATTGATGAACCATTATGAAGATGAAATTAAAATCAATGAGAAACACTTACACGTCCATATCGACCAGATGGGTCGGTTTCAACATATCCAAGCTGAGCTTTGCCTCCTAATCTCCCCTTGTACATGGCTGGATCGATGGATCACTCACCACAATTCTGACTTAACCGGCACGTGTGTATTATACACTTACAACTACTATTGGAAATTTAGCAACAAATTAAATACTATGTAATTATGTGACTCAACTGAAGGTGTACGTGTGCTAGATGATCCGAGGCTTCCATTCGTGGTTCTCGTAGGAAAATACACCAAACAATTGCCACAAGAGACGTGAGTAATCAACGCTAAGCATAATCCAAGCCATTTCAACAACCCCACATGAAAGCTCGTAGAAGTGCTTGAAAACCATTGGTGTCAACTATGTCAACAAACTTAGGATGAAGAGCTTAAAATAGAAAGAGGTGCCACTCTTTGGAGATATTTTTGTAGCGAGACAAAGGAAACTGTGTCGTACGTGTGGATTAAAGAAGAACAACGAATGATGTTGTGTTGTCCAGCAATAGGGTCACACTAAAGATTGTGTTAAGAGCCAAAAGGGTAATGAGAGCTTTGGTTGAAGATTCTTGTGGACGAAGAGAGTTTGACGAGGATGAAAAGGATGTCATAAAATGAAAAGACCGTGTAAAAGACATGGGCAAGAAACTGAGGTTCTGAATTTGAAGAATCTATGGCCATGATTATTTGAGAAAAACATTGGTGGGTGAGAGATAGGGATCACAAAAGTGGGAAGAGAATCTAAGGAGAAAAAGGGGAGAACGGATTTTGATTTTGGAGAGAAAAGATTAGAGGACTCTCGATCAAGCTTTAAGGATTTGGTTTTGTGGATGGAGGAAAAAGAGTGGTTTGTGTAATATACAAGAGTCTACTCATAATAGAAAGGATATTATATTGCATAGTGGTCAACTTTGAGTAGTTATATACCAAACATGCATAGGAATAATTTTACCAACATCTTCTCAAAATAATAATAATACAGAGAGAAAGAGGGTAATTCTCGGTCAAGTTACTTTTTTTTTTTCAAATATATATATATATATATAAAATTTTATTAATCTAACTATTAAATGAATTTAATGATTATATACACAATCAGTGTATAGCATTTTTTTTCTATTAAATTAAAATGTTATATCAAGTAAATATAGTTTTTTTATAAAATTTAAAATTATTTAATATTTTTAATTTAATATAATGTATTTTAAAATATATAAATAAATATTGACAATAAAATTACATATTAACAGGTATTCAATTTATCTAAAATTTAATGTAAATGATGTAATAATATTTAATGATTGAATTAATAAAATTTAATATATAGCTAAAATTATTAATTATTAATAAAATTTAATATATAGCTAAAATTATTAATTAAAACGAGTAATTTCATAAAAAAATCTCCTAAGATAACTTATCCCTGTCTCTTGCATATATGTATATGTGTGGTAGACATTTTACCCTTCTTAGTTTACATTGTTATATATTGTTATTCTTTATTTCGTCCACAAGACAACTCCATAACTTGTCTCATAGACAATTTTTTTAATTTATAGAATAATTCAGTCGTTTTCACACAAAAACTAGAACTGTAGTCGCAGGATCAAATTGTCAATGCAATTGTTATAATAGTGGTTTCGTATGTAATTTGAGAAGCTATTATTAGGAACTAACATTTCCTAACCACCCAAACAAATAAAATATTTACGACGTATGTATAACGTATATTGTCAGTTTCACATATGCTCTAGTATACTTGATTTTTAGTTCTTTTAAGATGGATAAATCCTTAATTATAAAGGGTTAGAAAACTAACATGTAACGTACATTTATATGGCCAGTTATGGCATATCCTAACGGATTAAAAAAAAATGGAAGACCTAACGAATTTAATTTTATTAATATACTTTTTCATTACCATTCAATTTTAGAGTTTAATTTATATGTATTATTATTGAATAATTTTTTATATTCTGAGCCAATTAAAAATTATGATAGATATGATTTTAAAATAATTAATATAAAAATGATTGTAAATATATTCTATAACATAATTGTTTATTAATATACACAGGGTGAATACTAACATTTTATGCGTATCAGACGAAATAATAGATAATTTCTTGTACACAAGTATTCTAAAATTTAAACATATATTTTATAAAAAATAAATATATAATTTCATTAAAAATTATATATTTTATTATATAAAACAAATAATATAATTTTAATAAATCTTAAAAATTGTCCATAGTGATCCTACCTAACATGTCCAGGATTATTTTCTATAAAGATTATCATATGTAGTTTGTAAAAAAAAATTAAAAAAGATGTATGATATTTTGTACTCAATTTAATCCTATATTATTATTTATCACCGATAAAATAGTTTTCCTACTCAAAAAATTGTTTATTATCTCTCCAAAACAAAATATAAAAATTATCATAAAATGTGATTTATTTGAATATTCTAAGATAAAAAATTAATAATTATAACATTTACATATTAGAAGATAGAATGATATACTCTTGTTTTTAATAAAATGCCAAATTATATTTTCTTTTATCTTAATATTTTTATTCTTTTAAAATACAAATATATACAATAAAGTAATCAACGAATTCTTATAAGAACAATAAACAATTATCAAACTTTTAACTAAGTGAACAATAAAAAAAATAACTATGTAATTCACTACACTCACATGATTAGTAAGATGAAAATTTGAAAATAATACAAAATTAAATTTTTTTAAAACATTGAGTTATAGAAGCTTAACGTTGCAAATTATTCTCGTTGACAAGTTAAGAAGATGAATGACTAAATTAATTAATTAATTAAAATATTTTGTTTCTCTTCAAAATTGTCTAAATTTTTTTAGACCTAGTCAACTTAGAACCCTATATATCGTTGTCTATCTAACCTAGATCCACGACTGATCTTATATACGATATGTAATATAATATAATATATAACAATATATAAAAAGATATTTCAGTTTGATATCACTTTTATTGGATAATTTTACTCCTTTATTTTTTGTTTTGTTTTTATTCTATAAATTTCACAATTTATATGTAGCTTCATCTTTTATTATATAATTTCTATTATTTTTTATTTTTAATTTAAAAAAACAGAGACACGAAATAACTCTTTTCCTCTAGTATAATATAATATGTATTTACAATTTAATTTTCATTAGACAAATATTATATCAATAGCAACAAAGACAGCACCTATTTTTTTTATTTATTTAGGAACACAACACCTAATTGTTACTGTATGACATCTTTTAGTGTTTTATGTGAAATTTAAAAAAAAAAAAATCTTGATCTAACGTATTCAATAACTAATTCTATCCTAACTAAAGTATGACATAAATTAAGTTAAAAGCTTGAGTTAAATGTTTATGCAAGAATATATAACTTATTTTCTCTAAAAGCTTTTGACAAATGACTTAATTTATATCTATTTCTACTAATTATAAACTAATTGAATTCAATTTTTATTGTGATGCAAATCGGTAAATCCTTGATTACGAATATCATACATACTATTTTTTTAAAGAATTTCATTAATGGTTTTTTAGATCATATATCAAGTATATAAAATAATGTTTTTTTTATTTTTCTCAATTACTTATGAAAACATTAAATAATTTTAGATTTTTAAGACACAACATACTTGTTTTTTTTATTTAATAGTTCTATTTTTATCTCGTAAAGTGTTCGAAGACACACTTTACTGAACTTACCTTTTGAAAAACGATGTTTTTGTTTATAGTAAAACAAAAGCCTATTCAGATTATTTAATTTTCTCTCTAATACAACTTATTGACATATTCTCAAGAAAAAAAGAATACATACATGAAAGCTACAGTTAAGCAATAAGATTCAGCATGCCATCGACGTGTAACCAATAATACACTATTAAAATTTGGATAATTAATATACATTTTATATGTTAGTTCTTAATCTTATGAACTGCACGTCATTGCACATTTATAGAAGCTCTCCTAATTTAAAACAGAAAACAACAAACGTCCTCTCAAATACTTTAATGCATGCCATATACCCGTGACCCCCTGCTATTTTTGTATTTTTGGCCATCTTAAACTTGATTATTTAATTTTGAAGGTGCTATCATATCAATTAAAAATCAAATCAACTAAACTTTAAGATTGGCAAAATAATCTGTGTTATTAACAAGGTTAATAAAATTTTGCTAAAACAACCTATAAAAAAAAGTCGTGCTAAACAAATTTAAGCCAAAATATATGTAAGAGCCTTATGGTCATGTTGACTGAAATCCTAACTAAATTTTACTTGCAATGATAAAAATTCAAATATGGAATCATCATTCTGAAAGAGGGCTTTGTAAAATTACATTGCTTATTCGAATACTATGATAAAAGAAAAATAATTAAATTTAAGCCAAATATTTTTATATGAGCCAAAATTGATTCAATTATCTAGTTTTGGGTTTGTAGATCATAATCTAATATATGTATATGATATAATCCTTTATAAAATAATTTTTTTAATTTAAATATAATTCTAAATCATCTTAATTACTTTTTTAATAATGTTTATTTTATAAAGGATTATATCATATACTACTTATATTAATAGTAAACTATCTGGTCTTCAATTCCTATGGATAAAAATAATATTGATAAAAAATAATGATTTTTATTAAATAAAAATATTAATATTTTTTTATAATATTAATTAAATACATTTAGTTTTATTTTATACTTTCTTTATGGAATAATAAATATATAATTAAAAGGGTGTTTTAGAAAAAAAAATATGTATTACTACTTATTCATTAAATAAATTAGGATTGAATTGGCTCCTAATAAAAAAATGTAAACATTAAAAATAGATAAGGCAAATCAAGTTCACATATTGACATAGAGATAGTAAATTTTTATGTTATTCATGAATCATCCCAATAACTGTCTTATTCGTGGTAAATTCTTATGTTTTCGAATTCGAAATTATTTTTATGAGGACAGTTATGGGAACACAACATCCTATAAACCATATTTGACGACGAGAATGAGAATCATACTCCCCTCCTAAATGAAAAAAATGCATTATAATATATATATATATGTGGGGCTTTTTATTCAATTTTCTTATATTAATGAACATGTAAATTAAATATATTTTGGTTATTCATTAATATATTAATTTGTTTTATAATTTTGAATTTGATAAAAAAAACTCAAATTTTGTTGAATAATTTTTTACATTTTTTTAAATTTTGATAATTTAATATTATTGGCTATTATTATTTACTATTTCCGGGTCTTGTGGAAGCTTGTGTAGAATCAAGAAATGAAAACAGAAGAAAAATTTTCGAAGATGGGCAAAAAAGTGAGGATATAATGCGGGAGATGTGGACACGGAACTGAGAGATACCCTCCTTCTCTACTCTACACAGACGCCATTCCTATATTGATCTACATAATTTATTATTTCTATATATTAAACTTTTACCATATCAATCAAATCATCTAAAAAAAGGAAACAACTAAAGCATATCAATTAAATTAATGGATTAAGCAAATATTCTTCTTTATTCTCCTGATATTTTCCCCATCCTCCAAGAGGGTTATGGACGATCAGTTCTCGCGTGCTTAACTTGTTTTATTTTGTCTTTCTTCCTAAAAAATCAAATGAAGTAATAGCAATATATTAGTTTAAGTAACTAAGTTCGTATTTCTTGAACAATATCTTGGCTTTGAATGAGAATGAAAAGAAAAAAATTACTAAAAATAATTAATCAAATTTTTTAACAAAAATTAATTATCGATAAAATCGATAGATATTTTTCATATATAACATAATAAAAGAATAATAATGTTAACATCATGTGATACAATTTATTGACTTGAATTTACATGAGAGATTAGAGAGATATTTTTTCTTTATATATATAAGATTATTTACTATTATAGTTTCATATAATAACATATTGGTTAAACTATAAGTAGGAATGATGTGTATAAAGAAATTATCATTTTGAAATATATAAAAATTTCTTATTACCTTCTATAATTAACATGGTATCATAGTGAGAGTTTTTAAACTTTTCTTTCTAGGAAACCTAGTCGCACACCATGGAGACTCCATTATCCACTAATGGGTACTTTGGTGGGTTCCTACCAATGACATACTTGATGACCTAACCTCTAGATTGACCCAAATACCTATTCATGACTCTTTCGCTATACAAATCAACATCAAGTTATATGGTACCAATTATGCTTTATGGTCCCAAGTTTTTGAGATGTTTATATCGGGGAAAAGACAATCTGGGTTATATCAATGGAGACATCACACAACCAAAATAGCCAATCCTTTCTTATAAGCAATGGAGGACAAAAAATTTCATCTTTAAAGGATGACTAATAAACTCTATGGAACTTGGATTGATTGACAATTTTATCTGATTCCCTATAGTAAGGGTAGTATGAGATGTGATATCTACCACATACTTTGATGACAAAGATACCTTCCAAGTGTATCATTTGAAACAAAAAGTCACCATACTACAATAACCTCCAAGGGTTGTGGAGGGAAATTGATTCTAACAACCAAACTTAATGACTTGTGAAAATTGATATTTGAAAATTCAATTCGATTATACAAAAGAATCGAAGGTTCGCAGTAACATACTACAGATTTAGTCGTTTCCCGCAATTGAACATGTATACACATTTGTTCAAAGAAAGTATGTATGATAGATAATGATGATGATAGAGACAATAAGCATTTTTATAGATATTGTGCTTGCATCGAGGGGAAGGCTCCAACAAGTGGGACAAAGTGGAGGATTAAGCTAGTCTTACTAGCCATTGTCTCTCCATTTGATGTCGCACGAACCAGATCAGAATATAGGTGGTGATCTTGTTGCAGGACACAAGATGTCATCTTCTAATATGAAGTATGGGCTAGATGGTGACAAGTCTAATAAGTCCAAGTCCTAATCTAAGGGTGTAGGTTGTACACATTATGGGAATGACAAATACACCTATTTGCTTCTAATTATATGGATATCTTGACTAGTGCGATGAATATAAGGCTTCAAAACTACATGAAGTTATTGCCAAAACTAGGTTAGGATGTGTTATTTTTGTACATGCAAAATCACAATTATTACTAATAGCACAAGCAACATTTTTTTAGTGGACTGACTCTAATTGGTGGCTCCTCAACACTCAATGACTCAAGTAACATTGATTTTTCTTTACTTAGTGCCACCAAATGTGACTGTGATGGATGGATAATTAGCTCAGGAGCGATTGACCATATGGTGTATGATTCTAATGACTTCATAAATTTTACACAACCAAGGCAAATTAATATTGCAAATTTCAACGGGGTTACATATCTAGTTACAGGAGCTGGAATTGTTGCTCTTTCACCTACTCGTTCATTGTCACATACTTTACTTGTTCCATATTTGTCAAATAAATTGATGTCAGTGGGTCAAGCTACTGAAGAATTAGATTGTTGTGCATTGATATATCCCTAATTTTATTTTCTTTAAGATATTCTCACCAAGGAGATCATTGGTTATGATACTAAAAAATGGGGGTTGTATTATATGGATGATTTTGGCATGGGTAGAGTCAACTACATGCAACATTCTTCAAGTGTCAAGCATAAATTGATTTGTGGCATCGTTGATTGGCACAAATTTGAAATGTGACACTTGCATTCTTGTCAATAGTCATTATGTATCTTATCCTTCAAATTCAAATAAAAGTAATACTCTTCTTGCATTAATTCATTCTAATCTTTAGGGACTATCTCCTATCTCTACTTTTTGTGGTATTCGATGGTTTGTGACTTTTGTAGATAACTATACACACATGACCTGACTTTATGTGATGAGACATAAGAATGAGGTATTCAGTAATTCTAGGACATTTCATACCTTAGTTCAAACTCAATTTTCAGCTAAGGTTCAAATTCATCGCTTTAACAATGGAGGAGAATACATTAATCAAGAATTTCATCATTACTTTCAAATTCATGGCATTATTCATGAAACCACATGCCTTCAAACACCACAGTGAAATGGTATCGCCAAAAGAAAGAATCAACATATTTTGGAGACTGCTCGAACTCTTCTTGTTGGCTTTCATGTGCTACATCATTTTTGGGCTGATGTGGTTGTTAGTGTTGTATATTTATTGAATTGAATGCCTTCTCAGATGTTAGAATTCAAGACTTCATTTCAAGTGCTCTCCATGTATGGTCCTTTGCCTTCTATTTGGATGTTGCCTCCTTGTGTCTTTGGATGTCTAGCCTTCGTACATCTCCATAAAAATTAACAAACAAAGCTTGATCCATGTGTTCTTTATTGTATTTTTTTGGGATATGGTACACACCAAAAAGCTTACTGTTGTTACCATCCTACTATAAAACACATGTTACTATAGATGTTACATTCTTGGATTCTAAAACATATTTCTCTACCCCAACATGCAATTCTCCTCTTCAAATGGAGATATAGAGTCAAGAGAAGAATTGACAGAGCTTATTTAACATGTAGACCTTATATTTTGGTCTTTACAATCAATAGTGTCATGATGCTTCGATTGAAATTAATGATAATTTAAGTTAAGGTCATGATGGTGATACTTTAATTGAAATTGATGATAATCTAGTTGAAGGTATTAACTAGAAGACCCCCCCTGTATCAAAACAAACAATCTCTTGAGAGTATTTTCAGGGTAAGTTCTTCTAAGACTCCATTCACCATGCCCGTGCATAAGCACAAGAAGGGTCAACATGGTCATGCTTTACTCTGCACACCCGTGCAAGCCTATTAGAGAAGCCCACTTTGCACAATATAAAAGGGAGAAACCACAAAGCATAAGATATCATCTAGAATTCCACAACGTTATTTCAGTCTCTTTCTCTCTTATTTCAAGTCTTTAAAGCTTCTTTATCTCTTTATGTATTCCCTAGTTTGTTATGTTTGTCCCTTAAACATGAGTAGCTAATTCTCCTTTCTTTAAGGGTTATAATCTAATTTATGACTGGAACTCTTAATCTTACTTTTGAATACAATTTTCTTTTTCTCTTCTCCTCTCTTTTGCATGTTTAAATTAACTAATTAGTGGCAACTACACCATAATTAGTTGGTATGCCTATAAAACAATTAAATTTAGAGAAATTGCATGACCAACATTTTCTTTTGTATGTTTCTATATGACTGATTAGAAACCAACTTAGGACAAAAAATATTGGGAGTACTAGACCAAGGTCTCCTAATAAAATTAAGAGGTAAAATCAATAATAATGGGAGAATAAATTTAGAAAGTCTAATGTAACTAGGATTGAGGGGAGAAAGTATAAATGAAATTGTAACCCTTAATGCAAATTTAAATTCCAATTTACTTATCTCATACAAAAATATCTTCTTTTAAAATTTTCTTCATAGTTAAATTGATTTGTCTAAACTATATAAAAATTTCTAAAAGTTGATAATCAATTATATTAGTATTTGGGGGCATGATATCTAAACTCAAGTCTTTGTTATTGGTTCAATAGGGTATATTTTCTCTTAAGCGCATTCCAAAACACATTTATAATCTTAAAGAACTATATATGGGTATCCTATTTGGATACATCATGTCCTCATAAACTAAGGTTGTGTTTAAATTACAAAAGACCATGTATGGTTTGAAGCAATCACCTCATGCATGGTTTGGAGATTTAGTATAGTAATGAAGAAATTTGGCTTAAAAGAGAGCTACTCAAATCATATTTTATTTATAAAAATCAAAATAGAAAGATAACAACTTAATAATTTACGTTGATGATATGATAATTACAGGGAATGATAAAGAGGAAATATCTAGACTTTAGAAGCATTTGACAACTAAATTTAAGATGAAAAACCTTGGAGGACTAAAGTATTTTCTTAGCATTGAGGTGGCTAGATTAGAGCAAGACATATTTCTATCCCAAAGGAACTATGTACTAGACTTGCTTTGAGAAATGAGGTTATTTTACCATTGTTGGAGGAAATCTAGTCACATAGAGGAGCAAAAAGCATAAAGTAGTGGCACTATCAAGTGCAGAAGTTGAATTTAGAGGTACGACGAAAAGATTTTGTGAGCTTCTTTAGTTAAAGGAGTTACTTATTAAAATCGATTTCTACTTGCCTCTATGATGAATTTATTACGTGACAATGAAGTAGTCATCACAATTGCTTGGAACCCACTTTAACATAATAGTACAAAACATGTTGAAGTAAATCGTCATTTCATCAAACAAAAGCTTGAAGCCAATGTAGTTTAGTTTTCATTTGTCAAATCTAGAGACTAATTGACAAATATACTTTCAAAGGTTATAGATAGTAGTGATTTTCACAACTCACTCCACAAGTCGGGCATAAAAGATATATATGCACCAATTTGAGAGGAGGGATTGACGTGAGTTGACATGAGAGATTAAATGAATTATGTTTTTCTTATTTATATAACATTGCAGAATTGGTAGGATTCTCTTTTAATATAGACATACACAATTATAATTTTCCATAATAACATATTGACTAAGCTATAAGTATAAATGTTGTATATAGAAAATTTATCCTTTTGAATATAAAAAAATTATTGTTATCTTTTATAATTAACATGATTGACAAATAATTATATCTCTTGAAAATATTATTAGAATTTTGATCCCTAAGTTCATGTGTATAAATTGTAGTAAAATATGTATTAAAATAAATTAAATCAATAATTTATTCTTTAAATAGATTGTAGATTAGTCTTTAATTTTTTATCAAAAGATACCTCGTATGTTCATCTTAAAAGTTAATAGAGAAAATGAGTTAATTTCTTTAAAATTCATTCATTAATTAAATTGTTAAAATAAATAACATATTCAATCATCGAGTCATTGCAAGCAATGACAAATCCCTTTATACTCTAAAATTTAGATTTTAACTTAACCCTTGAGTTTTTAATAAGAGTAGCAATCTTAAACAATTGAGTTTTTAATCTAAATTTTGCATATTTAATTATTATTTTTTCTATTTAAAAATATTCTTCTTTATGTACCTTCACTTTTACTATATTTAAAACTTTTAAAAATATTTATTTATGTACAAAAAAATTCTTCTTTATCTTTTATTTTAAAAGTTTAAGGTTACAAAAACATAAGAAAAATTATATTAAGCATTCCTGAAGTTCTTAAATAATAAATAGCATTTTCATTTAAAACTTGAATTTTGGATCTTATTTTCCCAATGGATACTGTTAAGAAATTCCTTGATTATAAACTTGCAACGAGAGTTTAACATTGAAGGCCAACCTTATTTTGAGTTTTGACTCTTATTTAGTGCTGCAACCGATTAGTGGGTGAATGTTTTACAAAAGTAATAATACGATACCGTTTCATCCTTTTTTCCTTTCGTATCTTATAGTTTCATTTTCGTTAATACGTATTCTTAAAATACATATTAAAAGATAATATAATGATATTTATTATTTATCTTATTCATTTAAAAATATTAAACGTTTAAAATAATGAATAATTATTTTTCAATATTTTTTTTTATCTTAAACGACGTTGAAAAGACCTTATAATTATATTACAACAGACTACTGGGCAAGGCTACTCATAAATAGTCTCACCCACTAACTATTTTATTCTTATCATTTTTCTATTCAATGTGTTCTTCACAAAATGCAATCTTATCATTCATTCTAGTCATTCAATTTTGCACAACTATTTATCCAATCTTATTGAGCCCATAAATTAACATTGACATATCATAAGCTTAATTTCACTCCATGCACAGTGATGTGATGAATCTTCGATTAACGAAGATTTGACAAAAATTATAAATAAAATCACACAAAAATAGTTAGAAGTGGTTAAAGTTTAGTAAATATTGAAATCACTGCTAGAAATTAGAACCATTGTAAATATTTATTAAATTTACTTGAAATTTTGCATGATTTAAGAAAAATACTCTCACTGTATCCGTCTCAACCGTTTTAGTTACAAAATGACGTCCTACAGTGGAGAGGGAATGCCTAGCAATGATGCTAAAAAAAAGTGATCATTGCTCAACCATGTGTTCTCAATATTCATGGATCTTCTTTGTGCTCTTATCTTATCTTGTGTTAAGTTATTAATTTTATTTTCAAATCTTTTTTGTAATGATTGATATTTTATACTTACCTCCCACTTTTTATATTTACATAACTTACATTTATATCAAAACATAATAGCTTCTTAATATCCTTTATATTTGTGTAGTTTACATTTATGTCAAAGCTCAATACTTGCTTCACCTTCTTTATATTTATGCAATTTAACTTTCTATTAAAGTTTAATACACACTCTACATTCTTTACCTTTGTATACTTTACATTTCTTTCAAAATTTAATATTTTTTTTTCTAGGCCACGAGAATCCTTAACTTGAGACAATCCAGTAAAGTAAGACTATTATGAATAATAAAATTCTTATACCTTTTATATATATATATTTTTTTTGTAATTTACTCTTTTGTCAAAGTTTAATACCTACCTGATACCCTTTATATTTTTGTAATTTGCTTTTTTATGAAAGCTTTGTATTTTTCTAATATCCTTTACCTCTAGAAAAATTTACTTTTCTTCCAAAGCTAGACACTTGCTCGACACCTTTTTAAATTAGTGTTCTGGTACTCATAAGTCATAAAATACATCTAAACAAAATTAGTGATCATGTTTACTTATATTTTATTATGATAATAGAAAACATCAATTATTCAGTAAACAAAAATATAGTATAAAAAATGTGAAAAGAAAAAGAAAATATAAAAATTAATAAAATGTTCAATCATCATTTTCTTTTACGCAATTTAGCAGTGTTAAAAAAATATGGTTTTACTACTTTTCATCTTTTATTTGTGGCCCAGTTTTAAAAAAAAAATAAGATAAATTAAAAATAAATGTGAGTACGTAATTTTTTCCCAAGTAATGTAAAATATAAAATAAATGAGAAAAAGAAAACGGGGACTTTTGAAGGAATAAAATGTTAGTGAGTCTTTTTTTTTTTTTTTCATGTTGGACAGCATAAACAAACAATGTCATATATTTGGTTATACTTACCCATTTGAAGTGTTTGTGTCATTAAAAAAAAATCTACAACTCCAATTTGTATTGTGTAAATCAAAATCGACATTTATATTGATGAATAATAATCGAAAATTAGGCTATCTAACCATGATAGAAACTCTTTCGATCTTATTGGAAAAGTCTTACTTTAGAAAAACTATTTCCACACTCTCTTTCCTTCTATTCACTTGAAAAGTCACACATTGGACTAGTTATTAATTCCTATACAATCTCCTCTTATATAAAGAATAGAACACCAAATAATAAGGTATAGGTCCACTGCAAAGCATGTGTTCTGTGACTGTTCAAATTTTTTTTATTATTTTTTATCATTTGAGCTTTAAACTAGAAATACAAGGGCTGCTCTGAATTGTTTTATGCATTGTAACCACCAAGATTGTCATTTCGATAAGTTTATATATTTTTGTCATTTTTTTCTTTATGTTTTATTTACTATTTTATTATTATTATTTTTATTCATTTTCAAATAAAAATTTTATAATTTTTTAATTAAAAATATGAGTTTAATGGTTATGTACCGATAATATAAAATAATTTTATATTATAATTTAATTATAAAATTACAATTTGTATAACTTTAAGATAATTATTATAAAAATTAATAAATTTATCATAAATAATAATTTGTATTTATATGACTATGTAAAACAGTTTTATCATGTAATTATTTTTTATGAAAATATTTAAAAAATAAAAATATATAGATTATTATTTATAATCATTTTGAATCTCTATTCTATTTGGTTATTGTGGGACATAGAAATCCTTCTCTTTATAATTTTTTTTAAATAAAAATCTATAACTTTTTTTATTTTCGCAAAAGAATAATACTTAATTAAAATCAACTAACACAAATATTTGAAGAATTAGGTGACTTTGAGATTCTTATTAGAGGATATGTAAGAACGAAAATCAAATTAACTTATTTTCCATTATATATATATATATATATATATATATATATATATATATATATTTCATTTTTTATTTATTAAGGGTTAAAATAAATATTTTTAAATTTTGTTTTAATTTTGTAAATTTAATTAGAAATAATTTTTTTATGGTGTAGGGTGCTAATATTAATTTCTAAGTTTAAATTTTGATTTTGAAAATAATTTTAAAAAAAATTCTAATATTTTCTTAAAAAAAATAATTTTTGTGACAATTCCATATTTTTTTATCTATACACTTTCTTTTTTATCGTCTCATTACAATTTCACTTGTGATAATATAAAATACAAAAATAAAATTTATTTTGATTTAAATTTAAAATAATTATTTAAAACCTACGTTAGAAGAGAAATTGTTAAAAGCTACAATACTAAATATAACATTTTGTATGTCAGAGTTTTTTTTTTTTAAAGGATAGCAATTTGGTCAGTAGTTTCATTGTATTATTTTTTAACTACCATTTAAATTAGAAGTTAATTTCTAGCTAATTAATTATTAATTATTTAGTATATTATTTTCTTAATTAAATTTAAATTATATTTATTTTTATTTTTTATTACTACAAATTAATTAAAAAATAATTATAAATTTTAAAAATTTATTATAAATTAACTAAAATTATTTTCTTATCTAATTTGTTACTTATTTCATGCTATCATTAATATTATAATAATTTTATAACTAACTATTTTTACTATAAATTAATTATAAAAATAGCTATTGATTTTAAAATTTTATAACTAATTATTTTATAATAAAATTTAAAATTTCTTGTAGCAAATGTCCGATAATATATATTGATTGATATTACATATTATTTTCATTATTTCAAAGATTATATTTTAAATAGGATGACCATCTCCACACGCACAAAAAAAATACTCCACAGAAAAAAATGGGATGATTATGAGAAATCAAAATATGCAAAACATTAGTAATTATGGGAATTGAAATTGTAAATTTTTAAATAAAACATATTAGTAGAGTTATTTAAATTTATAATTTTTATAAATAATTGGGAAATTAATATAATATATTTGCAGTGATACATTGTACTTTATATTCTTAAAAATATAAAAACAAAAAAAAACAATTAATTGATATTTATTTAAAAAATTATTTAGAATTTAATTACAATTACTATAAATAGAAGTCTTTTAAAAAGAAGAGGAACTAAAGATCGAGGGTGTCGTTTACCGACGAAGAAGGAGACGTGGGGGTCAACTAGACTAAGTAGTGTTCAACTTTTTTTTTCTTGTCTTTTATATAAATAAAAAAAACAGTTGAGTCAAATATATTTAGAAAAAGTTCTTAAAAAATTAAAGGGTGAAATTTTTATAAAAGAAAAGAGGAGAAAATAATTTTTAAACAAAAATAAAATAAAATAAGATCAAGCATAACTTAAGACATGTGAAAGAACCTCTTAAAAAAAATTACAACTCCTTGTAATTTTAAATGAGAGATTCAAATTTGTAAGGTGATAAATTATTTATAGAGTTTTTTAAATTTGTATATAAAACTTGTAATCTTTATTTAAAATAATAGATATTTATTAAAATATTTTTATAGACGTAAGTAAAATATCACTATACATATTAAATTCATCGATCTATTGTATGTATTTTTTTTTTCAATAGTCAGATCATGTAATTTATTGGTATTATACATCTTGATATCAAAATTAACATATTTGTAACATCAGTACATCACATTCACTTTGATTAAAAATGTTTTGACTGAGAAACTATCGAAGGTTGCCAGAAGGATTATACTAATCATAAACATGATATGCTGGCGTTTTCTTCTTGCTTCTTCTTTCGTGTTTGGTTAAATTTGTATGCAGAGAGTGATTTGTATTATAGGTGTCATTTGCATAGAGAGGGTAAGAAAAACATAAACAAATTAAAGAAAATGGCATTAACATTTTTAATTACAATGATTGAAAGTTGAAACGCAATTTAAGCAGCATGCTTTGAAGATCTATTCCAAGTTTCAAGATGATTACGTGGGTGGAGAAACGTGGCCCCTCACTATGCAACTAGGTACATAAGCACCGATTTGCTTCTTTACTTTATTCATAATTTTTTATTCACGATAAAAAATTAAAATATTTTCATTATCAATTTGAGGATTTTATATTGTAAAGAAAATAAATATTATAATATAACTTTCACTTGTGAAAAAATAAACACTTAATCTAAAATATAGTTGGAACCTCATCAAATCTCAATGGGCTGATCCAGAGGACTTTCTTTTTTAGGTCCAAAAGAGGAATTTTCCATAACATAAATGATTTTGAACCAAAACAAAATAGCATAGGTTTCTTGGGCCACGCTCCAACCCAATGACGCAGTGGCCTTATAATATGTATGGCCTCAGCATTACGCGCTACTCTGTATATGCTCTCAAAACTTTCCAATTCTTTGAATTCAATTTTTACCATTGAAGCATGGATTAAATATAAACTCATTTATCTCATAAAATTTCATTTATTTATACATTTTTAATTTAAGCGTGAATAATATATAGACTCATTTTTATTATGTGTATATAATAACTATCATATTCAAGAGTTAAATGTTGTTAGGTGAAGTTTTTAAATAGGTTTATTATATTTTTAACGTTGCGAAATATAGCAATGAGTTACCATATCTCAAAGTTGGCTCAATAAAGAAAGTAAACTCACCTTTTTCAATTCATGCTTTGCTGCTATCGACGCACAAGTTCAATGAATCATATAAAAGAAAACCATATGCATATACATTTAAATATATATTGGAAATTTTCAAAATCCATGTTGAATAGAGATATAGTAAAATATAATATATATATATATATATATATATATATATATATATATATATATATATATATATATATATATATATATATATATATATATTTTACAAATTAGTTTTGTAAGATTAAATTAAGTTTAAATTCATATTGTAAGACAATATTAAAATTTATCATAAATTTGTTATTTCCCTACTCTCTATAATATTCACATCAAGTTTAATAGTACTAAGCGTGAGAATGTATGAGAAAAAAAATACAATTATCACATCAATTAATGATATGACCATATAAGTTACGTAAATAGGGACAATTTTTATCTTATAAATCAGTTTTATAAAATTAAGTTAAGTCAAAATACACATTTTAAAATGATGTCTGATTTGTCATGATAATTATTGTTAGACCTATAAGTAACACCCATTATCGAGTTATTATTAAACTACATGCAAATGCTTAGTCTTACAAAATTTATGTTAAAAATGTTCAGTTTTTGGCATAGGTAACACATTTTACAAGTTGATTTTGTAAAGTTGAGTTATGCTTAAACTAATATTATAAGAAGACTAAAGTATTATTATTATTATTATTATTATTATTATTATTATTATTATTATTATTATTATTATTATTATTATTATTATTATTATTATTATTATTATTATCATTATTATTATTATCATTATTATTATTATCATTATTATTATTATTATTATTATTATTATTATTATTATTATTATTATTATAATAGTTTAATTTTGATACAATAACAATTAAAATTATCTTAAAAATTATCTTTTTAAATAATTATTATAAAAATATTTTTTACCATACTTAACAATAATATATATATAATCTACTTATTCTAAGAATAATTCTATATTACTTTTCATCTTTATCATTTATTTTCTTGCAATTTAAAAGTGGGTGACGCATTTTATCCATTAGAATTATTTTTGGAGCAAATATATATATAATTATCTCAAAAATAATTATAAAAAAAGCAAATATGAGTGATAAATCCTTCTATCCTAAATCACATAGATGGACGGGTAACATAAGTTTCTAAAAGTAGTAGTAATTAAAATATTATTAATTTTTTAAATGATGATATTTTCCAATTTAAAATTATAAAGATTAATTTCTTCAAGTACCACCGATTAGTAAATTTACATTTTCCAATAAAAATTAGTTATTATTTTTTAGGGTAGAAACTTTAAACATATCCTATAAATACTAAAAAAAAATATTGAAATCTATATAATAGACTAATCTCTTTTAATATATTTTTTTCATGTACATACACGAGCCTAAGTTTTTTTTAGAAGTTGTAAGATAGTAATTAATTAGAAGATGAAAAATCAATTAGAAGTCGTAAGACACTTAATCAAATTAAAATTAGAAGTAGTAAGATAGTACGTAATTGATTAGTATTTTTAATTTTATATAAAGTAAAAATAAATAAAAATCAATTATTTTACTCATTTTCTTACCTTTTTAGTCCAATATTTTTTAAAAGAAAAAGTAAGAGAGAATTATTTTCTAAAATGTAATTTTTTCTTTTTTTTTTCTTAGTATATATTACCAAAAATAAATTTTATTAGTCTATTACCAAAATGGTAATATAAAGTAAAAGTGTTTTTCTGGTCCAATAAGAAAATAAAATAAAAAGAAAATGTTATTTTATTTTATTTTATTTTATTGTGAAGTTTAGATTGAGTATTTTAATAAAGAAAAATAATTTATCTCAAGTTTAATATTTTGGTAAAATGTTTCTATATGGAATATTTATTTACTGAACATGTTATTAAAAATATTTCTTCATTGAAATTTCTTCTATTAAAATTATAATTCTTTATTTTGTTAAAATAAAAATCAAATGCGTTTATTTTATTTTTTAATAATTTATTTTTGTATTCCATGCAATATATAAGAATTGAAAAAAGAGTGAATAGACATATATTGATTTTTACTTTTATTTTAAAAAAACTTTAATAAGGCTAAAAGTGGAAAGTTAAAATATAAAAAAGAAAAGAGTGTACATAAAGGCTATGCAGTGTGCCAAGGTTAAGGGGCCATCTTTAGCTTATGCAGCACTCCAAGTGATTCCTTAGGCGTATGTTAAGTTTCGACAGAAAACTAAACAGCTATTGGATGACTGTGACATTCAAATATTATCAACAATTAGAGAGTTTCTAAGTTGTTTGTTGTATGTGAGATATAATTGATGAGATTCTTATATTCTTCAAGTGGATGACACATTTTTTTAGACCAAATAAGATGATATTTTTGAATATTTCTTCTATTTGATTAAGAAGCATTCATAGAGGTCACGTTAGGTGCTTAAGTAGAATATGAAATTAACCTTGACTTAAAGAGTGTTATGATATGTTGTTGGGTCAAACTCATCTGGGTTGAGCCTTCTTAAAACCTAATCCAAAATTGATATATTATATTTATAGAATCAATGTATAATTAATTTTACCCTATTGTAAGGTGTGCTAAATCATTTTTTTAATAAGCTGGTGTGCTGAAGCAATTTAACATATAATTCAGTTTTATTTTATTTTTGGTATGTTTTAAAATTGAAAATAAAACAAAAGGTCAAAAGACGACGATACGTATATTTCAGTTCCATCCAAGGAGAACATAATAGAATAGGATATGCCACAATCTGTTTGATATGTTCACCATACATGCAGGTTTCTTTTTATTTATTCCCATGATGCATGAATTATGATTCTAAATTTCATATCCTGATAAAATTACAGCAATATGCAATCATAATTGTAACCACAATAAAACCGACTTCGTAATTTTTTTTATTTTTTATAATTTTTGAAATAATAAAGCTAGTAATCTCAACTGTGTGGATACCCATTTTCGCTTTGAAAAAGGAAAGAGGCAGAAAGTAGGTAAGGGAGACTGATTGTTTTCTCTGAAAAGAGAAAAAGACAAAAAGCAAGTTGGGGAAGCGTGGGTTGGCAAAACCCACGAACCCACACACCTCGACAGACACGAATAAACAAGGAGGCGTGTGTCAGGCGTTGGCTTATAAAGGAAGTCACTCCTAGGACTGTCATTTTACAAGCAAGCAAAAACGCGAAAACTACTTTCTAACAAGATAGTCAAAATCAAGGAAAGAGCGGTCATCACCACATTAAATGCAAAGGTCGCTGCATTAATGGAGGAAAACCCTTTAGAAGGTTCCGCAACATTAATGAGCATGGGGAAAGAGTCTTGCATTAATGATGGAAGATCTCCTTGAAGATCCTAATGATGGTGAATGAGCCTATGAAAGACCTTAAGCTCGAAAGAAGGAGGACTTCTGAGAGAGAAAAGGGGATGCTAATAAAAAGAAAGGTTGAAATCTTAATCCTGGGAATCCCTCAAGAACACTAGAGATCTAGTATACAGTGAGGCGGTGAATGTTGAAAAGAGTATGTAGAAAAAGGGATATGAAGGAAGGAAAGAAGGATTCACCCACCTTTTAGTAAGTAACTAAAATATGACTCCTGGATACAAGGTAAGATATTCAAAATATCCCACTATGTATATCCATTTAGTGGCCCTAAGCTCTAAGCCAACACGCTTCCTTGTTTAGCCCAGCAACATATTGAAGTCTGCAGGTCGATTTCGAATTGGCCTCCCATGTAACTAAAACCAAGACTGGTTAAAAGCCGGTGCTCTTCGGTCTGGCTCGAACATCCTACCCTATCACACTCATTGAGTATTATTCAGTACGTTAGCCCTATCGACACCTAGTTGGCATCCTAACTCGATTAAGACGATCTCGACTCCTCCCATTATCTAATTATTAAGCCTCAGAATTATGTAAACTTTTACTTCTCCATTGTAATAGGAGATACGTGGGAGTAAGAGATGACTCTTGTTAAGTTCATCCAAAAAACCCAAAAATTCTTTATCTATTCCCTGTAAATATCCTTCATTTTTAGAAAGACAAAAAATTGTAGTGTACCAGTCATGTCACATTTCATGCATCTAGTTAGGATAATTATCCTCAAATAGATGTGATGAGATACTGATAATCTCCATACGTAACTGATTTTCAAACTCAAACTTTGATTTCCAGACCGACCTTATTCATTTATAGGTTTTTTGACATTTAACTTAAAAATACCGATGACAACTCCGATATAAATTCTTTTCTCTAAAAAAAACTCGAATTCCACTTTTTCGAAACTCGTAGACTTCGTCGTAGTTGAGACAAACTGTAACTACAATAATTAATAATCACATTAATGAGAACCATATACAAGGCAAAGCAAAACAAAACAAAGTGACATCGATTGGGATTTGCTGCCCAAAATTTGATGACATGGGCAGGTGTTGTGTTGTGCAATCTCTGGACAACCTAAGTCTTGACACTTCCCACCTATATCGCCATCACTGTGACCCCCAAAAGATAAAATATTCCAATAAATCTTTCTTTTCTGTTCTTTGATCCGCACTCACTGGTCATCAAGACTTGGAGATATTATATGTTCTTTTTATATGTTCTTTATTAAGAAATATGTTCTTTTTATAAGAAAAGTATTATTAAGAAATAAAGTATTAGAGATATTTAACCCATATACTTGGGGTACAGATAATTATAACTTAGAAATTATAATAAAAAATAATAAGTCCTGATGGTCCCCATTACGATTCTTAGTACAAACGAAATGACGAAAACGGTTGCTTCAGATGAAACTTTAGTATTATATATAGTATGCAGAGACTATTATTGGAGCCTTTATGATTATTGCTCTTCTTAGTGCTTAATCATGTATTATAGTGATTTAGGGTTTTGCTCAAAAGTAATAGCTCAAAGAAGGCGAGGTTAGTTCAATTAGGTCTTTGTTGGGTATCATGACAAATAAATGAATTTCGTTGGCAGAATGATAGTAGTCAAACCAAACCTAATGGTCAAATTCGAAAGAAATATGTAATATTAATTGAAGTGTGTATTGATTAATATGAATAATTCGAAATTATGTTATGATGGATTCTTACAAATCTTCTTACTTATTAAATAAAAAAAAGAATTAAATACATTTTATGTTTTTAAAATATTAATATCTTTATTTTCCTTTAATACCTACTTTATAAAGTAATATACCAAATTAATATAAAATAAATGTTAACAAGTACTTATCTACTGTTGATTCTTTTTCTTTTCATAAATATTTTTATGAGAAAATTCTATAATGCATGTTCAAGGTATATTCCAATTATGATTTGTCACTTTATAAAGACTAATAATTTTTGTTAAACTCTATTCCATATAGTATTGATTAAAAAAATTAGTACAAAGTAAATAACAAAAAAGATAATAATATTATATTAAAAAATATTTTTTTATAAAGATAATAAAAATTATATAGAATATGTTAGAAGTAAATAAATCAAGTATACATGCACGACTAATATTTACTGTTAATTGAGTCAAAGCATTTTAGTTTAAAATTTTATTTTCTCGGTTTTATTATTTAATTTTCTGTTACCCACATTTAGGATTCTGTTGTTAATGTGTGGGGTAGTTTCCAACTTTCCCGATTTCATTATTTGATTTTCTGTTACCCACATTTAGGATTATGCTGTTAGTGTGTGGGATAGTTTCCAACTTTCTAGATTTAGTAGTTATAGAGTCAAGCCTATAAATTTGGCTCTCTTGGGATTATTACTATACAACAAAAGTCAAGTTTAAGATAAAAGAATATATTGAGAAGATATTCTCTATTTCTCTCTTGCTTTCCACAATATATGCATGTGAGTATTATTTTCCGATAAATATTATGTCCCACTGATATCAAATTGGTATCAGGTTAGATCTAGCATTGGTTTTGTGAGGTTGTGAGAAAGTTAGTTTCAAAAAAAAAAAATTATTGAGTGTGTAAGGAACAAGAGAGTTCTCACTTCGCCAAATTTTTTTTGAGAAAGAGAGATGGCCACAAATTACAATATTGTTTGGTCTGGTCCCAAATTAGATGAAAAATTGGATTATAACTATTGGGCATTGTTAATATCCACCCATTTGAAAGCTCACAATATTTGAGGCTTTATTGAACCAGGCTTACAACAAGGAGCTGATGATGTTGCTCAAAGGAAGGATCCAAACAAGCGTGGGACATTTTGAAGTTGTCATACAAAGGAGTAGAAAAATCCCCAAAATCCAAATTGCAATTCATGCGTCGAGAATATGAAAGATATGAAATGTCCAATTCAGAAACCGTGGAACAATATTTTTCACGAGTAACAAATCTTGTCAACAAGATGAGGGTGTATGGAGTAGACATCCCTGAAAGCAAGGTGGTGGAGAAAATTCTACGCACCATGCCAATGAAGTTTGATCATGTGGTGACTACAATAGTTGAAGCCCACGACACAGACACCATGACAGTTGTAGAATTGCAAGGTAGCATTGAAAGCCATCCATGACAGTTGTAGAATTGCAAGGTAGCATTGAAAGCCATGTGAGTAGAATCTTGGAGAAAACTGAAAAAGAAAATGAAGAAGCCTTGAAGAGTCAATTAAATTTTACCAACATAGCAAAATCCAGCCAAAGTGAAGATAGTAGAGCTCGTGAAGGTGGAAATAGAAATTCTAGATGTAGAGGTTGTGGCAATTTCAGAGGAAGAGGTCATTATCATTTCAATCAACAATGGAGAGACAAAAATTTTAGACCACCTAATCAAGGAAGAGGTGGACACAATTTCAGATCTACCAACTATGGAAGAGGAAGAAGCAACAACTCCCAAGAAAGGATAAATTTCAGTTGCTACCACTGTGGAAAGTTCGGGCACATAGCTGCAAATTGTAGATTCAAACAATAGACAAATATAGCAAAAAACCAATATCAACATACTATTGAGAGTTCTGATAATCCACATACTTTACTTTTAGCAGCAGACAATTTTGCAGGCGATGAAGATATTTGGTATCTAGATACAGGCTGTAGCAACCACATGTGTGGAAAAAGGAGTTATTTTTCTCACTAAATGAAACAGTAAAATCTACGTGAAATTCGAAAATAATACAAATATTCCGATTTTGGGGAAAGGCAGGATTGCTATCAAATTGAAGGATGGTTCTCAAAATTTCATCTCTGATGTTTTCTATGCTCCTAGTCTTCATCACAACAGGAGATTCGTTGCTAAGGTAAAAATGACTCCTAATCGCCTATTCCCTTTAAAAGTTGATCACAAAGAATTATCCTGCTTGAGTTCTTTTATACCAAATAATGATTGGTTATGGCACATGTGCTTTGGACATTACCACTTTTCTGGATTGAATTATTTATCTAAAAAAGAATATGTATCTGGTTTGCCTATTATAAATATTCCTGAGGGTGTATGTGAGACTTGTGAAATTGCAAAGAAGCATAGAAGGTATTTTCCAACTAGGAAGTCTTGGAGAGCAAAAAAGCCATTGGAAATAGTCCATTCAGATTTATGCATGGTTGAGATACAAACACATGGTGATAGCAGGTATTTTATTACCTTTATTGATGATTTTAGTAGAAAAACCTAAGTGTATTTTTTGAAACAAAAATCAGAAGTCTGTGATGCCTTTAAGTCATTTAAGGCATTTGTAGAAAAAAAAAGTGGTTGCAGAATTAAAGCACTAAGGACAGACAGAGGCCAAGAGTACCTTTCCTGTGCAGATTTTTTTGACCAACATGGAATTCAACATCAACTAACAACAAGATACACTCCTCAACAAAATGGAGTAGCAGAAAGGAAGAATATGACGATCATGGACATGGTGAGATGCATGCTGAAGGATAAACAATTGCCCAGAGAATTTTGGGCAGAAGCTGTTGCCACTATTGTGTATATTTTGAATAAGTGTCCAACAAAAAGTGTTTATGATAAAACACCAGAAGAAGCTTGGAGTGGAAGGAGGCTCTCAATCCAACATCTCAGAATTTTTGGGTGTATAGCATATGCCTACGTACCTTATCAACTTAGAAAGAAGCTTGATGACAAAGGAGAGAAGTGCATCTTCATTGGTTACAACACCAACTCAAAGGCATACAAGCTCTATAATCCAGTGACAAAGAAGGTAATTATAAGCAGAGATGTAATCTTTGATGAAGAAAGAATGTGGAATTGGTCTTCTAAAGCTCAAAAAGAACCTGCAGTAATTCCAGAAAATTATGAAGAAGAGAATGGACATGTAGATCCAACACTTGATGAGCCAGAAACATCAAGCAGACCACAAAGGAAACGAAGACTACCAGCTAGATTGGAGGACTATGTTGTGGGTAATGATAATGACCCATTTGACGAGGAAATTATCAATTTTGCTTTGTTTGCAGATTGTAAACCAGTTATATTTGAAGAAGCTGCAAGTGATCAAAATTGGAGAAAAGCAATGGATGAAGAAATTCATGTCATTGAAAAAAATCAAACGTAGGAGCTGACAGACTTATTAGGAGATAAAAGGCCAATTGGAGTGAAGTGGGTGTACAAGACTAAGTACAAGCCTAGTGGAGAAATAGATCGTTTTAAAGCAAGGTTAGTAGCAAAAGGATACAAGCAGAAGCCAAGTATTGATTATTTTGATGTATTTGTTCTTGTAGCGAGATTAGATACAATTTGTATGCTTATCTCTTTGTCAGCTCAAAATAATTGGAAAATTCATCAAATGGATGTTAAGTCTGCTTTCCTAAATGGTACTTTAGAAGAAGTTTATGTTGAACAACCTGCTGGGTATGAGATTGAAGGCAAAGAAGATAAAGTCTATAAGTTAAAGAAAGCATTGTATGGCTTGAAGCAGGCACCCAGAGCGTGGTACAAGAATATTGATTCTTACTTTGTGCACAATGGTTTTCAAAGATGCCCGTTTGAACATACTCTATATATTAAATTTGTTGACCCTAGTGATATTCTTATTGTGTGCCTTTATATTGATGATTTAATCTTTACTGGCAACAATTCAAAAATGACTGTAGAATTCAGGGAGGCCGTGATTAGATGCTTTGAAATGATAGATTTGGGCCTGATGTCTTATTTCTTGGCATTGAGGTCATTCAACAGGCTGATGGAATTTTCATTTCTCAAAAGAAGTATGTTACAGACATTTTGAAGAAATTCAAAATGGAGAATTCAAAACCAATCTCAACACCTATTGAAGAAAAGTTGAAGTTGAAAAGAGATAGCGATGAAAGAAGAATTGATTCAACATACTACAAGAGCTTGATTGGAAGTCTCAAATATCTGACAGCTACTAGACCAGATATAGTGTTTGGAGTAGGATTGCTCAGTTGATTCATGGAAGAGCCACGTGCATGTCATTTACAAGGAGAAAAAGAATCCTGAGATATATTAAAGGTACTTATATACTATTGATTCTTTTTCTTTTCATAAATACTTTTATGAGAAAATTCTATAATGCATGTTCAAGGTATATTCCAATTATGATTTGCCACTTTATAAAAGACCAGTACTTTTTTGTTAAACTCTATTTCATATAGTATTGATTAAAAAAATTAGTACAAAGTAAATAACAAAAAAGATAATAATATTATATTAAAAAAATATTTTTTTTATAAAGATAACAAAAATTATATAGAATATGTTAGAAGTAAATAAATCAAATATACATGCACGACTAATATTTACTGTTGATTGAGTCAAAGCATTTTAGTTTAAAATTTTATTTTCTCGTTTTCATTATTTGATTTTCTGTTATAAAATTTTATTTTCTCGTTTTCATTATTTGATTTTCTGTTATCCACATTTAAGATTTTGTTGTTAATGTGTGGGATAATTTCCAACTTTCTAGATTTAGTAGTTATAGAGTCAAAGCCTATAAATTTGACTCTCTTGAGATTGTTACTATACAACAAAAATCAAGTTTGAGATAAAAGAATATATTGAGAAGATATTCTCTCTTTCTCTCTTGCTTTCCACAATATCAATATATGAGTGGGAGTATTATTTTCTGTTAAATATTATGTCCCATTGATATCAGAATAACACCTCAGTAAAATATCTTAATTATAAAAGTAAAAAAAATGTTATATTTTAAAAAAGGATGACTTTTTTTTAATGACGTGCGTTAATTTTCAATTAAAGAAATACCAAGAGGACAAACGAAGATAAATTGTTTCATTTCTGGTTTTAGTTGCGAGTGATCGAGAGGGGTTGCACAAGATGAAACAATTTTGATATCAATAAACAAATTTCAAAATCTCGATAATTTCAAAAAACCTAATCTTGTCATCATTCCTCTTACATGTGGAAAGGGATTTTGCGAGATAGAAAATTGCTGGTCGGGCTAAGTTATATTATTAATTGGGTTTGAGTTCTCTAAGTGATAAGATATAGTATAAAGTATTACATGCCATTATTATAGCATATCCTTGTCCTCGGCATTTTGTAAGGCAAACACTAACAAATGTACGTACGAGTAATTAACCTAATCATGTCATTATTTTGCAATTAATTTTATACTTATGAACGTGTTTGCCACCTTTCTGAAGGACCAAAAACTACGATGAACTCTTGCTGAAAAGTATCAAGAACAAAGTTAATTAATTAATTGGATAACTCATGGATTGTAAAATAAATAATCAAAAGCAGAACCTTCAACTTTTTTTTCTTTCTTTTATTTTTCCTTTATCTTTTCTAAATTAAGAAACCATCCATAACTAAACTAAATCTTTGTCCCAATGAGCATTGAAAGCTTGCAAAGAGATTAAATTATGAGACCGAGATTGGGTACTAAAATCTAATATTGGGCAATGCCAAGAATGCTAGCATATGCTGAAGCCCTGGTTGGTGATATTAGGCATCTTCGTACAATGGCAGTGCTGTCCAATTAACTGGTCCCAACAAATTAAATGCTAATTAACGTGAGGATGGTATATTCTCATTTATACGCATGCATAACTAAAGTACGGCCAAAACCATTCTTTGAAGAAAGTACTCATAAAGATCTCACTTAACATTTGAAGATTAAACTAGTAAAAAGATTATGTGTCTCGACTTATGAATCCGGAACAAGTAAACCACAATTCTACACTTCTAAATGGAGCAGGGGATTACATTACTCCCACTAGATTTTCCAATAATTATGCCAACCTTCTTGCTAAAACCTTCCTACTACAACATTTTATATCTATAACAACAACAATTTGCCACCAAAAGTTGAAAAAACTGTTGCTAAAAGTATACAAAAATGTTTGGTAATGGATTTTCAAGCATACTATTTTTCTTTATATAAGCGAAAGTGATTATTATTAATAATATGTAGCCACACACAACATAATAAGATGTACTAGAAGCCGGCCAAGAAAAAGGATAACAACATCGAGGGTGTCCTGGGTTTATGGCACCCCAAATATATCAAACATATAAAACCAGATATAATATTTCGTGCAGACAATTAACAATTATATATAATGTTTGTAAGTAGTAGTTGACATATCTCATTTCATTGAATGTTTTACTCACCTTAGTTCTAATTTGAGTTTAATTATCATATTTCATCTATTATAAGATAATATAAAAAATTTACTACAAAGTTTTACTAAAATTTGTGGTCTTTTCAACCTAAGAAGGATGTACTCTATTCTATTTTTTGAAATATATATATATATAATGTTTCAAGCATACTTTCTAAGTGGCTATTAACATTTATTTTAATCGGCCACACTTTCTATACTAATACGAGGAAAAGGGTTTTGTGAGCAATCTCATGAGCATGAATGTAGAAAAGCATAGTTTAGTGCCTGAGAGGTTCAATTTTGTGTCGAGGAAATGGTTAATTGCGGTGATCTCCACCTAGCTAGAGTGCACACTTCCAATGGCATTTCTGGAATAGGTTGGGTCAAGTGACGCAAATGTTGAGAATCACTTAACAGAGTATTATTAAGGATAAGGGCTAAAACCAAGCCTTTTTAAGAAAAAAAGTTGGACCATTTATAAAGATTAAAAAGAAATTAAGTTAAAATTTTAACACACGTGTTAATATTGATGTGACATCTCATTTATTACATCACTACTTAAAGAAAGTGTTATGGATGACAATGATTAAACATAAACATTTCAATAAAAGTTGGACCCAAATTAAATAAAAATTATTTCCAAAAAATAAAATAGAAAATTAATAAATTCATATATAGTTAAAAGTATATTAAAAATAGTTAATAATAAATGCTCCTCTCCCAATTTTTTTATTAGTCATCCCCAATTATGTATGAAGTTCATAATATGACAATGTAACCCTGATGGGGACCCCCACATTCGGTGGTCCAATAATAATAATTCAGCCTATAAAAGTGCACGAGTGGATTCCAGTGACACAATAATTAAGCAGTGACAGAGTTGGTTTTGAGTTCATCAATTGCTTATTGAACCGTAAGTGAAATAAAAGTACCCCCCCTATATGTTTCTTATGCTAGCTGAGGTTGCAGCATAAATAGATTTGTCGATGAGCTTACCTAACATGCCACTTTTTAAGGTCCCTTAATTAAATGAAGTAAATACAATGTTAGTTAGGTAAGTGCTCAAGAAAAAGGGAACCTATACCACAACCACCCATCATTTCGGTTTTTTCCTACCACATATAATTGAACTCTTGACAACAAACAATTGAAATGGAAGTGATGTATGTATCTAATAAACGTCACACTTTTAACCTTTTCTGTCTCCTGAACTTTTCGCTGTGGTATATAGTTCCTACATGCATTATGGCTTCAAGGGGGAAAGATAAGAAAAATCTTATTTAACATTCCAATTGATGAAGACCGAAAAGGTTCTTCAACAGTGAAAGGTGTCTAAAGTTTAGGAATATATATATAAAACGTAGAAGTCGTGTCCTTTCTTTAGTTAGTATATAATGTGGTATCACCTATAAAAGAATAATGAAGCAGAAGTGGAAATATTCCCTTTTCCTAAAACTGAAAGCATGCATGGAAAGTAGATTGTACACACACACACAACAGGAACCAGTAATGAGTGGGAGAATGGGTGCTATGCATACCTGGCAGGAGCTACCTGTGAGGGTGGGCTACCCGAACTACGCAAGAGACACAACTCACACTTTTTATGCTTCTTTTAAGGGTGTCGTTACTTTTATTGGTGGTTCTTTTTATAGCAAAATCCACAATTCTCTCGAGAAAGATAGGTAAAAGTCAGCAAATGGTAAGATATTATTAGTACAAACAATTTTTAAGCATGTTATAAGATATTTGATTTTTAGTTTTGTAAAAATTGTTGAAAAAGATAATATTTATTTTGATAATCTTTTCTTAGAAAAAACTTAATATCTAATTAGAATTTGGTATTAAAAAAGATAAAATTTATATATGATCAAATTTTAATTTTATGTGATCACTTTAAAAAGGTTGTGACATTTTTTGAAAAAAAAAATTCCAAGAATAATTTTAAAAATATTTTTGACTCTTTTAAAATTATTTTTGAGTTATTCGATCTCTCCATGTGTATGGAAAGGCAAATATTAATCATTTAATGTCACTTAATCACTTAAAAAAATTATTATGATTCTAAAAAACAAAATCCAAGAGTAATTTTAAAAACATCTTTTGACATTTTAAAGTTAGTCTTATGTATGAAAAAGTAAATATTAACTATGTAATGAATGATAAAAATGAATGATCAAAATTTAATATAATGTGATTATTATAAAATTTATGTTACTTTTTTAAAAAAAAAATTCCAAGAATAATCTTAAAAATATTTTTAATTATTTTATACTTTTAGAATAACTTATCTCTTCTCTGAGTAATTACTGTTTTAAATTGTGGCTTTTTAAAAAAATTCTCACATAAGTTGTGTCTTAGTTCTGAACATTTATAATAAATCAATTATCATATTTATTCTTCTCATTGTGATTTGAATTTTTTTTTCGATTCTTAACTTCTTAGACAAAAAGAGATCCCTTGTACAAAATAATGTGGTGCGTTGCCACTACGAGAACTATATTTCTGGGCATGTTTTCTTTTTCTTCTCTAAATTTTTGGCTTTATTACGTTTATATATCATATGTGTTCTCGTTTTTTAATTTTTGGTACAACTTTATTACAAGTCTCTTTTTAACTATTTTATTTTTATTTTTATATGATCTTAGTACAATGAGAATTACAAAGAAAAACTTGGTAAAAAATTATTCCATGATAAATTATTTTAATTAAGAATCCTTTTTCTTTTTTTTTTATACAGAAATTAGAGATGAAATCAGTAAATTTAGATAGAATTATGAAATAACAAACAATTTATAAACAATTTTTATTCAAATTTTATTTTGGTTCCCCAATATGTTTGTTCAAGCTCCGCCACTTTTGGCCAAAATCTAAATTTGATAATCTCCAAAAACACACTCAAATCACCTTTAAAATTTGTTATTTCTACATGGCCATAAAGATCCAATTGAAGCAAACCAAACAAAATCCAGGCTATACTATTTATTTATTTTTTTTCAAAATAGACAACAATTCTGTTGTAAGAAGTGATTCCTAAAGTCTATGAACAACCCCACCTGGACCCAGTCCAGCCATCAGCCTGTTTCCACAGCAGAGATGAGTTATGGCTATTATAAAATTAATGTAGATATACTAAAAAAATCTCACTTGATCAATAAGTTAATTATAAATTGTGATTGAGCCAAAATTGATCTCTTATACTTTTTTCTCCAAATCATGATCAATTTTTTAAATTCTAAACACAACAAAACACCCCATCACCACAACATATATGATTTTTAAGTAACATTTAAAAAATATTACAAAAATATAAAAAAATGTTACTTATTAGTTTTAATAATATTTTAACAAATGTTTTGATTAAGTTAGATTGAAAATTATCATTAATAATATTTTATATTTAATAAATATTAATAAAGATATAAAAAATATTACTAAAAAAATATTAACAATATTTTTACAATAAATATTACTAAAACTAATAAATGATGTAGTGTATTAACCAATATTACAAAGATATTTCATGAAACTTCTGAGTCTTTATTATTAACTCCACGTTCAAATGATGCAAAAACACAAGAGGAAAACAAAAAAAAACAGAAATAGCTTAACTATATAGCAGAACTCTTCGCGTGCTTTTCAATAATAAACATGATGGCAGTTCTCCTATTATCGCCTGCTAATAATCTCGTAGTTAATTATTCCACGTGTTTCGTTTAAAACATTTTAACCAAGTATCGGGGTGGGAATCTACAAATGTACTATGATGTTCAAGTTAACATGTGATTAGAGAGTCTGACCAAATATAACCCTTTTTATCTGGCAAAATGGACATCTTGTATTGTACCATACTTTTGCCTAGTTGGCGTTAAATATAGAAAACAACTCTATTATATACACAGTAATGCTACTTCAAGTACATCTTTTCCTTAAACTTCACATTTGTGTTCATTTGCAACCATTCTTTTATCGCTTTTCATTTGAGGCACAAATTTTAATACTCGCCTTTTGTTTTAAAAAATAGTGTATCTATGAGTTGGGGTTAAGTACAATTGAGGTAGAGGACAATGAGATTGAAGTTCACAAGTGTGTGTTACAGTACTCCTCCATTGTACCTAAAGTGTATAATTTACAAAAAAAAAATGTTAATGGAGCAAAAATTTAATGAAAATAAAACAGTTACGATATCATATTTAATTTTGTCGGTTTTTTTCTTTTTAGTTTTACAATTTGACGGGAGCCTCATAAAATCTCTTAAACTCATTCTTGATTGAGTACTCAATAATTAAAAAAAAAGCGCTAAAATAAATGTGTCCAACACTATAATATTTCATTTTTTACGCGATTAACATTACATTCCAAGAAATTTTTTATTTTACTATTAATTTTAGCTACTATTTAGATTAATAATTAAATTTTAATTAATTAATTATTAATTAATTAAAATATTATTTTTTCTAACTAAATTTAAGTTATATTCATTTATACTTCTTATTACCACAAATTAACTAGAAAATAACTATAAATTTTAAAAATTTACTATAAATTAACTAAGATTATTTTTTTAGCTAATTTGTTACTTATTTCATACTACCAATTAATATTATAATAATTTTGTAACAAATTTTAAATTTTCTAGTAGTGGATTATTAGAGTGAAAAATCATTCTAGTTACTAAAAGATTTGGTGCCAGTTATATTAGATCATAAAATATGAAAATAGCTATTTTTATCTCTAAAAGATGAAAATGACACTAAATTAATGTTAAAAAATATTAAATTAATTAACCTTTCCAGCTTTACTAACGGGTGAGGTTTCAAAAATGGTTAATCTCTTTCAATACGAAGAACTAAGATTTGAATATCTTTAAAGAAGATTTTCACTTTTAATATATGACTATGTCTTATTTTGAAAAAGTTATCAAAATAATAGAAAATTATAGAAATGAAAATATTTCAAATATTTGGGGGACCAACATTTAATCAATATTAGTATTAGGGAGAGAGAGAATGTTGGATACGAAGCATGCAATAAAAGTGGAGTGGTAGTAGCAATGGGTAGGTATTATTTTAAGCAACTACAATATTAAGCACAAGTATAAAGTAAACACAAAGGTTGAGGGAAGATGTCCTCATGTCCCTGATTAATTAAGCTGGAAAGTGTTTAGGTTCTACAACTGTTTTCAAGTCCCGAAACGCCTCTGCGCAGTACCCATGTTCTTTCACAGTTACACTACTTCATAACCTACCACTGCCAATTAAGGAGAGTCGCAAACCTTAAACAACATTCTTCACTGTCCGTACACATCTTTCTTGAGATACCACGGTCCGGTTATTTTTTTTAATTAACTCTTTGATATCTTCCTTATTTTTATGCATTCAATCATTTAAAATCCAAGTTGAATATTTTTTTTTCTTCTCACCACTTTTAAGACCATTAATTCTTTTTTTCTTTGGTCTCTCGGGGGACGAGAAGGATACATATAAATATCTACATCAATGTGTTTGTCTTTGAAGTGTTTATATTATATATATATATATATATATAGGTTTTGTTTTGCACTTTTTTTTCCTAAATATCTTTGTGTATTCCGTTTTGCAAAAGTAGATAAACATGTGCACCGGTGCTGAATCTCGAGGAGATATAAATGGCGAGGCTGTGATTTCAAAGGTGGGAGGCGACTATGAGGATAGAATGAGAACCATAGAAGGTGGAGAAAGAGCTTGCAACTGTGGCACGTTCCTTCAAGGCCTTCTTCAACGCCTGCATCATCATCTCACTGCCCTTAATCTCCCTACCTTTTCTGCTTCTGAGGTTGGTAACTTCTCTCTCACTGTCTTTTGATTCTGCAAACTTTTTCTTTCTTGCTGTTTGTTTCCCTATCTTCTTTTTTGTTCAAAAGGTGAAAGTTAGTATCAGTATTTGAAAACCTCGTAATAGAATTTATGGATACCTTGTGAAGTAGATATTACATGTATAGATATTATTACATAAAACGTGATATAATAAAAAAAAAAGTGTAAGGGTCAAGTTTATATATAATTATGTCTTGAAGGTGTAAAGTTTTATAAATTCATTTAATTATAAATGATTATATATATGTTAAATTTGTTGTTTTTTAAAATAATTATGTTAAAATTATATTAATAATAATTAATAATTTGTGATTGAATAATTATATAAAATTATTTTATATTAATAATTACTTTTTGATGAATAAACATGTATCCTTAATGATTGGAAGGAAATTTGTAAGAAACTATATCGATATGTTATATTGCATTGTGAAGTAAATAAGCTTTTTCTATGTTGCAAAATAATAAGATTATATTCACGTGAAGAGGAGGAAGATGCAGAGACTTCTATGGAGACAATTTTTTGGAGCATGTATTTGTTTATTGATTTAAGCTTTTTGGCTTTTTATAGTGATAGGCAGCAGTTTCAGTTAGTTAATGGAGAAGACGTTGTAAAATTAATGATGTTGGTTTAATTTTTTTGTTTTGGAAAGAACAGCTTTTTAAGAAGAAATCAGAATGTTTATAACAAAAACTTTTGAACAGCCCAAAATAAGTTAATTAAGCACACACTTTTTAATTTTGATTTGAATATGTTTCAATCCCTTTAGTTTACAAATCAGAGTGATTATTAATTAAGGTCCTTTGGGAATTCCTTAAAAAATTGACATAGAATTATATTTAAAAGATATTTTTAAATTTAGACTATATTAAGATATTTAAATTTCATAAAATAAAGTGTGCAATATTAAAAGAAAATTTGATGACTTAAGTAAGGAAATATTTGTTATTTTAAGTGACCTTTCTTCTGTAAGGTAATTTAAGCTTTATTATTCCATGATGTACGGATTTTTCCATTATTCTATATGCTTAAATATTTTATTATCAATAATAGATTATTTTTTTAAATAACTCATCTAACCTTTATCTACATACATAATTGAGAATTGTGGCAATAATTGAGGCATGTACACGTGAAATAACCTCTTCTTTTCTTTTCTTTTTTAAGTTTCTTATTCGGTATTGATTTCTCTTCTTGTTAAAGTTAAATTTAGATCTATAGCTTAAATAAGTATTTTTTTTATCAAATAAATACATAAGTTAAATTTTAAATTTATAAAATGCATTAAAAACTTGACGAATGTAGATAAATAAGCTTAATAGAAAGTTATAAAATAATTATAAATCACTTTTCTAAGTCTAAATAAACTCTTTCAAATATCATCTAATGTCTAAATCAAATACTTAAGTCATTTATAGCTTTATTTGCTTTCTTTCTTATTCCTTCACTTAAAATGAAATAATAATAATAATATTATTATTATTATTATAATAATAATAATAATAATAATAATAATAATAATAATAATAAAAAAGAAATTTTTTTCCATAAAAAACAAAAATTATATGACTGGTGTTAGTACAAATTCACAGATAGTTTTTGCCCCAAAATTTAATATTTTGAGATTGTTCGCATCGAAATCAAAGAATAAACCATAAGTTTAATTTCTATTCATGACAAGTGTGATAAATTTTATACCTGCAACTAATTAGAATTTGTGAAAAGTATAATTTTTAGTAGTAATTATAAAATTAAATAAATTTATAACACCTGTCAATTGAAATGACAGTCTAAAAATTCTTTATTTGTAATATAAAATATATAAATACATAATTTCTTTGTACATAACCTTTATGTCAATCATTAAGGTTAACCTAGTGGGAAAGGTTAAATAATATACATATAGATTTAAGTTCTAATCTTCTTGTTGTTATTATATTTTTATTTTACTAAAAGAAAAAAAAAACCCTTCGTACCAATTACTAGAGACTTATACTCAAGTATCAAAAGTCTAAAATATATATAAAAAAATTCTTTATATAATTTTAAATTTCAAATTAAATAATGACATGTTTAAATGTCTTTTGAAATTTCTAAACATACTTTTAATACAATTTATTTAATTTTAAAAAACATTGACATATCATTATCTAATTTAAGATTTTCCAGTAAAAATAAAATCAACATAATAAAATTCCATCTTAAAAAAATATGAAAATTTAGCTAGTTGTGATCTTGTTTATCAAGATCGATTTAATGGTGTGCAAAATTTAAAATAAATTTTGAGATATATTTTGTTACTTTAAAGGAAAGAGTTATATGTCAGTCTTTTTTCAATATATATGTTTTTTTATTTTATAAAATTTCATAAAAAATATTTTTTTACTAAACTTAAAACTTAAGCTTTATTATTTTATTCTTAGGACAGCTATATAAAATAATATGACAGTGTTCAATAAAAACTCATATCTCCTCTTGCTTCTCACATTTCATCTATTTCAACTTGCGAAATGTTTGTAATATATTTTTTTTACACTTTTTTAAACACATTATTTATTATAAACAAAAATTTATTAAAAATCATAAAATTTTATAAGTTTCACTTATACTTAATGCACTATATTGTATTATACATACAAATTATAATATTAATAAATTTTAATTAATAATATAAAAAATATATCAAAAGATGTACATTAAAAATTGTGTTAGTAGCCTTCACTTGAGGCTAGTCAGTGATAATGTGATATGGGGACTGAAATATGTTACCATGGCTTAGGTTATGAGCACTTCCTCATTTTGCTCGTCATTGTTGGGTCCTGGTTCATTGCAACTGTTTTGGGATCAATTTGATATAATTTTGTATTCTTCTGCTTCATCCAGATGGATCGAGACGGAAAATATGGAGGCTACCTCTGTTAGAAATCACTTGTGTCTGTTTCACACTATAAATCCTTTTTGCCATATTCGCATTTTTCAATGTCGTGTCGTGTTTATATATTATTATGTTACAAAAAAGTGTCATATATCAACGAAAAAAAGTATCAATTGCCCTCATCAGTATGGTATATTTAATAGAAATTTATCTACTAATTCATATTGTAAGTCTATACTAACAATATTACGTATCATAATATTAATAGATAGTTCTATAGATATAAAAAATATTAGTAATATATATATATAAGGATAAATGTTTATAACAAGTAGAAAAATAAATATAAATTATATAATTATATATAAAAATTATAATTAAAAATTATTAAATATTCACGTAATTATCTTAAAAAATCATATAGTATTTTTTATTTAATCAAAATTATGGTACATTTCAAATTTTTTCATATCATTGTCTTATTATAACATTCCTGTATGTTGCATATATATATATATATATATATATATATATATATATATATATATATTTCAGCCAATAATATTTTTTATCAATATATAACATTGTTATTATTATTATTGAATTTCATCGTAACCATTAACCAAGCACAAAATTTGGTATCGAATGAGAATTGAAGATCATACATGGTGATACTAATCCTTGATATATTATTATTCATGAATTTTGTATATAACCATTTCAAAAATATGTCCGTAAAGATTTGTTTGAAACACGTGAAATAAGAAGGATGTAACACCGGACGGAAACACTTAATTATATGTCTCCTTTTTTTCTGTTTAGAATACTTTAAAAAGTGGAGGAATGAATAAAAATTGTGAGACCCATCCACTTTGCATAATTGGAATTTGAAAAGAAAAGCATAGAAAGTTGGTTTATATAACAAAAGGATCAAAATAATAGATATATTTTCTTTCATATACTATTTATTAAGAATGTTTATGTTATTATATATAAAATATATCCTTAAATATGCTTTTAGTTTTGGTAATTTACCATTTTTAGTTTTAGTTTTTTGTAGAATTATTTTTTAAAATAACTCTTGTAAAAATTTATTTATTTTTATTTAGTTTTTTTTATTATTTTTAGTTTTTATAATATATATATTTTTATTTTTATCTCTATAATATTTTATTCCTTTTGAGAATAGTTCCTTGAAAAACAAATAAGAAGAACTAAAAACATATTATTTACATATAAGAAGAACTAAAACAAAATAAATAAATATATTTTAAAGATTAAAAATAATAACAAGAACTAAATTAAAAATAAATAGTTTTATAAGAATTACTTATAAGAATAATTTTACAAGGATGAAAACAAAAAATAATATATTATAGAAATTAAAAATATATTTAAATTATATTTATTTATTTTATACACAATTAAATAAAAGAAAAAAATTATAAAATATCTTAATTTTTATTCTTTTCTATTATTTTTCCTTTCACTTTCTTTTTTAAATTAAATATATACTAAAGCTTAATTCATTTTTTTAATAGAATTATACAGAATATGCAGAGGGTCGTGTTGAGATTATTTTAAAAAAAGTATTCTTTGTTTTCAAAACCTTTTTGAAAACATTAATAAAAAATAATATTGGTTCATAATAACCTAAACTATATGCACACGTCTGTGAGACATGCTCACATTACCGCAATTTCTGTTGGCGGCTTGTCCTAAACTGGAGCCCAGTGATAGATCTGGCAGCATTTTTACATTTCTGTCATTATTTTTTCATTTTTATTATTTTTTTCCCTTTCTCATGCTACATTATTAATATATATATGAACTGCATATTTTGTACACCAACATAATTATGACTGTAACTTTTCTTCTCAGCAACTCAGTATGCTTTTCTTGCTTAGAACCTGGCTTAATTGAACAATTCACAAGCTTCCAACCTTTTTCCTTTTTTACTCATTATTTTATACTTCTCTTTACACTTTCTGAAAAGATATTCTTAACTCTTTGTGTCAGGTGATTTGACATTTAATAGAGAGCTGTCAAAAAGAATATATAAAACATACACTTTTTCTTTAATGAATTAAAAAAAATTAGGGAGGAAAGAATCATGTGAACCTTGCTTAGATGAGTGTGTTGATATTTTACAAGTGTTGAAGTGTATGTATCTATATTAATTGACATTTTTTAATTGAAGCATTCTTTTAATGATTTTATTTGTACTCGCGAAAACACATTTGCTGTCCTTCATCGTGTGTTGCATAGACTAACTTATTTTTATTGAGTTAAATTTAATAATTAAAATAATTTTTAATATATATTGATATATGTTTTAATTTTATTTTAATATATTTTTATTTATACGTATTTCTTTATTTCTTATACTTTTACTGTGTATCATAATTTAATATATAATTTTTTTAGAATTATACATGGTCATTAGTCGTACTATAGTAGTATTTTTTTTCTTTTTATATATTAATATAGATTATAATTTTGTTTAAATAAACATTTTTATAAATACTTAAAAGATAAGAAAATAAAATACAGAGAGTTTCTCAATAAATTAAAATTGATCTATGTACCTTAGTTTTTTGAGATATTAAATGAAAAGACTTTCTATAAAATTTAGGTAACCATTCATTTTATTTTTAATTTTATATTTTATAAGTGTTTTTAAAAAATTATTCAAACTAGACTATGCAGTATGGGTTGAATTAATTATTTCAATTTTGCTTATTTTTTAAGGGATAATATTTTATATTTTTAGTTAATAAATAAAGAAAAGTTTATTAATTAGAGTAGGAGTAAAGTCTAGAATTAATACATGAATTCTTCCAATAACTAGTTTTTCATTTAAAGGACAATACATATTAAATAAAAAGTCAAATATATAAATAAAAAACCTTATTTAAAATATTAAATCTTATCATAAATCATAACATGATATAAAAATCACAAATCAAAAAATCTCTGGTTTGTAGGGTAAAATAGGTTAATTAATGAGTTTAATCTATTTGCAGTTTGGTTTTAATTTTAGTATGGAAACCAATAATCGAACAGAATGAATAAAAAAATATAATATTTTTGCTAATGATTTGTTTAATTTTAATGTTTTTTTATTGGTTTAGAACCGTTTAGATAAGTTCTTAAACACAGCAATTATCCTCACATTATTTTTATTGTGTAAAGGATATATCATTGATCCCTCATGCATGGGAATTATACAATCCGAAATTACTCTTTATTAAGAAATTTTGTGCACAAAGACACACAAAGAAATGTGGACCATTGATGTAAGGGAAAAAAAAAGGAGGGATGACAAATAAATTGATTGTAAGATATGTAACACTTCGAAAGTATCATTACAGTTATCCGATTTTTGTTCACCAAATTTAAACATGTGCTAGGCCTAGAAAAGTATTACTAAAATAACACCAAATGTATGTTTGAAAAAAAATTGTGTTAAAGAATTTTTCTTTTTCCTTTTAGTTGGATCTTAATTTATAATTATAGTTATTGAAATTAATTCTCTAATGTGCATAGACACTTTCTCCCCGTCTATAAAAATCAATAAGAAATAGTTTTCACGTTAATTAGACTTGTTAACATGATTCTTCTTTGTTAGGATTGGTGTAAGGAAAATGATAAGATTATTAATGGTCTGTAAATTTTTTCATAAATATTTATAGAAAAAAAAAATAAAAAAAATGAAATAAATTTTTTATATAATAAAAATAACTCATACAAATTAAAAATTAATTTTTGGAGAAAATAAAACTTCTACAGATTAGTTTATATAAAAGTTTATTTTTTTTATTTTTTATTCTTATAAATATTTGTAGAAAAGATTATTCAAACATACCTTAAAACTTGTTCGTTAATAAAAAATTATTTATTATTAATTTTTATAAAGAAAAAAAATATATTAACATAAAGGTAGCATATATTGATAAAAAAAATTATGTATAAACGGTTTCATTTAAAATAAAAAAGTCTCATTCAAAATTTGTTTGGAAGTTTAATCATGATTAGGCCACCAGTGCTGAATGTGTTGTAAGGATGCTATTTACTAACATGCCAGTAACGTATATACACACACATCCATAGTTGAAAAGTAAAAATTGGAGTTGAAGTTGGTTGAAGATTGAAAGATGTGATTATAGTGTATGAGAACAAAATATGCATGTTAATTAGTGCATTCCATTGGTGAGAAACGTGAAAAATGTAATTGTATGCAGTTGAAAGAAGAGTTGCAGTCGCTAGCAAAGGTTTCATGTCCCATAATAATGACGAGCCTAATGATGTACTCTCGATCTGCTGTGTCGATGTTGTTTTTGGGTCGACAAGGAAAAGTAGAGCTAGCCGGAGGGTCCCTAGCACTTGGGTTTGCCAACATCACTGCCAACTCAGTCTTGAAAGGCCTCACTATGGGAATGGACCCAATTTGTTGCCAAGCATATGGAGCCAAGAGATGGTCAGTTCTCAACCAAACCTTTTTCAGAACTCTATGTCTCCTCCTACTCGTTGCCATCCCCATTTCAATTTTATGGCTAAACATGGAACCCATCCTTCAAATGCTAGGTCAAGACCCTGAAGTCACAAAAGTTGCCCAAGTTTACATGGTCTTCTCTATCCCAGAGTTGCTTGCTCAGGCTCATCTTAATCCTCTCAGGACCTTCCTAAGAACCCAAGGCTTAACCACCCCAGTTACCATAGCTGCTTCTTGTGCAGCACTCTTGCACATTCCCATCAACTATTTTTTGGCCACATACTTAAACTTAGGGGTAAAGGGTATTGCATTAGCCACTGGATTGAACTCAATAAATATGACTCTAGGCTTGTTGCTTTATGTTTTCTTCTCAAAGAAACCACTTAAGCCTTGGGAAGGAGCCACCATTCTCTCAGCCTTTCATGGGTGGAGACCATTGCTGAGTTTGGCTTTGCCTAGTTGCATTTCAGTGTGCTTGGAGTGGTGGTGGTATGAGATAATGCTCTTTCTGTGTGGCTTGTTAAGCAATCCACAAGCCACAGTTGCTACCATGGGGATCCTTATTCAAACACTTGGGTTCTTGTATGTGTTCCCATTTTCACTCAGCATAGCCTTGACAACAAGAATTGGTCACTCATTAGGTGCAGGGCAAGCATCCAAGGCCCAAAGTACAGCCATAATTGGCTTCATCACAGCAATTACCTTGGGCATCTCTGCCTTCATTTTGTTGGTCTTTGCGAGGAAATCATGGGGGAGACTTTTCACTGATGAGACACAAATCATTGATATGGTCACAACCATACTTCCCATTCTTGGGTTGTGTGAGATTAGCAACTGGCCTCAAACAGTTTCATGTGGGATTTTATCAGGGACTGCAAGGCCTTATTTGGGTGCTAGAATAAACTTGTGTGCATTTTATCTAGTTGGATTGCCAGTTTCTGTTTTTGCCACCTTCATATACAAATATGAATTGGTGGGTTTGTGGTCTGGGATGTTGGCTGCACAGGCCTCTTGCCTTTGTATGATGGTGTACACATTGATTCAAACAGATTGGGGGCAGCAATGTAAGAGAGCAGTGGAGCTAGCTCAGAAAACAACAGAGCAGGAAAATAAAAATGATGAGGAAAATGGGTTGCTTGGTTCTGATCAATGACATTTTACAATTCATTTTTGTGCAGTGTTAGTTAACCATCTATTCCTCATTCAATTATAACCATCTATTGTTAACTCATTAGGATGTACAAAAGAAAAACTTGCATTGTGAATAATTCATTCACAATCAAGCTTCAGCAATATGCCATAGATGATACCAAAACTGCTTAATGCTATGGTCCACAATTAATATTTTGGAAAGTTTTCAAAGATGCATCCACCGGATCCCCACCATCCATGACATCATCACTAACATTTACCTTGTGACTAGCTTCTATCCATACTTTGTGTCCTGTTTCTTGTAATTTATGAAGCATCGACACCAACCCCGTTTCGTGTAATTATGAATTATTGACATCAATCTCGACTTAAATATTATAAAATCGATAAGTCCAACCATCGGTAATATACATCTTCAGGTTTAATTATCCATATAAGAAAATTATGGATAAAAATTTATCATCTTAAAATTGTGAATTTTTGGTTTAACTCAATCTCTCAAATGCAACTTATAAGATAATAGTTACCTCCTACTTATGTAGTCATCTCACTACATAAAGTGGAATCTCCAACATTAATGTCTAAAATATAAAATAACGAGATAATATAACAATTTACATGATATATACATAACATCATATAAAAAAAATTAATATTTTTTTATGATAAAGATCTCCATAATAAAATGTTAAGAAATAATATTTTTTAATGTTTATATTATATTTATAATAATATTAGAATAATTTGAAGTTTCCATCATGTATACGTAAGAATTGGTTTAAATGTCTAAGGAAGTGTTTGAACTTACAAGAGTGTCTAACATTTGTTATAGAAGTGGCAAGGTGTTACTATGCTAAATGATACTTTTATTGATATGATAAACCAAAAGTCCAACTTTTATTGAGTGTGCCTTTTCTCAAAAAATAGATGCGACAAGAAAAACTTTCGATATTAATCTCAAAATAAAAAAATTCCAACTAAAAAACTACAAAATAGAGGTTTTTGGCTATCACATCAAGTATATAATAGTTTTTATGTATGAAGATTAGGTTCAACATATATTGTATTAAATGCATAATTTAAATATTCACTTCGTTTTTTTTAAGAAGAACAATCTCAATCTCCAGTAGCTTAAAGAATGTCCGTGCTACATATATCCTTGAAAATGAAGAAGGTAACAAGTTACCATGTGAAAACCACATTCATTTGCTCAAACTCACTTTCATTCATTCTATATACATTTTTTTAGGTCATTCCTTCATTTATTAGCTGTTATTGAGCTCACTTTGTAAATATTGAAGTTAGCATTAAATTTAGGATAAAACTCAGATATTTTACTATAAATAATATTATCGAGGATATTTTTCAATAAAATTAAGTTTGATTCCAGTAATTATTGATATTTAATGAAATTCTTTATTGAAAATGCTACTTTGTACTGGAATTTCATAAAAAAACATATTATTGTAACTTTTGACAAATTATTTCTTACATGTTTTTTAATTTAAAATTTATTTTAAAAATATATCATTGTTCCATGTGAATATTCATACAATTTGTATATATAATTTATACCAAATTATTTATTAGGTAGATAAAGTGAAATTCCAATTTTAATTGTGAGAATAGCACCATCAACACATATTATTTTGTTTTTAAAATTTATTGTTTGAGTTGATGAGAAGTGAGACCTCTAAATGCTTGAACAAAAATAGTTGGAATTTGAGTGAGAAGAAACTTGTGTAAAAATACTAATTAGATGGTGAGGATATTATGTTAAGGTAAAAGTTAAGTCTTTCAGCGAAAACCTTGGCTTAAAATTAAAGATGGGCAAAGTCTTGAGTTTGCAAACAGTACCAATATAAGTAATGTATGTTTATTTTTATCTTTGTCCCTCTTCAACTAACCTTTTTGAAGATCTCTAACTTGAGACTTCATCTTTGAATAAAAATTTATTTGTGAAAAGATTTTCTAGCTTCAATTTTAAAGGAACTTATCCGTATAACTATACCTAATTAACCCATTCAAACGATTTTTCAATGTTTTCAAAACCTTATTTAGTAATGAACAAGTTTCCTAAAGAAGAATATAGCTCAATTTAATCCATTTCTTGTGTTTTTTTTTTGGTTGTTCTTCTTGCATAGAAGAAGTATTTTATACTTTAGCTCTCAACTAGGTAAGATAGAGATGAAAATTCTACCTAAATTCTTTCGGTACCTAAAAAAAATATTTACAATGAGTAAGGTAAATACTGGTTTAATAAAGATGGATTTGGCCAAAATTGAAGTTTTATCTGCAAAATTTAGTAAGGGTAGATACGAGTATAAGTATTATAGTACTCCTCATTCCACTTCATATTTGCACTTATAAATGTGTGTAAATACTTGTTCAATGAAGATAATCCAGGTCTGAAGATTTATTTGTAAAATTTAGTGGAGATAAATATGAGTATGAATATTATAGTACTCATTATGTTAAATGTTTACATTTATAAATGTATGTATATATATATATATATATATAATTAAATTAACAAACCTATACACATTAAATTTAAGAATAATTGTTTAAATGATTATGTTCTTAATGTTGTATAATTATATTTAAATGATTTAAGAATGATTTTTAATTTTGTACCGGTCAATCTTTAGCCCTTCCGACCAGTTGAATTGCTCCAAACCAGTCGAGTACTTCCTGGTCAATCAGGTTCACCTCGCCCTATTCTCCAATGCAAAATGTCTATCACTTCACTCGACAATGGGGTTGTGTACCAGTCACCTTCAGCCCTCCCGACCAGTCGAGTCCATCTTGGCGAGCCACTCCTAGCCAATCGAGTCCATCCCGGCCAGCCAAACTACTCCCGACCAGTTCAACAAAGAATCTCCAACAAAGTATAATCCAAAGTGTGTATAAATAGAGAGTATGGAGTAATAGAAAAAGGACATTATGTACACTCATATCTAAAGTACATTCTACGATCCCAATCCAGGGGGTAGATGTGAACATTTAACCCTAAACCCTAAACTTCAAATCCTTCTAGCCCCAGCCAGTGCCCAAGGCACCTAAGACTTGTAAGAGGCAGCCAGTGTCCAGCTGGACATCTAAGACCCATAAGAGGCAGTCAATGCCTAGGACATCTAAGACCCATAAGAGGCAGTCAGTGTCCTAGGCACCTATGACTCGTAAGAGGCGGCCAATGCCTAAAGCACCTAAGACCCGTAAGAGGTAGTTGGTGTCTAGGGCACCTAAGACCCATAAGAGGCAGCCAGTGCCCAAGGCACCTAAGACCAAACAGAGGTAGTCCAAAAACCCTCCTAGGCATAAATGAAGACCTTAAGAGAGGCGGTTCAAAGATCCATAAGGCATAAATCAACATGAATTGTTTTACATTACTATTTATTTAGCATTCACTACTTTGTTGTTTTTACATAGACGGTTTATAGACGAAGACCCTAGGAGAGGCAGCCTAAGACTCCCTTAGGTTCGACCTTCAGCTCTCCTAGCTAGTCAACCATCCTGGTTATTTCTTCAGTTCAAAATACCTATCGATTCACTTGGCACTAGGGGTTGTGTACCAGTCGATCTTCAGTCCTTTCGACCAGTTGAATTGCTCTCAGCCAGCTGAATACTTCTTGGTCAATTAGGCTCACCTTGACCCGTTCTCCAATGCAAAGTGCCTATCGCTTCACTCAATAGAGGGGAGCTGTGTATCAGTTGGCTTTCAGCCCTCTCGGTCAACTAAGTCCATCCCGGCTAGCCAAGTAATTCCTAGTCAACCGAGCCCCTCTTAGTCAGTTGAGTCACTCTTGAACAACTGAACCCATCTTGACCAACCGAGCCACTTCTGGCCAGTTCCACAAAGAATACCCGACAAAATACAATCCAAAGTGTGTATAAATAGTGAGTATGAAGTAAAATAAAAAAAGACATTATGTACACTCATATCTAACATACATTCTGCGGTCTCAATTCAAGAGCAGACATAAACAAATTCGATTATAATATTTTTTAATTAATATTTTTATTAATTTATTAATTTTACGGTAGGTATGTGAATACATTGGTATCCAACACACGTAGGGTATTGTTGCATCCTATTTAAACCCTGCCTATTTTCATTTTATATTTCTATATATAAACTTGCAATGTTATGTATTGTGTGAGTGATGGAAAAGAAAGTATATAGTAAACATACACGTAAATGTTAATGTGAGATTGTTGACTTTTCCTGTTTGGCAATTTTATAATTGATATTTCTACTATGTTAGACAGTGTTATTAATTTTAATAGCATTTTTGAGGCAGAAATGCTATTAAGAAGTTTGTGAGGTTTTTAATAGTGCTTTATTTTTAAAGGAATTGTTATTAAAGGTATGCATGTCTTCAATATTATCTTTCACTGTAAGACTTTTTTCTAAAATGTATTTGTCCCTCTTTTCCAATGGTTTTTTGTATTAACTATTTTTTTAACAAAATATTTTTAATTATTTTATAATAAAAACTTAAATATGTTTTAAATCTATTCAAATATGACTATATATGATTTTAATCCTTCTAAAATATTTTGCTATTTATAAATTCTTAGCATTTTTTTTAGTATTTTTTTTCCTTATATTAATTCTAATTAATTTAATGATGTCAATGAATAATATTAATTAAAATAGTTAAGATAATGAAAAATATTTTAAATTAAGATAATTAAATTATTTTTAGGTACGTAATTCAATTAGGTAATGTATTTACTGTTTTACCTAAATAAGGTAATTACATATAATTTAGTTTTATAACTTATTTTTTTAATATATTATAAATAATGATTTTATTAATTTTAATATTATTATTACTTTTTAATTCACTAATTTATTTTTATCATTGTATTTTCTTAATATATATATATATATATATATATATATATATATATATATATTATAATTTAGACATTTATGATTTAATACTAATATAATATTTTTATATAATTTTTATATTTTTATTCATTAATTTTGATTGATTGCAATATAATTTAAGTTTAATATATTATATTTTAATTTATTTTTATCTTTAGGGATAAAATTATTACTTGGGATGTATTAAAAAAATAAATATTATAAGTTATATTAATTAATTAAAATATAAAAATAACATCAAAAAGTAATATATTAAAATTAAATTGTAAGAATATAATTAAATTATATATATTTAAAATATAAAAATTAAAATTAAATTAGTTAATTGAAAAGTAAGAACGATATTAAAAATAAACTATATGTAATTACCTTATTTATATAAAATAATAAATATATTACTTAATTAAATTATATACTTAAAAATAATCTAATTATTTTAATTAAAATATTCTTCATTATCTTATTTATTTTAACTATCTTAATTAATATTTTTATCTTATCAGTCATGTTAGTACTAAACTAATTAGAGTTAATGATAAGAATTAAAAAATATTAAAAAAATGTCAAAATGTGAAAAAAAAATTACAAAAGCTAAAATCAGACATAGAACATAGTTACGTGGACTTTAAGCATATTTAAGCTTTCAATAAATATTATAAATTAGAAAGATAAATTTATTCACATAATAATTAATTAGATAAAAAGTAATTAAGTACGAAGAGTAAGATGATGAGTCCAGTAATTTTAAGAATAATTTTTAAAAATAATATAAATTATTAACAAATTTAATTATACTAATAAAATTAATTAAACTTTTAAAAGGTGTAAATTAATTAAAAAGAATTATGTTTAGCGACAAAGATAGTAATATTTTCTTAAGAAAAAACGTTACTATTTTCTTTCAAAAAATTTACGGCATAACTGAAATTTAACAATAAGAAAATTGTTGGGGAATGTTATTAAAAGTCCTATAATTTTCTAAAATAATTTAATAATTAATTTAAACAACACTTTCTTAAATAAATACAATGAAAGATATATATCTTAAGTGTAATTTTTAACTAAAAAAGAGTATAAATATAATTATTGTTAAATTTACTAAAAAAAAATTAACTCAATTGATAAGAATCGATTTCATATTTTAAAAAGGCTTGAGTTTTGCTCTCAATATATATTATCCACCTCACACATAGATGTTGATTGGTTGCCAATATGCTAACACAGACAAAAAGAATGGTCCCTCAGCTATTAAATTTAATTGTGAAATTGAAAATTATGGCTTTGGACGCTAATTAACTTATTGAGGCCAATTGACACAAGAGGCAAGAATTATTAATAAAGTAAGGTATGTACTTGTCTTGTTTAAAAAAGAGTACGATAAACATGCGTTTTGGTTTATATTGCATTGAATTCAATAGAAAGAAAACAATTGAAAGTGATATGAAAATGATCCTATGTAAGTGTCTTATTAATACTTTGATATATAAATAAATAAATTGATTAATAAAGATGCAAATAAATACCGCAGAAGGAGGGCCCATCCATGCATTGTAAAGAAAGCAAATACATATATTTTGTATTAGGGCCATTACTTTAGTTAACGGGGTTTCAATGCCCCTCTAAGTAGCAATAATATTTGGACATCTGTCTTTATCTTCCACATTAAATAATGACATCAACTTTTTAAAGATTGCATTTAAGTACAAGAGATTTATTAGCAAGTTTTATTATTTATTATTTTGATTTTTTTTTTCTTTAAACCCAACCAGATGTGTATTTGTACTTCTTCAAGGATGGTTATAATGCGTGCAAGGTGATTGATGAAAGTCGCTTAAGAGAGTGCGTTTTTCTTTTATTTGTTACTTAACCATGCTTATGAACAGCTCAATCTCTATGTTATTCTTGCAAACTATAACATAACAATGTAAAATGCTTTTTTTCACTAAAAATAGATATATCATCTATAAAGTGTTTATTAAATATGGTGTATATACTGTGTGTTGTATCCATGTATATAATAAAAATTCTTAATTTTTAATTATGAAATGTTTTCACATTTCCTATACATATATAACGAATGCATATTTTTAACATTCTCATTTAAGTTAAAACATATATGTTATATGAATCAAATTTGTTACAAATGTAGTCAGCAGAAAAGGTGAGTACGACAGACGAATTGTTAAAGTCATGGAAGCACAACAACATTGTCGTTGGAGTCACTAAAGTGTAGCGAGACTAAAGTGTGGCGAAGAGGTCACCAAAATTAAAGGAGTGTAACGAAAGCATTATCAAAGTTAGAGGAGCACAGTAAAAGCATTAGAGTTAGAGGAGCGTGACGGAGACATCGTTGGAGTTAGAGAAACACAATGACGGGGATGTCGAAGTCATGGAAGCACAACAAAAGGATTGTTAGAGTAATTGACGCACAGCAAAATGGTCGCTGGAGTCACTAGAGTGTGGTGAAAGCATCGTTGAAGTCAAGACAGTGTAGCAAAGGAGTTGCCAGAATCAAGAGAGCACAGCGAAGCTATCATAAAAGCTACAAGAGCTTAATGAACCCTACTCGGAGATAGGAAAAACCTTATGCTCTAATACTATGTAAAAATGTTTATTGTGTCTTGTATCCACACATATAATGTTTTATTTATAATCAAATAAAGTTATAATTAAGGATACAAATTGAACTGGCTGGGTGGCTAACTGCCAAATAGCTAACTAGGATGACCAACTTTAACTTAACAAAGACACTTAACAACGCCTTCATAGGATCTCAGAATATTAGTACAAAGCACGCATAATAGCAAGGGTCAAGCAACACCATACATGCACCATAGGGATCAAGAGGCACAGTCGACGTACTACAATAGTCAGGCAGCACAGTAGTAAAGATAGACAACAATAATAAATAGCGTAATCCTCGAGAAACAGGACAAAAATGAAAGGTATAAAATAAGAGGGGAGGTAACCCAGAAGGCCATGTCACAGTTAATTACCATAGAGAAAAATATATTTATGGAGAGTTAAAAGTCAAGTTACTAGTCTAACTATATACATAAACACAAATAATGATAAAAATCTAAATTTTAGGTATAGAAACTTGTCATATTTTCCTGTTTACATATAATAAATGCATTTTTCAACATTATTGAACTAAAATGTGTGATCTTCGAATGATTCGTATCCTCAAAACGTAATATAAGCTCAATGGAGCTATCCTTTTAATCTCGTTTTCGTAGCAGGTTGATATATTCTTTGTTGACTTTATTTTATTTTTTGTTTCTTTTGTGCACTTTCACGTTTTCTTTCTTATAAGGGTGAAAAAGGCTACGACTTTTTCAAATGGTCGATTAAAAATGGTGTTAGGGAGCAACTCAGTTGAGTCTTTTTCAATTTCGTACAAGTGGTGAAGGAATCACTGTCCCAACTGGAAGTTGGTATTCGCAAGGCAGGGAAGGATCTTTAGCATTGTTTGGCAGGGTCAAGGAACAAGGTGAATGGTGTTTGTTTGGTTACCTTAGTAAGTGAAGGTGATGAATTTCATATGCGTGATGTGAAGAAGAATAGGAGGTTGCCAATGAAGGTTTCCTCACTTCCTCTCAAGGCTTTTAGGGTTCATGTCAAAGAAAGAGACGAAGAGAGTATTTAGTTGTATTTAAAGAAAAATAAAATAAAAACAGAAAATAATAAACTTGCTAATAGTGCAATATTTAAAAAATTAATAAAGACAGATATCAAAATATCATTATCTTTATTAGAGAAGGCACTAAAACCAACTCACTAGAACTGACACTAATAAATTAGATAACTTGTTATGAAAAATAAGTTATAGTCGTAGTTAACATTTTTGACTTGGTTTCAACTTTACCCATAACATTTTTAACTTGAACTTAAATTAAATTTAAAAATATTTAATTATAAAATAAATAAGTTTTAATTTTGATTTCTATGTATTTTTATTTTTGATTTTCATCCTCCAAAACATGAAATTATTGATTTTGGTCTCTATTATTATGAAATATTCATTAATTATTTATGTATTTAACAAAAAGTTAAGGGATACTTCTAAATTTTTTAAATTTCTAAAATAAATATTATTTATATACATTAAAATGAATGTTAGAGACTAAAAATAGTAATTTCAATTTTTGTTGAGATGAAAATGAAAGAAAAATATATTATATATAGGAACTACAACCAAAATTTGTTAATTTATAAAAACCAAAAAACAATAATTTTAAATTTTATAGGAATGAAAAATAATTTTTTTTATAGAAAAAATCAAAATTTGTTATTTTACAAGGATTAAAAATATATTTAAGTATTTAAAATAGATTTATTTTTTCAAAACCAGTTTTAGGCTATAATCGATTTTGATTAGGAGTATTTGTAGATTGTTTTGGATTAATTTTGAGAAAAAAATCATCCAATCTAAATATTAAAATAATGTAAATAGATTTGATTTAGATTGCTTTATTAAAACTATTGAATCTGATCTGATACAATAAAAATACAGTTTAAATTGGGATTGGAAAAGATGATAGTTTTGATCAATACATTCTTATCTATATTTTAATTTTTTTATTACTAATACCTTTAATTTTAAATATTGAATATTATTTTTGAATATTATTTACTTGATTATTTGTTATTTGATAGCAAAAATATGCATCATTGTCATTGTCAAGTATCCTAAATATATAATATTAGATCAACAAAATGATATATTATTTGTTATATCAATAAAGTTAGATAAACAAAAATATAAATGATTTGTTAGTTAATTGGAAAAGAATTTAGTAAAAGATGGTTATATCATTATATTTTTATTATTATTATTGTTTTTAAAAATTTAATTATAACATAAAGATTTTTAATTATTATCAATTAATTTAACTCTTAATTTTTATATTATACTATAATATTCTTTTGAGTTTTGAATGACCTACTATAGTATTAAATAATTTGTATCCTATAATTTATTTTCTTTGATTCTATCATGATTTCACGTTCCATATTAATACTATCAAATAATATAGTATGGATTATTCATTCACGTATTTACATGCTATATAACGTTATTGTGGTATATTAAAACATTAAAAATATAAAAGAAATCCTAATATTATTAGATAAAAATGGGTTTTTACAAGTTTATCTTATATGCATGTGATTTCTAATCATATTTTCTCTCCAAAAATTGAATTATATGATATTTTTATTTTTGTTTTTAAATATTTAACTTTTTAATCAAAATAGTTATGACAAGAGAGACGATTATAGTAAGTAAATCAAACTTTTAATTTACAAATAAATCATATTGACACATTGCTTAATACATGATCTCTAAATTGATTTACAGCGTGAGAGAAGTAAGGAATTACATTTATGATGTAAGAATTATAATTATTAGTTTATAAAATTATATCTAAAATGTGAAAAATCATATTCGAAATATGAAACCAAACATGTTGTATCTTTTTCTTCCTAACCATTTTTCTCCTAAAAATATTAAGTTTAAAATATCAACTACAAATTATTTTAAACATAATGTTTCTTTTACTTATACATAAATATATGCCACATGATTTAAATAGATTATTTCTTTCTATCATATGAAATAAATTTGCACTAAGTATATTTTAATATCTACATTTAAATTATTGTACTTTTAACAAAACTTATTTAAAAATATTTTCTAAATATATTTTGTTAATTTTATATATAAATTTTAAAAACTGCATTTTTATTTCTAATGTACATTAGATTATTTATTACCTTATACACTAATATAGTTTTAATACTTACCAGAAATAAGTTTATAATAACTAAGAAATTATTGTTTAATTATATATATATATATATATATATATAAATGCAATCAATATTATGATTAACGATATACAGTCTTAATTAAACATTAAACATTTTATACATCTATCAGTTTTATAAGTACAACATTATTATTCTTCTTATTATTAAATATCTTAAATCATAAAAAAATAGTTCTCAATAAAACATCGGACAGAATCAATTAAGATAAAATATAATAATTTATATATATATATATATATATATATTTAAAATTTATTTTAATTATAAGTAATAAAAAGTTATTTAAATTAAATAAATTTGATCATATAAAAGACTTAAATTTTACAACTATTAAATATAAAACTTTTATACATGACACACGTAACAAACAATTTTAATATAAATCAAAAGCCAACTAATTTTCTTAATTTTCAATTATAATAAACTCATTTTGATTTCCCTTTTTTTCTTATTTTATTCCTTAACTACACACTGTAACTGAATTTGCTTTTTTCATTTTTTATTCAATTTTCATTTTCTCTCTTGTCATAACTTGATTCTATGCACTCCCTATTTTCTATTCAATGTTTCTCTCTTTTCTTCTTTCTCACAATCACTTATGTATATCTTTGTTTACCTAAAAAACAAAATTACAAACAGGCACAGCGTCGGTCTTTTCATTGGTGTATTATAATGCTATACGGCAAATAGGAAAAAGGAAAATAAAAGTATTACATTGAGACTAATAATCATTTATTTAAAAAAATGAAGATACAAAATAAAAAATTATTAATAGTTATATATATTATATAATATATAATATAAAAAATATAATATTATATAAAAAGTTGACCTATCAACTTAATAAGTTTTTTAAAACCTAAAATATAATTTTGTTTTTTACCCTTTTTTAATAACCAAGCCATACCATACCTTATGGTGATGAACTCACAAGTTCATAAGAGGCCACCTGGGCTCTTTACACTCTTATGCAAGCCTGCAAGTTTCTAGAATTTCAAATATATTAATTTAATACTATATTAAAATCCACACGTGGTAGAATATTAAGGATAAGAAGCTGGGAGCCGTTTAAGCCAAGCCAATGTAACGGTGATATCTGTCCACACTGATTCCACCAATAACGTCCAAATCCTTAAGTCATTTTCCCATGTCCACGTGTTTTTCCTTCATATGACAATACCTTATTATTTATTATATTTTCTTTCACGTTTGTTTTTTTACTCTTTTGAAACATCACCAGTCACCGAACACTTGACATTTTTGGATACACTTTGAACTCTCTCGTCCGAAGGAACATGTCTTCTTCGGAGTTCCAAGTTGTGGGTAGAGAGAGAATGCGAGAACGAAAACGACCCGGTTTTAGAGAGAGAAACTGAACTCAAATTTGTCACTTGCTCTTTCTTCTTTATGTCATTTTTGGTAACTTGGGGGGTTTGAGAAGAGTTCTAAAACAAAAACTTGGAGGAGTGGCTTTGGCGATTTTGTTGTGTGTGTAGACTTTCTGAGAATATTTGGTTTGCGTCTGTTGTAAGTTACTTTTTTTTTCCATCAATTTAAAAAAAAAAAATTATTTGATGGGTTTCTTTGGATAAACTTCAAACGGTGGCGAGCTTCTCAATGAAGCAATGTTTTGAAAGAAGGGAACATGCTACATGGGTGAGCACAAAATATGAAAAAGACTGGGTTTTTAATATTTTTTGAAAGTGGGGTGGCGGTGCATGATTGATTTTGGATAAAGGGTATTGTTAGCTGTTAGAAGATTTGTTTTGTTTTGTTTCCTTTGACTTTGAAGGTGTTATTTTGTTGGAAGGAAGATTTAGGGGAGCTGGGTTTGTTGTTGGATTTAAAGGTTTTTTTTTTTTTTTGGTAAGTATTGAAATGAGAGATTCGGTTATAGTTTAAGGTTGCAGCATGAGTTGCAGAGAAAGGAGCAGAGGGAAAGGAGCAGAGAAGGAATATGAGAACGGTTCTGTGGGATTGGATTCAAAATCAGTGAGGCACAACATTGGTTCAATAGAAGATGAGCAGCTAACAATTGATGAGAATCTTCTTATTGACCCCAAACTGTTGTTTGTTGGATCAAAAATTGGAGAGGGAGCTCATGGGAGGGTTTACGAAGGAAGGTCAGTGTGGCAAAGCCTTGAATGTATTGCTTACCTTAAAATTTTCAATTTTTTATATTGTTTTTTATTTATTATTTTGAGTTTGTGAATTCATGTGAACATTTGGTCAGAAGACCAGTTAAAGATGATAATTTTTCTTGCATGTAAGACCCAGCAGTTGTGGGAGAATTGTCTTTGGTTTTCACAATTATGTATTAAGCTGCAAATCCTGCAATCAACTCAGCTAACTCTCAGTCATAATTGTATAAGATATCTACTGGAATTATTGTATTCAGATTGTGGATAACAGCTCAGAAGTCAATGTTTGCTATGGTTTAACACATCTTAGACTTTGTTTGGTCTCACGTTCCAGATGTGATTTTCCACGTCTAATGAGAAGCAAGTAGTTATAGCTTCCTAGCATAATTGACATGATTTCTAGTTTTGTAATGGGTTTTCAAACACGCATTAAGTTCCAAATAAACATGTACTAACTCTTAACACTTGACATTTGTTCCAATGATTTCATTATTTATGGTTACTGTAAAAAAGACAATATTGCTATGGAGTGGTTGATTCAACTGTATAATGATGTGTATAAACCAAGTGATTTGCTGGAAGCTGGAGTCCTTGTTTATGTAGGTGTAGGTTAATTTTCCAGGTATGGAGATCGGATTGTTGCTATTAAAGTTCTGCATCGTGGGAGTACTTTGGAAGAAAGAGTTTCCCTTGAAAATCGTTTTTCTCGGGAAGTTAATATGATGTCCCGTGTCCACCATGAAAATCTTGTGAAGGTGAGTAGAGTAGAGTGCTTTGTTTGGGTTATGTCTCAAGAATCTGTATCTGATTAGCATCATTTGTTTCACTAAAGGCCTATCTATGTATAGTTTGAAGTATGTATTTTTATGGTTTTTTTTATTTTTATGCTACTATAGGATCAATGAATTCCTCTTACCAAAGATAATGCATTTATTTGCTATTTGCAGTTTATTGGAGCTTGTAAGGATCCTCTGATGGTGATTGTTACAGAGATGTTACCTGGGCTGTCGCTGCGAAAATACCTGATCACTATACGTCCTAAACAATTAGACCTTTATGTGGCTATAAAGTTTGCCCTTGATATTGCTCGAGCCATGGATTGGTTACATGCCAATGGGATCATACATAGAGATCTGAAACCTGGTACCTTTTATGTGTATATATTGCATTATCTGTAATGGCTAAATTGTATGTTCATGTTTATTTTATCAGCTTAATGTTTGTTGTATATAACTCATTATCTGTAATGGCTAATTTTTATTTTAATGTTTGTTGTTTTATTATGGATTCCATGGCTTTATGGTCATTCGGCTATAATGTTGTGCTATATGTTGATCTTTCTGTTCAATACTAGAGGGCATTGTGAATTTTGTCCTGGAGTTATTTTTCTTCCTTATGTGTCTATAAATCTGTTCACATAATGAAGGAATATTTTAATTTGTTACTCTTAGTACTTGAAAGTTGAAAGTTAGTTATATGTTATAGAAGGAACAAAAGAAAATTCCTTTCTTATTTAAGAATTAGGAAGTTCTTTAGGAGCATTGGTACCCTGAAAATTGTTATTTCTTAAATTGCTGGCAGTATAAGCCCAATAAATTTATCTGTTTGCTGCTTCTTCCCTGTAATGCTATTTTTTAGTAGCCAACTTTCCTTCTTCATGGTTCTATTTTTTTGTGAAACTTCTTTGCTCTCTCTCTGCAAATCAAGAGGAAATTGTTAACTTCATGTGAAAATACATACATTACCTTGTATTTCTGGATTGGAGCTTTGCTCTACATGACAGCTAATCATAGTTTTTGACATTAATGTTTTAGTTTGAAATCTAGGTTTATATTGATGATTTCTAGTATATATAGTCTGATTCACCTTAACTATTGTTTTCAAATTGTTACCATGTAGACAATCTGCTGCTCACAGAAAACCAGAAGTCTGTTAAACTTGCTGATTTTGGTCTGGCAAGAGAAGAATCTCTGACTGAAATGATGACTGCAGAAACTGGAACTTACCGTTGGATGGCACCTGAGGTTTGTTGTGTTATGTAAACATGATTTTATCATTCCATTGGCAATTAGCCAAAAATTTTGCACCGAAGGGTCCAATAAAGCTTGTATCTTAACTCATCATCACTATTAGTGTAAAATGATAATTTATTACCAATGTTATATAAGACTGATGAGTGGAAGACACTTGAAATCATCACTCATCAGGTTGCAGAGACCTGAACTAATATGCAGTACACTAGAAACTGGCAACGATATACATAGGCAATATTTGAGTTTAGATGTGTTGGGGTTTGTCAGAAAGTGAACAAAGCGATTTATCAGTCTTGATCTGATAGAGTTCATATAGTTATTCCTGGATTTTGTTTAATAGCTACATTGCATCGGAGTGGATGTTGGCCAGTAACCAGTAGGGTGATTAGCTGATTATAGTTGTTTCATTTATTTAGTTGAGTAAGCTCCATTTCACTGTTATCATCCTGTTTCTTTAAATTTCTTCAAGGAAAGAGCTTAAAACAAATGTCAAGTTCAATAGTTTCCCTGACCATAAAAAAGACATTTTAATGTCCTGTGATTTCTGCCAACAGTTCCTTTAGGGGGGTTGAGTAGTGTCAAGTTGAACTGAAATTATTTATTGAATAAACTATATGGTGGTTTATTATGAGATGTATTATGGATTCTGTGTGATAGGCCTGTCACAAATGTGTATAGAAGAAAAGGAAAAGTTAGGCCAACAGCAGTAAAATGCTGGTATATGAGGGGCAGAATTCAGTTATGGGAGAGAGATGAAATCCTAACAGAATCATATCGGGTGGCACAGAGGCGGTGAATGAGGGGATTCAGGAATTAGAGGACAATTAGGAAGTGTTTTTACAATTTGAATTTGGAACTAATTCAACTCCACAAAATGCTTGTAAGGGGAGAGTTGTCTCCCATTCATATACTTTTTTCAGATAGTATCTTTAGCTAATGTGAAACTTGAATTTTTCTCAATATATCTCCTCATATCGAACACTATTAGACTTGGTATGTGGATAGTACAGTAGGTGGTCTGATAATGGATTTAGGATAGGTCCTAATACCATTTTATAATTTGAATTTGAGTCTAACTCAACCCCACAAAGCTGGGAAGGGTTGCTCTCCACTTACATACTCTATTAGACTTGGTGTGTGGATAGTATAGTAGGTGGTGTGATAACGGATCTAGAATAGGTTCTAATACCATTTTACAATTTGAATTTGGGCCTAACTCAACCCACAAAATTGGTAAGGGTTGCTCTCCACTTACATACTCTATTTTGGTCATATCATTAATCAATATGGGATCTCCAACAAGAGTAACATTTCATAAGAAGAGGAAAAGAGAGAATGGAGAGTTAAGGAAAAATTAGTGGAGGATTTGGGAGGGTGAGCTCGCTAGTCGTGTAACGAGCTCGTTTCCAAGTTTTTTTTTTTTTTTTATAATAATATTCACATATATCCTATTCTAACACTGTCATGTAGGTAATTTTATTTTTGTAAACATTTTTCTATGACAGCTTGTTTTTTTTTTTTTTTACAGTTGTACAGTACTGTGACATTGCGTCAAGGGGAGAAAAAGCATTACAACAATAAGGTTGATGTCTACAGCTTTGGAATTGTTTTGTGGGAGCTACTAACAAACCGCATGCCTTTTGAAGGGATGTCCAATTTACAGGCTGCTTATGCTGCTGCATTTAAGGTATAAAATTTGACATAACACAGTCATCAATTAATTGATTATCATGTTTATGCAAATTAGAAATGCATGTATGGATTTCTCTATTGTGATATGTGAATAGCTGCAATGGATTATGCTTCACTATATCTTACGCCATTTATGCTCTACTGCTAAAGGATTAAAGTTATGTAAATTACAGGGAGAATTACCAAATGGACGTAGTGAGTTTTTTTTTTTAATGAGAGTGAGAAGAATAAATATTGACGATTAGATCTTATCACAAAAGTTCAAGATTAAGACAAACAAATCATGCATTGTTTTAAGTACTCACGTGATATTAAATTTTGACCATCCATATATAGCATGATTCATATTTACTTTTCTTAATTATAAAAATACCTTCTCACTAAATATGATATAGTCCAAAATTACCAAAATGGAACTTCTAACAAAATATTTTCCATGATGGAAAAAATAGCCAAATTTTTGAATCATCAAAATTTGTTCTTTCACTGTCCATATATATAAAGAATACCCTTCCTTTTTTTTTGTAATTCTCCTTATATTTATATGGTATTGGATTTGTTGCTAAGCATAACATGGTTTACATTTGAGATTGCAGCAAGAGAGGCCTAACCTTCCTGATGATATACCTCCTGATCTTGCTTTTATCATACAATCATGCTGGGTTGAAGATCCTAACATGAGACCAAGCTTCACTCAGATTATCCGCATGCTCAACGCGTTTCTCTTCACACTCCAACAACCACCTCCTTCAATGCTGCCCGAACCTGACATCAAACATGAGGCCATAACAAGTAATGGCACCATAACTGACTTCTCTCCACGAAATAAAGCAAAGTTTTCTTTTCTTCGCCACTTGTTTTCCACAAAGAGGACCAAAAGCAAACTGTGTGAGTTGTAAATTTTAAAATATTTCCTTTTGCTGTTAGATAAAAGTTCTCATGGTACGTTATATAACTTAATGCATTTACAAGTAATCATATAAGGTGACAAATAGAGGGATGTAGCATGTTCAACAGAAGTGTAGAATGATGTTGATGAACTTTTTGAAAGAGTAAGAAAAAAGAAAAGGTCTGTTTAAATTATGCAGTTGATCTTGTTGTATAAGAACAAGTTGGTTTAGATATTTGCCTCCGTTCTAAGACATCTTTTTAATTACACTGAAGCAATTCATTGTATAGTAGTTGTATCCAAGGAGTGTTCAATAATTTGTTTATGTTAATTGACTGAATGTCAATTTTAAAACTTATATTATTATATATATGATGACACTGCACGTTGTTCTTTGATTTGGATGTTACTGGTTTGTTAAGTATGCTAGAGTTTTAAGGAACACTTGTCTTTTGCATTTTACCCCATAAATAGAAAATTTTTATTTTCCGTTGATGTGTCACTCTGAAAACGATTTGAAAATTATAGGATGAAAACATTGAAAAGTAGGTAATAGTCCTTTGTCACTTTGTAAATTCTCGAATACATTTTATGAAAGTATTAATCGACACGATTTCTGTATAACCTAATGTTTTTGCTATGTTGTTTGGAAGTATATGCTTTATAATAAGATATGCATACATTCAAGTATTAATATATATGGTTTGAGAAGTATTTTTGTACAGTGTTGTCTTAATTGGTTGTAGACGATCTTTTGTGGGGAGAGATATTACGTTTAGTGTTCAGCTACATCTTGAACAAGATTGCTTTTAAAGGGAATATTTATGAAAAATAAATAAATAGATGTTAGCATTAGCTCTGTTTTTCATCTGTGGTTTATTGGCTTTACTGGTCTTGATCTATGAATCATGACATGATTAATATATATTGGAAAAAAAGTATTGTGCGTTAAAATAAAGTTGATTGGTCAAATATCAGAGTTTTAAATTATATAAAAATTTATATATTTATCTGTTTAATGTGAACTCTTAAACTAGCTATTGAGTTTATGTAATTTAATATTTATAAAAAATTATTAATTACGCAGAGTAAGTTAAATATAACTTTTTTTTTTTTAAGTAAGTGGATCTCTTATTATATTTACGAGGAGAGATAAATAAGTTGTTTATATTTTTTCATCTTTATAACTTTTTATAAAATATAAAAATTATAAATTTAACCATTGAATCATGTAATAATATTTTAATAATGATGCATGTAAAATTTTAGATAAATTTAATATTTATAGGTATATAATTTTTATAACTAACATTTATTGATGTTTTGAAAAGAATATTGTGTATTAAAATAATGTTGATTTGGAAAATATTAAATAAATTTTAAATTATACGAAATTTTGTATACTTAATCTATTAATATAATCTTTCATATCAACGTCAGATTGATAGAATTTTCTCTCTGGAACAAACAATTAGATTGATAAAATTTTCTTTCAAGAAAAATTATACTTAAGTGGATTCATCATTTCTTTGTATATATGTGTGGGAGGGGATTTGCTAACTTACATTTATTTAAGGCATGTTTGGGTGGGTTTTTAGGTGCATTTATTTAAGGCATGTTTGGGAGGGGATTTGCTAACTTACACTTTTTATATTTATTTCTATGATATTTCTTCGCAACCAAACAATTTTTGTATTTCTTTCATTGTCTTCTCTTCTCTATTTCTGTATTAACAAAATATAAATATGTATATTCATGTGATTATATTTATAGGAGTATAAGATGGGTTGAATTTTCGGATAAGGGCCTAATACCCCGAAAAAAAAATATTATCTTATTTTGATGTTACAACAATATAACTTTGCTCTATATCAAAGTATACTTTTTTGTTCCTAGATATTTTGTAGTATTTAGGTACATTGGTAATTATCTTTGTCGAGGATGATGACTCATACAAGACCAACTACGTAGGCAGTTGCCTTATCCTCATTCAAGCTCCTATTTTTTTATATTTTAAAAATTAATTTAAATTTAAATTTAAAGTATTACACAATAAATTTTATTATATAATTTGTAGTTAATTTGTTAGTAAGATTATGTAATTTGAGCTAGATATTAGAAGATTATTTGAGATGTTTTATCATTTAAAACGTTATAAGAAAAATTAGTTTATAATTTGCTTTGAATTCAAACAAAATATTTAAATTGAAATGCACATAGAGATTAAATTTCATAAAAATAGTATGATCCATTAAAAATATTTTGATAAAAATATAGTAATGAGAACACATATTCAGTTGAAGATTAATTTTGTTTGTTCTTATAAAATTAGTTTTTATAAAAATTAATTCTTTTAATATCGAATATTTTGTACACATATTAAATCAATATATTTTATTTTATTCACAATATTGTTGAGAAAAAATTAAATATGGAATCACTTTGAATTTTTATTTGAATCCCAATAGTTAAACATTTTAATAGAGTTAATTAAAAAATATTGAATAATATATTGGAATAAATTTAAGTTTTAGTGAATATTAATTCGATATTAAACTACATTGAAAAATATTATAAAATATTATTAATAATACTTGCAATTATTGTCATTGTTAAGTGATTTTTTTAAATTAAAAATTTTTAATTTAATTTGAGATAAAGCAAGATAGTGATTAAATGAATTACAATTAAGTGAGATTATTTGAGTATTAAACTTCAATTTAACAAATTTGTTAGAAGAATAAAATGAAAGTTGATGAGTTATATAGGATTCAAATATAAAATTTTTCTTAACCTCAATTTATAAACATTGCCCTACCTTAGTCAAGGTTAGCATTTGGAAAATTGGATTAGTTTTCTCCTTTGAGCCAGGCGACCTGTTACACGGATTGAGCCTCTCACACACACATTTTAAATATGGCACAGGATTAATTAATATCATACTTCAAACTTATACACTTATACCACTTAATAACGATTTTATACCATAATTAACTAATCAAACTATTTTTGCACTTACACAGTTACACCACTGACACAAGGTGCTAATATTGGTTGAAAGGATAAACATATGTTTAAAATTAACTTTAAAAATAAATTCAATTTTAAAAAATTTATTTTTTTAGTATTTCCTATAGAGTTTATGGTGTCATACTTCTTTTTATACAAGATCTAATAAGCATAAATCCCACAACTTATCGATGATTTATAAACATAAAGCATTTTTTATTTGTAATTCCTCACACTTATGCTACAACCACTCTCTTTTTCAATCCAAAAACACAATGAACACAAAATATGTCTTTGTGCACTCTTTAGATATATTTATCTTCGTAGTTATCATAAACTAATTATGTAGTGTTAATTTAAAGGAGTGAGTCATATTTGAAAATCATCCAACATCTCATATTTTTAAGCATAGACTAATGTGATAATATGTTGGTTTCATGTTGTCCTAAATTGTGTTGTAAAAGTTGTTGCTTTATTTGTCATTTAAAAATAAATAAATATAATTATTGAATTTTAAAATATAACGAAGGATAGTTTGAGAAGTTCATGCACACGTCTTTTTTTGGATCGAGGTTTGTGTCCTTGATTGGGTTTTTGGCATACCAATAGATATTTATATTAATTTTTCTATTATTATTAATTGAATTTTGATGAGTTGTTGATTTGGATTAATTTAATTATCCGGTGAGGGTATAAATTAAGGGTTGACAACTTTTAAAAAAATTTCTTTTATCAAGAGAGTTTTTATAGTTCAACATGAGGTATTGGAATCATGTTTATTGTGAAAAGAAGAGCTTAATATTAGGTTATTAATTCTTGAATTATAAAATGAGAATTGAGCTTGAGAGTAATTAACTCACCTGGTTGCACTTATTCTAAAATAAAAAAATGAAATTATTCCATTGATTTGAAATGTAGAGATTAAAGTTCAACTCATTGAAATTGAATTTAAATTGTCATTGATTACAATGAACTGAAAAAGAAATTGTTGTATTGGATTTGAAATGTAGAGATTACTTGTAGCTTCGAGCTTATATTTGGAACTTAGGTAAAGAGTTATATGTGTGTATATTATAACACTTTTAAGGTATTATTTATGGATGTGTCAACGGGGAGATCATGGACAATAGTTTCCTACTACCCACCCCACGACAAATATGTCTCATGCTCCTCCCATACCTACGTGAGAACTTGTTCACTGGATACCTGCGAATATTTTTAATATATATGCATGAATATTTACTATAAAATTAAAAATAATTAAAAAATATTTTAAAAAAATACTTTAATTATAATTTTATTTATTATGATAATTTCTTTTAAAAAATAGTTTAAAGGTCAAAATTAAAATTATTTAAATATTCTATATAATTATTCTAATCAAGATACATTAATTTAGAAACTAAATTTAAATGTTAAAATATTTGAATTCCATAAATTCAAACAAAATTTAATAAACTAAAACAAGTCGATTACATAACTCCAAATAAGATATATCAATTCAATTTTATAAGTCCAAACAAAATTACTTAGACAATAGTATTTAAGTAATTTTATTATAACAAGTATTTACCAGGTATCTATGGGATGGGCACATCGATAACTACCCCCGTTTATTAACGAGTATGGATATATTTGTTTAATAATAGGTATGAATATATCCGTTTAAATTATTCGTGGGTATCTATTAAAGTATTCATCTTTTATCCATACATATTTTATTTATGAATACAAATATTTTTTTCATCCCTAATATTACCAAAGTTGTCTGTGCCTAGATCTTTTATCCATTACAGATTTTATATGCTAAGTACAAATATTTTTTTCATCCCCAATGTTACCAAAATCTATTCCTAACACATACATATTATAGTCCTTAAACTTAACTCGTAAAGTAAAATACATAACTCAATAAGATAGATAAAACCTCATACATGCATTTTATAAATAATCAATTAATCAATACAATTATACACGTATAGGAGCTACATGAAAATGCTTCAAATATAAAGTACATAAAGAGAATATAGGTTCTTATACTATTGGGTGTTGTGTACGAAAATACTCTATATTCTTCTTGTATGTAGCTCCAAGATCCAATTGCCTACATATTCACTTGTTTGTTTTGAAAAACATAAAAAATAAGTTAATAAGATAAAAATCAATGAGTGCTCTAGGGTGCAACTATCTTACATGTAGCATTTACCTTATTGTTCTTTTCCCTACCCCTCAAGGCCTCAACCACCATTACACTCCTAGGAATTCACTCATGATTACAGTTGAACCTAACCATCTATCCTTTTCATTTCTCATTGACCCTTGATCCCATTATCAACTTTATATTAACTTACTATCATTGTTGCATACTGCATTATCTTGACTCATTATACATTATTACCATACAACACTATGTGAGCACATTATTCTTACTTGAAATTTCTCTTTTTCTTACTTATCTCTAGTACTCATAGTTAATCACCATGGTCAAGTCTAATATCATTAATGTTTTATGGTTCTTTGACCTTATTTTATAATAATGATACTCACATAAAGCACTCTATCCCCTCTTTCCGTCGAGTGACAACATACATTTCATCACTTTTTTTCTCATTTATTCTTACTTGATAATGGGCTTACCTAACATATTTATGTGGTATAACCTCTTATATACTCTTGGTTATCACATATCCTTCTTAATTCTCAAAACATATGATCTCGCCTAATTCATAGACTTACATCTCATTTCTCATTTATTATTATACATATATCATTTCTTCTCAACGGGAAAAACACATAGCATCATCGATCATCAAACACAATAAGGGTTTTGTTCAATATACTATTTGATTATGATTATTTTTAATTGTATATTTCACTTGACTACTGTTATGTAGTCGATTAAGCTCTAGATCATTCAAGAGGTATCCCTCATGTGTGCTATAACTATGCTCTCCCATTGTTGAAAAAACATGCTATCATCTTCCATTATCGAAGGGATTAACCTCTACATCATTCCCATAAAGAAGGGGATGGTTTGAAGAGGACAATGTCCTTCTTTGCCACAAATAATTTCATATTCCATCTTACTTCAAGAACTATAAAAGATCCACTCTAGGCTATATCATTCAAGCACTAAGAGTTCACCCCTATAGGCTTTACCATAACTCAAGGCTTTGAAGGAGATCTACCCTACCCTTGACAAGGAGAAGACATATTTAAAACTCACCATACCTAGGGGATTGAAAGGGTTCATCATTCCCTTTACCAAGGGGGCACTTTTATAAAACTTACTACTTTGTAAGCAACCTCTTAATTTCTAAGTGTCTTAAATGTTTTCTTACTTAGAGTTCATCACTCAAGCCCAAAAAAATGCACATACAACAAGTATAAGAACATGTCATATTCCTACAATATTGCACTTGACATAAGTCATTCAACCACATAGGATAAGTAGAACATATGTTAACAAGAATCATGATTAAAGGGCATAGAGTGCCAATACACAACATAGGTTATTAAAGTCTTGAAGTTTGAATATCAACTCTTATTCCAAAGGACTTGCACTCATTGCCAGTCCTTGGCACTTAGCACCACTTTAGTGGGGGCATCAAACTTTTTCTTTAGAACATATTTTAAGAAAATGTAAATCAAAGTGTCCATGGTGTTATAACCCAACATCACTATCCATATTACATATAATATTGGAGAAAGGAAATAAGAAAGATAAGTCAAAGTTATCTTACTAAAAAAAATGTAGAATAATTGAAAAAGAAAAACTACCCAAAGCAATAGACCAATGTTGAAGATTGGCCTAGCAAAAATCAAAGAAAAATAATATTGAAAGGACACCTTTGGGGAAAAAAATTAGATATGTAATATTATATGCATGTCTTATTATTATAACAAAAAATTAACTTAGCATAAGGATATTTTAATAGACACCCACCCTTCACTTTCAAAAACTTCTATAAAAGTGAAAATGATAAGAAAAAAACACAAGGGAGTTGAATTGATTTTTTTTTCCTTTTGATTTTTTTAAAAACTAAGCATATAGATTTGATAAACAAGCTTAAACAATAGGTTTATGAAATTTATTTTTAAAATGATTTTAAGAAAAAGATATTTTAAAACATAAAATTCACAGTCTATCAACTCCTTAAATTAATGAAAAAGATAAAGAAGAAAACACTAAAAAGTTATATTGGTTCCCCTTAGAAAACCTAGAGTTATGTCGAGTCCTAAACTAAGAAACCAAAATATTTCATTGACTGTTTTTTTTTTTTTACACAAACAAGTACTTCTCAAGCCCTAAGTATTATTGTACAAGCCTTTTCTAACTTAATGTTCCTAATATTTTTTTTCAAGTCTCTATAGGATTCACACTCCAAAAACAATTTAAGAAACATGTAAAAGGAAACTTAATATTATTCTAAAGATTTACAATAAAAATTTTGGTAATAAGTAATAGATGCAAAATAATGTAACTAAGTATGTTACAAAAAATTTAGATATATTAAAATAATGAAAGAATGTATGTTCGAAGTAGATTATTGAGGACAAATTCTTTATGTAAAGATATTTATAATTCTTGTCACTCTTTTAATTAGATATATTTTTTTATATACATTTCATATAGACACTATATTTTCAATTAACCAAAATAATTCCTTTCAACAATTTTGAAGTACCTTTATTTTATCTTTATATATATATATATGTGTGTGTGTGAATTTTTAAGTGTCTATCACTTTTAATCTATCATTTTTATCTTTTAACCCGAAATTGAATTTTAATGGTTTTTATTTAAAATTATTAATAGATAAAAACAAATTATTATAAATTCATATATTAGAAATTTTTATTTGTTATAAATTTTAATTATAATATAATTTATATATTAAAAAATATTTATTTATTATTTAAATTTTAATCTATAAAAAATAAATATTTATTAAGTTTGGTGCATAAACTAAAATATCAATATATATATAAATATTGTCCTTACAACTAATTTTTTTTGATATGTTAGTGCTTTAAGTTGGTGTATTTATTATATATATATATATGTTTGTTTTAGATATCATGCACAAAAAATGTGTTTCTTTACTTTGACATATCTTCTTTTACTTTTTTATCCTTTTCATGTAGAACATTTTGTTGAGTTTGACAACAAGATACTTTTATAAAAGTTCATCTTGTCACACCCTTTTGCATAATATCTTAGTGCTTAAGGAAGTCTTTTCTTATATGTTTTAACTTACTTATACAAAGTCTAAGACAATTATCTTATTAAACATTTCAATGTTGGTTGATGCTTAGACTAAGTTAAGACATTATACACTTCATTTTAGTAGGTTATATCAAAATTGGTTGAATGTAAATCTACACAAAATCTTTATAATTAATATTTCACAAAAATTATTAATACTTTGTTATCAACCAAAATTTCAAGATATCAACCATCTTGTCTTTAACAAGAAGGACTCGTGTCCATGAAGAAATGAGAGAACAACTTGATAAATTTGATTCAAGAATATACGAAGAATGAAAAATCATTTTGAACATAATAGATTTATATAGAAAATAGTGAGAATTAATTAAATTTTTCATTCATGCAAGCATGGTTCAAAATGAATCAATCAACTTTGTTGAAAAAAATAATTATTAAGTAAAATATATTTTTAGTTTTCATAAATATGACTAAATTTAATTTTATTCTTTCAATTTTTTATTAGTTTTTATCCTTGTAAATTTTTTATTTGAATGTTAAATGTCATCTTAAAATGACTATTGATATGATATATTTAGATATTATATGTCACTTAAAAATATTTAAAATTTGATGTAATTGTAGTTTAAGAAAATAGAGAATGATGAGATGGTTAACATTGCATGTGACATACTAAAATAAGTTTAGAAATTGAGACACCATTTTTGTGGTGAGATTTGAATCAACAATTACATACTCAAACACTAACATAAGAACTAATAGATCAACGAGCTCGTTGGGTGTATGTATGAAAAATATATTATATATAACTTAAATATGTAAGAGACAAAAATACATATATATTTACTATTACTTAATAAATAATATAATATTATAAAATTAAATAATTTTATTCTTTTTAATACTATATATCTTAATAATAACTTAATTTCCCTATTTTAAATAATTTTTTTATAAAACATATTGGTTTAAAAGAATTATTTTAAATATTTCTTTTATGAATATTAATATGGTTAAGTTTTCCTATATTGTTTACATGTATATGAATTGCAAAATAAATCTCTAAGAACATATCAATGAAAAATGCATTGGAGATTATATAAATGTATAGTTATATTAGAAAGGATATAATACTAACTTTTAAAAGGTTATTATAGAAAATTAGTTATAGAAATATAATTATATTTAGCAATTAGTGAAATACATAAAAAATATTATAACGATAAATTTTTATTTTATTTCAGTTACTAAAATATTTAAATAAAAAATAAAAAATAAAACAACACAATTTTATAGAGAAAAAAATATTTAAAATAAAATGATTAAGTTATAATTAAGATAATATTAAAAACTATAATTTATTGTTTATTTGAATTTATAATATTATATTTTATATTTAATAATAATAGATATATTTATGTTTTATTTTTCATAAATTTAAATTATATATAATATATTTTTCATACAAATCTAGTTCTTCTTGTGATTTTTGTGTTGGTATTTAAATACAAGGTGGTGGGTTTAAACCCATTTTTGCACACCATGATGATACGTTTTGACAAAGAGGGATTTGATTATTGTCACGTCATCTAAATTAATCTTAAAATTTATGAAGATGTTAATTAATAAAAAAATTATAAAATTAAATTTAATTATGGATTAAAAATTATTAAGTCTTAATTATTCTAAAAGTTAAGAAAAATAAAATAAAAAGATAAGTTAATATATGTTCTAATATACTATATTGAACACAACATTGTAAGTTAAATTTGTCATAAATAACAAAACTTAATAAAATATACTTCTTATTTAATAAATCACAATAATAATTTTATAGTTCTAATCAATTTTAATCAATTTTTCTGTTTTTAAGTAATAGTCTATTAAAGTTTTTTTTTTCTAACCAAAGAAAGCAACAAGTCTTTTAATTTTGAGTGAAATTATCAATTTTATTTCTATCATACTTTTAACATTTTACTTCTCTAATTAGACATGAGAATAAGTCATGACGGCCAGTTCTATGAACTAACTTTTTTAAAGTTTAACATGGCCTAACATTTTTATTAAAAAGATTAGGTTTAAATTTTTGAAATAACTTATTTATTTAAATAAATTAGACTTGAGCTTATAAAAAATCTATTAAATTTAACATGTTAGTCTATTTATTTCTCTACATAATTAAAATTTTAATATTATATTATATTTATATATTTAATATTTTAATATTATTATACTAAAATAAAATAAATTTTTATTTTTAAAAAAATGATTATATTAGCTTATTTAAAATATGTCTATTGGTCTATTTAACTTAGTTTATTTAAAAAATTAGTTTTATTAACTTATTTAAATGATTTAATATAAAATAGGCTAATAAATCAAATTTAGATCTTAATTTTATAAAACAAGCTAGGCCTATTTATCTTAAGTCTGATGTAGTCCATCATATCTCTAACACATAATTTCTCTCACTACAATAAATTGTCAATTTTTTCATACCGAACATATTTCTTTTCCCTTCTTTATCGTAAAGCGATGATTTTTTTATTTGATTGATTTCTCTCTCGAAATTTTCATGAGGAGCCTTTTTCAACATATCTACCCACTAAATTACTTACCAATAAGTAATTCATATTTGAAATTATTTTATTTTATAAAAAAAATATGTAAAATAATTAATAAAAAAGAATAATTGATAAAAAAATTAATGTAACTCAAACTTTAAAAATGACAAATAAATAGGCACATTTTGTAAAAAAAAATGGATACTTAAAAAGCATGGAAGAAGTAATAAAAAAAATATGTTAGAAAGAAGCTAAACACCCTCTTTGTATAAAAATTAGGTTTGTGCATGGTTTATTGTCTTTTTTAAACAAACAAATCAAATTGAACCAAAGAATTATAATGGATTGGTTTTTTTTTTAATCCAAACCATTTTGTATCAGACACATGATTTGGTTTCTGGACCAAACTAGTATTGAACAACAATGAACTGAACTAATTTTAAACCAATTTTTAAAGATAAATATATTTCTTCCTATCTCTAATACACTATTTCTCTCACTACAATAAATTGTCAATTTTTTCATATCAATCGGATTTCTCTTCCCTTCTTTATTGTAAGGCGTTATTTTTTATTTAATTGATTTCTCTCTCTAAATTTTCACAAGGAGCCTTTTTCAATGTATTTACTCACTAAATTACTTACCAATAAGTAATTTATATTTGAAATTATTTAATTTTATAAAAAGTATGTAAAATAATTAATAAAAATTGATAATTGATAAAAAATTAATGTAACCTCAAACTTTGAAAATGACAAATAAATAGGAACATATTTTTTCATAAAAATGGATACTTAAAAAGTATGGAGGAAGTAATAAAAAAATATGTTAGAAAGAAGATAAACACCTTCCTTGTATAAAAATTACAGTTGTGCATAATTTATATATTTTTAAAACAAACAAATCAAATTGAACCAAAGAATTTTAATGCCAAATCATTTTATATTTAGACACATGGTTTGATTTATGAACTAAACTAGTTTTGAACAATCATGAACTGAACTAGTTTTAGATCAATTTTTAAAGAAAATGTAATTCATCCTCTCTCTAATACATTTTTTCTCTTACTATAATAAATTGTCAATTTTTCATACAAAACGAATCTCTCTTCCCTTCTTTATTGTAAAGTATTGATTTTGTTTATTTCACTAATTTCTCTTTCTAAATTTTCATGAGGAGTCTTTTTCAATGTATTTACCCACTAAATTACTGACCAATAAGTAATTTATATTTGAAATTATTTAATTTTATAAAAATGTGTAAAATAATTAATAAAAGGAATAATTGATAAAAAAATTAACATAACCTCAAACTTTGAAAATGACAAATAAATAGATATACATTTTCTAAAAAAAAAACAATAAATACTTAAAAAGAATGGAGGAAGTAATAAAAATATATATTAGAAAGAAGGTAAGCACCTCCTTTATATAAAAATTAGGGTTGTACATAATTTATTGATTTTTTTTAAACAAACAAATCAACCTGAACCAAAAAAAATTAATAGATTGATTTTTTTTAATCCAAACTATTTTGTATTAGACACATAATTTGGTTTATGAGACAAACTAGTTTTAAATAATTATAACTGAACTAGTTTTAAATTAGTTTTTAAAGATAAATAAATTTTAAACTAAACTGAAATGTTTTTTAAATTGGTTTCTTAACCATCTTAAATTTTTTTAAAAATTTATCTTTATATATTTGGATCTTAGTGACACTACCAAATAGGGTTGTGCATTGTTTCTTTTCTTTTGTTACAAATTGAACCAAACCATTTTATTATTTAATAAAATGATTTGGTTTTGGGGGAATCAGTTTTAAACCAATTCTAAACCACTTTAGTGTAAAACCAACTTTAAATCAGTTTTGAGAGTAGAACTTTTTTTTAATTGTAGAATCGGTACTAAACTAGTTTTAAACTGGTTTACACCTTAATAAATATAATAGTTAAATTCAAAATGATAATGATAATAATTAGAGAAATTATTATGTTAAAATCAATGAAAAGAAACAACTATGGTTAGGTAGTTGAAATTAGATTAAATTTGTGGTAAATAGACCTCCTGTACTGCATAGTGTATTTAAAGTAATGCTTATTAGATTAAATAAATATAACTGAGAATTGTTTAATAAGTTATCGATTATACCACACCAAGACAAAAAAAAAAATTTAAAAGTTAGGAATCCTACATTTATAAATCTAAAATAATATTTTTTTTCTATAAAAAAATTAAATCAATTTAACAAACATAGATAAAAAACATGTCACCCAATATGACTCAAATTCAACCCGAAGAAATCACTATTGTTGAAGTAGTAGAAGGCCAAAGTTTGATGGTACTCAAATCCAGATTTAATATTGGAATATGATTCTAAATGCATCAACATGGGTCCTGAGATAACAACAAAGTATCTTAGTTAATTAAGTTATGTGTAATTGCTTTGTTACTCAAAATTGATTTTAGTATTTGGTCAAAGTTAAAGAAGTGACAGATGATTAATTGTTTGGTCTCATGGAACTTGAAATATGACATTATAAATAATAAAAGGTCATTCTCATAAATAGTATATAATATTTTAAATACGCGTTAAATATTTTTATTTTAAAATTTTAAGATAATCTGAATTGATTTTTTTCATGGGAAAAACCAAAAAAATGGTAAACTGTATCAAGTTTAAACAATAAATAGATTTAATTTAAAAGTAATTTAAAATGGTTTATTTTTTTTTATATTTGTTTGGGTTTGGTTTTATTTTTTTTATACAGTCCTAATAAAAATAGGAATATTAAGAGAGATGCATGACTTAATACTTGGAAGCACATGCTACGACCAGGAATGGACGGTCAAGATGTTAGGCAAAATGACACGCAAACGTTTCGATGAAAGTAAATTATGACTGAAACTGAAGTCAATGCTTCTTTGGACAGACAAAACCGCGGAGTCTCCCAAGGTAGAAACAAGAAACAAAGAAAGAAATAAAGAAATGAAAGCTACACTGTACAATAATGTCAATGTAGAAAGAGAAGTTTTTGTTTTACAGAGAGAAACTATTTAGAGAGAGAAAGCCAGTGACAATCACCAGAGAAGTAGCCAACACCCAAACCACCCAGATTTTGGATAAAAATCTAACTTCTTAGATCCATAGAGGTTGTTTTTGCACATCACGATTTTCTCTGGGTCAACCTGTTGATCACAAAGAAAAAGAAAAAGAAGGTGTGAAGAGATGGGTTTGAAGTCTGATCACAATCCTTCGTTGAGTCGCATGCCTTCATAGCTCAAGAGTTAAAATCGCGTACTTTTTTTGTGTGTTCTGTGGGGTTTGTTCACGTGGGTCATTCTAATTCCCTTGGATTGCTGAGATAATTCACGTTCTGGCTAGTTCCCTTCAGAATTGGGTTTTCTTCTGATTGTGTGAAAGAAGAGTCTTTTTTGGTGCGGCACCGTGAATTAATTTTGATGAGCCATGGGGGAGCATGTAGCAGCGTTGCACACTGCTACAAACGCTTTGCAAGCATTAGGAAGGGGCTTTGATGTGAACTTTGATACGAGGTTGCTTTATTGTAAAGGAGTTTCAGGGTCTAGGGTGGTTCAGATTGATGAAGAACACCGTAGGGAGCTGTTGTTGTACGAGGATGTGGCTGTTCCAGACGTTTCCAGGGACATTGGAAGCTCCAAGGAGCTCATGGTGCGTCTGAGTTCTGGGGTGCGCAGTTTCCAAGAGGTGAATTTGATGGTTGAATTTTTTTTTTCTGTTCTTAATATTTTTTTGTGAGAATGTTTTGGTGAAAATTGTTTCCTGAGTGTGATTCAGCATGTTTGTTGTTCAGTTATGATTAATTGTTTGTGCCAGTACAGAGGACATAAAAAAGGGGGTTTGGGTCTAGTTTCCCACTGTGTGACGAATCGAGGTTCGAATTTTTGCTGGGAGAGTTATCCATATTTAATGCTCAGCTGTATCTCGAACAGGATTATCTCTTATAGAAGATATCTGTACGAAACAAAAAATAGTATAGAGGACATATCTATGTTTGTTTGGTGAATTTGACAGTGCTTTTGATTTGCCCTTTGTGGTTGTGGAGAAGAGATGGTCCTGGTGTAATGAAATTGTGGTGTGGAATGGCTGCTAGCAATGGATCTGTAAAACCCTTAAAGTGATATTCTTGAGGATGGTTTTGTTTGTCTCTTAGATCCCTTCCCTATGTAACATGTGTAATATGGATTTTGTAAGGGAGGGGAGGGTTAAGAAATAGTGCTTGAGCATTTGTTAATTATATAGGAATGCAGGTTAAAGTAAAATAATTAAGCGAGGACCTATCTTATGATAGATAGCTTGTTGTAGCCTTAGCATGGACACTGAGATATTAGCAATGGCAGAGAATGGTTCCTTTCCACTTTAGATAGAATTTTCCAAATCATATGTACTACTGACATTTATTTTTTATGCTATTGTTTTTGTGAATTGCTTTCATTATACTTGGGTTGATTCTCTGATATTTTGCATGCATAAAGTTTTTCAGACAAACAAACTATTATAATTTCAGAATTCAGATTGCACTGTACTGAAGAACAAGAGTCATATTCGACTGTTACCCCTCATTATGTTTTCTCAAATTTATGATAGTTCTGCTGTGACTGCAGATGGTGGAATACTTTAATGAAAGGGCAGATATATCAGGGAGCTTTCCACTTGGGAACTTCAACTCTGCATTTAGCTTCACTGGTTCCAAACATGTTGATGCTGCAGCCACAAAAACCTTGTCTTCAGATGGGTTTTACATTCCTCTTGCAAAGGTTCAGCTTAAAAAATCTCACTTAACGTTGCAAGAAAATGTCAAAAAGGCTGTCCCTATCAATTGGGATCCACCATCCTTAGCAAGGTATGCATATACAAGATATCTACATAATACTGTAACATATATATCTTAGGATTGTTCCTGACTTTTAATTACATTTCAACAGTTTTATTGAAAATTTTGGGACTCATGTCATTACATCAATAACTATTGGTGGTAAAGATGTCATTTATGTTAAACAACACCATACTTCTTCGTTGTCAAAGTCGGAGATGAAAAACTATATTCAGGATATTGGAAATCAGAGGTTCTCTGACATCAATAGCCACACAAGTTCAGGTCAAACAAAATCCAAGGATAAGGCTAGTTCACCTCAACACCCCTTTTCTTGCATAAATTTATATGATTCAGGCTCATAATAGCTGTAAATATAATGCTTGATTATTTTAATTACATTTTTTTCAGGGTGTTGATCCATTTTCATTCAATAGTCAAGGGGTTTACCCCCAACCGACGACTGAGACGACTGCATCATATCCTACTGGGAAAGAAGTATGTCATATATGTTTTACTGTTATTATTTTTTTCTGAGGCGAATGGAGTCATGTGATTCATGTAGCTAAGCACACATAGTAGGATAAGGCTTTGTTGTTGTTGTTGTTGACTTGTTACTATTATGAAATATTTTATTTATAGGATAGTTTTTACAGTTATATCTAAAATCATGGCAATTTAAATGTTGATGAATCACTTTTCTAAACTAAACTGTGGGTATTACTCTTAGATAATCTATAATGTCTTTAGGCAAGGAAGTATACAAGGTTTTAGGTTCTACTCCATTGTGGGAAAATTGAAGAGTTTTTATTTTCAAAATTAGCCATTGGTGACACAATAGTTATAGAATACTAGAATTTATCAATAGCAGTATTTGATGCTGTTTGAGTGAAGTATCTGACACAGTTACACATGTGTCACCGGTGTGAAGACGTTATAAAGTGTTAGTGCTTCCTAGGTAATAGATATTTGGTGTATTTCCTTACTGCACTTTTCTTATGATCTATCTTCCCTTTTGTGTTATTAAGATTTGAGAATGTGTAAGCAAATTTATTGGGGTTTGTTGTATCTGAGATGGATTGAGCTCAGGTCTGTTGGCCTTGATCTTCTCTCCATGGCTCAAGTCTTGGAATCTCTCTAGACCCACTCCAATTCCTAAGTAATGAGGGATTTTGTTTATGGGAGAGACTTGTATCAATTAGTAGTGCTATTGAGCATAAAGAAAAGAATGATTGGAAGAAGAGTGAGAAAAAGAGAATGAGCATATCTTTGTAACAGGAGTTTTGATATTTGTACACGTCAATCGGGTAACTGAGAGGAATGGTAATATCTAGTTCTGATTGGTAGTAGTTGTTTTGAGAATTTCTCCTCATTGGGCTTTAAGGCCATTCTTATTAGGCTGCTGGCCTGTACACTACAGAGTCCTTGGATACTCTGCAACTACTTATCCAATGGGAGTAGCTTCCTTCACTTTATTTCACTTGATGGATTTAAAAACTTAAATCTGACAATCCTTGTTTGCTTTGGTGTGTGCAGCAATGCTAAAATTAATACACTGGTGTATGGTGAAAAAATGTCACTATTTTAGAACCAAAGGCATTGGCAATATGGCACAACTCTTTCTCCACTAACGCCCAATCTTTTTCAGCCATGAATGGGAAATCTGATTTTGTGCATCATCTTTATTTTATTTCTTCTGATGTAATTTCTTGGAATTTGGTCCTACATAAAACCTGTTAGTTCTTTTTTTTTTTTCTTCCCCTCCTTTCATACTTTCCCTTAATATTTTGGAATATGACCTGCATCACAGTGTGTTGAACTCTGGATAGGGAACTACGTATCAGCTTGCTGCTGTACTGGGAAGAATTCATACTTGTAATTAAGAACAATACTTTAAATGTCTTATTGATTGTTAGTAGCTGGCTGGTCTGTTGAATATCGTTGTCAATTCTGTCTAGAAAAAAAAGTTTTCATCAATTTTTTCCTCTTAACTTCCTTGAATACTTATTGATCAGGATGTCACAGTCATTTTTAGAAGAAGAGGAGGAGATGATTTGGAACAAAACCACAGTAAATGGTTAAAAACTGTCAAGTCCTCCCCAGATATCATTGAGATGACTTTTTGTCCTATAACTGATCTCCTTGATGAAATGCCTGCCAAGGAACTTTTGACTCGTGCCATTGGTCTTTACCTTGAATGTAAGTCAATTTTATCCTTTATTTTTTATTATTTAAAATTTGTTCATATTGGCTTTTAGGAGTATAGTCTAATATCAGTCACACATTTCTTTTTTTGTTTTCCTAAAATTTGTACACAGATAAGCCTCCAATTGAAGAACTTAGATATTTCCTAGAGTTCCAGATTCCTCGTGTATGGGCTCCTTTACAAGACAGGATTCCTGGCCAACAAAGGAAGGAACCTGTGTGCCCATCTTTGCAATTCAGCATAATGGGCCAGAAACTTTACGTCAGTCAAGAACAGGTAAAGATCATTTGTGGAATTTTCCTTTGCCTTGAAAATATCTTATACCATGGCAATGAATCTTTTAAAGAAATGTAACATGTTTATTGTTTGTGGGTACATTGGGCAGTCCCCTTTTTTTTTGTTTTCAAGCTTTTCTTCATTGAGGATGGGGACATTTGGTTTGTTACACTGAGTTGCTAAGCAAGATATAATTCTAAGAATTGATCGGCTAGTGCCTCTGGTAAACTGTCTTCTAGTCTGGGGAATCTAATAAATTGAACCTTTCATTTTTTAAGTATTTATGTATCTGAATGAAATGATTTCTTTTCTAAATTCTAATGCACTCTCTTGAATATATGGGCAAAGTAATTCTCTGTATTATGTTAGATCAGTCTTTTTTCTTTACACCAGTGGAACCCTGTTTATGTGTTGTGCCTATTTTAGTTTAAGTTAGTACTTAAATTAATGTGACTGAATATCATTATTGCCCGTGTTCATGATTTTAACGCAACTAATACCTTATTTTGTCATCCTTTTTCAATGTGGTGCCATACTGCCGTTCATTGTTGAAATTGTTGCTGTGTCTATGCTGTCAAGCCTTGAAAGCTAAGAACTTAAAATCCAAAAACTTCATTTTTCAATTATAATAGGTGGAAGTAGTATAATGCTTTCTCTCATTAGTATGGAGTTCATCAGTCTCATGGTTTGGAAATAGGGAATGGGAGAACCGGGGAGAGGGGGGAGTGTATATCTTTAAGAGAGAGACATCATGAAAAACTAACTATTGTTGTTTTCATATTTATAACCTTTAGTTATTTCATCTTCAGTTAACGTTCTTTTTGTTGAACATAAAACAATAGGAATGTTTGTATTAAAACAATAAACTGCATAATATTATAAATTTATAATCCCTCTCATGAAATGTGTTACTGAAGAAACAGTATAAGAGCATGCTAATAACCTGTGTCCAGTTGCATTTATGCTTGGAAAGGAAAGCCTCCAGAGAAATTGTTACACAAATTCAAGAAGTTCTGTCACCTTGGTGTTTGGTGACTAAATTTGTATACTTATTATTGGCTACTTGGGTTAGTGAGAACTGAGAAGCCTTTTTAAAGTATAGTGAAAGGTGGCAGATATCTAATCAATTTTACTTAAAACATGGTGATTCTCTTTGAATGCAGATTACAGTAGGACGTAGGCCAGTAACCGGCTTACGTCTTTGTCTAGAAGGAAGTAAGCAGAATCGCCTGAGCGTTCATGTTCAACACTTGGTATCCCTTCCAAAAATCCTTCATCCATATTGGGACAGCCACGTGGCTATAGGCGCTCCCAAGTGGCAGGGACCTGAGGAGCAAGACAGCCGGTGGTTTGAACCTGTTAAATGGAAGAATTTTTCTCATGTGAGCACGGCGCCAATTGAGAACCCTGAAACCTTCGTAGGAGACTTCTCCGGTGTCTACATAGTCACTGGAGCACAGCTTGGAGTGTGGGATTTTGGATCACGGAATGTGCTGTACATGAAGCTCTTGTATTCAAGGTTACCCAGCTGCACGATCCGAAGATCGCTGTGGGATCACGTCCCAAACAAGTTGCCAAAAACTGCGAATGCCGGAAACACCTCCAACCCAGATAACTCAACCTTAAGAGAAAACGCCACAGGGAACAAGTTGGTGAAGTATGTTGACTTGTCTGAGATGAGCAAAGGGCCCCAAGACCCTCCTGGCCATTGGTTAGTCACTGGTGGAAAGCTTGGTGTTGAAAAGGGGAAAATTGTTTTGAGAGTGAAATACTCATTGCTCAATTACTGAGTTTGTGCATGCAGTGGTGGCCTATGTTAGACTTAGAAGAAGCAGTGTTTTAGGTGCCTATAATATGCCCTTGTTGGCCATGTAAAAACATTTTGCGGTTTGTGATGACCTGAGTTGAATAGGAAGCTTTTACTGTTAGTTGGTTATGATTAGTGGATGCATGTTGTGGTGGTGGCAAATGCTGTTTGTTTCCATTCCCACTGCTCATGTGATATCCATATCTCATAGGAGTTAGAACATGGTTCCACCATGCCCCATTTTAAAGTAATGTTTATATCCATATATAGCATTGAGAATACAAAGTGACAAAATCCTTAACTTTCCCTTTCTACAACAAAACAAAAGAGGTTGGCAGAAAGGAGAAAAGGGTGGTTACTGAAGTCTTGAACATTCTTATCATCCATTGTTTTTTTTTTTGTGGGATATAACTTGTTATGCATCTATTTGCATATGCTTGTGCATTAGTAACTAACATTACCATTCTGAAACCTTGTGTGTGGGAAAATGAAACTTGTTAACATGGGAGTTACTGTATTACTCTCATAAATAAAAATAATTTGGAACGGTTGATTTTTTTACCAATAAAAAATATAAGTGGTTGTTGCATAATTTATTTTGTTATTTAGTGAAATTTTTATATTTATTTCAATTTAGCTTATCTAATTAAGAGGTTTTTTCTTTTAAATTTACAATTATAATTATTTCAATTGAAATAATTTGATTACTGTTTTAAAAATATTTTATTCCTTTTCGTTACTATACATATTTTCAAAACAATAATCAAATTTATTAAAAACAAAAACAAAGGTAGTGATAAATTCAGGACTTCTATTCAAAAAGTCAAAATTTCCACCTACGACTTCTAGTTTGGGTTATTTTTCAAAATTTTCCCCATTTCAATAAAAAAAATCCAGATGGGTAAAAAAATCATTATTTTTAAATCACCCTAGCTATAGCATTAACTCGAGAATTTTAAGAATATACCCGAATAGACATCATATCGGTAGCGACATATTTTTAGTATATTTTTTCATTATTGGTTGAAATATATTGTAACACACAAAATTTAATGATTTTTACTTCTTATTTTCATGATTTTATAATTTTTATAATAAATTTTTACTAATAATAAGAGTGTTAAAAACTGTGTTGTTACTTAGGAAAAAGGGAATAGTTAGTAAGTGTTTTGATAAAATGAATTTTAGATCAAGTAATTTTATAGAATTGATTATGGTTAAAATTAATTTTGGAGTAATGTGATTTTTGTTTGAATAACATATATTAGAAAAGTAATTTTTTTAAGAAGTTTAAATATTTGAATCAAAATTGATTTTGAGTGTGTAATTATCAAAATAAGTTTTAATGTCAATGTAAACTTCTTTTTTATTATTATTATAATTACCTATTTTGATATATATATATATATATATATAACAAAAATAGGGGTGTAATAATTTTCACTTTGTGTTAATTATTAAATTAAAAGATATTTAATGTTTTATTTTTGAAATATAACCTATAACTCTTATAAAAACATTAAAATTGGATGAAATAGATAATAAAAGTATAAGCATCAAACACAAAGATATCTAAATTAAAAAGTATAAATAAGAAACATACTTTTGTAAAGTACAATACAAGTTGAAAGTATAAGTGTGAAGGTAAAATAAGAAAATACAACTAAAATATCCAAATTGATTTTGAATAAAGTAAAAACAACTCTCAATTGAAACTAATTTTATTTTAGTAAGCAAACCTCTTATATTTAAGTCAAACCAAATTTGACACAATTCACTGTGGTGTACTCATTAATAGCTAAGGGATGGTTAGTTCAGGTGGTAATATAAGCTTTTTCTTTGGGTGCAAAGTAAAGACAAAACATTAACAAATAGGCAATGTATCTTGCAGATAAGTCTGCAAAAAATCGTAAGGTGGTACTATATGTTAGATTTCTCTTGAGTAAAATCGTAAATCTAAGACATTATTATAATTGGCGAGTGTGTGGCTTCATCGAATTATTGTACCCAATAATTGACCCTATTCCTTCTTTTGAGTATTGACATATCATTGTCAAGTTGAACGTAGAGCTCATGGCAAATAATACGCGTATTGAGAGCATTCGGTCCAAGCTACACAGGTGTAAAGGACCCAAGACATTTTTCGCGGGCTTTTCAGCACTTGGGTATCTCACCTAACCATTCCTTTTGCCCATTATGATACTCATGATATTCACCCTTGCCCCATTCATCTTTCTTCATTTATCACTTCATATTTCTTTAAATAAGTTTGATTCCACTTTTGATATATTACTATTTTTTTTATCAATTTAGTTTTTCATACGTGGTAATAATGTAATTTTGATTTTCTAATCAATTTTTTATTTAATATTTAATAAATTTTATTAACGTTACATTGAATGATGATATAACAACATAATAGTTATCATGTTATCATCCAATATCATATAATAAATTTTTGTTAAATATTAATAAAAAATGACAGAAATTAAAATTACACTATTACAATTTATTAAAGATTCAATTTATTCAATTAAAATATCATAAACCAAAATCAAAATACCATAATCACATAATTATAATATTTAAAAAACTAAAAAAGACAGTTGAAACAAATAAAAAACTATAACTATAGGTTAGCAATCAAATTAGTTAGTCACTAATCTGATGACCAAATAAATTAGCAATCTTATAATGATGATGCTAATGTGATCATATATACAAATATTGGTAAACATCAGCGATTTTGCAACAAAGAATATGCAACCATTTAATGATTTAGCTATGTTGTACGTGGTTTCTAAGTTAGTCAACAAATTAAAAAAGACGACCATATACGACAACTGAGTTTTTTATGTTATATTATTTGAGGAGAAATTTAACGGTTTTATTATAAATTTGAGGGGTTTTGAAACAATTAGTTTTTACATCAATAGCAATTAAATTTCTATGTGTCATTATTTTGTTATCTAATAATAAAATTAATATATATTTTAATTTATTCTCTATTTAATTAAAATATTTTCTTTTCAAATTTTGAAAATTATAATTATTTTAATTAAAAAATTAATTATTTCCATTACGAAAAGTATTAAAATTTTTAATTCAAATAATTATAATTTCAATTCAAACAGTAATTAATTATTTCCATTAATTAAAACAGTAATTAAAATTTTTAATTCAAATAATTATAATTTTAAATAAAAAATATTTTAATTAGTTAAGAGTTAAATTTGAAATAAATAGAATTTTTCACTAAGAGATGACATGTCAACCATTTATATTTTTATTGGTTTAAAAACTAATTATTTCAAAACTCCTTGGTATCACAATAACTCCCTCCTTTTCCGTTACTAATAACCAAATTAGTGATAAAAAACATTTTTTTATACTAATGACCTTTAAGTCACTAGCTAATTTAGTGATTAATTCTAATTATTTATAAATTAATTTTTTTAATCATTAATTAGGTTAGGTTATACCAAACTTATTTATTAAATATGTTCGGATAAAATATTTTTAAAAAAATTAATTAAAAATTAAAATTTAGGATTAATGAAAAAACCTTTTAAATTTAATAGTTAACATGTTTTAATAAATATAAATAACATGTAACATCAATAATATTATGTATTCACTAAGCCTAAATTTTAATTAAATGTTTTTTTAATTTATCCGAACATATTTAATAAATAAGTTTAGTCTAATCTGGGTTCATCATGATATTTTATGGGATTGAAAACGAAATAATAAATAATATCTTTTTATATATATAATTTGTTAAAGTATACATATATTATATTAAAGAAATAAATATATAATTTTATTACAAAATATATGTTTTATTACATCAAAAGAATAACATTATTTTAAAAATTTTCAAAAAAATATATTATATTTTTTATTTAATTTATTTTTATGTTATTATCTATCATTGATAAATATTATTGTCTCAAATTAAATCTTACATTATATTCTTTATTAATATATTAATTTTTAGATTTAATTAATATTTTAGCTTGTATATTATACAAGATAAATATTTATTTTTATATAATTATAATTATTTCATAATAAATAAATATTTTAAGTATATAAAATATTATATATATATATATAAAAGAATAAATTGAGAGAATAAAATGAGAGTAATTTAAGATAATTGAAAGAGATAATTTTTTTTTACTAATTGTCAATGTTTGTGAATTTTTGTGAAATGTACCTAAAAAAAAGAGAAAAAATATTAAAATTTTTTAATCAAAAAAACTTCATTATCTAAATTAGTTTTAATTTATAATATGAAAATAAATTTCTTTATAATTCCATTTGTAGTTTTTATTTTTTATCTAGTTGAAAAAATAACAATAAAAAATCTAAATAATATTACATGTCTATTCTATTTTTTTTTAAGTCACAGTAAATTAAAATTTTAGTTAACATAAATTTTGTTAACATTTTAGAAGAAATAATAACAAAAATATTTTATAATTTATATTTTTATTTAAATAAATAAAAAATATGATATTAAAAATAATAATTTTAATTATTTATAAAATTAATATAAAAATATAAAAATTACTACATAATAATATAATTATTTTTTAATTTTTTATTAGCCTCTACAAAACTTGATCCTGTGCGATCGCTCTCCATACCCTCTTATGTTCGGCCTGAGGTTAGCCTCAACCGAAATTTAACGTAAGTTATACTATGAGTTTTCTATGAATGGTCTGAATTATTTACCTACAAATATTTTTCAAATGCTAACAAGAGACCAATTGCTCAGTAAGATCCGTTCTCAATTTAGTAACAAATATTAAAATAAAATTATATTTTCTTTTTTGACAATTTTAGAATTTAAAAGTAATATTAGATCATCAGATAACTTATTTAAAGGGACAAAAGTCTTCCAAACACGTATTTCTTCTGCTCATTGGACTTAAACATGAAACACTATTTAAAAAAATCAAATTCCTTTTATATTTAAATATTTATCTAAGATTTAAACTGATCTCTTTCAATTTTATACACTTTTTTATGAGTCATATAATTATTCGTATTTTTTTTTTATAATAAATTAACATCTTTCGTTCAACTTAACCTTCAATAATATTTTAAATTTTAATACATTAATAGGCTGTTTGGTCATATTTAAGTTATGTAACGTGCTGACTTTTCACATTCAGACAAAAGTTACTCCTTATACGATAAAAATGTTAATTATTATTAACTTAAAAAATAATTTATAATTGATTTGCAATGTAAAAACTTACGCTAATCATGCATGAAAAATTAAATTCATAGTATGATTTTTATGCTTCCTTCTCTACTCTTTCTTAACTTTGAACCATGAATTTTATATGTTGTTTCCCCTTTTTTTCTTTTTCTTTTTTTCTGAATTTCGTTCATTTATAGTATTCATAGACTTTCGTAAATTAGTTTTCTAATATCTACTTTCTTTTGTAATTACCATGCCACAATAAACTTTTCTAGAGATAGAGGGAGATTTTTGGTAGGTTGATGTTCCCCATTTTTTTTTTCTGAATTTCGTTCAATTATAGTATTTATAGATTTTCATAAGTTAGTTTTCTAATTCAAGTTGTAATTTTCTTTTGCAATTACCAGGCTACAGTAAACTTTATTTGTTAAAGTGGCTTAGAGAACCTAATACAAATATTTTTTTTATTATTTTAAAATAAGTTAATTATAAGAAAATAAAATAAATAATAAATTAATAAAAGAGTGGGACAAAATCAGGTATTTGTAAATAAATTTATTTATATTAAAATAAAACATATGGTCTATGTAAAAAATAAGGAAACAAATTGAATTTTTTTTACACTAGAGGTAGACCAAATTTAATTGCCATGGTAATGCTAAACATTTAAATCAGATTTTCTGGACATATTAGGCCTTTATATTAGCAAGCCCATAATGACAATACCAAAAAACGAAAAAGGAATATTGATTTGTAAACGAAAGGATTTTTATTCAATTAACTAGTTTTCATGTATGTGCATCTCGTAATGTTTTCATATGAATGCAATCTTGCTAAAGAACACTCAAAAAGAATCAAAATCATCATTCGCATTTTAGAAAGTGACATTAAAAAAAAAAAAAAAAGAGTTGATCGATGATACGATTGTATGCGTTTTTTCTTCTTTCCTCTTTGCGTAACTTTCAATTTTATTATTTTTGTTCTAGTTTTACCCACTCCCCTTACCTTATTTAATGCAAAGGTATTTATAGATAAAAAAAGTTTTAAGGTTGCTTGAAAAAAGGTTGATTGGAGAGAAAAGAAAGTACATTTGTAGCATTAATCTAGAAAGTTAGATAATTGTAGAAGCAATAGGACAATTTTGCAGTGGTACAGTTTGTTTGGAATGGGGTGAGAGCAGACGTGTTGCAGGTAATGGTTGAGAGGGTGAGAGTTGACCAATGTTGTGTCAGGAGCAAAGAATTACTATTATATGATCTTAAAAGCAATAGGACAATTTTTCACTGACGGGGCAGAACCAAACATTTACTATTATATGATCTTAAAAATTTTCTATTAATTTTTGTGAGTTAAAATTAAATTAAGTATAATATTTGAGTTAATAATCCGATACTTAAACTTGTTAATAATACATAATTAATAATAATAAACTTTAGAAACTTAATATTGATTTGTGCGACATAGACTTAATCATTAAATCTATAATGGAAGGTTTAATGTAACTAAATCTTCTTTGTCTTTACAATATACAGTTATTTTGTTTTATTAAAAATTCTAAAATTTAGAATATGTAATTAAAAAAAAGACTTAGCTTATTGATTCTTTAAAATCACATAAAATAAACAAATAATTCCTTGTATATTTGAATTTATATAAAGCATGATATTCATAAAAATTTATTCATTTATTGCAATGCGGTGAATGTTACAATCTTGCTCAAAGCACGTACATTAAAACTTGTGAACGGCTAGAGAAAGAGAGGAAGAAGCAGGTTCAAAATTGAGTACTAGCTTGGAAGGAATGTCCAAATTTCCAACCAGCAGGAACCACATTGTTACATGTCACTGATCGACCATCGCTGGTTGTGACGATGAAAGAAAGGGTCTGACCGACGAGGTATGTGTTGCTCTGCCAATTCTGGCCCCAATTTCTGCTCATTGGAAGCCACCCAGTTGCTGAACCTTTCACTGATGCTGCTTTCACGTTCCCTGCCCCTCCCACGTTTGATATCAGCACCAAATTGAAGTGTGGATTCCCATTCACCGTGAACCTTATCCCTCCCTTCTTCACACACCTCACCCTTCAATAACAAAGTATTTTACCACGCTAGAAATAAATTATTTTATGATGTCTATTTTTTTTAATATGATATATATATATATATATATATATATATATATATATATATATATATATATATATATATATATATATATATATATATATATATATAGCACCTATAGTTATTAGCTTACGGTTAAAAGTGAGATGTTTATATTTTTTCAAAAGAAATGAGATATAAAAAAGAGAGATACTCGTAAATGTAATAGATGATAAGAGGAAAAAAATAGATAGTGTAAAATAATTATAAAAATAATTAATTAGAATGTATTGATAATATAAATTATTTTACACATTTATTCAATCATAGATTATTATATATGATACAACTGTTCATTTTTATGATAATAATTAATTAAAAAATTTAATTGATTTACAATTTAAAAACTTACGTTAATGATGCATGAAAAATTAAATTCATACAGAAAATCAAAATTACTTCATTTTTAATTGTGCTTAGTTTAAGAAATTTTTGTGTTAATTTTATATTTTTAATAAAAAAAATAAAATATCACCTTGCTTTCACTTTATTTATTGGTTTTAGAGGTTTGTGTATAAAGTGACAAAAAAAAAGATAATTTTTACTATTTATTATATACAAATATTTAAAAACAGAACATTAATTAAAAAATGATAACATCTTTGAAAGGCTTAAACATGAAAATTTTGACCTTTATATTTTTAAACAGAAACCAAAAACACCCTACATTTCTAAAACGAAAAAATCATATCTAAGCTTATTCCCCTTTCATAATTACACAAGTGACACTTTTAATAATCATTTGCAAAGTAAAAAAAAACAAAAAAAATTGTCATAAATAAAACAATTATAGTTTTTAATTTTCATGATTGATGACTAGTGGAGCATATAGTTTAGTGATGAATACCTTCTGTAGAGCACAGGAACTATTCCAGCTTGGTAAATGGCAATTTTGGTGAAAGCTGGGACTGATAAATCAAAATGTTGAAGCGGGGGATTGCACCAGCCGGGACCGTTGAGGGACGTGTCATTAGGGGGACAGAAGTTTGTTGCAGTTACGGTGATTGGGCCTGCGCCATGGATGCACGACTTTGGGGCATTGTTGCAAATCAGTTGGAAACATGCCCCACATGTAAGCCCGTTGTTGAAAAGAGCAGTGCTTAACGCTGTCGTATCGGTTCCGTAGCCTTCCTTAATCAAGTTTCCGTATCCGCATGCTCCCCCTTTTCGTGTGTAATTAGTCATGGAAACAATGCAAGAGATAGAGAGATTAAAAATTAAAGTTGTCAGAGAAAGTAATTACCATATAAGTGGTGTGATCAGAAAAAGGAAATAAATCAAGAGTGAATATGGGTACGTTTATAAAAGTTGTTACCCATGTATAGTTATTATCACTTATACAAGGAGTTAGAAGTTAGTTAAGAATTTATAGTATGTAGTTGTTATTTGTTTATTTTCTATGTAAATCATATTAAATAATTTAATGTATCCACTTTACTTATTTTTATTAAATATATTTATCTTTTTTTATTATTTTATAAGTTATGTTTGCTACCATGATTTCAATGCAATATTATTTATCTTGAATAATATATTTCCGTGCATTCAATTATTTTTATCTATTTGTTTATTTTCTCAAAAAATTTAACTAGTTACGTTTCTAATATCTACATAAATGATAATACATGTTAATTAAATATTGGTTAAATTAACAAAAGCATAATTTAAATTAATATTTGATTTAGTTGGTTTTTAATTTATCTTCCTTAAGAGAAGTTGAGTTAAATAAAAATGGTACAAAAAGAGACATTTTTGAAAAGTCTTTAAAAAAAATTAAGAGCTTAGTTTTATATATATAAAACAAAATAAATAGTTTTTTTAAAGTTAGGTGAAGTAATTTTTTTAAAAAAATTGATTTATCTTTTTTGCTTTACTCCTTGCTCTCTCTTACTCTTTATCATGTTCTTTGTCTTTCTTCTTTCTCTTTTTTTTCTCCTTTTCTCTTTGAAGTCATTTTTTTTGTTTAAACTTAAATTTCAAATAATATTTAAACTAAAAGAAGTTAATTAAGAAAAAAATTAATATATAATTTAGAAATAAAATAATGATAATTCAAAGTAGTTTACACTATTTTAAAAATTCAAGGACTCAATTATGTTTTAAAATAAAATAGTGATAGTTAAATGAGTGAACAAAATTTTATATTCCACGTTAGATATAGATATATGTTTTGATAAAAACAATTTATAATTGAAAACATAAACATGATTTTGTAAGTAATTGATTAAAATATCTAACTAAGTGTGCCAAGTGATTACAGTTTCTTAATTAGTGTTCTCATGACTCTTGTTTTCTAGACCTTTTAGAATTGACGTACATATATAATGTTTGTTAGAACATGTACATGGAGAGCTTAAAACATGTTAGCAAAGGTTTGAAGTCATAGAAAGTGAGAGTTGAGTTACCCATTGTCCCTGAAGCATCTTTGCCACCATAGAATGTGGCATGTGCAGCTTGCCAGCCATCACCACTCATTTGGCCAAAGGTACCACTAGGAAGCCAAACAAGTAGGAAGAGCAAAAATGGCACCATTGTTTATAATGCAATAGTGTTCATAATAACTTAAAAAGAGTAATTGGGATAAGGCTAGGGTCGCTACTATTTGAGTGAGTTGAAGTAGGAAGGAATAGAGGAAGAGAAAAGCTTTATATAGAAAGAGTATTAGGATTAGGAGTTAGCACAATGTAATGAAAATGAGGGAAAGAGTTGCACTTTACGAGTAGGCAAATCCCCATAATTTTGGGATTTTCACGTTAAGGTTGAGTGCCTAAATGTGCCAAACTAAAATACTAGTTATTTTCATTAGTATATAATTAGCAGTAATTACTTTTATTTAAACAATTTTTTATCGTTATAATATACGAACATTTTAGTTTTATTTTCGTCTTTGTTATTTTTATTTTGTTTCATTATGATTCATGTGGTTAGATTCAGTATGTTACTAACAGAAGTCAAACAAAAATTTTAGGACCAAAATAAATAAATAAAATTTGTAGAAAAAAAAAAGCCAAAACGAATATAATAAAAAAAACCATGAGAATCAAAACGAAAATAATTTTTTATTGTTAGAATTGGGACAAAAAATATTTTAAAAATAGACAAGTTGATACAAATATTTATTGAAAAAAAATATTTAAAAGAAAAATAATCTTACAAACCAAATTTTAAGGTAGGAAATCGATTACGGGCAGCAAGATATTTGTAACTTACGACGGTTAAAAAATGATTATTTTAAATTTAATTAAATAAATTATTTACAATTTTAAAATATTTATCTTATTTTAAGATAATTGAAAATAAATTATTATAAAGATTTATTTTATTTTGATAAAGATTAATTTTTTTTATTATTATTATTATTTTAAAAAAGAAAATATTAATACATTTTTTATCTTTTTAATCCGACAGAGTTTGAATATTCTCCCATGTATCTCTAAATATAATGAAAATAAGAATTATGTAGTTCTTGAATAGAAAATATGTGTTGATTTTTATTATTAATATAATAATAATAATAATAATAATAATAATAATAATAATAATAATAATAATAATAATAAAAAAAAAAAAAAAAAAAATTATTATTATTATTAGTATAATATTTGTTTCATAACTTGTAATTATGGGTGATTGTATCATTGCATGATTTCTATGAAGCTGTATATTTAAGGTTTAATTTTTATTAAAAAAAAAATTGTCAGTCACCTGTGTATTAATTGTAGGTTTAATATTTTATATCCCCACGGGTACATTTGCGTGTTTGAATGTTTAACTTTTGTAAATTTAGCTTAAATGATTTTTTAATCTTTATAATATAGAGTTGGTTTTGTTTTCATTATCTTAATTTTTTTTTTGTCATTTAATTTAAATTTTTTGTTCTTATAATTTCATTTTTCTATTTTGGTTCCTACAATTTTCCCCTTGGACGTCCATTAGAATTAACTAATTGAACCTAATCGCAGAGACTATAATGAACTAAAAAAAAATATAGTAGGGACGAAAATAATAAAAAAAAAGGATTAAAATCTAAACGCTCTATATTATAACAACTAAAATGTTATCTAAGAATTATTCAACCAGTGTTTTAAGAATAGTTACAGAAAAAATAATAAAATTTAAAAAATATTCTTACAATATCTTTTAAATAATCTTCCAAAATATTACTATAATGAAAAATGTATTGATTTCTTGTATGTTTCATTAAATATTAAGTATATTTACTTTTTAATTTAACTTGTTTATATAATATTAAAAAAATTATCAAGAGAATATAACATTACTTATGGAATATAAAAATTATTTAATAAAAGCATAATATTTAATAAATTAAAAAATTTAATTTTTTTATTCTACATTTTCCTTTATTCAATCCTTAACAAGTGTCTTAATAAGGATACTCTGTAATATTTGCTTTTCCTTAAATATATGTCAATCTTCTTAAAAAAATGTGGAATAAATGTTTGAGAAATTATAATGATTATATCTTAAGGGTTTTTTTTAAAACAATAAAATTTTTTAATAAAAATAAATGTTTATTTTTAAGTAATTAGTATGACACCTTTCTATCCCAAATACTTAAATTAAAATAATTAAGTAAATAAAAAGGAAGACAAAATAATAGATAAAACCAAGGAAACTCAATTCGTATTAAGGATAAAAGGTTCAGATGATCATTATCATGTTCAAACATTAAGTACACATAAAAAAAATTATCACATAAATTATTAATGTGAATCTAAACACGCAATTCATGTGTTTGACACATGTTTCAAATATATAAATCACTTCCATTTTTTGTATACATTTAGTGAGTTACTAATATGCTCATTATTTCCAAATATTTAAGATGCAAAAGTGCGTATGAAAAACATATAACCACTATTCTAAGAGAGTATGGTGACACGAGTGCCCTCAACATTACCTAAAAGAAAACCATAAGAGAGTATGGTGACAAATAACATTCAATAGTATACAAATGCAAATAGTACCTCAAATCTCACTCGTTACCGTACTCAATTACTGACAGTTAACAATTACTCATAAATCACACGTTCCATCGCATTCAAAATCAATCACATTCCATTCATGTTTACAAAATGCACATGCTCGCACAATGCATATGCTCATCACCACACCTAAGAGTCTCGATACGTAACTCCATATCATGGGCGAACCTCCTCAATCCCCTTAGTTATCACTAATGATGGCCACACCGTTAAACACCTCATATGGCCAGTGCGTCACATAGTTAAACACCACTTATGGCCCGTGTGAAGACATTCTACACAAACGTTAAACACCACCTATGGTCCATGCATATGAATGTCCCCCATCATTAGTCCTGGCCAGGGTCCCTGTTAAACACCACATATGGCCAGGGTATTATAGCCACGTCTGCCTTCTTATGCCTCTCATGGATCTCATGTCCATGCTCAATGCATTCTCAATGCATTCTCAATGCATTCTCATCCACATTCTCATTCTCATTATTCATACATCATTCACACAGTCCATAATCATGTCAAAATCATATCAATTTAGTCATCATTACCATAAATCATTTATAAGAACGCATAGAAAACGCACATAAAACATCATTGAATTCCACCCAATTTCACCATTACACACAAGAATAATTAAGACAATTAACCATACAATTTCAAACGAAAATCACATTAAGGCAAAACGTTAATACAAGAATTTAATCCTCCTTCAAATGCCACAAGAAACCATATAATAACAATTATTAATAAGGGTCCTAGGGAAGACCCTACTACTCTTTCTTGTGTGTAAATGAAACTCACATAGTGAGATAGAACTGACGTCTCTGCATGCATACTTGGAAGCATAATGAAGAAAACATGCATTCACACAGTCCATAATCATGTCAAAATCATATCAATTTAGTCATCATTACCATAAATCATTTATAAGAACGCACAGAAAACGCACATAAAACATCATTGAATTCCACCCAATTTCACCATTACACACAAGAATAATTAAGACAATTAACCATACAATTTCAAACGAAAATCACATTAAGGCAAAACGTTAATACAAGAATTTAATCCTCCTTCAAATGCCACAAGAAACCATATAATAACAATTATTAATAAGGGTCATAGGGAAGACCCTACTACTCTTTCTTGTGTGTAAATGAAACTCACATAGTGAGATAGAACTGACGTCTCTGCATGCATACTTGGAAGCATAATGAAGAAAACATGTTCATTAAAGTCATTATTCTTGTTCCTTTGGGATTCCCTCTAGAGGTTTTACAATTAAGTCAACCAAAACTACGGTACACATTGACGAATCTTTTCTACGGATTAAAACATTTTTAGAACATAATAACCAAACAAATTTGAGAATTTAAATCCTAGAGGGACTTAGGGATTGTCCTCACTACCCTACACCCCCGCATTCACATATAACCGAACTCATCTCCCCCGTACCGTAGATGCGAAGAACAGCAAGGATCTGATGTGGCTCCAGGATGATCTGAACACCCTAACTCCTCCTCCTTGCTTGCAGATCTGCATTCTCTCTCCTCTATGTCTGGCCGTCTGACGCGCAAAACATAAATTGGGGTAAACTGATTGCCCCTACCTAATATTCTAACTGGATCGGGTCAACTCTGACCTGTCCGTCAGCCCCCTATTAATTAAATTAATAAATAAAAATAATTTAGATTAATGTCCATCAATTTATAAAATTATTAACTCCTCTATTAAAATAAAATTAAATGTAAATATTTAAGTATTAAATTAATTTTTTGTCATCATTAAGAATAATAATAATAATAATAACATTTTAATTTCAAAATATAATTATTGAATAAAATAATTTATTACAGTAATTAATAATTAAAATAAAATTAATAATAATAATAATGAAATTTATTTCTAAAAATAATTAAATAAATTTTAGGATGTTACAATTAAAAGTGAATAGAAAAAAAAAGTAATTAGAAGTATTTAATAGAATATTTTAGATCCTCCTTAGCTAATATATATTGAAGGAACTAGCTAGTCAGTGAGACCATAAAAAACAATTGTTTTAATATTTTATTTGCATTGATTAAGAATCTCCACATATATAGCTGATGGAGCTATTAATGTTAAACCAAAGGTGCTAATTTTGGGTACAGCTCTCTTTAATTAGTGTGGCGACTTCTGAATTCAAACCCTCAGCAAGAATCAAAGTCTATTTCTACTAAACTAATAGTTAATGAGTTATAATACTTTATTATATAATAATAAATATACATTGGCCTTTAGTTATTTATTAAATCCATATAATTGGTGTCCCAAGTGCAATATTATTAAATACTTTTATATTTTTAAATGCACATTTCTTGGGACCAAATAAATGGACATTAAAGTGGGGATTAATTTGAGACTTATGCCACACACAAATATAATAAATGGCCATTCATGTAGAATTTTGTTTGATATATATAATATTGGCCTTCACATATAAATTTACCTTAGCCTTTATACACATTAGTCTTTATATATATATATATATATATATTTTGTTGGCCATTAAATATATACTTAAGTCATATACATTTACATACATTGGCCATAAATATACACTTAGGTATACATTGGCCATTAAATGTGTGTGACTTTAATGAGTTACCTTTGGAATATTATATTATTAATTGTAATTTATAAACTTCGAAAATTTACCATAAAAATCAATTAACAACTTATCGAATATTTTGTTTGAAGTTTAAATTTAAAGTTTTCACACACAAATTAAAACATGTAATTAATGTTTTAAGTTTTATAAAATTTAGTATTTAATTTTTTAATATAGAATTTATCTTTCATATTATTAAATTTCTTTCTCATCTATGTTTTTTTTATATAGTCCTTCACAATGATTAATGATATAAAAATAAAATATATTTAATGTTTCATTAATATTATAAAATAAAAATTAAAATAGGACAATTGTTTTTTTAAACATCAAATAAAAAATAGCATGAAAAAAAATGTTGGGATTCAATAGTGGAGATCCATATCAATTACTACTAATGAGATGGTATTAATAGAATATATACGTGAAAAAAATCTTCTCCTTATAAGTAAATTTTGTAAAATTGAGTGATAAACCAATATTTTATATAATAATGTTATATCTTTGTGAGTGAAAATTTGAATTTTTTTTTACAAATACCATGCATAACTCACTTTTTTCTTAAGATTAATGCAACACAAGCCTATAAACAAAAAAACGAAAAAATTGCAACAAAAAAAATCTTTTTGCTAAAAAAGATAATGTCATAGAAGATTCACATGGTCGTGTAGATTTATCTTTATCTTTTATTTTATTATATATATTATTTTATTTTATTTGCACACTTGTGCCAACCCCCTTAAAGGGCCACTTCCCACAGTATAAAAAGAGACATTTGGATGCTCACTTTTAGCACTCCCGACACATGTCTTTCTACTTAATCCTTCCATACTTCACCACCTCTATCCATCCAAGTGGTCCCCTCACCCTTGAGATTCTCTGTAAGACACCTGAAGATAGGCAAAAAGCGTGGTGTAAAACAAAGAAGTGAAACTCCAAGCTTCTATGGGTTCTAGTTTCCTCATCTCCTTAATTATGTTTGCTTATCTTTTCATTATATGTATGGATAGTTAGGTTCCTTTTAATGGTATTGGATAGTTGTGCTTGGAATTCTTAGTGAGATTTAGTTAATGCTTAAGGGCATATGTACTATATCGCAGTAGTAATAAGGACGTAAGTCCAAATATCGTACCCAAAGAACTAGTATGTCAGTTTTCAAAAAGTTTTAGTATAGATTAGGCAATCAAAATTAGAAAAGATTTAAGTAGATGAAGTAAAGTAAACACAAGAAAATGATTAAAAAAATTGTTTTTAGTTCATTTGGGAATTAAGGGTTCTAGTTTCATTGTGTTTTTCCCTCTTAACATCAAATTATACAATTTATTTACCTTACCTTCATGCGTTACTAATTATACTTCTTAATGCTACTTTGGGACTTGATCTACCACCCATAATATTCTTTACCTTAGGATGATCCTTATTTAGTCATTTAGAAACACATACTTAAGTAAGTTGAAAGTCCATAGAAGCCTTTATTACTAGTTGAATCAAAAGCCTATGGAAAAGGTTGTTATGTAATTCCTTTAAACTCAATTATCCTATCATTTGACCAATTAATTAATGTGTGGTCACCTCTAACTAGTTGATTAACGTGTCTTATTATCCTGTTTTCAAGCAAAAACTTAATACTAGAGCGATAAGTATAAACAATGTTTTGGATAATACTAAGTAATGCATAAACTTATCAAATGCAAATACAACTGCTAAAAATTCCTTTTCTATGGTTGTGTAGTTCTATTGTGCTATGTTCAAGGTACGATTGGCATAGTAAATGGTATGGAACATCTTGTCCTTTCTTTGACTCAACATGGCCCCTACAACACTTTCATTGGTGTCGCACATTAATTCAAATGGTGAGGTCTAGTTAGGGGTTGCTACCATAGGTGCGTTGGTGAGTTTTTCATTTAGAAGTTCAAATACCTTGAGATAGGCATCAGAGAACATAAACTCAACATCCTTGGCTAGAAAGTTTGTCATTGATTTAGCAATTTTGGAGAAGCTTTTATCAAACCTTCTATAAAAACCTACATGACCTAGAAAACTTCTTAGTGTTCTAATCAACATGGATAGGAGTAGCTTTGTAATAACTTCCACCTTGGTAGGGTCCACCTCAATCCCTCTTTAAGATACTTTATGTCCCAACACGATACATTTCTTTACCATGAATTGACACTTTCTCAATTTAACACTTTTTTCAATACTAGATTCAGGTTATATAAGCATTTGTCAAAAGATGGTCCAAAAACAAAGAAATCATCCATAAAAATTTCTATATACTCCTCCATTAGGTTGGAAAATAAGGCCATCATGCATCTCTGAAAAGTTCTAGGAGTGTTGCATAAACCAAAAGGCACCTTTCCATATGCAAATGTCCCATATGGGCAGGTAAAAGTAGTTTTTCCTTTATTTTGGGCTACCATGGGGATTTACATATAACCATAGTACCAATCCAAGAAACAATAATATTCATGTCCAACAAACTTTTCCATCATTTGGTCAATGAATAATAAAGGGAAGTGATCTTTCCAAGTGGTTTCATTTAATTTTCTATAATATATACACATCTACCACCTGGTTATTTTTCTTGTTACTATGAATTCTTTTTGGTTGTTCTCCATCATTGTGGTTCCCCCTTTCTTGGGTACACGCTAGATAGTGGGGTTGATGCCCTTTATGTTATGAATAGTCCATACAAAGGCTTCTTTATTGTCTTTTAACAGCATGTCCTCCATCAGTCTTGTAAATGTTGTAAAAATAATCATAGCTAAAGAAGTAGGAGGTTCAAGAAAGTTTAAATAGGTGGAAAGGTTTTAATTCCAACTACAGTGGCTCTTCCAAAGAGGGTTTAGGCCTAACCTTCTAGTTTTTCCCTAAATTTTCGAACATTTGATTTTTCCAGTGCCTTGGTTCTTGTTATGGTTGAAGATACCTCAAAAGTTCTTCCTTTTCCTCATTCCTTATGGTGTAAGGAATTATGAAACTCCCTAGGTCCTTGAGCTTTGGTGGCAACTTTTTGAGTACTATTGATGAGCACACTTCATTAAGTTTCACCTACTAGAACTCCCCTAGTTTCCTTTTATTAGAGATGACTTCTTTTAGGAATTTGGCACACTTAGGCATTTGGGCTATAGCTTTGGCAAAAGGGATGTTTACGCGTAGTTGCTTAAAAATTTCCAAAAACTTATCTATCTTTTCATTCGTCAATCTTTGGGGGAAATGAACATTTACCTAGTTTGGTGTTGCCATATTCTTACCTTTATCAGTGCCATCTAATGTGGCTTCCTTGGTGGGGGTTTCATCCCTTGGTTTGACTACTTTCTTTCTATTTGTTGGGATTCCTTTAGCTCTTTTTCACTCTTAGGAGTGTCATCATTTGGTGGGGCCACCTTCTTTTCTATTTGTTGGTACTCCTTCCCACTTCTGAGTGTGACAACCTTTAGATCCTCAACTAAGGTGGAGTGGTGGTGATGGGCCCTGAACTTGTTAGATCATGAGGGTGGCTAAGGTGGAGATCTGAGTCTCCGTTACTTTAAGCCTTTCATCAATCTTGGTCATGAACAAAGTCATTATATCTTGCAGGCTTGACCCCCTTTCTTCTTGCCTCTGTCCTTGGTTCTGGTGTTGCATGGGTGGAGGTCTATAAAAATTCCAAGCTTGGCCTTCATGTTGTCCTCCTCAAGAGAAGTTGGGGTGCTTCCTCTAACCTATATTATAGTAAGAGGAATATGAGTTGTTTTGATTTTAGGCGACGAAGTTTGCTTCCTCTATGGCTTTGGTGAAGAAGTTGTCCATTTGGCAATCTTTTTATGCATGGCTTATGGTCCCACATTGTTCACAACTTGGGGAAAGAGACGGCACATGCTATATTAGTGACTCAATCTATCTGGTAAGGGCATCCAATTTCCTCTCTATTGTATCTCCTGTGTCTTCTTGGTACATCCTAGCTGGTCTTTGTGTCATATGTCTATCACTAGAGGAATAGTTGTTGCTATTGGAAGCATCATCCTTTATGACAAAGTATACTTCACCTGGTGACTTCTTCTTGATTGTCCCTCCACATGTTGTATTAATATAGCCTTGGGAAGTTATGGCGGGGGAACTTATGAAGCATGTCCTGGAATCTCTCCTAGGTTTCGTCCAAGGATTCCTGCTCAATTGAGAGAAATTCATGATGTCCTTCAATTTATTAGATTTAGATGCAGGGAAGTATTTGAGTAAGAACTTTTGTGTGCATTCGTCCTAATTGGTGATGCCTCCATCTTGAAGGGCTATGAGCCACTCGAGGGTCCTATCCACTAAGGAGAATGGGAAGAGCCTTAGACGGATAGCATCTGTAGGGATGTTATTTATTCTTACTATGTCAGCGAAGTACAGAAACTCCTTCAAGTGGGCGAGAGACTCTTTAGTAGGTAGCCCTCTAAACTAGCCCATATTCTGCATCATGCCAATCAAAGCTAACTTTAGCTCGAAGTTGTTGGTCTCTACTGAAAGGTAAAAATGTTGTCGATTACCTCAATGGCTAGAATAAAGTACTATTGTAATGTCCTCTTCGATGGATCTTCACCATAGTTGCAGCAATTCTCGTGGTTTCCTGCCATGTCTTTTTTCACTTTCTTGTTATTGCAAACAACTTTTTTTTATCTTAAGGTCAAATTGTAATTGTGGCCTCTGGAATCGAGTTAGCGTAAATAATGATAATAAAGATAAAGAAATAGATAGTAGAAATACCTAAGCAACGGATAGTGGAAGGGGGAGATGAGAGTCTAATCTTATTAAGACTTCTTTTCTTTTGATATCCCAACTTGGTACGATTTAGTTAACGTTTAAGGGAAAATATATCCTATCGCGATAGTAATAAAGACATGAGTCCAAATATAGTACCCAAGGAACTAGTATGTTAATTTCCTAAAACTTTTTTTTAGATTAGATAATCAAAATTAGAAAATATTTAAGTAGAAAAAGTAAAGTAAAACCAAGAAAATGATCAAACTTCTTTTTGGAATTAAATATTCTAGTTTCATTATGTTTTTCCCTCTTAACCTCAATTTATATAATTCTCTTATCTTACCTTTATGCATTACTGATTATACTTCTTAATGCTATTAAGGGACCTAATCTAACACCCCTAATATTCTTTACCTTAGGATGTCCCTATTTGGTCATCTAGAAACACATATTTTAGTAAGTTGGAACGCCATGGAAGCCACTATTGCTAGTTGAATCAAAAGTTTAGGGAAAATGTTGGTCATGCAATTCCTCTAAATCCAACTTTCCTATAGTTCGACCAACTAATTAAGGTGTGATCATCTCTAATTGCTTGAATTATCTTGTTACTTGAATATGTTTTCAAGTTAATCAACTAGTTAGAGGAGACCACACCTTAATTAGTTTTCTAACTAGTTGGTCGAACTGTAGGATAGTTGGGGTTTAGAGGAATTTCATGACCAACTTTTTTCCTAGACTTCTGATTCAACTAGCAATAGCGGTTTCTATGAACCTCCAATTTACTTAAGTATGTGTTTTTAAATGACCAAATATGAATCATCCTAAGGTAAAGAATATTAGGCGTGCTAGACCAGGTCTCATAGTAACATTAAGAAGTATAATTAGTAACGCACGAAGGTAAGGTTAGAGAATTACATTAATTGAGGTCAAGAGGAAAAAACATAATGAAACCAAAATCCTTAGTTCCAAAAAGAACTAAAAATAATCTTTTGTTGTTATTTTTTGTGGTTTGCTTATTTCCTCTGGCTTACTTATTTCCTTTAATCAATCCTTTTCTAATTTTGGTCATCTAATCTATGCTAAAAATTTTCGAAAATTGACATACTAGTCCCTTGGGTACGATATTTAGACTCACATTCTTATTACTACCACGATATGGTAGGCTTGTCCTTAAGCATTAACTAAATCACATTAAGTTTTTGGGCCAAAAATTCTTATTTTTGTTACAAATTTCTCTTTTCTGTTTGTGGGTATGTGTTTTATTAATTTCAAGAAAAAATGTGAATTATGCATTGTATTTGTAAAGAATATTCGTAATTTCACCTAAAAATATATAGTATTATTGTACAAAATATTAGTTTATCACTGAATAAGGCTTAAATCCACATTTCAAGATGATATTAAAATTTATCTTAACGATTATTGTTTATCAACTTATTAGATCATCTGTTATTAGGTTGTTATCGGATCATACACAAATATTTAATTTTATAAATTTCATACGTAAAATGTCTAATTCTCAATATAAAAAAGTGTTAAAAAGATATCGCATCAAATAGTAAGATGAATGAAATAAAAAAGAAAATTAAAAATAATAAACCAATGATAAAGGAAATGAATCCTTTCAAGTGAACTTACTTGGATTCCCTCTTGTACGAAGATCTCCACTGTCAAAATCTCATTTTATTATTATTTAAATTCTCTTTTTTTTTTTATTAAAGGCTGAAATTTCACTCATCAACATATCATGTCACATATGAGAGAATCTAAAGCAGCAGAGAATCGATGGACTTGTGGGAATAAATGTTGCATGTTAAAATCACACTGGATTGTAAATATTGGCTATGCTTCATATTAAAGCCGTGTTTAGAAGAAATTATATTTAGCTTGTTTATACTTATAAAAATAGTTATATTTCATTCTTATAAGGAGGGTGGGCTCAAGAATAAAAATACTAAAATTCAACCTCCAGGTCTATAAAAAAATTACTATTAATTTTTATAAAATAAAAAAATCATATATATTGATAATAGATTTAACATATAGTCCTCACATATAAAATAAATAAATTTTAAAAAATTTGTTTTAACTCTCACTCATATTTAATGATGCATGTAAGTTTTCAATTTATTTTAATTTTTTTTAATTTATTTTAATAATTTTACAAACAAATTTTGAAGTTTTAGGAACATATTGAATTAATAATATAATATTATTTTTACCCCTTTTTATCGAAAAGAAATAGAATGAAAATAAATAGAATGAAAAGAAATACAATAAAAATACTAAAATTTTACCATATATTTAAGAAAAAAATATATAAGCAGGAGAAAATTTACTTTTATGAGGTAGAAAGAAAATATTTTTACCCAAATTAGAAATAAATAGGAAGAAAATATTTTGAGTTTAATTTTTAAAAATATGATATATTTTTTAAATAATAAACAATTTTATATTAGAAAATATTAAGATTAAAAAATTACATTTTTTGAATTGTTATAAAACCATTTTTTTATATAATTCATTTATTTATTTCTAATTTTTTTCTATCATCCAGTCAAATAATTTTTTTCCCACTTCCTTCACATTTCTATTTATCTAAACAACATATATTTTCTATTTCTCTTTTATTTTTATTTCTTTTCTTTCTATTTCATTTATTTCTATTTCATTTATTTCTATTTCGCTCCTACATACGTAAACAAAGCTACCGTCAATTCTTTAAACTCTGTGTTTAAGTCATATACAATAATATAAAATATAATTTATTCAACAGGAATTCGTTTGGTTGATATAGTGTGCTTTGACAGTAAATTTATAAAATTGATCCACTTCTTGTCACTCTCATTTGGTTCTCCATTCCCATCAGGGCTGCAGTTTCCATTATTCCTATACACAGGTAAAAAGAAAAAGTTACACGGTTAAAACAGCAACATGTCAGCTAAAATTGGGAGAATTAACATACACATCAATTGAACCTGCTGGAAATAACATGCTCCAGAACAACCGTAAACTCAAGCTTCTTGCGAGCAAGAGAACCAAGTGTAATTTCTAAAATGGAATACTTGAAACATTAAATAAAAGATAACTCCAATATAATGATGTATAATGAGAAGCTTACATCATCTCTTTGTTTACTTACTTATTTGATGTAATTCTAGCCTAAGATAAATTTTCTATCTTCGTTTTTACTTTTGTAATAACCCATTATTTCTTCATGATACTAATTACTTATCTTTCATAAGGTTTTTTTTATCTCTTCAATTAATTTATGTGTAAATTTTTCATGTTCAACCTATCATACATTACATATGAAGTCATAAAATGAGAATATAAATACATAGAAATAAATTATTTATCTATCATTAAAACATAAATATGGTGTCTTATGATACTATAACTATCTGTATCTAAATATTTTAAAGATGTTGTGTGTCAAATGGTGTATTCATCATCGAATTACTTCAAAAGGGAGTAAGAAACTAAATATATCATGCACATTATAAGTGATCGTAACGACTACACTTTACATATATTGAGAAGGAACTAAAGGTGGAATTTAGTCTTGTCAATCCATAATATAATCAAAGTCTCATTAGGGAGGCAATCCTCTCTGAAATAGGTGTTGATATAAAGAAGCATGCATGGTAGCTCAGGTCATGTAGGTGAGTGCTCTTTACATTTGTTGGATGGGCAAGTAGAACTACATGAACATATGTAATACAAGAGAGAAAAGATAATCTAGACCCATTAGGAGCACAACCTATACCAAATCCTCTAAAGATTTTAATTTATCCTCCAAGCTTTGTTATCATTTATGTGAACATGACCTTGGTCATCTTTGACATCCTCCATAATCTTGATATTTGCTCCCATAAGCATATCTTCATGATCATCACAACCGCAACACATTACAAGTAGTGCAAGGGTAAACTTGCAAAATTTAACTAACTTGCAAAAGATATATATTCATATACATTTATATCATTAACAACAACACCAATCATTCACAGGAATAGGCAACAAATACTTACATCAATAAGTATCATCCATCATAGACTAACATGAATCATAATATACAATATCAATTGTCCAAATGCATATAGGTCCTACTTCATGAAAATTCTCAATAGGTCAAAGGATCAACACAGAGATGTCCCTTAACATGGCATCATAGTCATCAAGGGCCACAAATAAGGATGACAATAGGTAAGGTTTCTGTAGAATATTATAGTCTCTATCTTTTGTACCCGCACCTACACCTATATCCATGATGGTAGTAACTTTAATAGTCATGGCCATTTTTTGTTGGGTACTTAAATGTCAATATTTGTACCCATTATCCACACTTTAATTAACAATGAGAATTAATAAATAAAAAATATTATTTAAAAATACGACATTAGTTAAATTAAAATCTTATTTAAAGATCTTTTATAAAACATAACAATCATAATCATAAAATATTACAAACATTAAAATCCTATTCAAAAATCTTTTACAAAACATAACAATCAATAAAAAAATATTACAAATTTTATAAAAAATTTTCACAATAACAAATTTATGAACTTCCAAGTCCTAAGTTGTTATTCTAAAAAAATCTATTAAAAAACAATACATATCACACTATTTAGTTATAGTTATAAAGTCAAAATAAATAATTCAAATTAAAAACATTGTAAATGACTATTTTACCTCATCTTCAAAATCAAAGTCTTGGAAAGAATGCAAACACTATTTTACATGTAAATATTGTTTAGGTCGAATAATATTAATAGAAAGTAAAACATAAAAAAAATAATTAGATTAAATACAATACTACAACCTTGATTACCTTCTTTTTCATGTCTCACCAAGTTTTGTGCACATATTAGTGCCTTGAAAAGTATCCTCATGAAGCCTAGAACGATAAAGACTCAACAACCTACCTTGTATGCTAAAGCAGGCTCTAAAACAACAATTGAAATTGCGATGGTCAAAATATCTTTGACACTTTTTAGTGTGAAAATAAATTTAGATGAAAATAAAATTTTAAATGAACATAAAAGTATGAAATGATGTTTTATGCAAACGTGAAAATTATTTTTCACCAATAATAAAAAAATATAAGGAATAACCATGAAACTCAAGAGTAATTACAAGACTCTTTTTTTATATGAATAAATTATAAAATTAAAAATTCATGTCTTTGGAAGGTGACGATGACACCATAAATAAGAGAAAATGAGAAAATAAAGAATACTTATTTGCCTTTTAGGTTTTATAATAATAATAAAAAAAATTAGAAATACACTCACACTGTAAAGAGTTTTTAATTTTTATTTAATTTTAAATTATCATATAACTAAAAATTATTTATTTTTATTATAATAATTATTTTAAAATTCACAATTAAGATTATTTCTAATTTATTAACAATGGAAACATATTTGTAGGACCCATTTTCTGACCAGCATTGAAAAAAGGAAAGAGACAAAAGGAAGGAGGAGAGGTGTAGGTTGATTGTTCTCCCTAAAACAAGAAAAAGACAACAAACGAGATTGGAGAAGCGTGAGTTGGCAGAACCCATGCATCTCAGGTAAACGGGAATGAAGGAGGAGGCCTGTGTCAGTTGGTGGCTTCTAAGGGAAGCCACCCCAAGACTGCCACCCTACAGGCGAGCAGGGACGCGGAAGTGACTTTCCACTGAGAAGGTCAGAACCAGTGAATGAGCGATCATCACTGCATTAAATGTAAAGGTCGTTGCGTTAAAGGAGGAAAACCCCTCGGAGGGCATTGTGATATTGAATGGACATGGGAAAGGGTCACCGAATTAATGGTGGAGGATCTCCTTGAAGATCCTAAATGATGGTGAATAAGCCTATAAAAGGCCCTAAGCTTGAAGGAGAAGGGGTCAGAAAGTTCTTTATGGAAGAGTAGTTGATATTTTAATCCTAAGAAAGCCTTTGAAAGCACGATAGATTAAGGATACAAACAGATAGTGAGTGTTGAAAGGAGTCTGCAAAGAAAGAACATTAAGGAAGGCAAAAAAGCATTTGTTCACCTTTTGGTAGGCAACTGAAGGGTAACTCCTGGATACAAGGTAAGATCACAAGAACCCCTCATTGTGCATTTTCCATTTAGTTATATGAAAACCTAAACCCACTTTTCTATTTAGCCCATAAATATTGCAAACTACGGGCCGATTCTGAATCGGTCCTAGGTAACCGAAATCGAGATTGACCGAAAGCTCGTACTCTTTGGTTTGACTCTAACATCCCACACTCGAATTACGCACCCACCGAGTGTCATTCGGCACGTTAGCCCTACCGACACCTAGTCGGCACCTTGACTCTACCGAGACAGTTTTGACCCTTCCCATTATTTGATCATTAAGCCTTAGAACTATGTAAACTTTGACTTCTCCATTACAGTAAGAGATACGTAAGAACAAGAGACAACTCCTGTCAAGTTATTCAACCCAAAAACATCCCACACTCATTCTTTGTAAATATACTCCATTTGAAAGACAAACCATAATATAAGAGTCATTTTCTTTCATGTATCTAGTTAGAGTAACTATCTCTTGATAGACGTATGTGGGTACTAACTGATCCCTAGGTGTAACCAACTCCCAAACGCGTACTCTAGTTCCAAACTTGTCTTATCCATCCATAGGTTTCCTGATATTTTCCATAAAAAAGACCAATGACAACTCCATATGTACCGAGTCAGTCTCGGCACACTAATGAACCAAGTCGATATCGATTCCATATTCTGAATCCCTTCACCAAAAAGGACTCAGGTCCCACTCTCAATACCATTTACTTCTCGCCGACTCCGCGTCGTAGTCAAGGTCGTGACAATATTGATATACACAATATGTTAAAATTAAACTTTGCAACCTACGCCATCATAATATTAATAATTAATAATAATAAGATAAACAACCAAATAAATAATTTTACCAAACTTATAGAATCAAAACTTTGTTACCTTATATAGATAAACTAATACCTAACTATTGCGAATTTTAGAGATGTAAAGTCATTGGCAAGAGAAAGACATAATTTAAGAACAATTAGTTGAGACGATGGCATTTAACCACCTGAAAGAGATCTGTGAATGATATGGTTCCATTACAGGCACGAATTAAATTAGTTGAGAGGATAGCCACTTGACCGAAGTTTTACTCTCTTCAGTTGCCGTCATTTTACTATGTGACTGCAGAGGGGAAAAAATCAGTAAATGATAAAAAAGAAATGGTGAAGAAAAAAATTTAAGGCAGTTTGATCTCAAAAAAGTTCATTAAAGACATGACAGATCTTCAAAAGAGAAAACAGTTACGGAAATAATTTACCTTTTCTGTTTTCCCTGAAATTAAGCAAGAAATTGATGCACGAAAGAAAATTAGAAAACAGTTAAAACACAGAAAAGGAAAGCAGAAAAGGGTCAGAGTTAAACCGACAATCATTGCGAATTTGATACCACACCCGAAGCCGCGCAATCAATAGAAAATCGGTGCATAAATAGTTTAGTACCGAAGGAATGCCCCGAGTCGTGGTTTTGTTAATAGCATGTGTCTTTGTCGCTAAATTTATTAGTACATGATGCGGTGGCACTTTCCTCTGGGAGTGATCATAGACTCTAGGAAATGCGAGTTGTTGTCATGAAAATGATGCTATTATGCCAAGTGTAGAAACCATTAAACATCTTATTTGCAGCATTCAATTTAACACAACTGCCAACTAACTCATGCCAGCCACAAGACTTTGCACCACTTCAGCTCAAAATAATATAGCACATTATTTTAAAATATATTATTTTCTCAAAATTGACATATTTGTAAAGTACTACTATTTTTAATTAAAAAGATTGAAAACGTATGGAAAATGACAACATTTGTGATCGTGTGAAGAGAAGTACGGAATAAATATTTTCTCTAGATCATGAGTGAAATAGAGAAGAAAAAATAGAAAAACATAAAAAATAAATAAAAATTGAGTGAAAAATATATGTAGTTTGAATAGATAAAAACAAGTAGAGAATTTTTTCTCGGCTTGTTTGAATAAGTGGAAACAAAATTATAAAAAAAAATTATGTTGATTAAAAATACAATTTTTAGTTTATTATTTTTTAACATAAAATTATTTATTATTTTAAATTTTTATATTTTAATTTTTAAATTAATTAAAACAAAAAATGAAAGAGAAATCATTCTCATTCGTCTCATTTCAATTTGAGAAGAAAGTATTTTTTTTAAGTAAGTTTCACAGAAATAACTCCTTCCATTCCTATTTTCTTTTCAAACAAACTATAAAAATTTAGTATTTTTCCTATTTCTTTTTACCTTACCCAAATAACAAAAGGGAAGAGAGTGAAAATAATAAGGTAAAAGAGAAATAATAATAAAAATATAATATAATTTTAAGTAATTTAGATTAAGAAAAGTGGAAGAGAAATAAAAAATTAAATTATTCACCCGCTTCCTTCATTAGATAAAAAATATTTTATTATAAAAGTATTTTTATTTTATAAAAATAAAAATTCTTATATCAATTTGTACGAGAAGTATAAGAAAGATAAAAGCGTTTCTCTAAACAAAGTCCCTGCTTCGGGGAATGTGATTTTACTAAATTCACCTGACATAAATGTTTTATATAGAAGCTATACTTACAAGTTAAATCAGTGTAATACAAAGCAATAAAAATAACATAAACTTTATAATAATTAATAAAACAATATTTAATTAACCAAACAATATATTAAAATATTAGAAAAAATTAACTTGATGAATCAATCCATTTGAATCCCCCTTGACCCCGTTAGATTGATAATTAAGTTAGACGAATTAAATCACATATATATATAATTCAACCCAATTTATTTTACCCATTTTTAAATGCACGAAACAGACAAAACCTACACTTGCTTTTCAATCCTCTCCACACAATATGTTTCATATCACAACGTGACACACAACAAAAATAGAGAAAAACGAAAGTAAAAGATGTTTTTATTATTTCCTAAAGTGAAAGTAAAAGTAATGGTAGATGGAAGTGATTAATTAGAAAGAATCACGTTCACACCCCCATGATGGACTCATGTACTCCTCCTCTATATAAACCCCACACCATAAGGCCTTATACTCTCACCAAGTGAACCAAGCTCTCAGTTAAGCGTCCCCAACCAAACCCAAGCACACAACCCATTTGGTTCTTGACCAGTTCAGTTCCATGGCTAGCCTCAAGTTTGCGTGCGTGGTTGCGGTGCTGTGCATGGTGGTAATGAGTGCACCCACAGCACAGGCTGTGATCACGTGCGGGCAGGTCACGAGCTCCCTAGCCCAATGCATCCCTTACCTTCGGGGCGTCGGATCACCGTCGCTGGGGTGCTGCAACGGAGTGAAGAGCCTCAACGCCGCCGCGAAAACCACCGCCGACCGCCAGGCCGCGTGCAACTGCCTGAAAACGGCTGCGGGTGCTATTGCTGGCTACAAACAGCAAAACGGAGCCGCACTCCCAGGCAAATGTGGCGTCAACATCCCCTACAAGATCAGCCCCTCCACCAACTGCGCCACGTAAGGATAACATCATTTTACCATCTCTCTTACTCTCGCTATACACATTGGGCCGGTGATACACTAGTTCAAACTCAATTTAAAAGAAAAAATCGAAACAATTTAACTTGTCTCAATAGGTCTAATGAGAAACATTTAGGCTGCTACAAACCAGCCTCCAAGCTTACCAGACTTATTTTGACCTTTCTTTTATTTTTTTTAAGTATTTAAAAACCTGATTGGTTGAGCTAATCAAAGTCTAAATACTAAGATAGTTATTCACGATAAGTCAGTCCATTTTACTAACTCTACATGTATATAGTTTCTCTGAGATAAATTATTATATCGTTAGACATTATTGGAAGTCTATAATTTTTATGTAATATATAATTGAATATTATCAATTGTTTTTGTAAATTAAAAATTTTAATTATATCACCTAAAAATTAATTAAAATTTTGCACATGTGATAACCTTGATGAGAATAATAAGCTAAATGTAACATATGAGAATCAAACAGACTATAGTTTCGCGTTGATTTCAAGTAACTATAAATAAAAGTTCTTTTTTTAAATTATTGCATAAATATTATATAAGTATAAAAAAATTGATGTTTTTTTCATTTTAATTATTTAAAAGTAATTATAAAGATTAATGGTAATAAAATCAAATGAAATAAAGTTATTGTTCCATCTTGTGAATAATTTTTGATAAAATAGAAAAAATAATTTTGTTAACATCGATTCTTCGTTAACAATTTTAGAGTTTATATTAAGTATATAAATATAATTATTTTTATATTTTTAGTATAATAAACAAACTTTTTAATCATTTTTTCTTTCTATTTTTAACATTAACCTTAACATTTTTTTCTTTAAAATTTAACATCAGTCTTTAAGACTAACGTTGACAAAATTGTGATGCTCGGTCGAGCCTCTTGACATGTTTTTTGTTTTGTTATACTCATTCCGAAAATATGCTTTGTTTGTGATTTAGATTAATTCATAACTACTATAAGGCTACCCACTATGCAAACTATATTAAAGAGATATATATAGAGTTAGGTATTTTGATTTGACAGTGTTCATTATCTTGATTCATTTGTTTGTTACACTTGACACAGTATCAAGGTTTGAAGAGCAAGTCACGGACGCAGAGCACTGGAAACTACTCACTAGTATGAGAGTATCCTTATAATAATATTGAGAATAAGACTAAGGGTGATGAGGGCCCCACCTATATGCCCCTCTCCTTATGTTCGAGAGATTGTATTGGATAGCTTTTAATTATGTTGCCTTGTTATTTCCTTGTATGAGTTACACTTCGCTATCTACTTTAATATTATTGGGTTTTTCTCCATTTGTCTGGTTCCTCCTTTTGGGGTTCATGATCGTTCATCACGTCTCAATTTTTAGGTTCAATAGCATTAAAAAGAAAGATACTCGATTGGTAATAATTAATTGGATTAATTTTGATTTGTTGTTAACATAGAACGGTTTTCATTATAACTGAATTATAAATGTCACTTATTTAAAAGATTATTATTATTATTATTATTATTATTATTATTATTATTAATGCTTAAAGGTTTCACTGCAAGTAAACTTTTTAATAATTAAGTCGTTATGATTGTGTGATATAATTCATTTATATTTATGTAAAGGATTTTTTATTTTGGTCTCTAATTATTTTATTTCACAAAACTATTTATTAATTATCTAAAACAATATAAAAAGATAAAATTATGAGAATATTTTTAGAGAATTTATTTTATTAAAGAAATAATTAAAGAATCTAAATAAAAAAATTAAACAAAATAGCAAGCATTTAATATACGCAAAACTAAAAAACAATACTTATTATTTTTTAAACTAATTAAAAACAAGTAATGAATTGGCCTTGGCAAATGTTACTGTATCTCCACATTTTTTTTCGTCTACTTCTACACCATTCTTTGATATGACAATTTTGAGTCAGATGCCAGATCCTCTTCATCATATTTATAATTTGCCAAATCCAGAGATAATTAAAATGCCATAAATTCCTCTTCATCGTGTGAATAATGACTCCTATTAGAAATGTCTCTTTCTAACTTTTAGTGATGATAATTAGGTGGTTAAAGGTCCTAGAGATTCACTATGCACCTATTGAAATTGGTCAAACATATCATCAATGAAAAAGTCGAAAGTACTAATTGCATACATACCTTGTTAATTTAATCACTTCCATGATTTAAAACATTAAAAAATTAATACCATAGTTGTATATAATTATTTGTATCTCATTTCTTATTTTATATTTTTTTTATATACGTACATGAATCTTAAAAATACATTTTAAAATTAAAAACGTACAATTTTTTTGTTATCCCAAATCTTTGTTTAAAAAACATTATCTTTATTTATTTATCTATAACCTCTGTATAGAAGGGCCTCTATTGAAAATTGTAAATTTCACTATCTTTGTGAGGCAATTCACCTACACATGGCAAGAAGCTAACGAATCAATGATTAAGATTACGTCATGTTCAATACAATCAAATATGTTAAGTTCTTATTATCATCAACAAAAATAATTCACTTCTTTTGCACAAAATTGTCGAGAACAAAATCCCCACAAAGAACGAGTGGTCTAGCTATATAGCTAGGCTTTTCCCCACACCTAGGAGCAAAGTATGGGAATACATATTAAGTAATGGGTTGAATGAGGATCAAATGGAAAATGTTCTTTAATTTATGAGCAAATGAAGACCATATTTATATTGCAATTACTGCATTCATTACAAAAAGTTGTTATTTCCAAGGCCCCAAATCAAAATCATTGAACTTTTTACTCTAATATACTCTCTCTCTCTGAGAGCGTTTAGTTAGTTTTTTTTTTAGGTAATTTATAATTTATTTGAATAACTTATAAGTTTGTTAGACTAAAATAGAGGTATTTATTAAATTAATTTTTCTGACTAATTTTAGTACTTTTATATTCTATTTAAAATAATGTTTAAACCAATAGCTTATTAACATATTGTTTTTATATTCTTATCATTAATAAAATTCTTTATTTACCTCTCTTTTAATATTATCTTATTTTTTTTTAAAAATTATTTGATTAGTATAATAATTATTTTTTTAATAAATATTTTATCTTTAAATAAAATTATAAGAATTCAAAATTAACTAAAAAACGTAAAATTATAACTAAATAAAAATATGCTTTAACTTTGTCTACAAAATAAAAGTAAAATTTATATTAAAATTATTTAAACATACCTTTTATATTATTTTATATTTATCGAGTAATTTAATATTTAATTAATTTTATTAAACACTTTTTATATAATAAAATAATCTAATTTCTTTAAACTTTTGACTAAAAATTAAAGAATCTAATTTCTATATAATATTAATGTAAAATAATTTACAATATTACTAATTAAAAATTATTGATAGTATGATTTTGAAAGTAATTATTGTCTATATTAACAAAGTTATTATATAAAATAATTTATAATTGAATGATTATATAAAAAAAATTTATATTATTCATGCATCTATTTATACCAAATTAATTAAATTTGTTTAATTTTCATGCAAATTTTTAATTTATTTGTACTAAACATGCCTATACGTATCCGACTTTACACCAGCCAAGCCCGGTCCAAGATATTATAAGATACCAATTTAATCTTATACACTTAAATCATAAATTTGTTTATCCTTCTTTCCGGTGAACTATTGAAAAATAAAACAAATCTTCATTTAAATATTAAAATGGCTGATATATATATATATATAAAAAAAAAATATTCGTAGACTTACATATACCTAGTAAGAAATAGAAAAAAGAAAAAGAAAAAAAAGGAGAGAAAAGTAAAAATATAATGTGATGAGACAAAAAGAAAAAGAAAATAAAAATAAAATATTATATAGATATATAAATATTATTATTATTCTATAAATACTTATCTAATATACCTTTTATTAATTTTAAATATATGACAATGTATACTTTATTAAATAATAATGAGACATGTGTGTTACTATGTACAAAAGTTACAACTGTAAACAAATAATTTATCGTCGGTAAGTGTACACGTCTCGTGTGGCCAAAATTAGGCCACGAAACTAACCACATGGGTATACGTAAAATATTGATCAAGTTTTTGTTTTGGATCAATTCATTTGGTAACATTTTATTTTATTGAATTTAAGGGTTCAAATTGCTTTATAATTTAGGGCTGACCAAAAGTCACAGGTCCGACCCAAATCCGAGTCCCAACGGTTTAGGACATTGTAATGGACGAGTTTGGTTTTGACGTTTATTTTTTTTTTTTTTAGAAACTGAACTGTTGGGAAAAGATAACAAATAACAACCTCAAGGGGAACTAAATTGAATATATTTTTTTTCTCCTTTGTAGCTAACAATAAGTTCTGAAAATATATTTGACAACAGATAATAATTTTAGATGAATAATAAGATGCACAAAACAAAAATATAAAATCAATAGGCACAAATTTTAACGCGAAAACTTGAAAGAGAGGAACACATTTTATGCATTTCTTCTTTATCTTTCTTACTTGTAGGACACTACTTATAGCTTAATTTGAAGTGTCCTGCAAGTAGTACTAACAGACTTAGAATTGTCCATATTAAATCTTTTCAATACCTTCTCAATACACTTCCATTTGATAAATAACTCTTTTAACTTTTTATGTTTCTATAAATATGTAATTATTTAAATTGATTATCAAGTAAAATATAATTTTTATTTTTTTAATTAAAATATATAATTAGTTAATTAAATTTTAATGATATCTATAATTAAAAGTCGATTTAGCTTTGAAATTAGCGGTAAAAATTGTTTGATCATTATTAATCACCGACTTTTCAATTAAAAATTATTTATAATTTAGTAATTGAATTAGTGATCGAATAGTTTCATAGCTAAAAATAAATTACTAATTCCGTAATAAATAAAATAAAATTTTTTATATTTAACATCAAGTAATCAATATTTAAAATTAATTTAATGACCGATATATATTTTTTCATATTAAAAAAATCAGTCATCAACCATGGTGCTTCCGTTGATATTAGCAAGAATTTAAGGAGCTTTAGCATTTAGGATTAATAATGAAAAGAAAAAAAAACTAGTAAGTGTTATATTTTCAATCTTGTTATCTGCATTATCTTGACTTGATTGTCTCTTGCCTATGTGAAGAAACAGGAACAAACAGAATAAGTAATGGAGAGGAGCTGATATATTTACACACATCTATGATCTTTGTGTGTATGAATAAGTATGCTACATGTATAATCTAAATAAAACTTTGTGTGTATGACACTATTTGTGTTATGACTGCATTTAAATTAATTTAATGATTGAAACAATGACTGAAAAATTAATTTAATTATTATATTTAAAATTTTTTGTTTTTAGCAACCAAAATAAATAATTAAATTTTTTTAATTTATCTTTTTTAACAATCGAAATAGAAATAAAAAAGTAATATTTATTATATTTTTAATTTCTGATTTTTAGAGACCAAAATAAATAATTTAAAATTTATTTTTTAATTTATCTTCTTAGCAACCAAAATAGCAACAAAAAAAATTAATTTACTTTCTACCTTTTTATATTTATCTTTTTTAGCCATCAAAAAATTAATTTAATTTTTATTTTTTGAATTTCTAGTTTTTAGCGATTGAAATAAAATTTAAAATTTATTTTTTAATTTATCTTTTCTTAGCGACAGAAATAGTGACAAAAATATTAATTTAATTTTTATTTTTATATTTTTTCTTTTCAACGACTATTTTAATCACAATAAATTGATCTCTAAATGGATTGCTAAGCATTTTAACCACCATTTTTTTTTTTGAAAATAACAATATTTTGTAAAATTAGCAACCGAAATAGTGACCAAAAATATTAATTTAATTTTTATTTTTATTTTTTAAGCTACCAAAAAAGTTGGTCTCTAGATGGGTTGCTAAGACTTTTAACCACTATTTTTCAAAAATAGTGATATTTTGTAAAGGGTTGCTAAGACTTTTAACCACTATTTTTCGAAATAATGATATTTTGTAAAATTAGCAACCATATATTTAATATAGTTTCTATCCAAGAACTTGTGGGTTATGGGTCTACTATGCTTTCACTATGCCACTTTGATTTTTATTATTGTTTTCATGTAAAAAGTATATATTCGACTTTAAATTTTATTATGATTTTCATGTAAAAACTATAGTTTTTTGATAAATCAAGAGGTATCAAATGTTATTCACCCAACTAATCTTTCTCTTATTGGATCAGTCCCTTTGAAGGTAAAATGATACTTCTAGATATAAATTCATACTCTAAGTTGGAAATTAAAAAACACAAATATCAAACCACTTGTACTAACCACATTCGGTATCTATATATTAATTTTAGTTAAATATTTTTTTAATACATATCTATCTATATAATTTTTTAATTCTTGTGCATTGCATGGAGTCCAATAATATTATAAAGAACTTTGATTATTATATATACACCCATTTAAATATATGTTAGAAATATTATGTTGGACATAAGTGGAACATACATAAAATTAAATATGTTATTGATTTGTAAACATAAAACATGTTATTTATTATTTTTTGGATAAGAAGTTAAGTTTGATATTTTGTATATTAATTTTAGTTTATTAATTTGGTTGCTTAATGCATGCTTATCTGTATTTTTTTTCTTGTGTTTTTTCATTAATATATGTTTTCTCAATACATGTCTATATATCTATAGGCATTTTTCCTATCATCACATTTTGTATTGGTTAAAGAACCCAAAAGAAAAAAGAACAAACACACGGGAACAGAACAGACATATAAGAATATATTCTAAGTTACGTGTATGTTAATACCGTTAGTGTATAGTATATTTTCTCTTTATCTTTTGCACGATACATACCTGTGTGATTGCCTTCTTTTCAGTAAAATGAGAAGCAACTGTATAATGGAAACTATCACAAAATAACAGAACCAAGCCAGAAGATATAAGAATGCATGTACCAAATAGACTGGCAAAAGAAATTAATTAACATTTACATAAACCAAACTCAAAGCATAAACAGGTAAAAATTAAGATCAAAACAAATTAAAGATAAAAATAAAACAATACAAAATATGAATTTACCAAAACTGTTACAGAATATATACAAATTACTATAAAAAAAATTAGAGGTAAAAAATAAATACAGACAAATAGACGCAATATTTTTAATGGACTTGTCAAAGTAAATGTGTTGTAATGTATTTAATATTTTTTTAATGCATATTTGTCTGTGTTATTTGTATTTTTTTAATTCATTCTATTATGAATCTATCATATTGTGGGACTCGTTTTTTTTTTTGTTTAGAGTGGAAAAAATCCATATGTTTCGAAATGTTGAATTCCAGGATTGACTTATAGCTGACAAGGTGGTCAGCCAAGTGGGAAGTCAACTAGTTAGTAAAAACATGAAAGGCAATAATAGGAGGAACAAAAAAGAATAAAAAGTACAGGATGAATGTTCCTCTCAAAAAGGAAAAAGACAAGGGAGGATTTAAGGAAAGGAAGCGAACGCAGGGGCCTCTACGTGGAGCAAAACGTCATACAACAAAGGATGAAAATGTGAGGAAAAGTTAACGACAAAAACTCTGCCAATGTTAGTCAAGAAACGCAAGGGTTTGCTCCCCGGGTGGTCATGCCAGAGACCATACCCTGACCCGTCACCACCATAATTAATGAAAAGTGCTCGAAGAAACGCCGCTGCATTAAATGAGTGTGGGGAAATCATCACCGCATTAATGAGAAGATCGGTTAAAGATATACAGGATGGCAACGGAAGAGGAGGAAGGCGCCTATAAAAAGGCTCGAGATGGAACGAAGAAGGGGGTCGAAAAAAGGAGAGAAAGAAGGGAAGGGAGAAGAAAGGAGAAAGAAAGTGAGGAGGAGAAACCGACTAACAACATTGCTTAGAGCTTCCATAAAGGGGTCGAAAAAAGGAGAGAAAGAAGGGAAGGGAGAAGAAAGGAGAAAGAAAGTGAGGAGAAGAAACCGACTAACAACATTGCTTAGAGCTTCCATCAAGCCAACACGACCAATCTTGGAGTTTTGCTGAATACCAGGTAAGTAACCTTGAACCCTATAAGTTAGCAAGCCGTCAGGAACGTTCATCATCGCTTTATCCACCCACTAGGGAGACACCAACTTCTTAGCATACGGTCACCCTTCAGAAGCCTCTAGAGCAGAGACCCTCTCGGCCCATCCTAGATCAATATCAACCCAAACGCCGCAAAGTAACCCTTACCCAGTAGCCAATCGAAACACTATCAGTCTCATGTGCGAGTCGAATCAGTCTCGGCCCAATCCGACATAAATTAACCCCTTTACCCACAGAACTACGTGGACTTTGACTTCTCCATTGTGGGATACGTAGGCACAAGGAGAACACCCTCTTGTCAAGTCTGCTCTTCCACACACTACCACCCATTCATGCAAAAAATAACCTTTATCCATAATATCCACCATAGTTGAGAGTGTCACCAATGTCATGCATGCAGATAGGGTAACTATCATGTGATAGGCGTAGGGGCGTAATGCGTCCCTACGTAACTGACTCCCGAATTCCATTTCTCTGATTCAGATCCAAACCTTACCCAAACATCTTCTATTTGATAGTTTCTTGGCATTTACAACCTAAAACGCCAGTAACAACTTTTATTCCAACATCGTGAGTTCGTGAGATTGCAACACATATTACATGCGATGCATAAAAAATAATAGACATTACGGGTTACTAAAAAGAATTAACATACCTACATGTAAATTTAATTACTGTTGTGAAGGTAAATTTTATATATTATAGTAATTTATCTTATTATATATGTGTATATTAGTTTTAGTTTAATATTTTTTTATACATCTCTATCCAGCATAAATATAGACAGTCGTACCTATGTGATGGCCCTTTTATTTTTGGAACATACATAAAATTAAAAAAAGAGAATATTTTATTTATCTACCATTAATTATTGTTGCTTTATAATCATAAAATACCTCATTCATGTGTATTTGCATTTTTTTTATTTTTGGATAAGACGTTAAGTGTAATAAATTGTAACGATTTCTCTTATTATAAATTGGTGTATATATTATCTCCAAAAAAAATATTGACGTGTATATTATTTTTAGTTTTTTTTGTTTAATGCATGTCAATCTGTACATTTTTATTTTATTTTATTTTATTAATTTATTTTTCTCAACACATGTCTATCATAGGCATTTTTTCCTATCATGACATTTAGTACTTGTTAAAGAACCCAAAAGAAAAAAAAGTCAGAACAGACATAAGAATATATTATAAGTACTGTGTATGGTAATTTTAATTTGTTAATTTTTTTTTTGCACAATATGTGCCTTGTGACTGCATTGTTTTAGTAAGATGAGAAGCAAAGTACATGGAAAACATGTGAAAATAATAAAAATTGTCTCACTTATAAGCCTTTTAAATCAAAATAAATAAATAAAATGAGATATCACTTCCATATATAATTAAAAGTAAAAATAACATATATTTTTTCAAAATAAACCTGTCCCTAGTTTTCCAAAAATATGTTTCTTTCGCATCATTTTTATAAACCTTTTTACACTTTTTAAATAAAATGTCACGTGAGAAGAGAGAAGAACAAAAGAATAATTTATGACGTGATTTTATAACAGGATGAAAGGAAGATATAAAATCAATTAATGTGAATATCAAATAATGTCATCATATAAGATGGTACAGGCTCCTGATAATATATAACATTACAATTTTACAATTTCTACTGATTTCCCTTCCTGTAGTAGTTATAATGGTAACATTCATATTTAATTATTCGGATTTTGTGTAGTCATTCTACAATACAATCTATTATATTCAGGTACCTTAGTAAGTTATGTTCGAAACTTTCTATTAAAGTAGGCTTATGCAAGTGGAATTCACTATTAAAAAATTTAAAATTTATTATAAAATAATTTTATAATTAATTTTAAAATTAATAATTATTTTATAATTAATTTTAAAATTAATAATTATTTTATAATTAATTTTAAAATTAATAATTATTTTATAATTAATTTATAGTAAAAATAATTAATTATAAAATTATTATAATATTGGTAGTAACATAAAATAAGTAGTAAATTATTTAAGAAAATAATCTTATTTAATTTTTAATAATTTTTAAAATTTGTAATTATTTTCTAGCTATTTTGTAGTAATAAGAAATATAAATAAATATAATTTAAATTTAACTAAAAAATAATATTATAATTAATTAATAGTTAATTAGTTAAAATTTAACTATTAATTTAAATAATAACTAAAATTAGTAGTAAAATAAAAAATATTATTGTTGTGATTTATCCTCCAAAATATAGCTATAAAATTGGTGTTTACCAATTACCAAAATGAATAAAAGAGAGGATCCTCGACTGTGATTTAAAAAATCAATTAAAATTCCTATCAGCAGATCGATTAAGCACCAAGAACAAAGCAAATTTCAATATATTTGCAATGACTGATCCTTCACCAAAAAGGAATTAACACTAATTTGGCTTAGTTATGTTCAAATTAAACTCTGTTTCAGATAAAAAAAATGCTAGAATTTAGGCCAAGTATGTGCATTATGGTGCACTCTGGACTAGTTATTTCCACCAGTATCAGACACTTACATGACTTATGTTACGAGACTCTTGAACCAAAGTCAGAAGAGGCTAACAGCATTTTTATATTTATTGATATGAAATAATTTACAGTTTCATTGAGGACTTTCTCTTCTTCCAAGAGAGTTCATTGCGTTGTGAAAATCATCATCACTGGCCTTTAAGGCCAACATCGGTACTATTGATTATTTTGGGTCACATTTATGATTGTTAAATCAATAACCTCATCTTTGTTTATCGTTTTCAACACAGTTGATCAAACAAAAGCTAGAAGACTTACCTAAAATATTACCATAATATGTTTTTATGTAATTTATGTTTGTGACATTTACTTTCTATAGTAAGAAATAGGTACTGCAGTGCAATATCGATCATGGGGGAAAAGTGAGCAGAGATGTGATGAAAAGATTCAATAGAGAAAAGAAGACCAACATCTTTAATAAAGAAAGATATTCATTGGGTTTGTGACACTTAATATTTTTCCTATCAGGATACAAATTGAATATATGGGGGTATAGTTAATTTGGGTCAAATTGACTTTGATTTCCAATAAAATGGTTCGATAACCCCTCTTGCAATTATCCCATGCATGCCCGCATCAGAAATAAATATCCCTAAAATTAAAAGCAAAACTAAGAAAAGACCAATTACAATATTGAAATGAAATTTTAATTTTAATTTTAATTAGAGAAGCATGTAAAATATGTGTTATAAGAAACTACCTCTAACTTCTATGCGACAAAGACAAAAAAAATTATATTGTAAACAACAAATACTTTATGTTCATTTAAAATACCAATTCAATACTTATTTACTGAATGCATAATCAAATATACAAAGAGATTTATATCTGCCATTTTGTATTGTTCGATTAAATAAATAAGTCTTCTTTTACTTAATCACATAAATTAGATTCTAAGATTTTAATTAAACAAATCATAATTAATAATTATATATTTTTATCATGATGATAAAAGACCTAATTATTATCTAATCAATTATATTATTAATTTGTTTTTTTAAAAAATAAAATATTACCTTTAATTGCAAGTAGTCACGAATCTACCAAACAAGTTGAAATTAAAAAATACATACAACAACAAATAATGATTATGGCAGTGGTGCATTTAGATTTGGAGTTGATCGCTCTCACCTTCGTTGTTCATAGTCAAACACCAAATAGGTTAGAGACACCACCGCGACAGACACGCAGAAGAACTTTATCCTAGTGATGAATCTCCCCAGTTCTTCATTGTGAGATAAAAGAACTTCTGAAACAACCAATATATGACTTTTTAAGTAAACTTTGTTCTTATAAATAAATACACAGAAATTATAAAGTGATCGATGGCCATTGCTTTTTGAAATAGAAAACAATACCAACAAACTAAATTTAAAATAGAGATAAACATACTAGAATACTGATTTGGCCTGACCTCTTAGGATGCTCAATAATTTTGGTAGGAAGAGCCTTCCCATCACTTACATTATTAAAAATTTATTATTAAATAATTTTGTGACTAATTTTAAAATTAAAAGTTATTTTTTAACTAATTTCTAGTAAAAATAATTAATCATAAAATTATTATAATATTAATAGTAACATGAAATAAGTAATAAATTAATTAAAAAAATAATTATAATTAATTTGTAATAAATTTTTAAAAATTATAGTTATTTTTTAGATAATTTATAATACTAAAAAATATAAATAAATATAACTTAAATTTAATTAAAAATAATAATATTTTAATTAATTAATAATTAATTAGTTAAGATTTAGTTACTAATTTAAATGATAGTTAAAATTAATAATAAAATAAAAAAATCTTATGGCGTTGATATAGGTGAAATTGCTTCAACCATAATCACAACCATGATAAAATTCATAAACTAACTCTCCATAGTAAATGAAACGCAGAAGTGTTAACATTACCATTACCCTCCTCCCTTGTAGTAACTAGTAACTAACAAAGGATAGCACTACCTTAACGGTCATGACTGATAATGAAGACAGAATATATTTAATATAGAATACGAATTTTATCAACTATTAAATTTTAACTTTATATTAATTTAATTGTTTGTTTAACTTTTATTAAAATTAAATAATCATAAAAAATAATCAAATTATTTAGATTTTAATATATTTTAAAAAATATATATTTCATTTATTTTGATAAATATAAATAAGATATCAAATAATTTTATATTAATATAAAAATTAATATAAATGATTTATGTAATATAAATTTTTAATTCAATAATTAAATCAATAATATATTTTATATAAAATTATTAAATAATATAATAATTATTATAAGTTAATCAGTATTATTTAATTTTCCCACAGTGTCGTTAAGAGTGTTGCAACTTTTGTTCAACTTAACGTATACGCTAAAATTTCTTATCGCTTATATATATTGTAATTGGATGTGTACATCAAAAATTTGAAAAGATAATTTATACACGGTTTGTTTATGCGAGGTACTGTGGTTGTTATTCATGAGCATGTTGAGTAAAAAAATTTAGTTGTAAATATAAGAATATATCATTAGCTTATTGATCGTGTAAATAATTGTTACTTTTTTAATATTTGTAAGTAACGATGCTAACAATTTTTTTAAAACACACCTTAAGTTATGCATAAACACAAACCAAGTTTTTTTTTTTTTTGGTTACAATTACTTATGTCAACAAAATCTAGAAGTTAGAAATTGGATTGATCAAATTATAAAAAAAAAATAATGAACACAAGCATCAATTGCAGGGTGACGTTGGGAACACATGGCAACTAATATTGTCAAGTTGGTCAATTCAATATTGAAAGGCACACAAAATCTGTTAATAGCTTTGTTGATCGAAGTATCATACTTTAGCTGTATAAGTTAGATAATACGTCTAATCTAAAGAATTGTTTCATGTAATGCACCATGAAAAAACCACTCTCAATTTAACGAATACGAGTTGTCCCACGATCCAACAATGCGAAAAAATCTTCATGATCGTCCTCAATTGATATGAATACTTATTGAAATGAATCTTAGAAAGAAAAGAAAAAGATAACTAAATATGTGGTATGTATTAACAACAAGATCATTCCAAAAATAAGTGCCAACTCAATAAATTAAAAGCAAACCAAATATTCTTATTTGTTACATTGTATTAACATATCTGATGATCAAATTTAATCAACTAATTTTTATTAATTCATTTTAATAAATATATAAAATTTAAATTACTTAGTACATTATAATTTGTTTTATTTATTTCTATTTTTAAAGAGATTATTAATATTTAATGATTAAAATAATATAATTAAAGAAAAATAAAGATAAATAAATATATATATTATAATAACTTAACAAATTTAATTTTATAAGTACGTAGCATATAAAAAGATAAAAAACCAGTTTTCTAATTAAAAAAAATAAAAATCATGTTGTCGGTCCTCAAACCTAACTTTTCAATATTTATGCTGCTTGGGGATATTCACGTATATAATTTGGGAGTAGGGTATTTAAAAAAGAAGCTTTTGAAATTATAAAAAAATAAAAAAAAATCACTTTACCGAAAAGATATGAGGCTGCCATTGATGAGTGATGCATAGTGATTGGTTAGTCTATGATAATGGATTAGTGTGACACATCTCACACTTAGCTTTTGGGAAACCGTGATTACTTGCAAGGAAGCCCGTCTATTCGTAACTTGTACCAACATTTATTGTATTGTACCAAATTTCAACACATCTTGTGTTGGTCGGCACTTCTTAATTCAATAAAATTATGTTGCCTTTCCAATGAAAACAGAAGAGGTGGAACATGCGTGACAAGTTTGCATGTATGGAGTATACTTTAAATATTTTTTATATATAGGAATTATAATAGTTATATTTAACGAAAATATTTTTAAGAATTATTTTTTAATAAAATTATTTTAAAATTTTTATTAATAAGAGTAATTTTAATTTTTTTATTTTTAATTAACTTTTCCAATTTTATTTTTAAATAAAATTTTAATATTTTTTAAAATTATCAATAGTTTTTATATCATAATATAATTATTTATTATAAATTTAAAATATAATTTATATTTTAAAAATATTTATTCATTATCAATCTTAATTATATAAAATAAATATTTATCCTAAGATAAAATACTAGTTATATTAAAAATGAGTTGAGATAGCATTTGTTCTATTTTTCTAATTTCTCTTTTTAAATGAATGTATCAATTTTTTTTTTGAAAACTCTTAAAAGATTAATTACTTTAATTTTTATAAAATAAAAAATAATTTAAAATAGACTATGATTTTGGTTTCTTATAGTATTCTGAAAATTTATTTTTGTTTTTTATCTTTTAAAATATTTATTTTATCTTTTTAATTCTTAAATTTACGTCAATATTATCTTATTAAAATATTATTATTTTTTATTTTAAAATATAATTTTGAATTAATTTTTTACTAATTTAAAATATAAAATTTATCTTATTTAAATTTATTTATATGAAAATTATGAAATTTAATTAATTTTAAATTAAAATAATCATAAACATGATGAAAATTGTGTAAAAAAATAAGTTTTGTAATATTTTTTAAAAATTTTGTATGAAATTTTTTAATTTTTCGATTGTTTATTATACTCATTTTTTACATTGTTTATGACTTTTAATTTTTTCTTTGAACATTAATTTTTATATTTTTCATATAAATGAGTTTAACAGGATAAGTTTTATGTCTTAAATAAGTAAATAAAAAAAATTACATCTCAAAATAAATTAAAAAATTATCATTGAGATGTTTTTAATTAATTACAAAGATAGTGAGTGAAGTATACTTTCTAAAAAATATATGAAAAATAATATGTAATTGAGAAAATTAACAAGAGAGAATTTAGAGATTATAATTTATAAAAATAGAGTCACGCTTCACGGGAAGAAAAAAAATATATAGTGAATGGAAATAGGAAAAAGTAAAATGGGATAGAGTGAAATGAAAAAAAAAAAGTAGGATAAATATTTAAATTGTTTAATTTAAAAATAGAAGTTAAATCGATAACTAAATATTAAAAATTTCTGAACTTGTTTGATTTATTATAAAAAAGAAGAGAAAAATAATAAAGATAATAAAATTATATTACGCTCTCACATAATTGAAATTCTCAACCATACAAATCGATTTTAGCTCACGAAAATCAATTCTTGTGCACGGAAGATGGAAATCGATCATAAAAAAAATGAAAATCGTTTCTTTCTTATTATCTATGAAAATCAATTAAAAAAATAAAAGAATCTATTATTAAAAAATGAAAATCGATTCTTGAACTGTTAAGAATCGTGATATCTCTTGGGATCAATTTGCTTATGTTGTAAACTCTTGGGTCAATTTTCTTATTATATAAAGATGGAAAAGAACCTGCATGGTGCTTCCTGGGATCAATTTTCTTACTAGGAAGTTCAGCAAGACTTTCTTTGTTTTTTTTTTTTTTTTTTGTCCGAGACTCTTTTGTATATTAGTTAAAATTTAAAAATTATAAATTTTACTAAAATTCATTATTATTTAATGTGTCTCTTTCTTAATTTAATAATAAATTTTACTAAAAATTTATAATTTTTAATAAATTTCAGTAAAATATATAAAAAGTATCGGAAACAAGATATTTAAAGATGAAAATTGTTTATAAGAAATTTAATTATCAGAAAACTGAGGGGCACGATATCAAGAATTAATTTGGACAGTTTCAAACCCTCTTAATTTTCATATTATTTCTCTTCTACAACAGATTTTAGATTTTACAGATTATGTTGTGAAAATCTATACAATTGATAAACTCTGAGCTGCATGGAAATCGAGTACAATGATTCACTCCCTGACACGACGTAAGGGTGATTCCAGTTCAGTACACAGAAATGATAGTAAATGATAAAGGTTTCTTCAATGAGTTATTACCTTCCATCGAAAACCTAGACACAGTTATGGCTACTCTGCATCTCATGCCTCAAATAGTAATTGTGGCATTTAACTTCCCCAACTACAATCCATTATGGCACTGAATTCATCTCAACTACCCGATAAGCAGGGGCACATGACCATCCACATGCCCATCTGCTTCCACCTTTAGTCCCATACCCATCTCAGTTCTCCCACTATATAAACACAACCCCCACAACTTGAAATCCAAGCTATAGAGAAGAGAGCACAAGCACAAGACACATAAGAACAAACAAAGCACTAGCATATATCTTTTGTCATTGTGATGGCTATGTTGGTAAGTAGGGTGTTATGCTTGGCCATAGTGTGCCTGGCTCTTGGTGCAATAAGCGCACCCAAGGCAGAGGCAGAGGTAACATGTGGGCAAGTAGTGAATTACCTGACTCCATGCATCTCCTATGTGGTGTATGGTGGAGCAACAGTTCCTGCTCAGTGTTGCAATGGGGTAAGGAACCTCAATAGCATGGCTCAGAACACACCAGACCGCCAAGCCGTTTGCAACTGCATCAAGAATGGTGTTAGGAACAGTGGTTTCACCTACTCAAAATTCAATCTCAACCTTGCAGCTGGCCTTCCCAAGAAATGTGGGGTTAACATTCCTTACCAGATCAGCCCTGATACAGACTGTAGCAGGTATATCAAATGTTATAATACAATTTAATTTTTTATACTTTTATCTAATAACATGATTTTAACCTTGTAATGTAAGAAAAATTATGCCATCAATGTACGCTTTGTATATGAAGTTAAAATACCAAAACATATCTACGTTTCTAGATAACTAAAAAATTAAGTTTTTATTTTCTAATCACACGTTTTAAATTTTAGGTTTTTAGATTGCTCAAACTGTATTGAGTAATTATATATTTTTCTCATAATGATATATTAACCTTAGGTACCTGTATTATAAGTATTGAGATTAGATTTATATTGTCTCTTATAAATTAATATTAAATGTTCAGAATTCATTATTAAGTAATCAGTGGATTTAATATTATCTAATAGATAATAATATTAATTTATTTAAAAAAAATAAAATGTCATGGATGATTAGAATTAATAGAAAATTTTCTAACATATAATTTGTAATTAAATAATAATATAAAATTATTTTATATCTTTCGTGAATAATTTATCTTTTGGTAACATATTTAGTTATACTATTCATTTATTTATAAAACTGTTTAGATTTCGCTCTATACGCGAGAAAACAGCAAGTTTTAATCACTCTACCAAAAAAAAATTAGAAGTTTTAGTCATTATATAGTTGTTACGAATTTTATATTATTAAAAAGTTTTTTCTCCTGATAGTAACAAAGACTGCAACTTAATTTTTGGTGTATGCATAACTATTAAAATTTATAGTTCTATTATGTAATAATTAAAATTTATGTTTTGGATGTATCTTATGTGTCTTCTTTATTTTGATGCAGGGTGCAGTGAGGTTGGTGGATGCTGCTTATGTTAGTAGTGTTAGAATAAGAGGCCACATGACATGGGAATGGCTAGAAATTGCTACTTTAAGGGTTGCACTGGTGTTCTTATTTGTCTGTGGATATAGTGTGTGTAACTGAGGTCGTGGTGCTTGTTGTTTATGTTTATAATAGTAGCATTAGTACCAGAAGATAGGGAGTTATGGGAAGAAATGAGTGTGTAAGTTGTTGTTGTCCCTTATAAAATATTAATGATATACGGGGTTATTTTGGGAATATAATTTAAGAGCTTTATTAGACATGATTAACAATGATCGGACCTCGTGATGATACATCTATTCCTTTGCTCCTTTCCCTTAAAGTGGTATAGAGGGAAGAAAGGTTTCAAAACTATCAACATAATAATTAAAGGTAGATAAAAAAATGGGAATTACTCATCTAAGCTAATTGAGGTAATTAAGTATTTAAATCATAATTCAATATTTTTATAAGTAATTCATTTTATCTTTTTTAATGACTCTATTATATATATCACTTCAATTCTAAACATTCAACTAATTCATTTCTTATTTTTTTAATGAAATTTTTTATTAATAAGTTGTTTAACTTACCAATATTAATTTATTTAATATTTCATTTCTTTCTAATATTAATATATGTATAATATTAAATAATTCATAAAAATAATTATTTATATAAACAATTTTTTAATTTTAAATAACCTAAAACTATATATAGCATACTAAAATAATATTTTATTATTAAACAACTCCAACCATATAACAAGCAGCAACTCCAATTAAAAACTTTCTTAATACTTAGTCACTTAGTCATGGATTGGAGAATTAGGTCCAACCGGTTGGTCAAATCAATTCAACTTTACTCTAGACCTCTGGGAAGATTGAACAAATGTATTTGGTTGAATTATTTATTATAATTATACACTTAATTTTTTATCTTATATATTTTCTCTCTCTAAATGTTTTATTATATTATTTATCATATTTATTGGTTTACTTTTCTTTTTTTTCTTTTTTTCTACTGTACACTAAAAAATGGAGTGTAGGTTTAACACTTTCCATGTCAGTTAAGCACTTTCTCATCGATATACATATGCAGCACTGATTGAATAGTAAATAAGATTTAAAGTAAATTTTGAGAAATAATTTTAATTAGAAAAATTAATATATTGAACTTTTATTAATACATATGACTTCTTATTTTATAAAATTAATAATATATAATGTTTTTTATAAACTTAAAATTTGAACTTTTATTTTTAAACTGATTTTATATGATCTCTAAATCGGTGAAGTGAAATAAGAGAAAATCAATGGTTCCGATCACCTTTGGCCAGACGTCCAATACACTCGGCTTTGAGAATCTCTGATATCAGTCAATTTTGACACTTCATAAATTGAAATCGAAGTTTATTAAGAATATATTTATATTTGGGTTAACTTTTCAGTAAGTATTTATAGAAAAAAAAAATTAAATAAATTTTTTATAAGTTAAAATTAATTTTAAATTTTTTTAAAAATTAACGTTAGAAAGTTTTTACATGCATAGTTAATTTTAATTTATAAAAAAATTTAATTATATTATTTTCATTTTTTAATATAATAATATATGTATAAAAATTATCTGAATATAATATGAACTTAAATGTCAGTTGCTATAACAATATAACTTTATTATTAATAATTATGAATATTAATATTAATATATATATAATTTTATACTCATCATATATTATTTTTATTTATATAATGCATTTTAGAAAATATTACTTTTATAAATATATTCGTATTTGTATATTACTTAAATACATACAGAATTTTAACAAGAGACAATCATTTAATAATGTGAATGTAACTTATGAATAATTAAGGATATAAAAAATCCTTTAGGCCTCTAAGCCTCTAATTTAATAAGCAAGTCAGATTATTCTTCTAAAAAAACAAATAACTAAAAAAAGTTAAGTTTCAAGGTTTCAAAAGCGAAAAGTCTTTTACATTAAGTAGAGATGTTGACACTCAAGAACTGTCTCATAATGTACAAGTCCTCAATTAAAATTTAGCTTTTGTACAAATTACACTATTATTATTTGCTTTCTTGTTTGTCTTATAGCATGTGCAAGATGACTTCCCCGCAAAGGCTACAACAATATAAGCTTCATATGTTATTAATTGTAAAAAATATTCAAAGCATATAAAGTCATGGTAATATGTGGCAATGTGTACAATAATAAAAAATCTACATGTTATTTCACTTTCATACATACTAATTTATGATTGTTACACTTTATCCCTGACAACAGAACGAAACTCATACTAAAACTATAACAAACGAACAGAGATAATTTTTTTTGGACCACTTATTTTTGAGGTTTCATCTTTGATAAATTAAAAAAAGGAGATAATTTTTTCACTAATGTTTTGATTTCTTCTATTTAAATAGGTCAAATAATTTAATTCGGAAATGAATTATAAGTATATGTATTGACGTGTAAAGTCCGTCAAAATTAACAAGGATCAAAATAATAACTTTATATTTACCAAGGATCAAAATTAGGTAAAAAAAATTTATAAGAACTAAAAATAAAATACCTTAATTTATTGAAATTAAAAACATATCTAACCTTAAATAAATTTCAAAATATAACTTTCAAGAAATTTTTATACATATATATAACCAAAATATAAGTTTAATAGATCTAGTTATTAGACTAATAAAGAAAATAATAATAACCAGTAAAGAAATTAATTTTCCTCTCTAGTTGATTGATGCTAATTCAAATATATAAAAAATAAATCATCATAATCTTTTTATCAAAGTCCGGTTTCAATCCCGGACAAATGAGTTATGGACCCACACACTGTAACACTTTGATTTTTATTATTTTTTATTTAAAATTTATCTACACTTATTGCTGCACCACTTTAATATGCATGAACATGTATACGGGACGACCTGACATTTTATGAGTTGATTAACAAAATGAAAAATAGAGTTCTTTTATATATAAAATTTATTAAAATAAATATATATTAGATTAAAGAAAGACATATAATTTTATTAAAAATAATATATTTTATTACATTAAATAAATAATATAATTTTTAAAAAATTTAAAAAAATATATTATATTTTTTATTCAATTTATTTTATGTTATTGTCTATCATTGATAAACCATTATTATCTCAGATTAAGTTTTACATTATGTTTTTATTAATATATTAACTTTTATTTTTAACTAATATATTAGTTTAATGTATTATACAAGATAAATATTTTTTATATAACTATAATTTTTATAATAAAAATTTGTTAAAATAAATATATATTAGATTAAAGAAAGACATATAATTTTATTGAAAATGATATGTTTATTACATCAAATAGATAACATAGTTTTAAAACAATTTAAAAAGATATATTATATTTTTTATTCAATTTACTTTATATTATTGTCTATCATTGATAAATCATTATTATCTCATATTAAGTTTTACATTATATTCTTTATTAATATATTAACTTTTATTTTTAACTAGTATTTTAGTTTGTGTATTATACAAGATAAATATTTATTTTTATATAATTATAATTTTCATAATAAAAAATTTGTTAAAATAAATATATATTAAATTAAAGAAAGACATATAATTTTATTAAAAATGATATGTTTTATTACATTAAATAGATAATATAATTTTAAAAAAATTTAAAAAGATATATTATATTTTTTATTCAATTTATTTTATGTTATTGTCTATCACGCACGCATGCGTGCGTACGCGTGTGTGTGCGTGTACTTTGGACCACACTTATTTCCATTAGTGCAAAACTTACTTTACCCAGCAAAGTTAAATCTCTATAAATTTATTGTAATACACTCAACTCATTTAAGTTACTGTGGTAAGCTAAGTGATAAAAAATAGTTGGTTTTCTTGTAATTAAATAGATTACAAGGATTGGAATACCTATAGAGATGAAAAATACTTGGTTTTCTTGTAATAAGGTAAATTATAAAAGTTGTAATACCTAGAGAGCCAGAAAATATTTGTTTGTAACTAAAATAAACAAGTTGAATTCCTTCATGTTAAAGGAACTAAATGTACCTTTATTGAAAGAGTGAATAAATATAAACTTTGTGTACTTTCCCTCTTATCCTACACATTTTAAATTTTACACTTCTTTGTATGATTTCTTTGGACAAGTATTTAAAACTGTATTTTAAATTCTTCGTATTTGTAAAAAAAAACTTTTAAAAATCACACACACAATTCAATATTCATTCGTGTGTGTTACTTATACCTTCAAATTACATATTTTAAAAAGATTTAATTTTCATCTAAATTTGTAGTGTGAATCAATTAAAAATCATCTATATATAACTTTTAAGATAATTATTTTAAAAAAATAACAATCTTATCGTATATTATAATTTATGATAAATAATATAAAAATAATTATAATATCAATTTTTTAAGTGAAAATACTATCAATTAGTTTAAACTAAAATTTTATTTTAATTTATCTTTTTATTTTTTTTCATCAAATATAACTTATAATATTTTTCAATCAATTTCATACCAACAAAATCCTTGTGAAACCATCAAAAATTGGTAGTTGATAGTAAAAATATTTCATTATTTATATTTTTTAATCAAAATTGGGGATTCAATTCTTCTTTAAATATAAAATTTCAACTAAATACTACTTTATTCCCAGATAACATATCCTATTGAACAAGAAATACTTCTTAATATACCAACGTTGGAATTCCTCTCAAACATTCAAAATCTAGCTAAAGAGAGGCACCTCTTTCCAAAAAAGAAAAATAGAGTATAGATGTTTTAATTATATATCTTTTTGAATTTGAAGAAATAAACTTTTTCTAGTTTAGTTCAAAAAAAAGAGAAATTTTAAAAACTTATTATTTTTATTTATTTATAACATTAAATTTTAAAACACAAATAGATATATTTTATTTTTTATATTCATAATGTTTTAAAATTTCTTCATTCCCCACCTTTCTAAAAGGAAAACCAAACAACAAAGATTTAAAAAATCTGTCCTCTCCGGTCCAGCCAAACAGATTCTAATTGATTGAGTAGGGGCGACCCATTTTTATCCAAAAAATGTCCAATTTTCAAAGAACTTGACCTACTTCAAATGACCTCTCCTTCCTCTCCTTCCTCACCTTACTCAACTTAACCATCTTCACCCACGGACCAATAAAAAAAATCATCTCCTTCAATTTTTCATCTTGTTTCGTGTTTGCCTTTTCTGTAGGCTGAAATTTCTTTGGCATCAACACCAATATCTTTCATCGACCGACCTTTTCCACCCGTAACAATACATCAACAAATACCTGAACCCATCACAAATTCCTGCCACATATAACCCTCATAAACTTCACCCGATCCTCACCAAAAACATCGAAACGTATCCCTAACACATAAACAGAGACACTTCAAACAAACCACAGAATTGAACCACCGAAACCATAAACACACAGTGCAATGTCCATGACCCTACAACCAAAACACAATAAATCTCACTCATACCCTTCATGCACAACCACTTCTAAAACTAAACACACGAACCTCATCAATTCAGGAAGCCCAAATTCAGCATACCTTTGCCGCCATAACAAACTGAACCTTCTGCCCAGTCATGATCATGAAAAACACCGCATTGATGCCACACCAAGCACACATGCCCCACCACAACCAAGACACCAACAGCTATTGAATTACATAGCATTAAACCAGGACACACTGCTGATTTCTGCCTGTTCAAGCCAGCCTAGAGCCACTGTCATTAGCAATATACGCAAAGTAGCAAGAAAGGACTAGTAGTAGTAGATGGACATACTGATAAAAAAAGAATGTACTAAGCAAAGTTTACAATGGCTCGTTGTTAGGCCTCAAAATGCGCATGAAAAGAAAAGGATAACTATATACCATTTAAACTCCAACATCTTGTGTTTGGAGAAGTACATGTGCAATCTGCTACATAATATACAACAAAGAAAATAAATAGTTCTGTTTACCTGGCATGAATTTCATGGTTTCACTTAAAAAGAAACCTCCCAACACTACCACACGAAAATTAGAATGAATGCACTGTTTACCTTGACAATATATACACACACTTGGTTATCCAATATTCTATACTTTGCGGAAGAACTGAGATTGATCAATGTTGCGGCTGCAGCAAGGTCTGATGTTCTGATGTTTGGGTATCTGTCACAGCTCTAGCTCTATAAGTATACACAGCTAGTTAAGTTATGGGGTGAACTTCAAGGATATCAGGTTCACTCAGTTGCATTAGATTCGAAATCCAAAACATGTCTATCCATTCGGTCCACGAAACTACTTATTGACAGTCTTAAAATTCTGTTTTCTTCTCTCAACAAGTCCAGCTCTTTCCTCAACTCAACGTTCTGCTCTTCAAATTGGGTATTTGATAAAACCTGCCTACGTAGAAGTTCATTTTCTTCCATTACTTGGCTTATTTTCATCTTCAATTCAGCTTTTTCCTCTTCTAACATGCCATTTTTCTGTCTCAAATCATCCTCCTAATCAAATAGTTTTATGTGATGACTTAATATGCAAAAGAAAAACTAAAGATTCATAATCTATGACAAGACCCAAAGGAATAAAGTAGAATGAAATCTCACATCATAAAAGCTCAACTTCGGGGGAGTATCCTCCACTGCAAGTTTTTCACCGCTGAACTGTTGATCTCCGCCTACTTCGTCAGCAATACTGATAGTTGTAGGGGTGTCCTCAACTACCACTACCCGGTTTTCAAGATTCATTTCTTGCTCTCTACGTACTTCGTCACAAATGGTTAAACTAGGGGGAGTTTCCAACACTATCTGGCTTTCGATATGAATCTGCTCTCTATATTCTTCATCACAAGTGCTCGACCTTGTGGGAGTGTCCTCCACTACCTGATTCTCCAAATCATCCTCATCCACTCTATGTACTTCATTGTTGATACAAAGCTGTAACCCTGAATCTACATCAGAAACCTGGCAATGTCCAATTCTCAATCAATAGTGAGAACAAAAACCACATTTAACACGAGCATTGAAATGAAAGAAATAAAACTGTATAAGATTGACTAATATTTAAACTTCAAACTAAAGATAACTATCTTAATAATTCATATATTCCAATTGATGACTTGAAGAATTGATTATCAATAATCCAACATTTAAATCTTGTCAAATAAGGATTGACTCAAATGAGAAGATCGTCCTACATCACCCCAAGTGTCTTGACTCTCTCAAGTTTGCTGGAGCTGGTGGCATGTACTAACCTTAGAATGGAGCAACTCCTCACCCTAAACTTTTAGGAGCAGGATTACCTGCAGTTCAAATAGTAACTGCAGGCTCCAGCAGTTAAAACTTAAAATCAAAGGATCCAAAAATTTTGTAGTTACATTTTGTTTTATTATTTAATGCAAATAATTCATTTTTTGTGGTGAAGATTTTCTACATTTGAAAATTCAACCGCAAGAACCCCAATCCAAACTTATATGTATGAGAAATAAAAATTAAAATAAACATTTTAACTCACACTAGATGGTGTGCTTGTCCAACAGCTTTCTTCACTTTGAAACTCTTTGTTGTCACCTAACAACTCCAGTGCTTCTTTGATTATCTCTATTTGTAACTCTCCAGAAGTAGGTTGGAGTTTCCAAATCACCTGCACATAAATAGATGTAAACAAAAGGAATATAAGTTGTAACCCACTTTTCGTCCTCCATTTTTTGATAGGGACTTCAATGCGACAAATAAAACCACAGTAACTGTCATCAATTCAAACACCAAATTCATTTATCTCCAGATTCATACTAAAGCCTAAAGGACTGGAGAAGAGAAGTGCTATGCTACTTCAATCATTTAATCATCCAATAAGGACTGAATATAGCACAAATATGCAGTACGTCAAGACAGACATATATTTTCTCCACCTTCCATGTTTTATGAGTCATGGACTATAAAAATATTCAACAGATTTGTAAGCAAGTTTCTAAGTTACCTGGTCATCTTCCAGGTCTTTAAACCATGAAGTACCCCGTTGCCTTTGGTTAGATTTACTATTATCCCATCGACACACGCGAGGAAAGGTCAAATCATGATCTTGCAATTGTGGCCGTGCTGCTACGTCAAAATGTTCATAGGACCATGTCTGCTCGCCATAAACAAAAAATTAAATAAACTTTAACATTCTATCAAATAAGCATTTACAAATGACACTTAACAAGCATTGCTCCGACACATCTTATCCAACCAAAATGTAATGGATACTCACGGTCTTCTATGCAACAACTAAATTGCGTCCATGACCCATCATTCATACATTTTACTTCCAAAACAAGACCATGCATATAGCTTTTATAATCAATCTAAATATGAAAAGAACAAGAACAGAAAACACTGAAATATCAAATCAACATCAATTCTCTTTTGAGAATTTATTTACATTAAATTGATCATACTAACCTTCAATCATAATCCAGTTAAGACATTTTATGGACTAAATTGATACTAACTAAATACTTGGAGGACTACATCCTTCTTACACGAGTCAAATTTGCACAATCTGTACAAACGACCAAAATATCAATTTACTCAATAAATTAAAAAATAAAAAGTAGTCACACCTCTCATATATATGATCAAAAGAACAACATTCGCAAGTCATTATTTAAAACACTTTATTATCAGCAAGGTTTTAAATTATAGTTGTCGTTATGATTTCATTGTAATTCTTGATACTGCCGGAAATTAGAAACAAATACGAATGAAAAGGCCGCAATTGCAAACTCCCAAAACTTTGACTTTGCAGCCGCAACTATGCAGACCATTCTTTTTTAAACTTTGATTATTACTTCAATTTTTGAAAAGCCAATTTGCTTCTCCATAAATATATCACTTTTTCATGTCAAGCACATGAAGTATCTAATTGGATAAACTTCTCTTAAATAATTATAAGAGAATATAATCAAAAGAAAAAAAATTATAAATTAAAATTAATTATATATAAGTTCATTTATAAAAATTCTCTCGTGCTAGTTTAATTTATGAAAAAAAAAATTAATTTTAGTTTTTTTTATAAGTATTTGTGAAAAAGTTTATTAAAATTATCCATAAAAACCTTGTAGCTTATATTTTTCGCATCAAATTATGACATGGTGAAACAAACTTACTTGGAGAAAAATAAGACAACCACCCACATACTGCACATTATGCTCCTTCCTCTTATCCAGCCACTGACACAAATCATCAACAACAACACCTCCCCAAGCAAATCCAGAAATCTCCCCCAAATCCGCGAGAAAGCACAAGAACCTCGAGTCCACCTTCCCATCGTTCGAAGCAAGAAACGTCCCAATCGTGTAGAGCAAAAAGCTCCTCACAAAATCGTCACTCACAACATCCCCAATCGAATCGAGCCTATTTTCTAGAAAACTCATCGCCACCTTCCTCTTCGCTTTTGTTGCCCCATACAACTCTTCCAAATCGGAGAACGGTTCCTCCTCTGTCAAATTCACGGGGTTACCGGCAACCGGCAGTCCCAGGATCAGAGCCGCGTCCAACAACGTCATCCCGATTTCGCCGCCGGAGCGTAGCGCGAACGCGCGGCTCTCGCAGCTCCACGCGTCCATCAGCTCCGTGAGGAACAACTTGTTCAGCGAATGGTTCGGAACCGATAGAAGGTACCCGAAGCCGGTTCGGGATATCGCAGATCTCTGTTCCGGTGTGAGCAGCTGCACGCGCTTCGCATACGACCGCAGAGAAAATCGAGTGCTGAATGGCTTCACCTGAATGTGCAAAAAAAGGAAAAGAAAACGGTGAGTCCGTGAGCGCGAAATTGAGTCTAAATTCCAATTCAAATTCAAATTCAAATTGAAAGAATTCGGTTATTCTTACGGGTTCTCGAGCTTGTGCGAGGCCGATGGAGGAGAGTCTGGTGGATTTCCTCATCGGAGAATGGGGTTTCCGGCGCCGGCGAAGAGAAGGATTGAGGTTGAATGAATGAAAGCATAGGGATATGACTTATGTTATGAGTAGCAGCGAGCGAACAGAATACTATTGGCAGTGACAGCTTCCAAGAGAAGCTTCAAAATTGGATGAGGCGCCAAAATCATTTAATTACTCATTTTGTAATGTGTTAATTTTAGTTTGAATAAATTATATTCTCTTTTATATATATATAAATATTATATTGTCATTTTTATATTAAAAATTGTACTACTTTCTTCTAACATATTATAATACATAATTTTTTTTATTTTTCTTAAATTTTTGTTATCTTTTGTTAAAAAAAATATTACTAAAATATTTTTTATTATTCTTCAAAAATATAAATATTAGATTATTCTTGGCTCGTTCGTCATGTTAAAATGTATTTTTTATTTTTTCATAAATGTAAATATATTTATTTTACTTGTATATTTTTATCTATAAAATATTAGTTCATGGCATTTGTTTTAAATATTTTATTAAATTCTAAATATTATATTATTATATATAACAATTTATTTTAATTTAATTTTTTAATTATTATGAATTATCTTAAATTTAACTATATATTTAAAAATATTTATTTTTAATTATTATTATTTTTACAAAATATATTTTACAACAATTAAATTAAAAATTATATATTTAAATAAAACAAAAATAAATACAAATATTAAGGTAGTATTTGAATGAAACATATTTTAAAATAATTAAATTAAAAATTATATATATATATATATATATATATATATATATATATATATATATATATATATATATGTGTGTGTATGTATATAATTAAAATAAAATTAAACATTTAAGGTAGTATTTGATTGATGTTATTAATATAATTTTTTATAAATATTTAAATAAATTAATATTTTTATATAAAGTATTATTTATTAAATTTAATAAATAATTAATTTCAATAATATTACAGAATATTATATTTATTAAATTTAATAAATGTAATGCTAATATATGTATATTAAACATACAAATTTTTAAATGAATCTATTTATACTAAATATCTATTATCAAATAAAATGTAATTATCAAAAAATTTAATATTATAAATATATATTTAAAATATCATTAAATTTTTATTATTTATTAATTTTATAAAATATTAATTTTATAAAGTATATTTTTAAATACAAAATTAAAATGTATATTAATATGATATATCTAAATTGATATATATATATATATATATATATATATATATATATATATATATATATATACATATATATATCATAAATTTTATTTTTAATTATTATTTAAATAAAATAAATAATTATTTTAAATTAAATCATATATTTTTTAAAATTGATTGAGTTTAGGAAATGATAATTTAATAAATTAAAACATTTTTATATATTTTATTAAAATATATGTTAAATATGAAAAATTATATATTTTAAAATAAGAGATAAATAACAATGTAATACTTGTACTCGAAAGACAAAAATATAATTTATTCAAACATTTTAACATAGAAGAGAGGATAATATAATACTTGTGTATTTCAAGAAAAGATAATATAATTTGTTTTAATTATGTTAATTAAATGGACTAAATTTAACATAAAGAGAAAGACAATGTAATAATCATTTCTCTCGTAGAGGATGGTATAATTTATTCTTATAGTTTTGATTCTTATACAAATAAAATATTTATGCTTAAATCTTTATTGTTAAATATAATTTAATTTCATTAATAGTACTTTATGTTTCAATCTTTATATTTATACTATTTTATGTTTTTTTCTATACTTACATAATTTTTACATTTTAATTCTTATATTTAGAAATTAGTCATTTTAATTGTCATGTGAGCTAAATTTTTACATTTTATATTAACTATTATACTATTTTTTATTGTTAATAAAATATTTAATCTTTCAACAAGAAATAATAAGAGTTGTGAATTAATAAAAAAATTATATATAATAATGAAGAAATATATTTTTGCCTATAAAATAAAAAATATATATAATATTCATATACATTTGTCTTTCTATTTCATTTTGCATTATCATCTAGAACAATTGATATGTTTAGGTAAAAAGTTTTTTTTTAAAGGATAATTATGTCATTGATACAAATTATTCACTAGTTTTATCGATAACTAATATTTGCTTGAAAACCTGACTCATCATCTTTAGTAGGGTTTCTTTTCCTAATCACATTTATTTCATTCATAAGACTCGAACTTGAGATCTTATTTAAGAAATTTGAGTTCAGTTATCATCCATGGACATATTGGTAGAGTAATGAATTTAATCAAGTATTTATTCAATGCACTCTTATCATACAAACAATTATGTACACTCTTATTATATAAAAAGTACTAAAAATGACATTTTTATTAGTTACAATCTACTAGATATGTACACAACATATAATTTAGTCTTAATTCACAATATTTAGATGTCTTGTTCATATATAATATAAGACATATTTTATTTTGTATAAATTAAATTTATCTCCAAACAGGTAAGTAAATAATAGTTCTTTTAAGGTGGAGAAATTATTAGAATAAATTTATTTCTTAATAGAATATTCTTAATATTCAAAGTTAGAATCAAATCTGTATATGTATGTGTTTAAAGTTTGGTTTGGTAGAGTAGAGATTGTGAAAAAATAAGAGAGAATAAATAAATGAGAAATAAAATAGTAATATTGTTTGGTAGAGTAGAAATAGATGTGAAGAAAATAAAAACAAAAAGTCGTTGAACTGTGCAAAAATAGAATTGGGAACATGCATTGTAGATAAAAAATTTCTTATACAGAGACTAAAATAATTAATTTTTAGATGTAGAGATTAAAATATAAAGATTATGTACGGATAAAAATCAAAATGTAAAAATAGTGCGTCTAGAAGATAAAACATAAAATAATATTAACAACATTTATTACATTTAATGATATAGATTATATGGTAAATAGTTTGTTTGTATATGGACTATAATGAATAGTTTCAAAGTTCAAATTAAAACTAAAATTTTTTCAAGTATAGAGATTAAATGAGTAATTAAAAAATCTACAAAATATTAATTTATTTTCATTGGTAAAATTATAAAATCATCTATTAAATATGAATAATTTAAAATTTTCTATGAAATCTTATCAATTATCTTACTTGTTTAGATAAAGAAAATGTTTGCAACAAAAAAAAATTGGACAAAAAAATAAAGCAAATGTTAAATGTTTTTTAAGTTTCTAAGACATTAGACATGAGTTTAATATTCACGTATTTGTAAAATCTTTTTATATTATTATTCAATCATATATTATAATTAATATGTCTTTTAAGTACCTATCTTAAAATTCAACAAATAAACATGCATTATTAGTTGAAATTGGATTATATTATAAAATAGTTTTATACTATCAATATATATCTTATTTTCTCTAAATATGTTTATATTTTTATTTAATACTTTTCATAAAATATTAGATTATATCAATTTTTAGGTTCTCCGTGTATCTTCTTTTAAAAATAATAATATTCAAGATAAAGTCCATCACTTCATCACTATGTTATAAAAACTAGCCTGCTGGTTAATTATTAGATCCTATCTTTGGATCATAAATTTACATTATAAATTTTTAAGAAAAAATTAAGATATTTCAATACTTTAAAATCTTTAACCACATATTTAACGGACATGATTATTATGAAAAAAATGAGCAAAAGTTCCTCAAGATCAATAATTTCTTAAGAAAATTACACTAGCTTAGTTAGCTAATAACAAAAGTGGTAAAAAAAAATCAATAAAAAAAAATCAAGTAAAAATTTAAAAAATATATATATATTATACTATTTAAGAATGTATATTTAGTTAGGATATCTGTTACTTGATTTGTCTTGTAATAAATACGAGAGAAGAATGTCATGAATTTTAAATGTAATATTTGGTTATTATAGGATAAATATAAGAGAAGAGTGTTATAAATTTTGAGCAAATGAATTCTTTAATATTTGATTATCATAAAATTTTATTTTTTGTATAATATGAATCATTTAAATTTTTTTATTATTAAGAATAATAAATTAATATTATTCAAATTATTGAAAATTAATAAATAAAGTATTGTAATTTAGTTAGGAAAAATAATTACCTATTTAGTTTTTCTATTTTTATTTTTACATAAATTTTATTATTCAAAAATTAAAAATAATATTATTCATATTTAGTTTAAAAATAAAATATCAAATAACAAGATATTACCAATCTTATATTGTATCATCTTTGTTGAAAATCTATGGCATGTATGAAAGAATTATTGGATCATAAACTATTACGTAGAATAAGATTATTAAGTTATATCTTTAAAAGGATAAAATACACTAATAATTATTAATTAAAAAAATTAAATATTAAAATTATGATAAAATTCAATGTATATATAACAAAGTCTAAAATTAATTATCAGCTCAATTATTAATTTTCTAATTAATATTTATTTATATTTTATATTATAAAATGCATATCCAGATAAGTCAAATCTTGATAATAACTATCTAACAAAGTCGTAGCATACTGTATAAAAAGTGATAGTTCATATCTAACCTTTTCTTTTTAATAATTTTGTTAAGTGGATTTTGACTTTGTCATGTATATTTTGATTTTCACTTCCGTTACTGATACACTGTTTAATTATATCATTAACACTTCTTAAAATTTTAAGATTATTATTCATCATATTATTTATTTATTAAATTACCCATAAATGTATCTCTTTCTTTCTTTTCACCAAATTATTGCATTTATTGTTTTTTCTCTCCTTATGTTTTCCTTTCTCAAAACATATGCACTTAAAAAATAATATGAAAAAGAATTTTTATAAAACTTATTTAAAATTACATTTTACTTCAACAATCAATCATTGATAATTACACTTATTTGTTTATATAATATTAAGTTCATCTTTAAATAGTTTAAAAGACAATTTAAAATTTTAATCAAATATTTGTCACATAATTTTTTTTCATTGAATTCAAAAAATATATTTATTAGTTTTTCTTTTCAATCCTTTTAGTTATATATTTTAGGAAAAATCTCAAGTTTAATAATAAAATGATAAAGAGTATATGCATATGATGAATATTTAAAAAATATCATAACATTTCTTAAATACTTGCTATATTTTTTATTATAATGCAATATTTATAAATTAGTTTGTTTCAATATGTTTTTAATTTTTATAAAATAAGTGAGTTTTGATTTTGGTATCTATAAAATTTTTCTATTTTTATTCTTACAAAATTTGAAACTATTGAAACAAAAAATAGTTATTTCGAACTTTGAAATGATGAAAATTAAAGAGATCATAACTAAAATTTACTATTTTATAAAATTTAAAATCAATTATTTCAAATTTTATAGGATGAAAAAAAAGAAAATTTTTACAGGGATTAAAATCAAAACTCCCTTATTTTATATATTTAAACCTTATAAATTTTATTATCTTTAATCATATTCTCACAAATTTTAAAATATTTAATTGATGTTGAACTATTTTACTGGATAGTTTTTTAAAAAATATACATAATAAAATTTAACTAAACTATATATTCATAAATAGTTAGATTTATTTAACTATCAATTTTTAAAAGTAATTTCATAAGATGTCAATTAACAATATAAATTAAGTAAATTAGATAGTGAAATAAAATCATTTAAGTATTACATTATAAAAAATAAGCTGGTTAAAAAATGAGAAAGATTAATTTTGAATTATATCTGTGGTAAAAAAAAAAAAGAAGAATTTTGTTTGATATTTGGATAAAATTTAATGAATAGAACTTAGTTCACTTTTTTTTTTTCATATGTATGGACATAAGTTAAAGAGGATTGCATATTTGCATACACTCTTAAATACTTTTAATTACCTGAAAAGTAAGCATAAAATATATATATTTTTTAAATATAATAATCGAGAAGCTGGTCTCTTTTCATTTGCGCTTAAGTTTTTAATACTTTTCTTAACTTCAATTTTTCACTTAAATACTTAAGACTGAAAAGTTAGAAACTGATAAAAAAAATATTTGTCGTATCAATTCAACTCTATGTTTTGCAAACTAGTCTTTGCTTCCACGTTCCTATCAGCAATTCAAGAAGTGTGCCTCTAACAATGGTTTACTCGTATGATGATGAGGCCGCAACATTTTTTTTTAATTCCCCAGTTCAATCTATGGACATTATAAATATTTATAGTTATAGGTTTAGTTACTTATTTATTTTATATACTTCTACTATCTTTATGTATTAGACCTTATATCTAAAAAGTAAAAACTAAATATTTTAGTCCTTCCATAGCACTTTTAATCCCATATTAGTGTTTACTGTTAAGTGTTCAATTAGATAAAATTACCATAAATTTTCTGGTCATTGTTAAATCACCACACATTGTTACTTTAGCAACAAATTTGTGAAGATTTAACAACTGCGAGAAAATTTGTAATGATTTTACTCTGTCAAATTTCTATTTTGTAATAATTTTACATAACAGAATTAAGACACTCAGCGACACGTACTAGATGGAATTAGAAGTGTACGTAGAAAGACTAAAACGCCCAGTTTTAAAGTATAAGAACCATAATGATGCAAGTATAGGGAACAAATGAGTACTTAAACCTAAAAAAAATTATAAAAATTACTTCTAAGAAATAAAAATAATAATAATAACAATAATAATATGAGATATATTCTAAAAGTGATAAGATAAAAAAAAAAATCAAATACATTCTTAGGTCTCTCCACTCTTTGCATAGGGAGAACGTCAGGGTGTTTTTGGCTATGTATTACATCTAATAGCCTATACCTGTTGCATGAAAATTTGAAGCTGTGCTAAGGATATAAGATTTAAAGTACTTTCATTTCTTAAATTCAAATCAATGATAAAAACTGAAACAATTTAACAGTTAACCAACCATCAATCAATCTGGTCAAACTACTTAAACACATAAGTGGCAACTAGTCAAATCTCACTGGCTGTATATGGTTCAATCGATGAACAAGTTTAAAGATTAATCATAAAATGTTCCAAGTTTGCGAGGGCATGTGTTAGAGGTTGGGTCCTGATGCAGGAATGTTAAGGCAGTAATCATTGAATGGTGTAATTAGAAAGGACAGATATCAAAGAAAGGAAAAGCAATAGCCATATCCATAGGCTTCAAAAGCCAACAATTTCAACTGTTGATTGGAACTTAAAATAAGGCCCCTTTACAATGAGGGAATACAACAAGAGAATACAAAGACATGCATATTTAATATTTATGTATGAGTTTTTCATAAATATCTGCATATAACAATGGCTTACCTAATGGAATGAACCAAAAGAAGAAGAGCAGAATACTGAAAAGTGAAAAATACAATCCTTCAAAGTGTGTGGTAGTTTGGACACTTAAGCTATAACCGAAAGCAATGATATATAAACAGCAAATATCCCACCATAATTTTCTCAATCCTCCATTTCAAATTGCATGATTGATCTTCAAGAAAACACATGCAAAACTTACAAAAACATAATTCAAAATTCAATAGGTAAAAGACAGATTGGCAAAATCTACGTTGACTATGTTCACATTAAATTTATTTGAACAATTCAACACTCAAGATCACCATAACAAGACACTTGGCAAGTGGCAACCCTAATGGAACTATCAGATTTTATATCAATCAACAATAATATGTTAAATATCTATTAAGAAAGAAGATATGCATGCCTGGACAAATTCATGGGCAAACTAAACAAGTTTGTAATGATAAGAGTTGCTTACATTGAAAATGTACAAACTGTTAAGCAATGAACATTTCTTACCAAGTTTCAGTTCCTCCGAGCTTTCTTCAAGATAGGATGAATTTGATGCTCCATTCAACTTCAAATATGCCTCATAATATGCTTTTTAAAACAATGTTTAGGATGCTTCCACCTTGACACTTAATTCTCAAGTGCATCCACCATAAGTAAAAGTTTGTTTCAAGTTAACTACATAGATAATATCTGTATGGAACCAAGGTCTACATGTAATATTCAAATCCTCAATTGCAGCACTGTTTTGCTAGAGTCGCAATTCAGTAAAAGAGTATTTGAGTATTTGAATGGACCTAAACATCCAGCAATTAGTTAGTAATTCCAAAATATCTGGTTCTTCCGATAATGTTTCTTGAGATATTTTTGTATCAAAACACGGTAAGTCCATTGCTTTTGAGTCTTGAACTCAAAAAATGCTTCAGAACTCATTTGAAAGTCCCCTTTACCAAAGGCCTCATACACAAACGGATCTGTTAACAATTGTGGAGAGTCATCCAAGTTCATTTTGTTTAGAGGAAAGTCCAAGTTTCTTCCAAGCCTTCTATCCAAGTATGCATCAACTACACACCCAAAAGTCACTAGATCAGGAATGACCATCTCATGTTCCATGTGTTCGATGCTGAGGTGGAGGTCCCAGAACAAAGCCATCCTTGAGAAGGCCAGAGCACGAATATTAAAGGTCGTAATATCAGGACGAAACCCAGATTCCACCATTCTAAGAAATTCTCTCTGCAAGCTTTTCATTTTGAAATTGGCAGCATAAGAAAGCAACATAAGGTTCCATAAAAGGTTTCCTACATCTTTCCTACATAGATCCACATCTCTTAGGAACTCACCCAATTCATAGAATTTTCTCTTCTTTATATATGCAGAGGCCATGGCCCGAATCACTTCCTTCTCTATGAGAAATCTAGATTTCTTAAGGCGGCCATACGCATTCTCCATTTTTTTCAAAGAACCAAAAATACTATAATACAAAAGGAAAGCATTAGCAGTTCTAGAACGGATATGGATACCTCTTGAGGCCATTTCCTTTGCCACATCTTCCATCAACTCAAGCTGTCCTTCTCTTCCAAAACAAGAGATAGCCAATGAGTAAACATCGGGCAATATACTGAAATTCCTCATATCCACATAACGTAGGAAATCGATCACTTCATTGAATTTCCCATGTTTTACATAAGCATCAAATAGTTTTGAAATGAACAGAAGAGAAGGCACAAAAGAACTATTTAGGAGCTGCTCCCATGTAGTCTGTGCTTGAGGAAAGAGGCCATTCTCTGTGTAATAAAGCATCAAAACACACAAAGAAGTCTGTTTTGGCATATAACCATCAACTTTCATATCATGAACAACCCCATCAGATTGATGAAACATTATTTTCCTACTAGAGTTTTGAACCAATGAAGAGCAGTCTACACTGCTGTCCATACCACCCAAAACTCCTTTTTCATTCCGCCACCAGATTAACTGTTCAAAGCACATCCCCAAATATAAAAAGAATTTAATTGAAATACACTCAAAGTCTCTCATCCAATCATAGATTTTCATATAATTAAAATTTGCTATTTTTTTAATAATTACTTCTAAAGTTATATATGAAGTGACGGTGTAAAAATCGAAGGTGAATCAAAATTAAACTAAAAAGTTCAAGAGTAAATAGATTATGCAATTACAATTAAAATATTTCTAGTTATAATTCAATCACAAACCATCATACATTGATTTATTTCTCGAACAATTACTCTAAAAGTTATATGAGAGATTTTTTGTGCTTGATAGTGACAATAGAAATTAAACTCAAAAGTCAAATAGTAGTAAGCATTGGCAGAGATGGTGTTACAATTTGGTCCCAAGTAAATAGCATTCTCCTCAACATGTACATCAGAGAACGAGGGAAATCAAGATCAAATGCAAGACAAACAAATGGGCTTGTGCTAAATATGAGAAACTGATAGCATGTTGTTTGGATCATCTACTTTTGAAAACAATTTTTTTAAAAATGCTCCTGGAAAGGTGGAAAAGATAATAATTTATCTAGGAAAAAAATAATCCAAACAAGCACTGTGGTTAAATAAAATATTAATTATAACATGGAGAAAGAAGAGTTAATGAAGCGATGAATAACGAAAAATTGAATACCTTGTTGTGTTGTTGAGGGTCTCCGCTACCAGAGTCCTTCAGCAGAATGGGCATACAGCAAGAGGGGAGTGCTAGGGAATTGATTTCCATTGACAACGAGGATGTGTGAAGAATCCGAGGAAGAAGAAATCATGTGAACAGTGAGTGAGTGATTGGAAGATGTTTTTGCGGGGAAACGTTGTCTTTGTTTTGTGTGAACTTATTATCCATGCGGACCAATAAATAGAAAGACGAAGCTGACCCTTATCTGTTTCGCGCTCACCACCCCTGCAGTTCAGTTCAGTTAATGAGGTTCGGAATTCGGATACCAAATTTAGGTGTTTCTTTTCTTCTTGAATCTTGTTGTAAGAGATTGGGGAAAGTCCTCGTTATTATTGAAGATAAAGGTAAGGTTAAATTAAGCATTTCATCTCTGTACCTCACATCATTTTCTTTTCCCGATAATGTTTTGCTCCAACTTCTTTGTGGGGTCTCAGATGCATGGAAAGAAGCCAGATAAAAGGAAGAGAAAATAAAAAAATATAATAAATAAATATGCATGAGAAGAAAGAGGGAGGAAAAAAAAGAGTTTTTGCAAATGTAATTCAGTATTTTATCATTTTTTGTTATTGTAATTTCTTTTAATAATTCATATAAATTTCAAACAATTATTTTTAGTCAAGATAGTTAACTTTCATTGCAAAAACATTAAAACGTAACGAGGTAATGTCCATATAAAAAAACGTTATGTAAGTAACAAGGACTAAAAATAAAAATAAATATTATATGAACTAAAAATAAAAAAATTTTAGTGATGAAAAATAAAAATAAATTATATAAACTAAAATTAATTGATATCTTATCGGTCACACTGACCAATTTCATTGGTCTACCCTATTAATCAAACAATTCCCCTTAATCATTGGCCAAATCGGCTAATCTTTGATACCTTGTCGACCATACTGATCAATTTCATTAATATGCCCTATTAACCATTCTCTTATTGCCGGTCAAATCGATATCTACTAGCTAATATGACCAACAGGGTATACAATAAAATGATCGATGTGGTCAACAGGGCATTAGTTAGCAAAACTAGCCAATTTGACTGACAACATGGGAGTATGGTTTGGCTGACAGGGTATAACAAGATTGGCCGATGTGGCTGATAGGACATCGGTCAATAAGATTGACTGATTTAGGCGACTAGGGCATTTGCTCGACATTTGCTCTCCCTTTTGTAGGCCACCAAGGACTAGCTTTGGCTTCCTTAATACTCTAGCCATGGTCATAGTGACATCTAGAGTTGTTGATGGGACAAGCTTGCATCTGTCAGATTGGTTTGTATGGAGGCAAAGCTTTTGGACAATGTTCGCATGTCGGCAGGTTGTTGGTGGGGAAGGGGAAGTGTCTCGCATATGCCTCTCCTTTTTTTTTGTATTTTAAATGGGGGACATTTTTTGGTATCTACAACATGATTGTTATAAGTTTTTATTAAAAAATATTCACTTATAATCTATTTTCACCTGCCTTATTTTCTCTCTTATCTATTATAAATGATGATAAAAGAAATAGAAGATAGTGTAAAAAAATGAGAGTGTAAGAGTGTTGAATGAAAAAAAAATAATTCATAAAAAGATGGATGTATATTTTTTCTATGAGACATGTTTTAGAGAGAGAAAGAATTATGTATATAGTGAATAACAAATGGTAAAGAGTTTATGCAATGAGAAAATATATTATTTAAGTCAATTAAGATACATGTTATGTTTATAAATAATTATTTTTCTTATTATTTAATATTCTTATTTTATAATAATTTTAAATTAAATTTATTTATTTTCATCTCCGTAAAAAAACATTTTTAGTCCTTATAATTAATTTTTCATTTTTAATCCTTATTGTTGCCATGATAATTTTTGTTAATGTAACGCTAATGATGTGGCGATATATTAACGTGACACATGATAACATTATTGTAACATCATATTTTGCTAACGTGATATGTAATGGTGTAAGCAACTTAACAATTTTATAACTTAACAACAAAGATTAAAAATGAACAATTTGAAACTTATAGGATTATTTCCAAAAAAAAAAATATACAAAGACGAAAAATGAAAAGGCCTTAGGTTATATGAATGGGAAACTTAATTAAGAAAAAAAATTCTCTTATGCTCTCTTTATTATTCATCAAGTGAAAATTACAAATTTTGATAAAATTGATGTACATTTAATGAGTCTAATTTTTTATTTATTAGTAAGTATTTAAATTTATGATTTTCAATGAATTTTATTTAATAACAAATAGAATCTCCAAAAGAAAGTGTCTAAGAAAAGTTAACTACCATTCTTAAGAAAAGAAAAAGAGACTTAAAATGAGTGATAAAAAGAAAATGAAAGTTTTTTCTTTTAATCTAATATATAGAAAAAAAATCGTATATTTTAATTTTTCTTACATGAAAAATGTATATGTTATGGAATGATATTACACTTAAATATCATTATACAAAGACGGACCACACAATCATATTGTCTCTCTGATATCGATTCAATGTTCGACTCATTTATTCTAGTTTGACCACCCATTGGTACTCAATCCCTAAAATTATTTACAAGCAGTTTGAAGGATCAATGGATCTTAGATTGAATATCCCAAAGGTTCAAGAGAAGTTTGAGAAAGGTTATTTTGAGTTTTAATTTGTATATTCACCATGTGTAAAGATTTTCTATGGTTATAGGATGACTTCCTTTTATAAACTCAAACCCAAACTCATCTCGTCTTTTGTGGAGATGGGGATAAGGAGAGTCAAATTCACCCCCACCTTGTTGTCATGCCTAGCTAGTTAGGACCATTAGGGATATTAAATGCACCACCAATTGCCTAATATTGTACTTGGGTGGAAGAAAAATTATCATTTATTAATAATATAAGTTACAACTTTGACTGACCATCTTGATTTACAATTAACTAAATTAGTTTACCATTTCCATCAATACGACATAATTACAAAATCAAATGGCAAAAAAGGGTGCATGATATGACAATGGCATCACTTGCCAAAGCACGTCGTCCATGTAAAATGGGAATTGAAAGGACCCCAGGGTAACCCTTGACATAATATTGATGTGCCAACAAGGTCCACCCTCATTGTTTAATGCCTCACCCCTATTTTTGTCAATAACTCCACAAATGCAACAAAGTCGTAAAAGGAACAGACTAAAATCCCCTCAAACCTTTGTTTGGGAGAAATATAAGGGGAACGATGGGTCTTTATTAATTATCCTAATTGCTCCAACAAAAACAACCACACCATTCACATGAGGTAATGCAAATCCATGAACAAGATAAAAAAAATCATCACACCAACAATAAAAAGAAAAAGAAGTTTGAATCATACACCAAGGTTGACTACCTAATTGCTCTAATATCCTTCTAACACTAAAGCAATTAGCATAGCCAACCATGAAGTATGAATCCAAGAAATAATATGGAATGAAAACCAGGATGTGATGTGGAATAAAGTGAGAAAACCCTTTTTTATAGACCTAGAGTCTTGTTGGGAAAGCAAGTAACAATAAATGCGCAAAGAGTAAAAATTAACTAAACAAAACAATGACACAAACCACGAAGAAAAAATCAAAGCACTAAAATCCTAAATAGTTTAGGAAAAAGCAAAAGACCAAAAATTGCTAACTTACCCTGAATCTACCTGGTCACCAAACTTTGCGGAAACATGGTACAACCTAGAGTAGGTACAATGGTTCTTATCAATACCCATAGGTTAATGTAGGCCACTCAGTTAGGTTGACCTCCCCAGTATGTCAAAAAAGCATGGAAGTTAGAATAATAACACATACTTAACTAACATTTCTTCAATGTATGATGAAAGTTATTGCAAGATGATCCCAACTACGAATCAACCTTTGAGAACAAGAACAAAACCAACAAAAGTCTTTCCTTTCAAGGTTCCAAGGAAAGTTCTACACATCATCACATTTGGAGCCTTGATAAATAAAATCTTGTTTAGGAAAATATCCAAATGTTTATTGGATCTTTTTCTCCTATGTTAGGCTCTATAGGTAAAGGTGCTTGATACTAATATGCTATATCTTTCACAACTATGTGTTTTATGAAAAAATGTTGGAAATAAACAAATCTTGATATAGCTACACATGTATAATATGAGGCATCCTTGGTACATATTAAGCGAGGACTTGAACTTATGTTGACAAGGAGTTGCAACATTGTACTGGAGTTCTTCATATCTAAGTGGTTTTGGTAATGTGTGATTTGATTTTGAGATAACACATTTCATAAGTTGTTGTATGATGTCATCCCTAGAATCGGTCGATAGAACTCTATTCTCAATTACAACTTTCCAAGCCAAATGTAAAAAGGTGAAAATAGCCAAGGTGGGGGGATGAGATTTAAAGATGAATTAATCTTTTCAACAAAGCCTTATGGGGTGACTTGAAAATCATTCAACTAACATTTATATTAACCATGATGGGTAGGAAATGAATTTATCGATTTTCCATGGACAAGTGTTGATTGGGATAAACTTTAGGGTGGACAAAGATTTAAGGTCTTTTGATGATTGTGATATCTCCAACAATGTCGAGGCACCATGAGAAATGGGTTGTGAAAGATGATGATGCGTATATAAAGAATTTTGATGTTCATGATATGATAATATTATTTTGATGAAGAATTACACTTGGAATAAAGTGGTATACTTGATGACTTAATGTTTGTTCAAATAATTGTAACATGTGCTTAGTGTAAGTTGTTTATGTTTCTTGGAAGAAAGTTTAGATATTGACCCTAAAGTTAAATCAACTTAAGAATGATAAGAATTGATTTTGGAAGTAAAATCAATCAAACACAAAATGATTTAATCAATCTAGTTTATTTTAGCATTAATTGACGTTGATAAATGTTATGAAAGATTAATTGATGTTAAACAATATTTATACTTAGAGAAATTAAATTTGCAAGGCTTGATTAATAAAATAATTCATGTTGTATATTGTCATAGTAGATTATGTTGATTTTGTAATAAATTAAATTATTATTGACAAGTTTCTAGAATTTTAGAATAATGTAAAGGATCTTGTAACTGATTACATAATAATCAATTAAAAGTCTGTGATAATTGTTTACAATGTTCTTAATCAAAATCCAAACAGTATGATGATCAAAATAATCAATTATCATCTTCTTGCAAATGATTACACTAATGTTTGCAATGAAAAATAATAGAAAACTAACTTTGTTTTGAATATATTTTGAAACACAATTGGTATATAAGTTTGTATATTTCATTTGTTCATATCATACAAGAAAACTCAATGGGCTGACGTAGTGACTTAAGGCATAATTACGTTCACATGATTAGGGACGAACTATCTAGCAGAAGTACTCATGTTCAATCCTCGGAGTGTGAAAAAAAAATTTTGAGCCAGTGATGACTACATATTTGTGAATCATGATTAGTTCTTGGCCTTATGAGATAGGGAAAACCTGAGGGAGACAAAAAAATATCATACAAGAAAAATAGAAGAGAGAATTTCATTAAACCAGCATTTATAACTGTTTGAAATATCAATGGGCTTTTAGGTTGATTTTGTTAAAACACCATTTCTAAATTTCAATTTGTATATTCATTATGTGTAAGTTGATCTTGTTTTTGTGAGAAATTATGTGAGAGTGGGGTATCTCTCATGAGAATATTGTGGATGAGATATCCTATTATAGATTTCCTAAGACATGGTGAGGTATCTATATTAAGTGCTTAGAAAAGTTCAAGAAAAGATGTTTTTCTTGGTGTTGTTGTAAAGACTCATGCAAAATAGTGGAAGATGTAGGTCATAGTGATAGTAGTTAAACTAATATAAAAATCTCTTATCTCAATTTTTTACTCTATACTCTTATACTTTACAATTTATTGACTATTTCCGTTATACATTGATTCTTGCTCATCTTAAGGACATTTGCATTGCATTATACATTGCATGAATTTTTTTTACTACACCACTAACATTTTAAATCAATTGATAAAATTTGACAAATAATTATTGGAGGGATTAGACTATTTTTTAGAGTAAATTTTTACAATCCAATACATCATTGTTATATTTCCATACCATTTATCTAACATGAATGAGTACCTATAAAAGATACTCTAACATTAAAATCAATAATTTTTTTTTACTAAAATAATAATATATAATAAATACTTATATACTACATTAGCTATATTTATAACAATATAATTTATTGTTCACAATCTCATCTTCTTACGCCTAGACGTTAATTTGGCTTATTTTATATCTTTTAAACTTAAAGTTATCCATTTTAATAGATGGAGTCCAATGCCCAATCTAAAATAATTTTATTTTATTTACAAAATATTAAAAAATGGTTAAAAATATAACATTCATCTTTATTTTTTATATATTTTTTTTATTTCACTTTTAATTCAAACACCACTATACACAATATTAGCGCATGACACAGAAAAATGGTTTATTCATGACACTTTATCATGTTTTATTGTCGTAACAGTGTTTACCCGAATAATTTGGATTTTTATTTTAAAGGAGGAAAGTGGGAGGTAGTTTGCATCATTTCCATTTTTGAGTGGTCAAAATTTGGTCCATTTCTTTATATGAAACAAAAGCTTTAGTCAAGTCAACAATAAAATTTGAACACCGTGCTGACTGGGCCTCACCTTCCAATTTATACTCTTTTACATAGAATGAGAAAAATTAAGAAAACTGAGATAATTTAAAATTTGAATGAAAAGAAAAGTATTTTATTTTAGAAGTTATTTTTTATTTTTTATTTTTTATTTTAATTTTTCTCAATTAAACATATAAAAGAGTATTATTATTGTTTTTCTTTTCTTTTCTTTCATCTAAATATATCATTAAATTTTGAATTTGTGATGAAAAAGTTATTAAATTTTATTTTGAACTATTAATTTATAATTTAATAACAATATTTTATTATAGATAATATCAAAATACTAATAATTTTATATTATTATTTAATTACATATTATCCTATTAATAGATTTATTATTTTATAATAATTATTTTAATAGTCACATCTTAAATAATTTTTAACTAACTGGTAATTTTTTTTTACACGGATAGTGTTAGAAAATTAATCTCTTTATTTTATGTTTATGATGTAAAAATATATATAATAAAATATTCACCATTAAATTTAAAATTAATGGTCTAAATTTGGTCAAAAATTATAACTTTTTCTCGTCAAATAGTCAGAGAATCAAAATTCAGTATCTTCTTCAATGTGGCCCCACATGGTTGATTCATCTCAATCTAATTCCGGTCACGCTTATTTGTTTGCACGTGCAGCTCACAACTGATGAAACAATCCACATGACAATGTTATTTTTAAATTTTAAAAAAGTTTTGTAAGAAAATTTAGAATTTTTTCGTTTATTTTATTAGGTGTTTTCAATTTAAATATATATACAATTTTCTTGCTAAATAATAGTAAAATTATGTATTTTTTATTATTGATAATAAAAATGTTATTGTATTAAGTAATGATAAATTAAAAATTATACTTTTTAAATTGAGAGGTAGATTGTGAAACTAATATTTACTATAAGTAAACTTATACTTGTACATAATGTTTTAGTTCAATTTGTCATTGGAGTTTAATTTTAAAATTTGTATATTTAAAAATATTACTAATGGAATTTGTTACTTTTGATAAGTAATGTGAGTCTCTGCATCAAGTTACGTACAATCAATTAGAAAAAAATAAAAAACAAAATGTTTAAAATACAACAATAAATAATGTAACAAAAATAAATGGTCTAAGTGATACGAATTCAAAATTTTTAAATATGGTCATAAATTTAAATCTTAACTTAAGTATTAAATAAAATCAATGTTGAAAAAAATTCATGGATAAAGACTGCTATTTTTATATTTTTTTTATTAAATTGAATTCATAACTCTCCAAACCCGATTCAAACACTAACCTAAATTTTATGGCCCATGTACATGGTTTAAGTCAAAGATCGTGTTTTCTTGATGGGTTTAGTTGGACTTGGAAGTTGGAATCATATTTTATTATTTTATTTAATGAACTTTGACTGCGCTGTCAAGTTGTGCCTGTGTACTTCGTTGTGAAGTAGCCTTACCAAACTTTTTTTTTTTTTAATATTATTTTAATATTTTTACACCACTTGTACATTCTTATTCTTTCTGCTATAAACTTTTTTATGTAAAAAAAAAACTTATAATAGTGTAAAAAATGAAAAAGAAAATTTGCTTGCTCATCTCCCCTCCCCCATCATATATTGTATATAATTTTTTGGGTGGTATTATCTTTGGTATCATTAAAAAAGCAGAGGAAATCCTTCAAAAATAATTATAATGCCAATAGACTCATTGTCCTAGTTAGAGTTTCAACCTATGATTTCAATAATCATTGTGCACATAAGGTTATATATATTATTAGGTGCACAATGATTACTTTTATGCAATTATTTAAATAAAATTTATTTTAAATATTAATTCTAAAATAATTACTATAAAAATATTTTTTTAAGTATATATATTTTATGGTTGGATGACAGTTAATTTTTTTATACTGTGTATTTCAATTAAATCTATTTTATATTAATATTAGTTTAATTACTTAATCCCAACTTTGGTAAATCATTGTTTAATTTTTAAAAAAAAAATGAAATAAAATTAAAAAATAGCATTTATTTATATTATGAAATACACTTATTAAGCATAGTAGTCATAAATATTTTATAAATGCGTAATTTGGGTGTAAGTAAATTGATAGAATGATAAAAATCTTGGTTGGCAGTATAAAAAATAATTAATTCAAATAATAGAATTGAAGTAATTAATTTTATTTCTTCCTTAATATTTCATTAATTAGACAATATTTATTTTATCTATTCTTTTAATGATTACAAAAATTATTAGGTAACGATCCATTAGCATACCATAAAACTTTAATAAATTTTTATTTGCATAAGTGAGAGCTTAAATATCTTTTAGCGTATGATTGATTTAGAAAGAAAATGTAGAAATTAGAAATATCTTACTTGACCGAAAAAATAAAGAAGAAAATCTAAAACAAATTATTTTTCTTTTTTTTTCTCTGTTCATTCTTCACGTTCAAATGTTTCACAAAGAAAGGGAATAGTCAAAATTCAAACGAAGGTAGACGAATGTGTATTTGTGGAATGTTACAAACGGCTTTGACGAGCGGTCACAGCCACTCAAAGAGATTTCCAAGACATAAAACAAAATTCGCAGCTACATTTTTTTAATATATAAGTGAAAAAGAAAATTAAATAATTTGATTATATAATTATATATGAACGTTTTAATTAACTTTAGAAAAAATTAATCTTGAGTATACATATATAATTATATAATTAATATATAATGAATTCTATTAATATATTCTTAATTCATTCTTTAATTTTAATAAAACACATGTAGATTTTGTTAGATATGAAGTGAATCGTAAAGTGGAACCCATGCTATTTGGTAACTTTTTTTTTATGTATATTTTAATAAGAATTTAATTTTAATATATTATCATTGTAAACATTATTAACTAATTAAAAATTATTTGAAATATAAATTTTAAAATAATTAATACAAAAATTAATAATTTTTAATTATATGTCAATTTAAAATTTGATAATAGTATATTGTTTTAAATTATTTTTGCATTTCAACTAAATTATTTTATTAAATAATAAAGAGTATATTGATTCTATAAAAAAGTATTTTAAAGAACATGTTATTAATATTGCTTATATAAGAATAATTAAGATTAAAATATGAAAATTATGTGATTATTTTTAACAAATCATGTTCATGTGATTTTTTTAAGAATTTAAATAAACTACACTAAAGTTTAAATGTCTATATTGTTATCTATTTATGCATTGACATATACTAATTGAAAATTTTTAATTTAAATATATTAATAGTGTAATTTTTTAAAAATATTTATTTAATTATAAATTATTATATATGATAAGATTGTTTGTTTATATAAAAAAATAATTTTTAATTAATTGATAGTATAAAAAATTTGTATTAATAATACATGAAAATCAACCCTAATTAAAAATTCTTAAACTTTGTAATAATTATTTTAAAATTATAAAAAATAATTTTTAATTGATTCACGGTATAATATCAAAATTAAACTCTAAGAATTTATTTGAAATATACTCAATGTAATTTTTTTAAAATATGATTTAATTATAAGTTATCATATAATTAAAAATTACTAATTTTTATAATAATTATTTTTAAAATTATATATAAAATAATTTCTAATTAATTAACATTAAAAACTTTTATGCTAATACTGTATCCAAATTATTTTTTTTAAATGATAAAAAATTATCTCTATGATTATGTATTAAAATATCTTTATTATTAAATATATCTCATAATGTTGGCAAATAGATTTTTTTTTTGCATTTTGTTGATGATAATAATAACGCTTTAATCATTAAAATAAGTGGATAGCAAGTTTAATTTTTAAAAATAATTTACTTATTTTATTAAAGACAAAAGCTTAGATACAATTTCATATGTATTTTTATAATGTTTTCTTATCTAAATTAAAATGTTATCTTCCTAATCTATGTTTTAATACAAACATTTTTCACATCTTATAACTCCCACATTTAAACATCCTCTCTATTATTAACTAAAATTTATTAAAAATAACAAATTTTGATAAGTCTATTTTTTATAAAATTAATTTATATATTAATTTTATAGTTTTTAATAAATTTTAATACGTAAAAAGAAAAAAAAAACTTTGCAGTGTTATAAATATTGTTGATAACGTATATTAGCATGATGAAATTCTAATTTTGATTAAAAAGAATCCTCATAATACTTACAGCACAGTTGTATCCTAAAAAAATATGGTGTTAGAAAGAATAAGAGAAAATGTATTACTATATTTGATATTTTAAAAAATAAATGACAGTACTGTAACATATTCAAGTTTTTTGGTTTCTTTCTACAGCATAGAATTCATTCCTACTATCGCACCTTGTACTTCTCTTAATTTCATAGAAAAAAGTTTAAAAAAGACAATTATTTAGTAGAATTACATAATTTAATTTTGATGACCGCTGATTGATTTTCCAACCAGTATCACCGTATGAGACCAGTTCTGTGTTTTTACCATTCAAATTTCCACACATATACACTCCTTTTCGAAGAAACATCACTTCCCACCACTCAGCCTTTTCAATCTGCTCACTTTCTTTGACTTCATAAGGGCTTCTTCGTGGTCGAAGCACAACCACTTGTTATCCCCATTTCAGCTTCACTCTTAGTTGCATGAACTGCTACCTCACATGTATCTTAAAGTTCCTTCTTTTGGGTCTATTCTCTTCACATGATTTGAACCATTTTGTGCTTCAAAGTTTATTTGGTAGGTTCTTTTTTCCTTTTTAATCTTAAAAATCTTGGCTTGATTGTATTTTCATTCATCGGCAGTTTTACTTTTTTTTTTCTATATTGAATCATAAAAACTTTGCCTTTTTTTGTGGGTGGGAGGAGTTTGTTTTGGTAATTCCTAGTTGGATTGAAATTTCATGGCATGGAAAATAGATTCGAGTTCTGTGAAAAATTAATATAGTAGGTTTTTGTAAAATTTATTTCACGTTTTATGGATCTGGATTGCTTTTCATGTAGTTGAATGGGTGAGCATTTTGGGTGTCTTGTTACTTTCTGAAAAGAATTGGGTGTATGGAGCTTGAGTCCATAGGAATGGAGTAGTTTGGTTTGTTAGCAACAACGCATTTTGTTATATTTGTTGTCAAGATTGGTCTTTACATAAGGAAATGAAGTGATTTATTGTTCTACTTGGGGAATGTGATGATGGACACAAGCGTGGACAGGAGCTTTGTTAGGGGATCGATTGATCAATTCTTATAATGTCTACTGTTATACATTTTTACATTTAATTTGAAATTTGATCAGTATTAAGGATATGTGGGAGCAAGGAATGGGAGTGGTGAGAGGAATGAAAATGAAAATGAGGGAAAACTAGAAATGGGAGATTGTTCTGATTGTATTCATTTTATTGTTTTAAGTTGTGATCACTAGAGAATCTAATTTAACAAAAAAAAATTATTGAAAGTGGGTTAGAGATTTTCTTTCCCCCATACATCTTTCTTCTTGGATCTATTTGTTGAAGTCTTAGGTGGCTTTTTATGTGGAAAAAACCCATGATAACATTGTGGTTCCACTAATTTTGTTTAAGCCTTTTTTGTGTGTGCAGCAAAAGCAATTCTATTCAACGGCTGAATTCTGTACTCAAGATGGGGTGTTTCACTGTCTTAAAATTCAAGAAGAAAAGGATTGATCCTATTGCATACACAAAATGTCTCAGCCATAACGAACATGTACCTGCAGCTCATACTTGTTTGCTGCAGTCTGCACCTCCTAGTTTTAGGATCAGAGTGAAATCTATTCACCCCATTAATAAAGTTACCAATAACAGAACACGGACATTATCTGCTCCACCAGTTCTTGATGTAACCAAACAAAATGCTCTAATCACGGTTGAGTTTGAGGAACGAGAAGAATCAAGATACCGAGTGGGGTTGATGAAGGAGCAGCATTCATCTAGTCCACAGCCTTTACCTCTTCCATCTTGTCAAGGTTGTGGTTCAGTGAAGGTTACTGGCAGCTTTAAGTCAGGGATAGCTAGTGGTCCTCTATATGCTTCTGGACCAGCTCCTGATACAACACAACAAGATGCTTCGGCCTCAGTTGAGTATGATGAAGAAAAATTAAAACACCGAGTTGGATTGATGAAGGAGCAATGTTCATCTAATCCGCAACCTTTGCCTCTTCCATCTCGTCAGGGTGGTGGTGGTGCATTGAAGGCTAATGGAAGCTTTAAGTCAGGGATATCAAGTGGTCCTCTATATGCTTCTGAACCAGCTCCTGATGCAACAGAACAAGATGCTTTGGCCTCAGTTGAGTATGAGGAACAAGAAGAGTTGAAACACCGAGTTGGATTGATGAAGGAGCAATGTTCATCTAATCCACAACCTTTGCCTCTTCCATCTCGTCAGAGTGGTGGCAGTGCATTGAAGGCTAATGTAAGCTTTAAGTCAGGGATGGCTAGTGCTCCTCTATATGTTTCTGGACCTTTGCCTCTTCCACCTACTGGGTTGCTTAGAAACTTTCTGTTTGAGGAAATTGCTGCTGCTTGCCACAACTTCTCCTCAGATCGATGCATGTCAGAATGTTTTTCTTCTACCATATATAGCGCTTCATTTGGTGATGATGCTTCAAGTGCAAAGAAGTTTGAAGCCACTGTCACCCACCTTCGTTCATCAACTCAGGTACTTTTCTTCATTCTGCATTATACTTTCATCTCTTGGTATCCTCATGTATCCTCATGCCTAGTAAATGATGACTGGTAGTTCTAATAGCTGATGCTTCCTTACCAATTATAGCTAAGTAATGCTTTGCAATCTTATAATGGCTAAAGTTCAATGTTTCATGTACTTTTTTATATAAGATTGTTATGCCTTTTGAAAACCATTGAATTTGCCAATACGGAAGAGAACTTAGGAGTTTAATAGAGACATCTAAGAGTTTAGGTTTGTCAACTGGTGTCATCGAACTTGCTATTTAGTAGAAGCTTCTAAACCTTGTTCTTCTTGCTGATCTTCTTCTTACTCTGTTAATGCACATTTCAATGTTTTCAAACCACTTCAGAATCAAATGCTGAAAATTGTTAAGAATTGAATTGCATTGTTACTGTTTCAAACGTAAATATGAATTATTGTTAGCGTTGTGTTGAGAGGTTTGTGATTTTTCTCCCTAGACAAAAGTTTGGAAGCAGCTGAGAACTTTCTGACATGGTCTGCATGCATTTGTCTCTTGCAGGGACTGAAGGAATTCATAAATGACGTTAATACCCTTGCATCTTTGCAACATCCAAACCTCTGTAAATTGCTAGGATTTCATGTGCAAGATGGCTCTGAACCAAGGATGTTGGTTTATGAGAGGCTAAGCCATGGAAGCTTGAACCACCTTTTGTTTGGGAGATCAGATGGCGCTTCAATTGATTGGAACTCAAGAATGAAAATTGCCATATGTGCTGCACAAGGCCTGGCTTTCTTGCATGAAGAAGGGCCTTTCCAGGTAATGAGCTTTCTGTTTTTAGCTTAATTTGGTGTAAAATGCATGTCGAATATTCAAAACTGAAGCAGCCTTCTGTGGTCATGTCTGCACTTTTTTCTTCTTTCCATGTGGTTTTTAGACCACATTTGAGTGCCAAGGACCTTAGTTCTTGTGTGTTACTATTTCTTAATTTCTGAACAATTATATGATGTGTAGATGTTTTTCTCTGTTACTTTAGTACATTGAATATTAATTTAAGTGGTACATTTTCTATCATTGCTGATGGACCATATCAATTAATTGTAGGCAATGTATAATGAATTTTCAACGGTCAACATACAAGTTGACAAAGATTTCAGTGCAAAGCTTTCTGGATATGGTTGTGTTGGACGTATTCCTGAGAACGAGATTTCAAGCAGTTCATTTGTAAGTTCATTTACTCAAGTGCTGTGTGTCATTATAAATTTATAAATTATTCATGTGATATTTTGTACCTTTGAATCTTATTTGGCATCTATAAGTATTCCATGAGTTTTGTTCTCATTCATTCTCTTCATGAATTTATTATTGTACAGGCTGTTGGAAACCTGTCAGTGGAGACATTGGAAAGAGGAATTGTTACTCCAAAAAGCAGTGTTTGGGGTTTTGGAATCATTCTTTTGGAGCTACTTACTGGCAGAAAGAATCTTGATAGCCATCACCCCAAGGAAGAGAGGAACTTGGTCAAGTGGAGCCGGCCATACCTGGCCGATGATTTTCGACTGTCACTGATTATGGATCCTCAACTTAAAGGTCACTTTCCCCCCAAAGCAGCAAGAACAGTAGCTGACATTGCACAAAGATGCCTCCAAAAGGAACCATCAGAAAGACCTACCATCAGAACCATTGTTGAGCAACTCAAAATGGTACAAGATATGAAGTACTCTTGTTGGTTCCCACTGCAAGAGCCTGCAGCTATGTCTTCAAAACAAATTTCTAGATCACCAAGTCTTAATGGTATCATATGTCATGCACCAAGGTTGAGTTTCTCTCCCTCAGCACCATCAGTAGCCAGACCATCTTTTTCACCTCCAAGATGGTCTGGTGTGTCCATACTGCATCTTCCTCTTCGCGCTTGCTCCTCCACTTCCTCTATGGAGGAGCTAGGTAGGCCGGAAAGCAGGAACTCATCATCCTCAATGTGTAGGAGAGATAGTGTCGAAGGATATTGAGTGTCTATAATGTTTTTTTTTTTTTTTGTTATTATCATTTTTTGGGGGTGATTCAACACAAGTTTATAGGAGATAAAGGTATGGTTATTTCACCTTGTCATTTCTCTCCATGAGAAGATGTTTTGTAGATAGTGCAAAGGTTGTTTATATTGGGTCCAATTAGTTACCCCATTGATATAAAAATTTACATGGTCTGGAATACTCTGCTCCTTCCTTTCAATTTTTTGTCTGCTCAGCACTTTTGACAGAAAAAATTTGATTTGATGGGCGTCAGGGATGAGGTTGCATTTTGCCCCATAATGCAATAAATTCGACCTCTATTCCAATAATAATTAAACTATAACAGTAGTTAAATTATAATTTTTAATTTACATTTTTGTACAATTAACAATTGGTATTATGATTTGATTCTCATATTTGTTACTTTTTTCTTGAGGTTCTTAAAATTTATTTTTGCATACTATCTCATTTTAAATGTTCGTGATATAAAATGAAAATGGTGTAACTCATGTCAATATATGGTTGACGCAGTGCAACACAAGGTATGTAACATGGCACAACAATATGGTATAATAAAAAGTAGCTTATACATCAACCAATCATCAAATTAGTTCTGTACAACATCGGTGAAATGCTTTTTGTGCAGAAGAGCATTTTCCTATTAAAAAGCAAGCCAAATAATGGCTATTCAAACTAAACACACTAAAAATCGATAATAGGTTACATTAAAAAGAAGACAGACAACGCTTATTCAGACTTACCACACATACCAAAGAAACAAACCAGGTGTGTTATAATGCGGCAAGGAGGTGCTTTCCTTCAACTCCTTCTCTAACTAGTTTACAATCCTAAAACACAAGCTTCGGCGTATATAGCATATTTGGGGGGAAATCTCACAACCATAGGCCACAGAAAGACGAAGCAAAAACCAATATAGACATACAAATGAACTTCCTATAATTTTATAACTTATGCAAGAAGGATTCTTGTAAAATGATTTTGAAGTAAAAAAAGAAAAAAGGAAAATGAAACTGGCAAAGATTTCATGAGAGTGAATTGTTTTGGTCTTTATCTTGTGCACTGTTCTCTTCAGGACTGCTTTCCTGCTCATGAATAACTGAAGCAGTTCTGCCGTCCTCATTTTGTCTTCCCTCACTCTCATTGGTTGTCTGTGCCTGCACATTTGAGGTTGAATTTGCTTGCTGCTCTGATATCAAGCTGGTAAGACCATTTTGCTTGAGGTAGGTCTCCAGAGGGAGATTTGCTTCTTCAAGAAGACTCGTCATGCTCATGCTGTTTTGGCCAGCTTGCATGTCTTCTCGATCAGGTTGGGAGTTCAAGTCTAATTGTCCCTTGGCAGCTTCAGCCACATGGTCTTGACTCCTCAAATCCACCAACTCGTTTGGCACCCTTACTTCATTCTCCAAACCATTAACTGGAGTTAAATGTCGAGATGTGCTGTCTACTTCTGATTCATCCTTGGGTTGCCACGATAACTGATTTCTCTGAGCAATCTCTGCTTCACGTTCAGATTGGCGCTTCTTCTTTCGCATCATTAGGGTTTTGAACCGACGTTTAACTGTCATGCACACATTGCAGGTGCATGTAGGTTTGTGTTTGCCCTTCCCACTTGGTGGCTGGATACAGACAATGCAGGAGCACCCGGGTCTATGCCGAGGATGTTTTGTGGTGGTAACGACTGGTGTCCTGCCAGAGTCACTTGCATCATCTCCCAGTATTGCTGCATTTGCCAAAGCATCCAGTCCTGAGGATTCATTTTCCAGGGCCGGTCTGTGGCTTGCTGCCAGTCTTTGTTTCTTGAATTCTGTTTTAAAATAAAGAACTTACGTATATTAGATATTATCGAGAATTTGTTGACAGGAAAAATATGTTACCATGAAATCATAATAGTCACAGAATCACCATCCTTGTTCATGAAGCATTATTTGGGATTACAGATGTTTCAGTTTCTTGATCAAAGATCATTTTGACTAAAAGAGTAAGCATAAAGACAAAGTAGCAAGACAGAACTGGTTAATACAAGCAACACCGTGTGGCAGCCACTCCATACAACTAATCATTATTGTCCACCTCATTTTTATCCTCTTAGTGGTACATAAAATCATTTTTGTCAATTGGAGGCTCAAGATCAGTTAAGAATGTTTAAAAAGGTACTACATGGCATTTTAAAGTCGTTATGTAAAATCTTCAGTATGCTTGTGAGTTAGGATTGGTATGCCAACCATTGAAAAATAGAACTATAAAATGCATAAGAATTCAATACTTCAATGTTTTTAACCATCCTGTCCATGTTCTAATTTTGAAGTTATTTTTAATTGCCATACAATTTGTGGATATCTTCAAATATCCTAAGTCTTGTATGCTCATTGCTCAATTGTTTTATATTTCCATTCTAAAATTCCTTTCCAGATAGCTTTAAAATGATTATACTGGCATAATGCATTATTACTCAGGCATTCAAACACACTAGCAGATATCTGTGCCTTCAATAACTGAGTATGGATGAGTCATATGGTCAATTGAAATTTCCTTGTTTGGTTTCCAATTAAGACAGTAAGTAAACAGTTGACCAGTTTGGACTAGAAATATGTAAACACGATATTAAAGAAGCCTTTATGTTTTTCAGGTCTCTCTATCTGCATGTGCTGTGTGTGTGTCTTCCGTTTAGACAGAAAAAGGGAAGAAATAGAAAGACAAAGCTAGGAACAAGGCAATGGCTTAATAGAGATACTCTTCAATTATAAAACACACATCAACATCAGCATCTGATCCCAATTTAAATGGGAAACTCTTTTGAGAACCCCAGTCTACAAATATCCCTAAGAAAATCTATTTACCAAAATACTATTCAAAACTTGAAATTTACAAAAGTCATTCATCTATATTAAGTCACAAATACAAGTTTGTGGATCAAAAGAATAATATACCTGGGAATTCAGCCATATTTCAGTACAATTAGTAAATATGAATAGGAAAATACTGCCAGAAAAGCATAGCTTCATAATGTAAAATTTTGCACATGAAACCATTTTCTACTATTATGTATTGATCAGCAGTAACTAGAACGCATAATGAACACAAGAAATGGTGAAATACCTTTATTCAGCCTCAGAAGATTGTCCAGTTCTCTTGGGTTCAATTCATTGGGAGCAGCACATGAACACCTGTTGACAGCAATGCAGAAGTATAAATGTCTTAACTAAGAATAAGTACTGGTATCAATAGCATTGCACTAGAAAGTCTTGCAGTTTTCTGCTCACCTGCTTTGATCCCATAAATTCTCCACACATGTCCACTTTGGGGGAATAAGTACATCAACTGGCAACTTCCGCCATTTTGAGCAACTATCACACTGCATCCACTGCTCATTTACCCTGAGGTCCAATCACACTCCAAATTGAAATACTCAACCAAAATATATAAGTTTATGCATTGGTACTTGTAAAAGAAATCATAAAGTTCAATATAAAATAAGAAAATAGGAGGGATTGTAAGAGAGGAAAAACCTGACACATGGAATAAAAAGAAAAAGCTCTAATGCACATATTCATCTTACCCGGTTGATCGAACTACGAATATACTCTTCTTTCCAAAGACAGGAGGTTCCTGTATGAATTGAAATAAGTCAATTCCTGTGTAAGATCTTAAACAGGTTATATAATAAAATTTAATGTTATTTACCTAGTCTTTGAGTGGAGACTTAAAAAGTTTATGTATTAAAACATTTGTGAAGCTGAGACTCTAGCCCTATGGTTAGTGTCTTGCATAACTGATGCAAGCAAAGTCCTTTTTTTAATAAAGGAGAATGCTAAAGAATGCCCTTAGGAAACAAAAACAAGAAAATATTCAATGAAAAGAAAAATATTTATTATATTAAGAATATAAAAATTATTTTATATTTACTATTTTAAGTAGTTAAAGGCATTTAATAGTGTATTAAATGTTTCTTAACAAGTGTCCTAAGGACTCTTGTTAGCAAGACCCTTTAAAAAATACTAATTCTATATATTAGAAACAAATGAGTGTAATTTTTTGGTCCTTTATAAGAAACAAAATGCACTTTTTTAATTTATTAATAACTAGTTTCTTTTTATACTCTTCATTTATTATGAAGTTCATTAATGAGTCATTCACCTATTTTCCACTGTGTGGATACATTGAATAAATATTTATGGAATAAAATTTAAATTTATGACATGATATTATTAATTAGAACTAACTAATTCAACTACTTTTATTGGTAGTGATGAATTAGGTATTTGTTTCTTATATATAGGATTGGAAATTCAAAACTATAAATAATTACACTTTGAAAAATTAAGATAGTAATTTATAAGTTTAATGATGATTAGATGCTCCTAAACTAGTCCAAGATGAGTTAAATAATATGTGATAAACTTAATTTTGTTTTTGAAAAGATAAAGAAATTTTGATGAATAAACATAGTCCAAACCTGGCACAAGTAGTGCATGGTTTGGATACAAAAATTAGATCACATGAAGAGTACATGAAGAGGCACATGATCTATCTCTCATCACATCATCAAAAGTATATGACAGCTCCATATAAAAGTCCCTAATTGTAATGCTGAAAACATCTTTTGATTCTTACTTAGTTTTGTTTCCTCCTTGTGAAAATGGTTAATATAATGTTATATTTGACAGGAATATAACATTATACATATAAAGTTCAGATAAAATATTATTATATAAAACATTTATAGTTTATTATTATTTTTATAGTTATAGTATATACAAAAGATAATTTGTTATTTAAATAATTCCAATTTAAATTATGTAAAAAAGACATAATATATATTTACTCACATAATATTTTTTTGCTATATGTGTATATATATATACACACATATATATATATATATACATACATGTACATACACACACGAGATAGGTGAATGTGAATATAATCTAGTGTAATAAAAGGTAGCTTAAAAAAATTGGTATAATTTTCCTTGCAGCATAGGATTTTATCAAGAAGCAATTAGATGATGGTATACTGTATTGATGATTATAAAAAAGATAAATGACAATTTCTCTCTCATTTAGAAAACCTTGGCCATGCTGAGAGAAGAGAAAGAAGGAAGGGGAGACTGCCAAAAAAATTCAGGAGATGCCACCAATGAATTTTTGGATGCAGTTTCTTTGGATCTTGATAAGAAAAAATTGGAGATTTGTGTGTAACTTAATTGTTGTGTTTGAAATTTAATCCACTATTTTATATATGTTTTATTTTCATAATGAAAGACCTTAAAACTCAACTAAACCGAGGTTTGAAAAATTCATGCTTTTATCCTTTTTTGTTTAAAAAATTATAAGAGCATTCACCGTCCATTTACCAATCTTTTTCCTATACATATACATGTCCTAAAAACAAAGACTTTATATAATCCAATATTAGAAGCATATTTTAACAAGTTCAAACTAGATGGCCACATATGAGAAGTTCTAACCTTTTAGAAGTTATATTTTCTTCTTTAGATCTAGACTGGCCAAGACAGAAGTAGTTTAGGATAAGATGAATGCATTCAGAAATTCATTAGAATGAAAGACTTGTACATATTTATTTGGGTCTAAGTTGGTGTCTGAATTAATCTGATACCAAAAATATCAATCTAACTTTAACCTCACATGAGTAGAATGGATGAATTTCATAAAACTATTGCTTCTTGTAAATTGTTTACTTACTTCATATTCTTCAAATACATGATCCTCAACCATGACAATGCTTGGCTTAACAGTTGGAGGTGGACGAAGCAAATCCTGAGCCTCTTCCCACGTAAGTTTCAGCTCCAGTGCATCTTGGCTATCAATGAGCAACCTCTTACTTTTTGCCCCAATATTTCGAGTCCTTTTTTTCTCAGGAACCAGCACCGGTGGCAATGGCAACCCCTCTCTTTTTCTGCTTTCAGGAATGTCAATGTTATGCCAATTCATGTCAGCTGAGTTCCATTTTTTTGACAGCGCATTGAGGTGGGTTTCTGAACATCCCTTTTGTGACTGAAGAAGGCCAGAGTAACCACTTAATATAGGTAGATTCTCATAAACACCAGAATAGGAAGTTTCACTTGAATGAGAACCATTGGGCATATTAGATGGTAGTGTTTCCTGCTTAATAGGTGATTAATATCAATTCAAAAAGTTGGAGTTTGCTACATGAACTAAAAGTGAGTGTTACCTGAACTGCAGTAGAATTTGTTGCCTTTCTAAAGCCCATTATAAGCTTTCCCTCCGGGTCCATGCGACTAAAGGTTACTGCAAAAGTTTAAAAACGAATGTTCAAACAATTTTGCAACCAAACTTCAAGATAAAACTAGAAAAAATAAAAACAACCACATGTGAAAATTGAAACTTAAAAATGGTACAAAAATCAATGGCTTTTGACGAATAAAAACCAATCTGATGTATCCAAAAAACACGAGAAATTTGCAGAAATTCTTAAAAAATAATATTGACTAATCAACACATATTTGATATATCTAATATCCTTAGAAAGTGAAAGTTTCCATGTGGTTTATTTATTCTTAGAATGGAAAATTTAACCAATCAAGGGATTCTCGGTATACCTGTATCTCCAGCTTGTAATTGCATAGACTGAATGCAGGGGGTTACACCTTCTAAAACATACATCCTGCTGTTATTATTTGGCCAAAATCTAAATTGAAACATCCATTCTTTTCCTTTCACATCTTGGATTCGTAAAGGAAGGCCCTCTGGTTGAGAGATTGGAGGAAAATATGCCTGCACAATGCTCTCCTCTTTCAGTTCTAACAAATTTCAAGACTCGTTAAGAGAAACAACTTTTAGTGGAATTTTTTAGTTAAGATAAATTACTTCAGCACATGCTTTTGGTAAAACCAAGCGACCAATTCGACCAGCATCACTTGCACTAAGCATCTTTTCAAAGAGTGGCACGATCGTAGAATTTGAACTTAAACATATCAGGAATTATGGTTAAGGAATACTAAGTTAAAGAGTAACTATCAAAACAATAATAAGCTTATCAACCAGCATAAGTATCCTGCCAGTGATTAATAATTTATAGAACTAATTGCAATGCTGGATACTCTCCTGATATTTGTTGCAACTCTTGATCAGTAATTCTGGGCCAATAACGCGGAAGCAACTGATTCCTTCCCCGTCCTTCCGCAGGTGGCCTTGCTACGCGAATTTGGGATACCATGCCTGTATTTGCTTCTAAGCCTGCGCCAATAGTTGACCTAGGGGGCTTAGGTAACAGATGGCGAGACCTTGACCCCAATAAAAGTGGAGATGTTTTACTTTGTTCCCTTTCATCAACAACAACACTGTGAAAGGGATTTGAATTTCCTAAAGGAGCAGCAAGGGTCATGCTCAAATTTGTCTGTGCCAATGATTCATATATATCTCGCATTTCTGTGTCTGCCTTACCGTTTCCTGTTTTGTAAGCTTTAGATGATCCATCAGATTCACAATGGAATTGTGAGATCAAAGTGCCTCCAAGTTCTCCAACAGAAGGCAAAATTTCTGGTTTCATTTCTGTAGAAGGTCCATCTATTTCAACATTACGAGGTTTGAACCAGCACTGAAGCCCATCATTCTCTGCATAATGCCCTACTTGCATACTCCTCATATTTAATTGGTTAGCCAGGGATGTGCACTGCTGTGTGACATTTTTTACCTTTGATGTCCCAGATCCATTAAGCTTTTCATTGCTTGCAATCTGTCAAATAATCATCGTCAATTCTGGAAAGATACAGCAAGACTTGAATTGCAGAGCTCGCATAACAAAGTAATCATATATTTAAGAAACAACATCCTATTTATGACAGCACAGATTTAAATGGCAGAGCTTGCATAACAAAGTTTTTTATTGTTACCTAGATCATAGAACACTCAGTTTACCTCTAGATGCTAATCAATACTTAACTTATCAATCTTGTTATAATACAACATTCAGTCAAAATTAACCTCAAAACTAAGACCGGCTGCTATCTAACATCATAAACATTGATCTATTTGAGGGAGTTGTGAAAATCAATAAAGGAAACAATATTTTCATGTGTTTTACAGTGGTGAACATAAATGATTATTAAAATAAAATGGTTAAGTTATTTTACAGGTTGTAATCCTGAATTCCTTGCACAGCTTATACAGCTTACACCACCCGTATCTAATAATTCAAGCTGAGACATGGAAGCAATGCATCCGCAATGGAGACGCTGCATATAACAAAACATATAGGATCATGAGGCTTAGCATACAACATGAAAAATACTAGAATAGGAGTAAAAAGAGTTATGCCAGTCTTATATATACTTCACTGTACCAACAATACATATATATTTTTGCACTCTACCTTGTCACATGAAGTGCATTCTCTCCAACCAGAATCATTTGAGTGGAACATGTCGCAATAGATTGATTGTTCGAAAGCAGAACTACAGCAGATAAAAATCAGGAGTAAGAATCTGAGCATAATTTATCTCTAGGTGATCTGATATCCAATTTCAATTAGATAAAGAAAATTTGCAGACTTATTAATGCAAGTCTATACATAATCCAAAAGACACATGTTATTCAGATGATATTGTTTACATCTTATGCGAAATTCAAGTTTAAAAAAAAAAAAAGAATAACTTATCATCATATTTTCACTCAATACTCCGCTTGAAAACCTGGAAGCATATGTATTAATTTCAATAATTTATTATGAAATTATCATGTGATGCCATCCCATACTCATTTCATGTTTTCAAAACTGGAACTTCATAATCTTACAAACTGGTTATATAAAATGTTTTTCTTTTCTTTTCTTTTAATCTATGTTCCCATTTTGTGGGAAATCTTATTCTACCTTGCATTTATTACAAGTAATTTTTTTGATAATTTATTTTAAAAAGTAGGCAAAGTTAATACCGTGCCAAAATTACTATTGGAAGACCCAATTTTACTTTGACAAGTTCAACAACTTACCACACAATTAAAAAAAAAAAGGAAAAAAAATCATAAATGCGTGTAAACGCCAATACACTAACTTTAGAAAAAAAAAAAAAAGCAGTCCAGGTCAAAACTTAAATTAAGAAAGAATTAAATTAACAAGTTCAAAGTAAATTCAAAAAGTAACTAAAATTAAACACCCAGAACAACAACCAATTAACAATAAGAAAGCCGTAAATCCCAAATTACTCCAAAGTTCTAATCCACTGTTGAGTTCCGTACAACACGTATAAACTGGCGTATTATTTTCAACTCACGCGCATGGATCGATTCGAAATCTAGAGTATAATTACCCGCACTTATCACAGAGATCGGCAAATTCGCCGGATCGAAGGGCCCAGCCTTTGCGCCACCGAATCGACGTCAAGGTGGCGCACACCACGTTCATGCAGCTCCTTGACTCCATTTTCAACTCCAATTCCACGACCTCTATTCCACTGTGAAAAAATCCGAAAAATCAAAACGAAAAACCCTAAACTGTCACCTCACCGACTCGCTCGACGCCGGACGCGAAATCCGGCGATGGAGATGCGACCGTACCGAAATTAAGGCGGAGAGCGAAGCTCAAGTTGCTGCTCCGCGTCGCCGAAGTTCGCGAGGAGCAGTTCCGGTCGCCGGAAGTTTTTAAGCAGAGGAGGCGCCTCGAGTTGTGAGGTTTGGGATTTGCATTCTCGTGGAGGAGCGGCAAAGGGAGTGATCGGAAGGTTGTTGGAATCTGAACTGAGGAAAGGAATTAGAGAGAGATTTGAATCCACGGTAACCGGAGAGAGAAGAAGAGAAGGTGGAACAGAGAGAAAGAGAGAGAAAGGAGGCGTGTGCATGCAGAATAAGAAAGGAGAAAGAAAGAGGCACCAAAATGCATGCACGATGATTATACTTCAAGACTCGGCCAACTCTCCCACTTGCTCCCTTTTTTTATTTTTAATTTCTCATCATTATTATTTTTGTAACTTTTAATATTATCATTATCACTGTGGTTAGTGTTATTATTCTTTTTCCTCTTTCTTTTTGGTAAGATAATGTTTATAATAAAAAATATGTTAACATTTTTAGAAAAAGTAATATAAAAATATTTTTATTATTATATAAGAATACTTTTCATGTTAATTAACAATAAATATATTATTCTAAAAATGTAAAATAATAGCTAAATGTACTTTTATAATTTTTTAAGAATTGTAACAAATATAATTCAACTAAAATAGAAGTTCCCTATGTCACATACTACCTGTTTACATGAACAGATGCCTTTGAAGGGAAATGCGAGAAAAGAAAGTAGATGATTTTCTAGTTTTAAATTAAAAATTATTTATATTTTAAAAAAAAGAAACGATTCAATTCAATATCAATTGGAAGGGATAAAAATAATTTTCCTCTCGTAACAATGAAAGAAAATCATTTGTGTTTTCAAATTTCAAAATATTCTCAATTTTTATAGGAGCATTGCTTCACTAATTTCATTATTTAAAATAAAAATATTTCTCACCTCTCCTTTCAAATGAACTCTAGTATATATAAATGAAAAAATTATGGATTCAATACTTCTCTCTTCTTATTTTTTCTTAAATATATTTTTATTTAAATATTTTACTCTTTTTATATCATGCATTATATTCTCTCATCACACATCTTATCTTTTATTCGTACATTAAAAATTTCATCAACCAAACATTTAATAAAATCTCATACTATACTAACACTATTTTTTTCTATGAAAAAGTTAATTATTCACATATGAAAAAAATTCTTCATATTTATCCTCTCTCCTAAGATATGAAAAACTTATCCATCTTTATATTTAATTATTATTATTATTACTGTATTATTTTCTTAAAAAATTTATATATATTTTTTATTTTTTTATATTATTTATTCTCTTTCCTTATATATTTTTAAAAATTTTTGTAATATCTAATTTTTGTAAAAGTAAGTGATCTTTATCTTTTTCGAGTTTTAAATAAATAAATAATAATTTTATTTTTTAATTGATTATAAAAACAAAGTAGTATAACTTTTTTTTGTATATTTCATTTTTCAAAATCGTTATTTTTCATAATTATCACTTTAGGATGTGTTATATTAATTATTATTTATTTTAATTATATAATATTAATAATTTTGTAATAATTAATCATATTTAATAATAAAAGTTAAATATTAACTTTTCATCCGTGTCGACGGACTATTAGGTTTCTATTAAACTGAAAAAGTAAGGGTAGCTGGTTACAGGTTTTTTAAAGAATAACTTCTTTTGAAAAATAATTTTGGTTTTCAATTTTCATGTGTTTGTTTGAGATTTAAAAAAAAAAGCTAAAAAAATATAAAATCTAATTAAAATCAAATTATATATAAAAAATATATTTAGTCTTATTTAAATATAAAAATAAAAAATAAAGATGTGTATTTTAATTTTAATATAAAAATAAATCAAGATTCACATTTCCCTTATTTTCTCTGTTAGTTTACTGTCTATATTCTCTCTCATATGTCAATTCATTTGAATTGTGACTTTTTCTCATAATTACTTTAAGAATAACAAGTTTTTTCTCACTCTTTTTAGTTTTTTTTATTTTAATTAAAATTATAAGTTATATAATAAATTATAAATTTTCTATTAATACAAGTTTAAATTTATCCTTATCTTATATTAATTATATAAATTTTATTCATTTAAAATATATTAAAGTAATACAAAATTTCTTAATATGATAAAAGTTTGAATTTTTCTTATACAATACTATTCACATAACTTTATTTTATTTTAAATTATAAAATGAATAAACAATAAATTGAAAATTTTCCTTACATGTTAACTGCTATTATTTAAAATTTATATTTCATTATATTTTATATTTGATTTTTTTAATATTAATAAAATATGAAAATTACCCATAAATTAGCTAAAATATTAGTTATCATACATGTCTATGCAAGTGATAAATAATTGAGTATTTTGGATATATTTATTAGATTTTAATTTTTACCGCCATACATGAAAAAAATTAATTAAAAATTTTACACTCAATTTTTAGTCTCCGATTATCCACTAGAAAATAACTTAACACATACAAAAACATAAACTAAATTATTGGAATTTGCATAATAATATGTATATTTTAACTTAACGGATAAAATGAAGCTTTTTTTTTTTAAGTGTATGTTATCTAGATATCCTATTATTTTCTTTACCAACCTTTTTCCAAATGAAGTTTCCTTCTGGTGTGAAACGAAGGTTGTTTGTTTGTCTCATTGTGATTGAGGGTACTTTTCTTCTAGGCGTTAAGAGTAGAAAAACGTTCTCTTGTATTCTTTTTATAGAAGACATGTGTTTAAGACGAATTTAATTTGGAAAATATAATAAAATTATTTTTTTATCAAAAATTAGTTTTATAGTTTAAAAGAGGATTTTTGACGACTATGTAACCATTAATATAATTTACATTCTATGAATAAAAATTTTTAATAAATAACATTTAGGATGAATGATCACTTAATATAAAATAAGATAAAAGTTTAAATCATAAAAAATTGAATATTCCAAATGAAAATGGAAATGCAGAAAGTCTATGATTTCTTAAACTAAAGAAAATATTTTAGAAGAGCTAATTCTTACTTTTAATTGCAATTTAATCGTTTACCAAAATGAATTAAGTTAAACCAATTATTATATTCATACATATTTTCATTTATTTTATTATTTTTCTTGTATCATCTATCATATTATTATCCAAAAAAAAAATCTATCATATTATTATTCTTTCTTTCTTTCAAATTTTCTCTCTTTTTATTTTAAGGTGTACGTTATCAGTACCCATACTAAAATATCCGAAGTAACAGATAAATACGCAGAAATATAGCGTGTAATGGAAAATGCGAGTACCACAAAATGCGCCACTTCGTTGCAGTTCCTTTTGTTGGATTTACTATAGTATCCTCTATTACCCACAATGTAGGAGCTGTATTCACTTGTCAATGAGGTTTGTCCTTTTTCGTCAATTCGTTCAATTTCAATTTCAATGTGGACCCAATTTAACATTGATCAACCTTCTATATCCGTACTGTACCTATATTTATATTACAGTTTTTTGTTACATTATAATAATATATACAAGTAAAATTAATAATTCAATACTATGTTTCACGTTCACGTATCTATAAATTTTTTATCCAAACCTTACTCTTTATACACAAGTTGAGTAATCAAGTATTGAAAACTTTTATACGTTTTATTTGTGAAATTAAAACGAGAATTAAATCCTTGTTATAAATAATTTAATTGTATATATGTGATAAAACAAAATTATCTTTTTATACAATAATAAGTTAGTTACTACTTGTCTGTATAAAATTAATTTAAACATCTGTTATATTAATAATAGATATATAATCACTTAGTTTATAAATTTCCATAATAAAATTTTAATTTATATATTTATCATGTAAATAACAATACAAGTTTAATTTGATACATAGGAAATGTAAAATAACTTTATATAGAGATCTAATACCATTAGACTACTTTAGCATATATTAATAGTTAATACTATGATGCAGCAATACAGTAAATTTTTATATAAAATTATTTTACCCTAAGCATGGATATAAATTAAACTCAACTAATATAGCTATAAAAAATTATTTAGATTATAATAATACAAAAGGACATTGGTATATTATTATTAAAAGATTCAACAGTTATAACCGTTACTTACTATCTTCATTGTGCATATAAGACTTTGTTTAATTTTTTTTACAAGACTTTTTTTATATAATTTTTATATTAATTATTTTTATCAAAATATCCTTAATTATTTTATAATAAATATTATAAATTAATAAAACAAATTTATTTATTTTTATGAGAATTAAAAATAACCAATACAGTAAATTAATGAAAAGAATTATATATTTAAAAAATATAGTAAATCTTAAAAGTTGTAAGTGATGTGTTTGAGTGAGAATGACGTGATTGTACTGTGTGATGACGGACGCAAAGAGAATGAAGGTAAAGAAATCACGTCGACAGGTAAAGGACAATGACAGACAGAGCCGTCTCCATCTGTGTTAGTAGTGGCAGCGGGCACGCGTGATCTGTTCGCTCTGGCTGCGCACACTCACGACTAAACACCTCTTCTTCTTGGTTTCCGTTTGCTTTGCACTCCCTCAATATTAAATCATCATGTCATAATTTCAATTTTATTATATACAATATGTTTCTCAAATAAATAACATTCCCCGTCTTTAATTAATGCACAAATAGTGCACAAACTATTGTATTTTACTCTCCTCATTTTATCCAACACAGAATTTTAGAACAATATATACCATAATATATGTAATTATTTTAATTTACTTTTAAATATATTAAATTATAATATAAATATATTAAAAAAATAAATAATACACACATGATAAAATATATTTATTTAATTACAAATAATTATGTATAATAAATTTATTAATTTTTATAATATTATTTAAAAAATGATTATTTATGATTGAATGATTATATATAACTATTTTATATAATTAATATTTTTTTTGTATTTTAGTATTGTAATATATAAGATAAATATTATTTTATATAATAAATTTATAATAAATAATTAATTTTGAATATAAAATTTATATTATAATAAGTAAATATTTTTAAGCATATAAATTATATTTTAAATTTATGATAAATAATTTATATTATAATGTCAACTATTTTTAAATATTAAAATTTAATTTAAAAATAAATATAAAATTAATAGATAAAAATATAAGAGATTAAGAAAATTGTTTACAAATATTTTTGTTGAAAAAATGTTTTTAAAATAATCTCATAGATAAATAATTCCTAAAAACATTCTGATTCAAAATAATCATTCTAATATATGATTATTTATCAAATAAAAAAAATTCTCATCTTATGTAATTAAGTATAAATAATAAATAAATTAGTGTATTTTAATCTCCTCATTTTCTTTATTACAAATTTTATAGTAGATATACACCCTAATATCTGTAATTATTATTAAAGTTATTTAATATATTAAATTATAATACATATATATTGATACTGCTAAACTTTTTAAATGAATTGCATGTATGCCTTTTATTATTTTAAATATTTTATACGTCATCTAAATTTAAAATATTTGTACAAGATGTGATATATTTATTTATTAAAATAAATTTACAAAACCGGTATGTAGTTTTTATTGTATCATTGTATTTACCATGTAATACATTAACTTCTATAAATTTAAAAAATACAGTAGAGTTATATATATATATATATATATATATATATAACACATACAGTAGAGTTAGAATACAGTGTACTTTTTGCACATGACCTAACATTACGTATGGATTATGTAATGTGCAACCAAAATATCTCGAGGATTTTATCGGTTGATATTGGTGTTCAATTGGCGAGGAATGCAGAAAGTGTTATCTTCAACATCCTTATGATAATAAAATAAGAATCTGATTTACGATGGTGCCACTTAATTCTTATTGGTCTTAAATAAATTTTTTTTTCTGACATCGTTGTGTTACTTGAAAAGTCAAAGACTCAAAGCATGTACTTCCTTAAATTTAATGCTGAATCAAATTTTGAGTAAGATTTTTTCTTTTTTCCAGAAGATATATGCGAAAAGTAAAAAATGTATTTTTTTTTTAAATTTTACTGTCTTTTACTGAAAAGAGTTTAAATAAATTTTTCAATAATAAAATAGTGATTAGAATAGGCGTCTTTTGTAGAGTGACAATTTTGAATAAAATTTTGAATAGTTAATTATACTAAAAATATGTATTTTCTTTTTAATTTATATATATGATTCTAAAGGTTGAGTAGGTGAGGATTTCATGTATGATGAAGATAGATTTGCGAATTAAATTTGATTAACTTAATTATACTTTTATCTTTTATGTTAGATTTTGTGTATATATATAATTTTTAAAATATTTTTTACTTAAAAACCTTCACATTCTAATTTTTTTATCTAATTTTTTATGTATTTAAGGTAAATTCAGGATATGAAGTAAATTTAAGAGTTTGAGTAAACCATTAATTTAGCTATTGAATTAATAAAACGCTTTTATATTAGTTATTAAAAGATTTTTTTTAATCTCTAAATTAGCTTCATGTATTTCACGTTAGTTTTTTTTTATATAAGCCTGTTAGTGGACAATGTTAACATTGTTTATGCGACATGGTGACCATGCGTGTTAATAATAAAATTGATTTTTTTTTATCACATCAGTTGTTCTAGGTGACTCTACCTCCAATCAAATTACCATCTTGGCTTTTGCTAGCATCTTTTAAGCTACTTATTGTTGGTCTTTTCTTAGTGTTAGTTTTGGTCTATCTAAGCATGCCTAAAGAACATTATTACGATTAGAGGCATAATAAATTTTGTTAATTGTTATCAAATTAAAGTAAATTTGATAATTTAAAAGAAAAAAATTTTAAGTACAAAAATTGTTCTTAAAAAAGATATTGTATCGGTCTATCATGACGATCAGACTCTTACATGTGTGTAGGACCGCACAATAATCGGCATCCTCTGGACCTGAGCCCAATGATAAGTACGTCCCAACTCAACAGAGTACCTTGATCCAAGGGAGAAGCCAATCCACTCAGACTAGCTCCTTCCTAGTCCAAACCACTTCAAGAAATGTTCAACTCCCAAAATCAGTTAGGAGTTAGTTGAGACTGATAGGATGGCAAGGCTAGAACAGTAGGGAGCCGCTCATGTACAAATAAGGACACGTTTATGGCAATCTGCGATCTAACCGCTCATATACAAATAAGGACACGTTTATGACAATCTGCGATATGAGAACTGAACAGAAATTATGAGAGTTTTTTTTTAAAAGAAAAAAAAATAATGAAAACAATATTATAACTTTAAGTTTTTATGTATATTACTCAAATCTTTCTTTTATTTACTTTTTCTATTTCTTATTTAGAGAGAAAATTTATAAGAAAATTATTTTTGAAAAGGTAATCCCTACTCTTATCTATTTCCAAATACAATAATCACACTCAAAATCACTCAATTCTTTAGAAATGTTTGTGTGTATAGGTTTTAATTTTTTGAAAGAAAATTTTAAAAGAGGAGCTTTATTTTATTTTAATAAAATTTACATTGCACAAGACATCTACAAATATGCATTCACATAACAAATATAAGCAATAGTTACATCATATCGTTTTTTTTTTATATAATACAACTTACTTTGTAACAATATTTATTTGATTTGGTAACAAACTTTATTTATTTTATTATATTTTTTTATGTCTCTCTTCCTTTTTTTATTTATGCATATCATCACTTCACCGGTCACCCCCAACACAACATTGTAGCATCCTTAAAAACGTAGAAGACCCAAACTATTTAAGCCCAAGTCTTTAGCCGAACATTGTGGTCTCAATGGAGTTATGAGAATCCACATATACTAAATAATTTAAATCCAAACTATTACATGTTTTTTATATCCCTCTTCTCCCTCTCTTAATTTCTTGCAAATTGAGTTAAACCATACGATGGAGGCGCTGATTCTCATGAGTGGGATTGACTATTTTCAATCATCTGTTTGTTTTCCTTTTTCTTTTTCTTTCTTCTTTTATATTATAATATTTGTTTCTGATTTTTTTTTCTCAAGACATTTGTTTCTGAATGATTTTGGGTCAGTGACCCAACACCATTTTTTAATGCTATCTTTCTCAGGTCAGTTGGTTGTACTGCGTTCGATTGGCCTATTTTATCTTTTTCTTTTTTTTTATTTTGCTTTTAAATTTTTTTTTCTAAATGAGCCTAATTCTAAAATAAATTATTAATTAATATTTAGGATAGAAAACTAGAACAACAATACTTTGAGGAATGTCTTGTAAAATGTTCTGGTCGGAAGAGAATCTAGAATAAGAAGAGAGGAAATCAGCCAAAGAGCCTCGTTTCTCTAACATGCCACTTCTATATATATATATATATATAGAATGACCACGTTACCTGTCCGTGGTACGGAGGTCCGGCCGGCCAAGCTGTTGGTAGGCTTCATGTGGTTGACCTCCCGGTCGGTTTGCCGACCGGTACAAGAAACATAACAGAAATCATTGGAGACTTATTAGTAAAAATAATCCATGTATATATCGGTTATGATCAAAGTTTAAAGTTACACAAAGTCATGTCAATCAATATCATGCCTAGTTTTAATGTATTTTTAAATTATCAAGTGTGGAGTATAGCTTTAGGTAAGAGTAATTTTTGTCAAAAAGTTTAGTGAAGTTTTCCTTTTCAAATATGTTCTTTTTTTTTATTTATAAGATTCCAACCAGAAACTTTACAAAAGATTTCGGATTTAGTTTCATTTGTAGTAATGTAATGTTGATATATCTTATTGTGATATCTGACTAACATTATTAATATTATTTTATAGAAAAGAGGTTGTTTTATTTTCTATTTATGTGAGAAGAACCAAATGAAATATTTTGAAGAAATGTGAAGCGAATAGCGATACTAATACAGTTCTTGACCTTCATCACAAAAACCGGTTCTCCAAAAGATTCCAGTGGGTTTGCCACCATGCCCAGCTCACTAGTGGTAGCAAAAAAGGCCTTCAACTAGAGAAATTATTAAGTGATTTGAAATTATTAATATCATTGTTTCAATAATCTCTATATAACATTATTAATTTTTTTTAACATATTATACAAAGAATGATCTGGAATATAAATATTCCAAGTTATCTAATAATTTATCCCTGAACTAGCTTGTCATCATGCTAATACGAGAATAAAAACCAAATATAAAACAAATCAGCTTCTACTTGCAAAACACATTTTTAAACTTTTTTTTTTTCGACACCTAAAATTATCACAACCTTGTACCTTTTTAAATTCCAATCCAAAAAGTACACATGGCCTATCACACTGACTACTTTAACTATGGAGACCGACTACTTTGACTAGTCCAAAAATACACATGGCCTATCGCAAGAAATTTTCTGTAGATTTTAAATCCGCTGGAACTTGTTATCCACCAGATATTTACTTGTAGATTAAATTTGCAGAAAAATCCGTAGGAAATATTATTTTTTTTTCAAATTTTGCATAAAATATGTTGAAAATTCCACATGTAATAAAGAAAATTCTAGTAGTGGACCCCTTGTTAGAATTCACGGATGGTTGTTTGAAAGTTATCGAAACCTAGTGATTTGAAAAGGAATTTCTTTTTTTCTTCGGAGAGTTATGGATTGTGATGATAATTTCATGATATTGTGTGGCAATTGTTGTTTTGCAGTTGCACCAAATTTGAAGCATTGTTTAGAACTGTATTGAGTTTGAGTCTTGTTCGTGTCCAGGTAAAGTTGGTTCAAGAAGTTATTATTCGAATCAGACGTTGGAGGGGAAGTGGTTTCCTTGTGTTTCAGATGAATTCTCTCCACCTCCTCAATTGCAGTCTTCTTCATTGGGTTTTGGTTTAACATATGTTCTTTTAAGGAGTATTGACGAGGCAACACAAATTAAAAAATTAAAAAATAATATACACTTTATTTCACGAGTCCATTTTAAAAGTTGTTACTCAAGAAGCATCGAGTTCTTTAAGGATTAGTCGATTTAAAAGTTGAATTCCACCCAATTCGCTTTGCCGAATAATAATTTAAAGCTAAAAAACTGAAGAAGAAAAAAAAAACTACATTATATCACAGTTTTATTTGGCTAAACATCTTGAGTGAACAAACTAAGATAACCCAATGAATTTTTGAACCCAAATCAAATTCAACATCAACTCCATATGCTTGCTTTTACGTAAGGCTAAGAATCACAATACTTAGTGCCACAATAAATGCAGAATCAACATTGGCCTTCACTCTGGTCACGACACTCTTCTTAGAAGACCCAATTCTTTGTGGCGCAGTGTATTTAGAAATCTGCAATTTCCCATAATATATTGCATTCTCAATATATAGACAGAGTATAAAGGGGGAGAAAAACAATGCTTATATCGATAATCTATTAATGTCATTGCCAACAATCCTCTATTTATGGTTTTATAACAAATTACACAAAACATTGTAAAGTTCCATATATTTTGGTACAAAATGTTCGCGGATTTAAATAAGGTTTAAAAATAGAATTTAATTTCTATGCAGAATAAGTCCAATTTTTTTTTAATTTGTTGAATAATTATAAATTATTTTAGATATAATTTTAAAATAGTTATTATATTATATAATAACTTGGTTAGATAACCATGTTAAAATATTTACACTATTTAAAATAGTGTATTTAAATTAAATTAAAAAATGTATTTTACATAAAAATATTTAAAGGTCAAAATCATCTATATAAAGTTTATAAAAAGGGTAGGCAATCGGATTCTTACTGCAATGTTTGAAAAAAAAAATCGGATATCATTGTTCAATTTAAAAATAAAAAATTAAAAAAAAAATTGATCTGAGTTTTATCATTACAGAATATTATCATTTACTAACAACTTAACATTGAATTAATCTCGGTTAGTATAATTATTTTCTAACAATATTTTTTTTATACGCACAATATTGAGGAGACCATACTAATAAACAATTCATTCTAACAAACGATTTTATTAGTGTAGAACATTAATATGTACTATTGATATATCAAATGTAAGTATAAAACATAATATTGTTAGTTAAATCTTTAAAGTTTATGCTAATAGTTTAATTTTCATTAAATAAAAGTTATACTAACAAGATAATATAATTAATCCTAACATTTGACAAATTTTATTTGTTAGTAAATTGTAATTTTTTTTATAGTGTATATATGATAAAAAGAAAAGAACTGACCTGGGCTATAATGCTTTTAGACTGAAGGGCATAAACAACATAAGATCCACCGGTCCAACTTCCTTCTACCATAAAGTCACATACTTTTTCTTCAATATTTATGGCTAAGAACACGTCCAATCTGGCCTTTAGTTGGATTATGTGGTGTTGCTTTACACTGAAGAGCAAATCATGTGTTTGGTCACTTGTACCCCTATAAACTTGCCAACGATTATGCGCTGTCATTCTCTACACAAGCAAATGCACACGAGTAATATCAATAAATCTTATCATATATAATTAACTCTTATAGTGAACTTAACTAAATATATGTGATCAAACAAACCCTGCTATGTAGCGTGACGATAGGGTTATTGTGGTCGTCAAATAAGATACAACGTTCATGGATGGAAAAGGAAGGCTTTTCGAGGTTGAAAATGATGTTGTCGTTGACGTCTTTGACAAGAAATTCATCAGAGAAGCCGAATTTCTTCACTGTTCTAAGAATCTCTAGTTTGATGGGAAATGAAGAACAATACTTAGGCTCGATTACAGTGATTAAAGCTAGGCTTTGGTCTTGCATCTCTCCTGCTTCAACTTCACAATGTCAGTATATATAAAGGGGAACGTTATTTGAACAAGAAAAAGAATATATTATATGAATTATTGTATGAACTTTATAATGATGTCTCTTGAGGTGGTTTAACCTTTCTTATACGATATATATAAAAAAATAGTTGCAAATGATTAAAGGTCGATCAGTTTGTTTTAATGTTAAAACCCATGTTCAACGCGAATCCAACTGTATATTGTAGTCAGATTGAACTGCATTAGAAATTGCAAAAACGTTAAAACAAACACGGTAAGTAATTAAGTGAGAAGGGAAGTTGATGAAAAAGACATATTGAAGAATTTGTAGAATACTTTGTAGACCAGGTACCCCAAAACACAAATCGATATAAACCAACCTAATAATTTTGGTTTAACTTTTTTTAATATTTAAGTAGAACTCAAACCATCCCTTTCAAATTCATTCACGTAGGGTAATATGTTTTATTTGTTGAACTCGTGAATTTGTAAATTTAGCAATGAAAATTTTGAATTTATTATTTATATATACTTAAATTAAAAATACAAATAATAAATAAATACAATTATACGATTTCTCAATATATTATAAACAATTAAGCATTAATCTTTGTTTTAAATTAAACTAATCTTTTAGTTGATATTTTAAAGAAAAAATCAAACAGTTAGAATAAATAATAATAATAATTTTATTTTTATGAAACTTTTATTTTCATGTACATAATTGCATTCATCACATTAGGATATTTGTAAGAATAAATTCAATACATAACAGACAAAAACAAAAAAAGTAATTGACAGGCTGGCCAATTAATATATATTCCATGCCATGCGGTCCATGTCCTGCTGTCAATAAGGACTCTCTCCTACACTTTTTTGGAGTTTAGAGTTGATTTTCTTCTTAAGGGAAGTGTATATACTCTACTTACAATATATATGAGTCTAAAAGTAAAAGTGATGTAGGAAATATTTTATGAGAATAAAGAGAGTAAAATAAATACAAATATAAAATGAGCGAAGAAAATAGGAAACATAATTCGAGAATAAGATAAAGTAAATACAAGCATATTAAATCATAATTAGTATATAACATTGAAGTTAAAATTACCTTCTACAAAGCTTGAATTCATATCTTCAATCTTGACCTAAATTCATAAATAAGAGAATAAAAAAAATATTTAGTTAGAATTTTCTCAGAGGTTGTAATAATTTTATAACCATTTAAAGACAAAAACATGTACTAATAATGATGTAATCTGGATTTGTTTGTCTAAAAGAAGTTGGTGCACTGAAATGTAAAAGTACAATATAAATAGTAGTTACATGTCTCTTAATCAACATGACAAGAGTTTAAATTTAGGTAAGTATAAAAAAATATATTAAAAAAAAATTATTCATGGTATGATGAATTCATAGTTTTTGATAAATATTAATTATTATTTTTTATGATGAATATTTTAGAAGTGACAAAATAGACCGATAATTAAAGAGAGAAAATGTGTCAATTTAGTCCGATTTCTATGAGTTAAGATTTTGCTAACTTAATGGTCTATTGAACCGAATCAATTTGAGTCAAATTTATTTATTTTTTTAAAATACTTAATTTTTTAAAAAAAATACTAAGTCAAATTTATTTTTGATTTATTTTTTTAAACTCAACCTGACCCAACAAGAATCAAATTTTTTAAACTCAGCCTTATTAGCTACTAGTTCAATCCATTGGAGTGAGTTAATTTTGTGCCATCTTAATATATTTCTTAGTTATTTTGATGGGTAAAAAATAAAAAAAAAATAAGAAGAATGTAAAAGGACTTACTTGTCCAACATGATGAGTGTCGGATGCATTTTCTGGTGGCTTGGTTGAAATAGGGCCATGGGATGATGCACTAGCGGGGTCAAAGTTCAATTTATTAATGGCACTTTGTATTCTTGTGACCTTAACCAATGTCTCCTTTTGATCTCTTGCCATCTGAGCTTGCACATTAATGTTGAAAAACTTCTCTAGCCAGTCTCCAAGTGCCACTAGCTGTTTCTGGCAGCGAATCCTGGACACAAAATCCACCCAGTAGATTTTTGAACACACCGAAACAAGCTTCGTGCCCTCTTCCATTTTTTTTCTCAACGATTCCAGTTCTTCCTTTGGACGGTCCAACTTATTGTTGTGTAGTCCTAACTCTTCGATCACCGGAGCTATTTCTGTTAGAGTGGATCGGAGGTTCACCAAAGTTGGTTTGAACATCACGGCCTTGTCTATATTTTCCAAAATGGCTTTCAGCAATTCCCCAAACACTGCTCCCAAAGCTGCTTCTGCTATTGCCATGATTCACAACCTAAACAACGAAACAAGATGGAGCAATTGACCTCTCTCTATAATAATTATAGTCTAGTCTACTTAAGCATAATGTTAAAATGGAACTTTCTTCGAACATCACTTCTATTTGTTGACTTGTCAAACGCGTTATTTTAGAACAGATTGATTTGCAGGGTCGTTGGAATACTTATTTACCATACCAACTTGTGTCAATGGCAAGACCCCTTCACATGGAAGCTGAGCTGGAATCATCGCTTTTATTTTAAATAAATATTGGTTCATTTTTCTAAAAAGATTATTATAATATAAATTTTTATGAAAATCGCAGTAGTGTAATTTTCACCAAAGATATAACTAGTATTTTTCATTCTATGTATATTAAAGCCGAGTTTGATGGCAATTTTTAATTCTCAAATTGATTTGATTCGATTCAGAGTTGATTTTCACTCTAGAATTATTGAACAATTATCAATTTTCCCTAAAACATAATGAGTTCATTCTATGTGGAGGAGCAACTTTCTTGTTTGTGAGTAGCATCGGGAGAGAATATCAACTACGTATAAGTTTTAAAAATTATAAATATGTAGTGTTTTTTTTTTCACCAAAGATCCACCGGTTTAAGTGATAATGACTAATCTCAATAAAAAAATTTGACTACTCTTATTTATTCACAGAACTTGAATTCAAAATTTTACTTGAAATACTTGAATTTAATATTACTTGAATTAACGTAATATTATTAGTTCATGCATGTATTAGTTTAATACATAAAAAATTGACGTATCAAATTAATCTCAACCTTTCTAGATAAATCAATTAAAACTTAAAACTAATCAAATTAAAATATTAAATTGGTTTAAGTTATAATTTAATATTTTGAATTTGTTTTGTCTCTTATTTTGACCTCTTCAAATTTGGTAATTTTAATTTTGATTTTGAGCTTAATATCGAAAGTTTAAGTATTTCATCAATAATTTTCAAACTAATTTGACTTCATATATAGCATAACATAGTCTTCGAGAAATTGTAATAAATTCAATCGAAATGTATTTTCTCATACCACGCTAGCGCGGATTTGACATTTTACATCCACTAGAATTTTGTTACAGAATTAGGAAGGTAAGAAGTGTCTACTTTTAAAATTGGTTATATTATAATTGAAGTTTGCGATTTTCTATATTGGTTATTCTAGAAAGTATCAGTTTTATGATTAAAATTGAACAACTTTTTATAGTGATTATGACAATATTAACGGTAGAAAGTAATTTATTACCTTAGTTATGTATAATCAAGATTAAAAGTTAACTTTTTTTTAATAATTTGTTTGTTGTTTTTTTATTGTTGTTTAATAACTTTAAAAAATTAAGAAGAACAAAGAATATATAATTTTATTACGTTAGTTACATATATGAAAAATATAATAAATATGATGAGACACTAAATATATATAAAAGATACATGTGAAACACATAATAACTTATATGTATTAAAAAATATTGGTCTGGTTTGGATTAATTCAATTTTACAAATCTCATTTGAAATTCGATTCGATCTATTAAGTAAGAAAATGGTCTAAAATAATTCAAAAAAATTTTTTTTTTTATAGGTTTGTCATTTTATTTTGGATTGGATTGGATATAAACACAACTAACCACCACCCTCACCATACCATCCTTTATTGTCTTGTGGTGTATGGTTGCCCCAAATGGTATATTTTTTCAATTGTCACTAAATAGGAAGGATCATCATTAACATACAATTGACATTGATATGAGATATCAATATGAGTTTCCTCCCCTAGTAGATTAGGAGAAACACAAATTTCCTTTGTGCTCAAATGTATAGGCTCTTTTTGAGCAAGTTGAACATTTGTGTTTTGTTGAGAAAGATTCAAATATGTCACCTCTTGTCCGAACTGATGTCTAAGCTCTTGCTTCAACTCTTAACTAAGTTGTTGTCTCAACTCACATGTAACCTACTTTTATATTTGATCTCTCATGACTTCTAATTATTTTGTGGTTCAATTGTTAGAGTGGGGTTGTGATGTGAATATGCTCTAATATGTTGTTAAATGCTCATGCCTCGTCAATTAACTGAACACAACCAAGATGCTCAGGTCACCCAATGATAGTGGTCAAGATATATTCACGTCCATGGCAAATAAAGGATCATTTAGTTCTATGTTCAATATGGAATCTTAAAACATATAATTCACAAACATGTGTAAGATTGTGTAAGTTTGTTATAATAACAATTAGAAATGAATATTTACTTACAATCTTCTCGACAAGAAAGATATGTTTCCTCGTATGTATACTCTCCCTTTTTTTTTTGTCAAGCTTTCTTCCATTTCCCATGGTGTTTGGATGGAGATGAAGGATCAACAACTAATGCCCTATTAGATTGAGATGTTTCCTGACATTTTTTCTAATTTTTCTCACACCATTATTTTGTCAAGCAACTCACAACCTCTATAAGATAATATATGAGAATGGACAGAGTGACTGGATTATTTATGTTTTTTTCTCTATAAAATGGACATTCTTAATTCTAAGAGTCGTATGGAAGCTCTTCAGAGGCTTCATCACCCACCACAACGCCAAAATTCTCTCTTCTTTCCATTTTTTGCCTACCATACATGACTTTTTTGCTTTATAAAAATTAATAACAAATAAATTTTTATTGGTAAGTCTAAAATAAAAACTAATAACAAATAATTTTTTATTGGTAAGTCTAAAATTTGAGTTTTGATAACCTTATTTTTGGGTCAACTCTAATTAAGAGACTTATTTAATAACATAAAAAATTGACATGTCAAATTAATCTCAAAATCTTTAGTTAAATCAATTGATAGTTAAAGATAAAATATGTTAAATTATTAAGTTAGTTTAAGTTATATACAATTTTTCTATTATATCTTTTTATATTTAAAATAAAAAATAATCATAATAAAATATTTTATACATGTAGTAATAATTTTTAGAGTTTAATAACTGTGTAAAACAATTTCACATTGTTGTCTACTTACAAATAATTATTAATATGATTCTAACGTGGTTATTGTAAAAATCAAGAAGCTTATTGCAAATGATAGTTTGTAGTTTAATGATGCTATAGGTATATAATGTATTTTCTAACTTTGTATTATTATTTTACGACAATATAGGATTATACAATTAATATTATTTTAGCACTATATATTCCTATTTATTATTGTTGTAGTAGTATAATAATATAATATCTTAACTAATTATTTTATATTGAAATAATATAATATTATAATAATAGTTTGATAATATAACTATATATATATATAAAAGAGGACTCAAGTAAAAAAAATTATTTTTCATAATCACTCTTTATTCTCTTTTATCTTGAAAGTGAGAAACACGTTGAAATTATTAGATTAAAAAAAAATATTTTTTTAAAATTACTCTTAAATTATCTTAATTTCTTTCTTGTAACATTATATACTATTACAAAATATAAGAAAGAAGTTGCTGTGCTTTTGCAACCCACACGAGAAAGTCATGTCTTGATATTTGGTTCGCAGCGGCGGCGAATTGGACGAGGCTTGCGCCAATTATTAGACTTGTCATCCTTTTTGCTTTGTTTTTCCTTTCTTTGAGCCTTTTTATAATTGGATTATGTTAGATTGCGTTTTGATCTGTATTTACTATTTACTTGTTTTGTTTTTAATCAAATGTACTCTCCAACGTGCATTGCACCTAATCAAGGCAAAATTAATTGAGTTTTAGTCAACAAGTTTCAAGTTTCAACCCATTAGACAATAGATACACTGTGTCCGGAAACTAATTTGCCACTAGATGAAAGGGATTCACTTCCTTTTTTTTTTTTTTTTATTACCTTTGTTTAGACTAATGGATTTGTATTTTGCATGAAAGCAATTGAACAAAGCATATGAAAATGACGACACATTTATGCGCATTAAACTGGTGCCATATATTATCATATCATGACTAATTAACTGTTTGGTGTATCCAATAAGATAAGATTTGTTTATCCTATCACTTATTTATCAGGTTAAATATGTAATTTTCATCCTAAAGAGAATTAGGTTAGAAAAAAATAGGATAGGATACGATTTTTTTTCTTCCAATGCAACCCTCGTCTCAACGCTTTCACTCTAGGGTTCTCTCCTCTTCCACCTCTCTTTGTCTTCCTCCCAGGTACAGCTTCGATTTTTTTCTATTCTCTCTCATTCTCTTCTATTCCTTCTTGTTAATTATGTGTTCTTTCTTCCTCTTGTTAATTCTTTATAGGGTGTGCTTTGGATAAATTCAAATTTTCTATATAATCCATAATTTACTTGCTTTATCGGAAAAATGACGTTGACAATAAAACGAAAATGCAATTTCATGGTTCTTTGAGAGATTCAATTGGAGGTTTATTATTGGTATGCGATATTTAATTTTTTTTAATAGTTTTTGTGCTACTTGCGAGATTGTCAATGCAATTTTATATTAAGTACTTGTACGCGGAGGGCTAGTTTCTAGGAGGAAAGACTGATTTTGTTCTATACCTTTTATCACGGCATATATAAAAAAAAAAATCAAGTTTATGAACTAATATATTTATTTGCTTTCGTATAAATCCAAATTTGTTAATCTGTGGTAAAACAAAGACATTATTAACATGTCTTTCATATGAATCCAATTTTATAAACCAAGTTTTTTGTCCTTTCATATATATAAATTTTATTAACGTGTTGTTCTCATTTGACCCAGTTATATTCTAATATGCTATAGTAATTGTGACGTTAGTTTTCTAGAATAAATTGTTGGTGCAGTAATAAAAAAATCCAAATCTTATATGAAGTTATTGTTTATATATATATATATATATATATATATATATATATATATATATATATATATATATATATATATATATATATAAAATAAAAATATTGTTATATGAGACATATGTAATCTTTAATTATTTATTATCTTATTTGTAGTCTCCAATTATTTGTAAGTATGTTTGTTATTTATCATCGTATTTGTAATCGTTGATTATTTGCAGTAGTGATCCTATTTATTTTTAATGACATGCAATACAAATTTTAAAAGGTTAAGAAAATTGGTGCGTTTGTAACAAGGATAAACATGAATCCACGGAAGATGATTTACACATGACATAAATGTTGGAAGAAATTTTTATAGAGATGGTTGACCTTTGTTTTACCATTTTTATGGCTGTGAGTTACCTCACACCAAGGAAATATGAAAAAATAATATTAGGCAACAATCAATTATTATTGAAGGTTTAATAAAAGGACTTTTAGAAAGATTGATCAACCGAGTGATGCTACATGCGTTGATCTACTTCGTATAGATATTAATTCTTTTATTTATTATGTGTTCTAATAGTAAAAGTAAAAGTCAATGGATGACTAATAATTATTGAAGAACAAGTAGTTATGTTCTTGCACATATTGGCTAATCATTATAATAATTGCCACTAGGCCCCTTTCAGACTTTCAGCTTTTACATTTAATTAACCGCATTCAAGAAAATGAACAAATTCAACATTTATTTTTGATAAAAATGTTATTTTTTAGCGTGAGGAAATGGACAATCTTAGGAATTGTGGCCGGTTTTCATGGTAAGATTGGAGGCTAAAAAAATTAAAAAATAATATAATTGTATAGTAATTTTTATATTATTTTATGTTATTTTTATAAATAATTAATATTACTATTTATAATATTAAAATTTTTATTTAAATTAAAAGGTGACGTGTGATTATAAAATATTTTTTTTATTTTTTTTTAATTTATTCCATGTTGAATAAATTTTTTGTTAAATTATAACTTTGATAATTTATTTCATGATATAAATTTATTTTTATATTTTATCTTAAAAAAATTATTTTGATCTTTTAATTTTTAAATTTAAGTCAATATTATCCTTTTGTTAAAATAATTATTTTTTATTTTGAATAATAATTTTAAATTATTTTTTGGTTGATTCAAGATAGAAAATTTGTTTCATTATATTTATCTATATGAAAATTATAAAAATTAATTAATATTAAAAAAAATAACGAACATAATAATAATCGTGTGAAAAGTAACCATCGTGAAAAAAAAAATTGCTGCATTTGATTGTAGCATAAACAAGTTAAAAGCATTAATCATCATAGAAATACAATGCACAAATTAGATCAATGTTCACAATCATAAGCAATACAAGACATAGCAGTGAAATTAAGAATAAAGTAAATATATTTTGAGGTGACTAGGCTTGGGATAACCTTATTGACTTTATTTTTGAACCTTATTGTGGATAACCTAGATATGGATCATCTGAAAGTTTAGAAATGAATTACACTCGATGTAGTTTAAATCCAATGACTTTTAACTAACTACATGTTTAATTATAATTTTTTTATAAAATAAACACCTTTATTGCGCACGCTACACTTGATCACGCACGATCCAAATAACTATATGTTGTTGGTAAAATTGCACTGGGTGCAATTCAATTTTGAACTATAAAAGATTTTGATATGAATAACCTATTGAATTTTTCTGCCTCAGTAATTAAATTTAACAAACTTGTTAAAATCAAAGACAATGTTTAATCATTTCACAAGATATAAATACAATTCATTCTTTTATCATTATATTATATTATATGTACAAAATATTCATCCATTTTATTAATGTTTAATATTTATCAAAAAATTTAACAAGTCATCTTTAATGATCTCTTTTCTTCTAATAATATTTTTTTATCTATAATATTCGAATTTGAGACCTTGTATCAATGATTCAATATCAACATCACTCACACCAACATAATTTTATAATTTTAGTTTAGATGCAATTCTGTAAGTATTTTTGGTTTAATTCTTGAATCAAAATTAAAGTTTTATTTTGCTATTCTACCGAATAAAGGTTTATATTAAAAGTTAACATAAATAATAAAGTGAAACTCTTAAGTATGATTAGAAAACACAACCAAAGGCCACTAGAGTATGTAAGTTTTGTGCTTAATCATTTACAGGACAAAACATGTTTCTTTCATTATTCAACGGTCATTAGAATCATATACACTAATTGATGATAGTCAGATAGAAATCTAAGTTGAATGATAAAAAAAGGACAGAAACTAGAATTAATGTAAGAAGAATTCAATATGCACGAGTTAGAACCTTAGTGATCTGCTGAAGGCCTTCCAAGAGAGTGGATTCTTGGGATCCGGGGCCTGATTCCTTTCTCCACTAATCTTTCTACCAAGAATGGGTCTGAGCAATTTCTTCAGAACCTTCTGGAACCCTGACCCACGACAACGCTTTTGTTTTCCCTGATTCAAGAGAGGTATCGTTGGGGTCGCACTAACGTGCCGTGGCTGTGACACTGACCTTGGCAACCCCGGCTCTGATTGGCTCCTGTGAAGCATGGCCCTGCTGAGGTGAGACTCAAAGGACAGCCTCTCGAATTGGTCCAACAGAGTGCTCTGCTCGTCCCCAAACCTCTTTCGAATCTTTGCTACTTCATCCATTGCTTGGTAATTCCCAAGTTGTTGTTGCAATTTCATTTTCTTTTGGTGGTGGTGTCTTTGTACATGGAAATGTGGCATTGGAGGCTTAAAGGGGTGGGTTTTTCTTTTATATTATGTGTTTCTCTTTAACTTTTGAAGGGGTGGGTGATATGTGCAAAATGCTAGGCTCCTTGTCAAAGCAAGGTATCAGATCTATCTGTGACCATGACAAAGTGAAAATGTTGCCAAATAGTAATTGTACTATTCCATTTTCAACCCAAAGTGTGAATTTGGCACTTCTCAATTTCCTTGGAACTATCTACTATAGTGTCATGTTAAATACTCAAATTATTTATAAGTGGAACCAGCTAACTTCACTATAGTAGTGACCATACACTACACTAAATCTTGTGTAGCTACAATACAAGTTGAATAATAAAATCCTCTATAAACTGTAACTCATATTCCTGGTAGATGTGCACTGTCCTATTTTCTCAACAGTATGAATTTGGTGATTTTCTTTTTTGCCCGGGGTGGGGAAATTAAAAATGTGGTAACAAATCTCAATGTCATGCATCGTTTTTTATTTTTTAAATGAAATTTTATTGTTTCAAGAGATTTCATCCTCATTTTGGCCGTGTACTTAACTAACTTTAGATGTCTATTTTAGTCTTTTAAGATAGAAATGCATTACATTAGATTGATCATCTATTATTCAGAAAAAAATAAAGAACGAAAAAATCAGCAAAGGATTGATCTTCTATTTATAAAGATATCAAAGCATGTTTTCAGAAGATAAAAACAATATCAACATGGTTGTTTAATGTAACATTTTTATGGTATCATTATACTTAAATGTATCAGTAAATTTTGATTTTAATTTTTATAAAAAAAATTTCTAAAATTTAAAATTATATTTTTTTTTACCGTGTAACCTTCATTAATCGTTTATGTATTTAATAAAAACTATAATTATTCTAAGTGGTACTTGAACTAAAAAAATAAAATTTTAAATAAATATTATTTATTTATCTTAAAATAAATATTAAAAATTAAATACAATAATTTCAAATTTTAGAGAGATAAATATAAAAAAAAAATATACATAAACTAAAACCATAATTCGTTGATTTTACAAATAAAAATAATGATTACATGCACATAAAAAACAATAATGATTTCAAAATTTTCATGATTTTCAAAATTAGATTAAATTTGAAGTAATATTTTTTTTTCTTTTTAGTATATTAGAACATTTAATTTATTTATTTTTAAATGTCGGGATGATAAAGCTATAAATACAACACGTAATGCTTTCTTGCTTGAAAATTTTTTGTTTCATCTTCACATGCTACCCTCTTTAGGAGGTTTATGTGCCAAAGAAGCTGCAGAAAAGAACATAAAAGATGATTGATTGTATATTCCTTGTTTCATACTAAGGTTTATTTTCTCCTTTTAAGAGAGTAGTAGCATGGAAGCTTTATCTCAATGGTGCCTTGGTACGTACCACAGGTCAGAGATGCGAGTCAAACATGGACCTTTGCTCCAGGGAATTCATTAAAGAAAATATGTCTCCATGAAAACAAAAAGTGTCCTTAGTTGCTTCTTTGCACCCTGTCTTTCCATAAGTGATTAATATACCTTAGTCGTTTTGATTGAAAAATATCATAGCTTTATACAGCGTGTTTGGTTCCATGTTACTGACATCATTTTTCACATTTTAATATGATAATAAAAAAATTAATAGTTATAGTTTTTATATTTTAAGATTTTTAATTTATAAAAAAAATAATTTCAGTTAATTATATATCATATGAAAATAAAGATTATGAAAATTTTAAACCATCTAATATTTTTTTTTTCCATTTTCAGGTATCTCTCCCATGAGAAACTGGTGGTAAATTTTTTTTTTTTTTTTTTTTACTTTAACTTTTGTTATTTTTTGTCTTGACCTGCAAATGACCACTGGAAACAGGAATGCTTCGCTCTTTGTTATTTATATTTAACTTAAATAAAAATTATATTTTTTTCAAGTTAAAACAATATCAAATTTATATTCTATAATATAAATAAAAAAATTAAATACATATATCTATTATGCTAAAAAAAAGTGTTTACTCATTACGAAACGTATAATTTATCTTCTTATTCATATTTCTTAATTCTAACTAATAATGAACCTATTTACATATAAGAATTATTAAATAAAAAATCATTGATAACCCTAAATCTTAAAATATTGAAAAGGGTCCATAGTAACGTCTTACAACAACAAAAAAATAGCAAAATTTTTGTATTAATATTTCCTTCTTTGAATAAAATAATTATTTTTTAAATGTCACATCCTAACATTTTGGAACATTCTACAGAGAATGCAAGAGTTTATAGCCAATTCTTTTTTATTCAAAAATTTAAAATATAATAAATAAATAAATAATAAAACTTAATATATATATAACTAAAAGTAAACTTAAAATATTTATAATTATAAACAATATAAAGATAAACTAATATCTATAACCTATTCCTAAAACCAAAGGAAAGTAAATGATTTAAATAAATAGTTTTAATTAATAAAGGAGGTATCCACTAACTCTCATAAATGTGTGAAAGTTAGTGGTATACATTATTCTTTTTAAGTCAATAGTAGCATAACCCAAAGAAGTGTCAATTTGTAGAATTGAACACAGGCCCAGGAATGGACATTGTCATTGACGGCCCAATTTCTGTAACCCTCCTAGCAACAAGCACTAATTGAGCCGTTGCCAACTTACACGCAACTTCAATTTTGATGTGGTCAGTCCAAATCTTAATGAAACAAAGCAAGTCTCCTTCAATGTATTTAATAGTAAAAGAATCTATTTATCTGAAGACCCAAATGATTATTATAATTTTCACATTAACCCTTTAATTTATTTTTAATTATGCAAAATATTTTTAAAAAATAATTCAAAAGAAATTGAAAAATTTTGTTTTCAAATTTTTTAGGAATGGAGAAGAAAGTTCTTTCAATGGGAGCTAGGAATTCTTGACAGATTTTGTATCATTGTCCAATCAATAAAATTTTAGGAGAATATGCTAGATAAATTAAACGGAGGTGGGTATGAAATCCTTTGAGTACATATTTTGTTAGATCAGCATACAACGCAATTAGAAGAGCATGCTCTCAATCATAAAAGCATTTGTTCAACAAAAAAAATTCAACAAGTATGTTACTTTGAAGGTTATATACTTAACATCTTTGGAAAACTAGGTTAATCTAGATGGCTCATAACCTGGCAATTTTCAAGGCTCACATTTTGCATTATGAAGAAATAATTTAACTCATTAAAATTTGTTTTAGTATAAACAATTTCTAGTTTAAATGACCTGAGTTCTAGATATAACCTATACTTTGAGTATTCAAAAGAGAAAAAAATGATTGTCTTAAACCTAGTTTCCTAATACTTATGCACGGACGTCTCCCTCTCTTACAAGAATCATCTCGTCTAATTAAAAGAGGGTGATCATGGTGTAAAATTAGAAATATAGTAATTTTGCAGATATTTTGGGTTGTTGAGTAGGTTGGTTGCTAGGTGGTTACAATTTTAACAAGAGAGTCAGTCAAGGCTCTAGGTCTCATGTAGTAAATCGGTCGCAACAACTATGGTATTGACCTTAAAATACAAATTCATATTATAATTGTGGTTAAATACAAAGGTTAAGACATTTAATTATTGATTTTCTAGTTATTTTTACAATCCTATTAATTTTGAGGGAGTTAAAGATGGTATGTGGAGTTTTAATAATGTTGGAGATTTTTGTGGGGGCTTATTTCAAGCATTTTGTTGTTTGGAATTTTGTTCATGCAAGAACTATGCAAAATAAAATAAAATGTCTCAAGCATATAATAAAAAGTTTGAAGTAACATTATTAAACTGAACCAAACCGATTGACTTGTTTGATTCAACTAAGAACTGTAAGTTGTAGTTTTCTAAAGTTCTTAATAATAGAAAATTAACAAAATCTTAGAAATTAATTATTGTCATTATATTTTAAGAAAGAGGCACATGCCTTTTTACATAAAGAGAGTTATTCATATTTTTTGGTATGTTACTTGAAAGATGAAAAAACTCAAAGTTTCTCTTCCTTTTACTTTCTCTTCTTATTTGATGTTAGGGTTGAAAAATTATTTTTCATCAATTATTAGTGAGAATTAACCTCTTTAATTTACTACTCTCGTCAAATACTAATTACTTTCAAAATTTATTCATTTAACTTATTTATAGTTTAATTTATAATTATTAATTATTCATTTATTAGATAAATATCTTACAATTTAATCCTAGTAATTCAAATCACATTATTAAATTGATTGAACCATAACGATGGATTTGTTTGATTCAGCTAAGAAGCAAACCAATATCTAATCCAATCACGTTCAATTTTTAAATTGTCTTGTAATTCACTCTATCAGTAGAAATTACATTCAAAATGCAATTCAATGGGAATCGAAATGTAAGACATGAAAACAATTTATGCCATCAAACCAACTTTTAACACTTGAAATACATTTGCACATATCCACAGGGAAAGCATAAATAAGAACATTCAAGATGATAAAGTTGCTTATTAGAATGCTAAGATATCTTCTTAAAAAGATGGATTATATGCTCGGAAAGTTGGGTTAATTGCTTAGAAAGCAATATCCCTTAATAAAAGAGTTAGCAGATTAAATAAAAAAAAAACTAAGATTTCCTGACATTTAACAAGTTCGTTCTACATGAGAAATATTACATAAAAGAAATTACATTATCATAAAGTAATTAATTAAATCAAAAGTTCTTTACACTCTGCTTAGAAAGTTTATCGGAAAACTATCGGGCTTAACTTTATGAACATGTCGTCGTTCAAAATATTATTTTCCGATTAAAGAACAAGTCTTCTCAATTTGCTAAAGTTCTGAGTAAGCATGACAACAAAGTGGATTGAGATAGGTTTAGCTCTTCTTGTTCCCACAAAAGGTGTGGCAAGTCTTGAGTCAAGTGTATGATAGATAGGGATAAAAAAAAATTAAATTCAATCTCATATTTGTCGATTTTATCAAGTTTAAGGAAACTCATGAGAAGTGTGCCTCACATTTTAATTTTTAATTAATTATTTATTTTAAATAAATGACATATATAAAAATTAATAAATAACAGAACTTAAAAATACAAAATTTTAAAATAAATTATAATTTCAGTCAAAATGTATAATTTTAACTTTTTTATTTAATTATTATTATAATTTAAACTATTTAACTATTAAAACACTTAATTTATATTTTTAATAATTATAAAAAATAAAAAGTATGAAAATAAATTCCAGTGTATGTGTTTATTCATAAAGGTGCGAGTCGAGGACAAGAAATACATCCCGCACTCGTTTTTTATAAGTTAGAAAAAACTCGACCAAAACAAGTGTTTTCAATTAAAGTTAAGTTAGAATAAGATGAATACCAACCTATTTAAATTTAATGGTTGTACTTACTCTAAATCATATGAGATATAAGAAAAGTGTCTTTATAACCTTTAGAAAGAAAAGTTGATGATCATCAGAAAGCTTTTTGAGTCAACAATACAAGAAGCAATGTTAGATTTAAAGATGTGCCTCTAAATATGACCTCATGCTACTAAAACATGAGAGAGAAAAATACTTAATTTACATTGTTCATCTTTTACTTATGTTCTTTTATTTATTTTTGTTCAACACTCCTAGTTAATCTTTTGTTCTTTTTTGAATTATATCTTATGTAGTGTTTTAGCTCTAGGCTTTCGATCTAAAACATTATCCACTCTTTTTGAGTGTTGTGAGCCCTTTTAGTATTACCTAAAATAGAAAACCATACTCAATGCTATTATAGTGTTGTTTTCTCCCAATATAGCCAAAAGTACTAGTGTTGGTACGAGAGTTTCATTAGTGAGAAAGTTGCAGAAACTATGTGAAAATAATACTATTGTTGTTCAAGTCTAGCGAGACTAATCAAATATTAATTAAAATACTATTTAATAATCTTTTATAAAATATTAGAATAATCGTGTGCAATATCATTAAACTTATTACGCATTGCCATAAAAGTAATTGTAATTATATAAAAAAAATGTTAAGGAGCTTGAATTTTGAAGTCTTCACTTTAAGAAATACTTTACATAATTACTACCATGACTCAAGAATTAATCTCACAATTTTATGTCAAAATATAGGTGGTTAAAGAACAAAAACCTAAAAATACGTATCAAATCCATCTAATAATAGCACTTTGTGATGTACTATAGATAAAGAGTAGGACAACAAGCTAGCTCCAACTGGATTTCAAATTGTCAAGTGATGCAATTGTAACATTTCAGTAATCAGGTAGAGATCACAAACTGTATAAGTCGTATTGGGCTCATAAGTTATATTTACCTACAAGTTAAAAGTTAAAACATGTAAGCCCACTCTATCCACTCTACAAGTTAAAACATGTAAAAATAAATTATTTAAATGGATCGATATTAGCATGTAAATAGGCCGATTTAATGAATTTGGCCCATCTTAAAACCCTACTTGAAACCCTTCCCAAATTCTTGGAGAAAACAACCATTAGTAAAAATAAATAAACCACAACATTGATTTAATGAATAAATACAAAGTTGTGTATTTTTACATTTTGTAGGTTATATTATACGTGAAGGGGCCCTTTTATCGCACTTGAGATTTGAAAGCATGAGATACGGGAAGTGGCATGATGGATATTAATCATGTTAGTGTTTGGTTATTGCGTTGTTTGTTATGCTTCTTTATATCTTTTAACGTACCCACAAAGAAATTTATTCCCCTTAGTATTATTCAAGCTATATGAAGGACAATCATACATAGTTCATAAGTAGGTCTCATGTGCTGAAGTACTTGTCTCATTGGAAATGAATATTATTAAGTTTTTGAAACTCCCTGTCCCTAGCTAGCTGTTCGAATGCATTGCTATAAAATGTTGAAAAAATTAGAACAAAAATTCAGATTTTATGGACAGAAAATCGTATTCATAAATAATTTTATATCTCATGCACATATATCCCTCTTTGGCTTCTTTCTCTCGTGTACGCGTGGGCTGGCCAAAAGCATTTTATAGCTTGATCAACATAATATTTGCTAAATAATCGATAATACCTTAGTTCAACCGATACTAAGTTTAAACTTTTAAAATAAAATCTTAAATTTAAATTTTTTGGATAAAAGAAATAATACAGTCGAAAAATAAAATTTCACAAAAAATAGTTGGTCAGATTTCTTAATAAAAATTAGTCATTAACAAATTTTGTTTTACGCTTATAACATAGCATGGTGAATAAAAAACATATTTTTTTTAATATAATTAATATTTTAGTATGTGTAATGTAAAAAATAAATATTTATTTTATATAACTAAAATTTATAATAAATAAATGTTTTTGAACATATATATAAATTATATTTTAGTTTATGATAAATAAAATATTTTTTATTTTTAACTATTGATGATTTTTAATAAAATATTGAAATTTAATCTAAAAATTAAATATGAAAATGATAAATTAAAAGAGATAAAAGATTGATAAAAAATTTAAAGCATCTTTGATGAAGAATAACATGTAAGAATGTTCTTTTAGAAAATAATTATTCTAATTTATAAGGATTAATAAAAAAATTCAAGATATGTTAAAACAATAATTTAAAGGGCACACAACAAAGTTTTTTTTTTTATTAAAACTATTTAAACCTTATCTTAATTTTTTTAATTAATTATGTCTAATAAACAAGCATGCATGCAAAAATTGGCCAATGTGGGATATTCTTCGATCTCCAAAGGCCAAGGCTGGCTTTGAACAATATTCTATACACTACAATTCGTACTTAATAAGGGTATGGGTTGAGTATCATTGTGTCTCCACGAAGAAACCAAAAGGTAAAAGGACTGGGGTAGGATCAACTCACATTTTATTGCAATAATTTGATTATCTGGCTATAGAAAAGTTTGCATCATACTTCACAGATTAATTATTTCTTTCTTCTACCAACTACTATTAATACGTTCTTTCCTAATAACTAATCAACAAAACACAAACAGTATTTTCATTGAGCAATATTCCAAAAAAATTAGCTGCATTATTTATAAACATTTAGTTATTATATCCATCAATTATGTTACATGATATAATGATTTCTTATTGCTTAGTAAAAACAATAAATTGTGAAATTCTAACCATTTTAAATTTAGATATATTATGTTCATTTTTATTTCAATGTTCTTAAATAATGTTTTTTTAGTGATTTATTTTATTATTAGACCAGTCTGATAAATGGATTGGACTGTCAATCGTTCTTAACATAACTAATCGACCCAGTATCAAGAGGTATAATTGTTTGACCAATAAGATACCAGGATCCAACAAAAACAACCGGTCAAGTTCATGATCAAATTCGGCCAAATTAACTACCAATCAAGTATATTATTGGATCTTATTCCGCATTTATTGCTTGTGGGAAAAATCATCTTACAAGAGACAAGCATCACGATTGGAAAAAGAAAAAAAAATCAACAACTGGTCTGGTCTAATATGTATAGTCAGTAATGGAGTCATCTTCCCTTCAACACATACGGGAACAATTATATTATTTTTTATATCTTTTTCCGTACGTGCATCATAATCTTAGAATATGATAGCGTAAATGTAAATCAATTAGCTGCACTAAACATTAATTATATCTGATTATTAATTATAGTGTGTGCACTCTTCAATTAGACAGCAATCAGAAACAGTGCACACTGTTGGAACATGACATGATTACCAAGCACTGCACCAAATGTTGCCATTTGAAAAAGGTAGTTAGTTGGTGGTGCTTTTAAGGACTAGTTGCGACTCGTGCTTTGATGATGTCGAAGAAGCATACTTGATAAGGTTGTGTCGTAGTTATAGGAATCTCTTTGAAAACTTTGTGTGGTTCTTTTTATAGCACTTTTCCAATTTTTATTCCGTTCAATTTTCTTTCTACGAAAATGTCTTTATTTATTCAACATTTTTTTTCTATGAAGTATGTAGTTAATAAACAATAAATACACTATATTACTTTTTTAGATTTTTTTTTCTCATAAGAATTGGATAGGAGAAAATTACTAGTCAGCTATTTCTCTTATCCACTTTGTCTCTTTTTATAAAACGTAAAAAGTCATTACTTTGGTGAAGATATATTAACTAATTAAATAGAAAAGGATTAAGTGAATGATGTCTTATTATAATTTTAAAGTTGATTCTAAAAAAGTATAATATTAATTATTGACGAATTTAATATACTAATGAAATTAATTAAATTTCTTAATTTTTGTAGTTATTAAAGGAGTCATGTATATTAAACTAAAGGTAGTAATATTTTTACGAATCGTATCAATGTTATATAATATTATTGGTTAAAGAATATAAATATATCATGTTAAATAATATTATTTATATAAAAATTAAGCATTAATTTTTTTCGTAAACAGTAAATATTCTTTAAAATAAAATATTATATTTCTATTTTCTTAACTAATATTCTTAGAATACTAATTGTCATTTATCTATTTTAATTTCGCACCCAAACATTTATAATTAAATTAACTGGCAAAATCTGACATGCCAGTTAGGCAATTAAGTAAATTATTACTATGTTTATGGGGTGGAGCGTTTAACTATGAGGAACAAAAAATTATAGTCCTAGCTTTAAGTGTCAATAAAGCAAGCTAGTGCTCTTTCCCTTTACTTTTTCTTTTTCTTTCACATTCTTTTTCTTCGACATTATTTGTAGGAATTGTGCCATATATATTTTAAACTTGTTACTCTGCGCTATAAGTTGCTGTTTCCCCATTTCATTTGGTTTTTCCTAAATCTCCAAGTTTTTAGTTTCACGTGGAAAGAAAAAGCTTGTTATATATATACCTTTATTTCCCTCTCCCATGTCCCCATATTCATGTCTCTCTGTAAAACAAATAAGCACATTTTTAATTTAACTTATTTTAAAAACATAATCACTTAATTTTTAGTGTGTTTATTAAGGATTATTTTAGGAGAAAAACAATCACTTGGTTTTTAAAAGCTTTTTGAAATATCTGACAAAATAAACAAGTATAGTTTTAAAAAATATACCAAACCAAATACACACTTTATCTATTTTTTAACTAAATTTTAAAAAAATTATTTTTCTAAAATTAAGCACTTCCGAACATGTATTAATTCTGAGATATTAGATGTATTGCTAATTAATGGTTTATGATTTTTAAAATTTAATAATTGATATTTAACTACAAATACCACATGTAAATTAACTTGAAACATACATTACAATTTCACTTCTAAATTCAAGAATATATAATTGAGTGAGGCATTTCTTACAGTAAGAAATAGTTGCCTGTTGTTTAGTAGGGTGCATTAATCAGTTATGTGGGCTTTGTACCATCATGAAGCACAGTTTGTCCCAGAAGAACATAAACCAAACAAAAATGCACAGAATGTTCAAATTTAGAAAATGCAATTAATTCCTGCTTTGTAGGGAAAGAGTACGATTGAAACACCAGTGTATTAGCTTTCAATCTGGTGAAGAAAAATCCAGTAGTACAACTTGAGATGACCAAAAGTAAAAGAAAAAGTAGCAAAACTTACAACAACTGAAACAACAACAAACAAAAGTTGGTAAAGAAATTGACTGAATATTGTTTGCATGGTTTATATTGTGTATAGCATTAAAGCAAGCAAACTGGATTGTTCTTCACCAGGTATTGCAATATATGTAGTGTCTCATCAAAATCACTATAATTTTAAAATTCATTGTAATTCCTCTAGTCCTTCTGAAGGGCATTGGATCAACTCTAATATGTTGACTACCTCAGCCATATCTGGACGGTTTGAGGGCACTTGTGATGCACAAACCAACCCCAATTTTATGACAGGAATTGCTTCCTCTGCAGCAAAATTACTCATAAGCTTCTCATCAACACATTGCTCCACTTTGCCATCATCCAATGCGCTCCTCACCATGTCACAAAGAACAACCACATCATCCTCCATGTATTCCACAGGTCTTTTTCCTGTCACCACCTCCAAAATCAAGATTCCAAGACTATATATGTCACATTTTTCAGTTATCTTGACCGTGCGGCACGCGAATTCAGGAGCCATGTATCCAAGTGCACTTTGAATTTTGCTGCTCAAAACACAATGGTCTTGCATTGACAACAGCCTCACCAAGCCAAAGTCTCCTATCTTTGGCTCATCAGAAGAATCAATGAAAACATTGGTTGATTTTAGATTATAATGAATTAACTCCATTTGGTGCAAGTAGGCCAACCCTTTTGCCATTCCAAGAATGATTTTGAACCTTTGTCTCCAAGAAAGCACATTTTTGCTACTATCATCATCATGTAGAAGCTTTTGCAAACTCCCTCTGGCTAGGTACTCATAAATTAGGAGCTGCAAGGATGGAGTCCAATAATAACCCTTAAGTGCCACAAGATTTTGATGCTTGATCTTCCCAAGCATTTTAATCTCCCTCTCAAAGTCTTCTTGAGACTTGGTCAAGGTGGACACTGTGAGCTTCTTGATTGCAACATAATGACCATCTCTAAGGATAGTGCAATAAACTACTCCAAATCCTCCGCGGCCTATTTCGCTTTCTTTGTTAAGAAGGTTATGAGCTCCATCAGCAAATTCAGCATCACCAGAAAACATCACAAGCTTGCCATAGTTTGGATCATTAGCGGTTGAACCACTATAGTCCTCACCACCAGAGAATACAAATGGAGCAGCAGAAAGTGTCATTGAAGACCTCACATGGATATTTAGGACAGTAACAACCACCACACCAATGACAATGAAAATAGCAGCACCAATAGCAATAAGGACAGAGATACTGAGCATAATCTTATGATGATGGTTTTGTAAGGAAGAGCCAGAGTTGGAGTAAGAAGAATTGGGGTTTAGGACAATAGGCTTTGGATGAACAGAAGGGCAAGAGTGATTGACAACAGAACCACATAACAATGAATTACCAGAGACAGATGAAGGAGGGATGGTGTTGAAGAAGCCACCCACTGGAAGCTCACCTTGAAGGTGGTTGTATGAAACATTAAATGAGAAAAGCTGGGAAAGATTGGTTAGCTCCTTTGGTAAGCTTCCAGATAGTTCATTCCATGACAAATCTACATACTGAAGATTGGTTATGTTTGCAATGGCTGAAGGGATTGAACCAATAAGCTTGTTGTGGGAAAGATTCCTGTACCATTCAATTGAAATGCACCCAAAAAAAAAATCAGAAAAAATGTAGACTCTTATACACAAATATTTGAATTTTCACAACTAAAATAGAACCAAAGGAAGGTTTTTCATTTGTATAAACAATTCAACCAAATTATGTTATAAAGAACAAAGCATGAAAGATGGCAGCTATGTTAGAATGCTTACAGAAATGTTAGTTCTGAACACTTCTCAATTTGGGCTGGAATTCTCCCACCTAAGAAGTTCTTTTGCAGCCTCATTTCACTGAGGGAAACTGCCCCTTCTATTTCAGAAGGAATGCTTCCATTAAGCTTGTTGTCACTTAAGTCAAGAATGTACAAAGATTTAAGTTCTCTTATACTCACAGGAATAGAACCTGAGATACTGTTGGTGGACAAATTCAACACTTGCAAGCTACTAAGACCTCCAATTCCAGATGGAAGTTGGCCAAAAAATGCATTAGATGACAAATCCAAAACCTGAAGGCCATGAAAAGACACAGGAACAGTAGCAAGTGAGGGATAACTGCTCTTGCTAAAGCTATTCCTCGAAAGAGAGATACTTTGTAAACCCATCCTAAATATCCATGAAGGAAGATGGCCTGCCAAGTGATTGTGGCTGAGGTCAATAGTCAAAAGCTTAATACAGTTTACCATTAACTCTGGCAGGTTTCCTGTGATCTGATTCCTAGACAGGTTCAACCTACTCAGCAAGTCAAGATTTCCTATTGACTTTGGAATCCAACCAGAAAATTTATTTGCAGAAAGATCCAATATCTCTAGACTTTTCAATTCTCCAATCCAATGTGGAATGCCACCTGTGAGTGAATTCCCTTGCAAGCTGAGGAATGAGCATGAGGTGAGTTTTTGCATTGACTCAGGAAGTCTCCCAGAAAGAGAATTACCACTGAAATCAACCAACTTCAAAAGCAAGCAGTCTCCAATATCCTCAGGAATCCTACCAGTGAAGTGGTTCCTACCTAGCCTCAATTCCCTCAAATCATTTAGATTCTGAATCCCTTCTGGAATCTCTCCCTCCAGAAAGTTGTTTGAAACATCAATTGACTGTAGTCCCCTCAAAAACCACATTCCAGATGGAATTTCCCCATGAAGCTGATTAGAGGAAAAGTTCACAACTGCCAATGAGTAACAGGAGCTCAAAGAATCAGGAATCTTACCTGTGAGGTTGTTGTTAGCAAATGAGACTATTCGTAGAGACCAACATTGCTGGAAAATCCCATCTGGGATTGGCCCAGAGAGGTTGTTTTCACTCAAATCAACAACTTGCAAATCACCAATGCTAAGAAGATCAGGAGCCATGGTCCCTGTGAAGTTGTTCCTAGAGAGGGACAGAATCTGAAGGAACTGCAATCTCAATAGCCCTCTATCAATATGGCCAGAAAGAGAGAATCCATCAAGAACAAGAGAAGATACTCTATTGGTTGCAGGGTCACATTTGACACCATCCCAGTTGCAGGGACTGTAATCATCTTCATTCCACGTAGAGAGTTTTCCTTTTGGGTCTTGTAGACCAGCCTTGAACACAATCAACCCCAACACATCATCGTTGAAAGAAGGGTCTATTGAGATCACAAGGAGTGGAGCAGAAAGAAGAACAAGAGACAGTGATAGGAGTAGGATGAATTGCACTTGCTTCATAATATCTAGAATGTAGCAATGCATTCAGTGGAGCTCTTCATGAATTTTGCAGAAAGCTACTATTTCCTTACAAGAAACACTGGCATTCCATTTGCTTACATACGGTAGTATAAGGTTGGCGGGTCCCAACAAAGCATAGTATATAAACCAAACGAAAACAAACAACCACCTCGTCACGCACAAGTATAAGAAAGTTTCAAATACAAGAAAAATAATGAGAGAGAGGCATAAAGGTGCTAGTGTTATTATACTTCTGCTACAGTGGCAGTAGAAAGGACACGAAAAAGTGGGAAGAGTAACAATCAAATCCTCAGTGGATATAAACAAAAAGGGCAGTAAAAACAAACAAAGGAATAGACTAGACAGAAGACAGTAACCATGTGAGGGTGAAAAAAAAGGAACAAAATAAAGCAACTTCAGCAAACTCACTTTCTGCTTTTCAAACTTCAGAATTTCCAAGGAGGAATGGTGATCATTGCGCTCAGAGAGGAGCAGAATTTTTGAATATATTTTTTTCAAGTGGGGTAACACGGTGTTTTTAGAAAGAAAACAAAGTGTTAGTGGTTGTGGAGAAAAGTGCAGTGAAATTACACAAGCTAATCAGAAACAAAAGATCACACCATATACTGGGAAGTGGAAAAGGAAACACGTGGAAGCCTTGTTGAGAGTGGAAGATTCATGTGATATGAATCAAACAGTGGTTGATGAAGGTGTGAGATGAAGTTGGAGAGTTTGCTTTTGAGTGTGGTTTATAGAAGCAGCTAAAAGAAGATGGATAGGGAACAGAGCTAAGAATGAGAAACTGAGAGAAGGCAGAGAGGTTGAAAGAGAAAGTGAGTATAAAAAAGGATGGTTCCAATCCAAGTCCTGTTGTTCTACCACTTGCTCTTCTTCTTCTGGTTCTGAAAAAGAGAGTAAAGTGGTACATTTAAAGGGAAAGAGTGAAAGAGAGAGAGAGTGACAGGAGAGAAGCTTTTTTCTATTGTGTGCTTTGGCATGGCCTATGGGGGGAGTTGCTATGGTGTGCATGCCGTGGCATATGGCTCTGTGGGTCAAACCAGAATCATGGGTGTGAACAAGATTGTTGCGCTTTGGGATAACTTTTTCATCTGACGTGGTTCGGACGTATGATTGTGATCCTTATTCATGCTATTTTCCAAGTTTAATTTGTAACAAAGAGAAAATTATGTAATGGTTTTTTAATAAAGTTTAATTTTTATGTAATGTAATTTTTTTTTCTTTTTGATAGATATAATGTTTAAAATAATTATTGTGAAAGTTAATAAATTTATTATTGTAATTTGTAATTAAATAACAATATTTTTATTCACAATATTAGAAAATTAAGGGCTTGGTCTTTGTTACAAATTACTATTTATCTATTATTGAGAATTTTTATGATGAGTTCTATTTCTCTCTTAAGCTTTTGATGATAGCAACAAGTACCTAAATAAATGCAGTGTGTGGATCAATTGTATCTATCAAAGAAGATGTGTAAAGTTATGGGATAATGCTGCTGTGGATGTTCATGAGAAGGAAACGAACAAATGAAAGCTGTTCAATGGAATCAATGCATCAGGCAATAGCGTTAAGTGGCAGATTCCAGATTATCGAAAGGAGGCAACCCATTGAACGTATGAAGCAATTGTGCAATCTATTGAGATTGACTCGAATTGTAGGGCAGATTTATCTGACGCTGATTTAGTATAATAGATCGGTTTTGCATCGCTGAACAAAATCAAAATTATTTGTATGTAAATGACAAGAACCGCATAGCTAGAAAAAGTCTAGCTAATGGCCTTGCCCTAAGGAACTTAATTAAAAAATCAATAATAAAAAACTTGCTTTGAAAATTAACTTTTAGAACGTATTAAAAATTATGCAGATGTATTAATAACATTTTTTAATAAAAAAATTCACTTTTAATTGTTTACCTAACAACTAATGTTTAGGGACACTAGTTAGCATTTGGCAACTGAAAATTGTATCGGTATAATTTGTTTGAAATTGTATCGAATTTCTATGTTTATTTCATTACTCACTTCTACATGGATATGGTAGAGTTTATGGTTTAGGGTTCTGTTCTGTTCTGACCATTAAATGGGAAATAGAACGGTAATTATGTTCCTTAGATATACGTGTAGCCAAAAACAAAGCCCAGGTCATTACATGAAGGTTATGGATCTTGTACTAATCAAAGGAGAACAAAACATACAAGTTAACCTGATTGGCATATATGGCTAGCAATCAATCTACACCATAAATTAAAACGATTATAGTTTTCACCTTCAAGTTAAGCGACTAAAAGAAAACTAAAACATATTTCAACAAGTGCAAAAACAAAAAGATGCAATAGAAAAGTTTTTTCTTTCGACCAGAAGTATTTCAACTATTTAACTTAAAAAATAACAAAAAGCAAAGGTAGGGGTGGTTCCAGCAATAGAAAATCTAAATTCCATAACAGCAACTGTGTATTAAAAAATTCCAAAAATGAACCTAATTCTTGCCGTATTCCTAAGCCTCCCTACGCACAAAATACAGCTTGCCCATCACATGAAGGATGGCAACAAATGCTATGAAGCCAATGCTCATTACAAGAACCACATTTGGGGAGATCTTGAGTCCAGGGGCATCATCAGTGTAAAATTGGAGCATAGTTCCAGCTGCTCCTCCAGAGGCCCCACCACCGGTTGTTTTCCTTCTCCTCATGCTTGCAGTAGCAGCTGCACTTCCTCTTGGGGGAGCTGTTCCACCTAAAGCCATTTTCTGAAACACATTTCATACATACATTAGCAATCTTAAATCAACACCAACATACAAAACCTCAAAAATCAACTAATACAACTTAATCTTCCCATAACTCACTCTACCGCCCCTCCAGAACAGTTTGAAAAAATTGTTACATAACTGGAAGGAGAATCTCGAGTACTCAACTCTCAACTGAATGAAAAAGCAATGGATAACATATCAACATACACTCATAAGCAACAGAAATCAAGATTTGACTTGTATACATTTGATTTTAGTATCTTATGTCTTACCCTTTCTCTTCTTCAAGTTCATTAATTAAAGAGAAGACAAAAATTAGATGTAACTCCATAGGTTTTTTGGTGCTGTTCTCCAGTCATAACTGGAACTTTACTCAGTAATCCGAGTAATAAAAGTTTGCATTAAAGTTCGACATAGATTATCAAGTTGAAACTTCAAATTTGATCAAAAAGCAACACTAAAGCACCCATAGAACTGTATCTAAGTTTTGTGCATAGAGAAACTCCAATCCACTCTGCATCGTTACATCTGCTATGAATGCATGAACGAGTGCATATGAACATAAAACCAAAAAGTACGGACGGACCTTGAACCTAACTATTTAACATTATTAACCATTAAAATTCAAGATCTGCAAAACCCTAATATTCTCTACAGCACAAGAGCCCTACCCAGATCACAAAACACACCAATTTTTCCTAATCGGTGTCCCCTCTATTAAACAATCACAAACTGTCAAAACAAACTTTCAACTGCAGAGATTGAGAAAACCCCATTCAATAAAAAAACAAAACAACAATTGGATCCACAACGTCATAATTAACATCAATTACGACAAAACCTAGCAGGATCATTCACAAACGAAACACAGAAACCAACATTCAAACTAAATCCACGAAATTTAACAGAAAGAACAATTCAAATCGGAGAGAGCCACCAAATTCACATTACAAAAATTCAACCACACACACAGAGACAAAAGGAATCATCGAAACAGAACAGATCGTCGATATAAATCCTCAATTTCAGAACCCTAAAACTTTAGGGAAAACATTAGATCTGCGATCAGCATTTATAAACTAAGGGAATGAGAAGGGGAAACCTGAGTGAGAATTTCCGGTGAGTGAGATTCGTGTCGCGGATTTGAGACAAAAAAACTCGCCGGAAATATAGAATTATGTTCAACGGTAAATCTCGTATCGGCTTATAATCCTTTTATAATAGAAGGCGAATTTGACTTCGCTTAGTCCACGTGAAAAGAACCAATTACAATTTGCCACGTCATTATACCACGCAGATCATTGATCATCTTCGGAAATTTGGTTTTGGGCCAAATAAATGGGCCATGGAAGTTGGGCTTTTGGGGCATTATTATTAGACCGATTGCTAGTTGGGTATTTCTTTTTAGAACTGTTTTTGTTGCACCATCCTCACGTTTTTGTATTTTTTTACAAACAAAAATTAAATCTCAAAAAGTATTTTTGAGGAATTTGTAAAATGTGACTTATGATGAGAAAAAAAAAAGTTGCAAATAGAGTGTGACTTACTAGTTGTTGCCCTATTACTGGTTATGTAATGCAGACTCATTGGCTTATTTGAGTCTTCCATTGCCTATTGGTAAATAACGTGAAAGTGGTAACTAGTTGACTCAAGATTCAAATACTATTTAAATAACGTGTCATGTGTCCCTCTCTGTAAGGTAAATTCTATTTTGAATTATAAGGATTAAAATACTTGACTCGCGTAACTAGTTAAAAAGCTAATTGAAATTTCCATACCTGTTCAAATGGGGTGGTCTTATATTGCGTTCTATGGCGTAGAACTTCTAAGCTTCACCATGTGAGATGATCACTGGTGAAGGCTTTTACGCTCACATGATTTTGTTATGAGGTGAGGGTTAGAGAAATAGAATATCAGAACATCTTGTGTAGACTGATCTGAGTTTATTATATATACATCTTCATTGACCTTATTATTTGGGATAAGTGTTTTATTTTATTTTTTATCATTGGAGATAAGTAAGTGGGTTGACCTAATGGGCCTCTACTATCTTGGATTGAGATTCAAAACAAAAGATAAAATGTTATTTTTAGAGCTAAAAATTTAGGAGCTGAAAGTTAATAAGTTAGGATGTTGATTTAAAAGTATTTAGTAAATCTAATTAAACTAATTGATAAATGTAAAATAATAAAAAAGAATATGTTTATGTGTATATATAATAATAACAATAATTTAAAATTTAATAAATTTATCTATAGTTTTATTATTATTATGATTAGGTAAAATATATTTCACAAATAAAAAAAAGAAAAAAAGACTAAATATACAAATATAATTTATTGAAAATAAAGAAATTAATTTAGGGGAGGTAAAAAAATTTCATGTTAGAAATTAACAAGGGTAAAATTAATAAAAAAGAATTTGACAAGTCCTAACTTATAAGGGTCAGTTAGTATTCATGGTAAGATAAGATTAGACAACATGATGGGATATGATAAGAATACAATAAATTTTAAACCTATCAAATATTTGATATACACTAGATAACAAATCAAACAATAATAAAATAGAACATAAATTATATTTAAATTATATAATGTTCTAAAAAATAAATTTTAATTTGCTTAATTTTTAAATTATAAAAATAGTTTTAACTCAATTATATTAATTTTTATTTTATTTATGTAGTTATTTTTCTTAAAATTATAAAAATTTTATAAGATTTTTAAAATTATAATTATCATTCAAATATTTTTTAAAATATTTCTATAATAATTATATTTTTTAATATTTTAATTAATAATATATTTAAAATTTATATGTCAAAATTATTATAAATATATATAAGGAAATATGAAGAATACAAATTTTATATAATATCTATTTATTATTATATATCTTATCTTATATACATATAAATTAGAATTGTTATCTTCACAAAGAAATTTTAGCTTTCATTATTTAATGAGAGAGATTTTAGCTATTTTTCCTCGTTCATCATGTTTTTAGGGATTGTTTTTGGTAGGATTTAAGGATTTTTTTATTAATGTCTTATCTCTTTTAATTTATCATTTTTAATATCTTTAATTCTAAATTAAATGTCAATATTTTAAAAAAATTATAGATAATTAAAAATAACATTGAATCATAATATAAATTATTTATTAAATATTTAAAATATAATTTATTAGAAGATTCTAACCAATCAAGATATAATAAAATTTTTCAATGTTTGGCTAGTTGGTTAGCTAGCTAGCAGGTGTTTCTTTTCAAGGTGTGATTTGAGATTATTGGGGATATGTTAATGAGTGGGTTGAAGTAGTTAATAAGTTTCATGAGAATGCTGCTATTTGGAACAAAACTTGCATTGTCAATTTGTTCCATTAGAAGAGACAAATTCTTGCCAAACTTGAAGGTATTAATGCTTAATTAGACATGGGAGAAAATAGATACTTGTAACACATCATGCAAAAAAATTGACATGAGTATGAATCAATATTATCCCAAGAGGAATTGTATTGGTTCCAAAAATCTAGATGTGAATGATAATTTGAAGATCGTAATACTAGATTTTATCACACCTCTATAATTGTGCGGAGGAAGTGAAATAAGATTGAAGTTTTGTTGGATCAGAGGAGTGAAATGATTCTTGATTAGGAGGTTCTTAAGGATATGATTAAAAATTATTTTCAAGACCTTTATAAGGAGGAAGGTAAGTACTCTCCTTGACAACTTAATAATAGATTCCATGTCATTGAGGAAGTGAGAAATCATTCTCTAATGATGAAATTCAATCGGTAGTCTTCAGTATGGGCTTTTTAAGGTCCTCGGACCAGATAGGTTGCACCTAATTTTCTTCCAAGAAAATTGGCCCATGGTAGGTTCATATATATTTGTGATACAATTCGTAGTTGTTATTATGAGCCTAATAGGATTCAAGAGATTAATAGCATTTTGTTGGTCCTCATCCCAAAATGTGATGCTCTATCCTTTTTGCATCAATTTCATCCCATTAGTCTTTGCAATGTCATTTATAAAAACATTACAAATATTATAGTAACAAAGTTAAAACAAGTCATGCCTATGTTGGTGGGACTCAATCCATGCATAAGAAGACATGTCATTGATATTGTGGTCATTACTTAGGAAATTTTTCATTCCATGCATAAGAAGGGGAAAAGTGATTTCATGGTTGTTAAAGTGAATCTATCTAGAAAGGGAAAAGTGATTTCATGGTTATTAAAGTGGATCTATCTAGAAGGGGAAAAGTGATTTCATGGTTGTTAAAGTGGATCTATTTGTCTATTTATCTATCAATCAACCATTCTCAAGTTAGTTTTTTTTTTTTATTTATGTATCTATCATTCTCAAGTTAGTTTTTTTTTTTTTTTATATCCTCACTAATTTACTTGAATTTTTTTATTAATTTTTTCATTAATTAACTATTGCATTATTTATCTTTAATTTTAATTAAATTCTGAAGTTATTTTTTTATTTATATATCTATCATTATCAAGTTAGTTTTCTTTTATTTATATCTTCACTAATTTACTTGAATTTTTTTTTACTTTTTTCATTAATTAATTATTGCATTATTTATCTTTAATTTTAATTAAAACAAATGGTCACTAACCAAAAGTTGATAAAAATTCAAAATTTTAAAGAAAAATAATTACTTTTTGTTTTTGAAATAATATTATTAATCAAATAATTAAAATATTAAAATTTAATTTAAAAATATAAGTATATTTAATTAAATTATAGTTTTTTGGATGCAAAAAAGGAAACACATTACAAAAAATAAAAATAAAAACATGATTGCTATTATAGCTATATTTGAGAAGGATTAAGTAAACTCATCACCTTTTCACCATTTCTTTATAATATAAAATTTTAAAATTATTATCTTAATTTTTAAGATGATAAATTATTAGAAATAAATTAAAATATTGATAATTATATATATATATATATAATTATAAAAAATATAAGAATTTAGGTGATTTTTTATTAATCAGTTAATTTATTAATAAATTTCATCAAATATTTTTAATTCAATCAACTAGTTTTAATATTTTAATTCATTAACTTGTAATCTATAAATTTTTAAATTGTTTATAATTAATTTTTAACTAACATGTAAGTTGTTACTATTTTTCAAACACCTCCAAAGCGGAAGAATAATTGTATCCTTGAAACTAGTCTAGTTTTGGAAATATAAGACATACATGAATTACACTGTCGCTCCTAAAATTATAACTACTGACATTTAAGATTGATGCACATTTATTAAAAAAATATGTAAGGTTTAGATATATTTTAACTCTATGTAAATATAGCTATCTGATCTTATTCCTCGTAATAATTTTTTTTCTTGTTATTAATTTTAGTTACTTTAGTACACGACTACAAAAATAAAGAATATTAGTATTTTTACTCATATATTTTAAAATAAATATTAATTTATCTAACTAAAATTTATAATAAATAAATATTTTAAATATATAAATTATATTATAAATAAAATACATAATAAATAAATATTTTTTAACATATAGATTATGCTTTAAATTTATAGTAAAATTTTAAATTATGATAAATATTATTTTTAATTATTGATAATTTAAAAATATTGAAATTTAATTTAAAATTAAAGATATTAAAAATAATATATTGAAAGAGATAAAAAGTTATGAAAAATCCCTAAAAATACTTTTGAAGAAAAAATAGCTGAAAAACACTATCGTTGAAGAATGATAGTTAAAAATTCTTTTGTTTTAAGAAAGTTATTGATAGAGACCCAACCAACAAAGATAAAGACTCTTTGTATGAAACTGGAGGTCCACGATTAGGTCCAAAACCAAAATGATGAAACAATATTTGTCATCCCTAAGTTTGGGAATTAAAGACAGTTTTCATGTCCAAAATCATTTTCATGTAATTTAGATTGAATAGTTAATTAGGATCCATTTATATGCAATTTACGCACATTATCTACATGAAATAAGTTCAGATTTGATAGCTGGTGGAAAAATGGAAAGTTTGATGGCTGGTGGGAAAATAGGAAATACTAATGGGCATTAACTTTAGGGCTGCTTAGATAATCCTATAAATACATTTTTGTAAGCAATTAGAATTAGAATGACATAATTTAGAAGTTGAATAAAATTGAATTTGATCTATTGTGAGAGCTTTTCCTTTGTTATTGGGTTAAATATAATGTTGGTTCTACCTATAGGTTGCGGTTAGGATCAAGTTCCTCCTTTATTTCATTTCAAGACGGTCCTACATTTTAAAATCATATCAGTTATTCTAATTCTAATTTATATATATAGAAAAAAGATTATTAAGATAATTAAGAATATATTAAATTATAATAATTAAATCATTTTTAGGTGTGTAATATAATTAAGTAATGTATTTATTATTTTATATAAATAAGATAAATGTATATGATTTACCTTTGTAATTTATTTTAAAATTTTAATATATTGTGATTTATGAACAGTATTTTTTATATTTTTAATAATAATTTTAGTTTTCAATTCACCAATTTACTTTTAATATTATATTTTAATATATATTGTCATACCCCAAAACAGTCCGGGCACAAGACCTTGTGGCCCATTCCAAACAGACACCATTGAAACCAAATTAAATAAAAACTCAAACCGAATCGGACCCGAACCAATCAACATGTTGGGCCTAAATTTCACTAACCTTCTAAGACAAAATTAACTACCGCAGAAAACACAGGTCAACCATCACGGACAAAAGGCAATCGCTGGGGAAGTTAATTGTCGGATACTTGGTAACTCCCAGTAACTTCCCTGTTAATTACGGGAAACTGAAACTTCCAGTAACCAATTCTGAGGCCTATATAAAGCGGTCATATACAAGAGCAAAGGAAGAGGATTCTTCTTGGAAAAATAGGGAGAGAAGAAAAGAAAAAACAGGAAAAACATAGAAACTGGCTATAGTACAAAAGAGACAAGGCAGACCACCCAAGAATAGTCAGATCAGAAGGGAGGAGTACGAGCCGTCATAAGAAAAGACCAAGCATTTTTGGAATCCAGGTAAGTAATAAATGACTTCATTATCTTTCTAGGCTAATTTTGATTCCATTCGGGTATACATGAATCATCCCCATCTATACCTTCTTAGGCCTAAAGTCATTCTTCCATTGTAAACTAAAAAAACAATAGTCTGCCCTCTTGTATAAACAAAACTGAATTCATACCAGTTCCGTTAAGGCCGAATTCACTTCATCTTGAAGAAAAGCCGAATACATTTTGGCTTAATACTTTACACTCACACCGATTCCTCATCCAGCCGAGTTCATTTCGGCCCAATCACAGAATCTTACTCCAGACTCTCCACCACTTAAGGCCGAATCCATATCGGCCTGAACCCCCTAGAATTGGTATTAACTAGTATCATCCCTCCCTAACTAAGGACCAAATCAGAACTACGTTGACTTTGAATCCTCTAAAGCCGAGGTACGTAGGCACAGGAGACATCCTCCTATCAAGTCATCAAATTTAAACAAAAATAATTTACTTCTATCATTGATTGTCCTTGACCTCCACCGAACCCAACTTTAAGCATTATCTTCCCAACCTCATTGCTAACCTAGGGTAACTATCATGTGATAGGCATGTTGGGACACCCTGTGTTCCCTACGTGTAACCAACTCCCAAACCCTCAATTCTCTGATCCATGGGCCAACCTTATCCCTAGTTTCCTAACGTTCCTTAGAAAAATGCTAGTGGCGACTCCCAACGGCCGAATCCGTTTCGGTCATTTCCAACCAAATTCACTTCGGCCTATTCCAATCAAACTTACGCCTTAGAAAAATGCTAGTAGCGACTCCCAACGGCCAAATCCGTTTCAACCATTTCCAACCAAATTCACTTCGGCCTATTCCAATCAAACTTACGCCTCGTACACAAAACAGGTTGATATATATATATATATATAATTTACTTATATACTTATAATATAATTTTAATATATTATTTTTATGTTATTTTATATTGAAATTTATTAACTTTGATTGATTATAATATTGTTTTAATATCATAAGCAGTAATTTTTTGTTTTGTTTTGAAAGATAAAGGTATTATATTAAAAGTAATAAAAATTATTGTTCATAAATCATAATATATTAAAATTACAAAAGTAAACTAGATGTAACTGCCTTATTTATATAAAATAATAAATATAATATTTATTTAAATTATATACTTAAAAATAATATAATTATCTTAATTTTAAAATATTATTTATTACTTATTTATCATAATTAATATTTTCATTTTGTTAGTTATGTTTGCATATTAAACTAATTATAATTAATGATAAATGGTACAAAAAATACTAAGAAAATGTCCTAGAAATGATAAAAAAAATTACAGACTAAAATATTAATCTAAAATATCATTATTTAATATAAGAAATAAATATTGTTATTTATTGAATTACTTGTTATAGGTTGCAAATTTAGTATGCCTCCTAAAAATTAAATATAATTATTTTTTTATCTAAACCACAGAATTTTTTTGGTAGACTTAGGATTCAATTTTAAATAGGAATTTAAGTACCTGTGTTCACAGAAACTTTTTTGGACTAGCTGTATAAATGAAATTAGTCTTTTATCTTATTTTTACAAGAAATACGACACTTATATAGAGTATATCCAATGAGAATTGTTTAATTATATTATATAGGTTATTTAATAATAAAATAATATTTTGATATATTACATATAATTTTGTATTGTTTAAAATTAAAAAGAGTTGTTTATATAAACAAATGTTTCTTACAATTTTTTTATAATTATATTATAAGTGTGAAATATATACCAATTTTATCTGTTAATAATTAATTTATACTAAAAAAATCTTATCAATCATGTATAGTAGAGGTTATTTTTCTGAACTCGATATCTTATTTAAGAAATTTAAGTGTAATACTATTTATTTCAACATAATACATAAATATTTTTCAAATAAAAAGTATCTATTTTTAAAATAAATAAACTTTAAAATAAAATAAATAATTTTATTATATGAAAAATGTTGAATAGATGTAGGTCTTTAAAATTGACACAATTAGTTGATACCAATATTAATTAATTTTTATTTTTCTTTATCTCTTTTAAGTAAGTCAATGATGGTTTAAATCATTTTCATTATTTTTTTTAAACTTGTATAATTCATTACCTATGTTACATGGTAAAAGAAAATATTATGTAGCATTGACTTGATCTGTGCTACTCTTCAATTTACAGTTCAAATTGATTTACGAAATTTTGTTCCTAATTCCCTTCTCATTCTCTCTCTCTCTTTTTTTTCTTTTGAGTTGGGTTGCATTTGGCCAGTTTCGTTATCCAAGTTTGGGTCGATGCCATACAGTGGTGCCTCTTTGCTCTTTCATGGGTTGGTGAATTAATTAATGTAAAATTATTTTAACTTCATTATTAATTTTAAATATATACTTATATTAAATATTTAAATAAAAAATTATTAATCATAACAATTTTAAAGGAGGTAAATTTTAAATTATATTTTATTAGACTGTCAAGTTTAATGTCGTTACCTCTCTCTTTCCATATATTTTTCTTGATTTACTTTGTTCAAGATCTAGTTGTTTGATTGGATGTGTCCTATTATAATAAAGAAAGCAAAATTTTACTCAACCATTAAAAAGTTTCCACAGATGGTCACATAGTTGTGTTCACTTTCTAGTGAAGAATAACTAAGAAAGGGGTGGTTTAACTTGGTGTAAGTAAAAATAGTTCCATCATTAGTATAATTTTTTAACTATACCAACAATTTATAATTAAATTATTTGATTTTAATTTTTTTAAAAATAAGTTACACAATTTTATTTATTTATTTAAATCTGTTACTGGAGTTAGAGTGTCGAATCCAGAAAAGACCTTGGAATGACACTTATCATTAATCATACATTTTGGCATACAAAATAATATATGTATTCCATCAAATGTGATTGTACTTGTACCTGCTTATAATAGACTCCCCAGATCTTGCTGTCCCAATTAATTAATGTACCTAATAAATGTAACCAATCATACGTTACACCAACATTGGTGGCGGGCTATCTGTGTTTCATGAATTTGATTTTATGTATGAAAATAAATTTATATTAGAAATACAATATTTATTTGGTAAGTTTATTGTTTGTGTATATGTTTTAGCATAAATATTTCACACTTTTTTTTTTATAAATATCTAAAAAAAATCATATATTTTTTCTAAAATAATACCCTCTATATCTCTTTACTAAACAACAAAAAAAAAGTTTATTTTTTTCAAAAGAGAGCCTCTCTCTAACCTCTTTACAAAATAATGTATATATCTTTAAGAAAATAGTTAGATGACTAGTAATCACAAATTAATATATAATAAGTTTGATAATTTATAAAGTTATATTAAAATTTATATTTATCGTAATTTTTTATTAGTAAATAATATATATATTTTTACATTAATAGTGTATAGAAATTAAATTACATTATTATTTTATATATATATATCTTACATCTTTTTTATATATTACATTACCCATTTCATCTATAGTTGTTGTAAAAAAATTATAAATTATTTTTTTTAATACATGTGAATATTAAACATAATTTACCATTCTTCCTTTGAGTTTAATGTAATACAAACTAAAAATAAAAAAAGAAGTACACATAACAAAAATTGACATTTTTGACCCAAAAAAAAGTAACCTCACGTAAGATTAGCACGCATGTACTAACTCCAAAATCATAACTATACTTCATTCTACATGTTTGTACTCATACCAATCTCAGCACGACTGTGCTCAATCCAACACTCTCATGCACAAGTATGAAAGACATTAGGCACGATCATGTTGTGTTCAGTGTGCTCGTGCACAGTCACGAAGATAGGCAACATGACTGTGCTCAGTTATACATACTCGTTCAAGTCCATCAAGGAGGTCCACATCGCATAATATAAAAGGGAGTAACTAGGGAATAGAATGAATCATCCCAACATTCCACATCTCCAATCTATCGTACTTCCTCTCTCCTCCTACATTTTCCCTTAATTGTATAGCTCTCTAATAGTAGATAAAGAGCATTTAGCAAGGCTTAAGGCATAGTGTAGAGCAAAAGAATTGAACTCCTTATCATTACGAGTTTTTCTTTCCTTACTCCTTCATGCTTGTTTTAGTCTTCTATATTTTTCTGATGTGTATGAGTAATTAAATTCTCTTTTAAGAGTTATGATGTAATTTGTGTTTGGAACCCTCAATTTTATTTTTGAATACAATTTTCTATTTTTATTTCTCTCTTTGATTAAATTATTTTATTATTTTAATATCCTTGTAAAGAAGTAATTACTATTTGCATGTTTAAATCAATTAATTGATGATGACCATACCATAATTAGTTTATGTAGTTATAAAACAATCGGATTTAGGAAGATTGCATGACCTTTTTCTGTAAATGTCTGACTTGGTTAATTATTAATCAACTTCTATGTTATTAATGATTGCTTTAGTGTGTCTTTCTATATGAACAAATAGGAACCATTCTAGACCAAAGCATATTAAGAATACTAGACCAAGTTTTCTTAATAGAATTAAGAGGTAAAATAAATAAGAGAATTATATTTAGAAGATTTCACGAATTTGGGGATTAAGGGAGAAAAACATAGATGAAATCAAGACCCTTAATTCAAATTTAAATTTTAAATTACTTGCTTTATTCATTTTTTTACAATTTTTTTGTTGTTGCATAATTCCTTTCCAAAACTAAATTGGTTTGCCTAAAGTATATAATTCTTATTAAGAACTAGTAATCACACATACTAGTCCTTTAGGTACGATATTTGGACTCATACCCTTGATACCACTGTAATAGGATACACTTGCTCTTAAAAACGTTTCTAAAGCATCAACTATAATATATTCTTATGTTAAATATGTAATTTGATCTATTTAATTTAATATTATTAAAATAAATTATGCTCACATCTTCTAAGAGATGCTAATATTAAATTACCTTCTCTTTTTATATTAAAATATAAAAAAAAAACACTCTTCTCTCTTAAAAAAAATACGAGTATTATATTATCCCTCTTCTCTTGTATTAAAATATATAATTTAATCTATTTTTATTAATATTACTAAAGAATATTTATTATAAGATTTTAAAATATAATTTTAATTAAAATATATTAAAATATTTTTAATTTGTTAAATCATCATTCACTCACTCAATGAAGATTTTTTAAAATATATAACTATAATTAAATTTAAAATAATAATTAAAATAAAATATAAGATAATTATATATATATATATATATATATAATATAAATTATATTTTCTAATAATACAAATTATATTTTCTAATAATTAAATTTTATTTAATATTAAATTTTAATATAAATAGATTCATTTAGAATACTGTACGTTTAAAATATATATATATATATATATATATATATATATATATATATATATATATATATATATATTACCATTACATTTATTAAATTTAATAAATATATTATATTTATTAAAGATAGTACTGTATAATATTGTTAAAATTAATTATATATTATATTTAATAAATATAATAATTAATAACATATAGTAAAAATATCAGTTTTTAAATATTTATAGAAATATTATATCAATAACATCAATTAAATATTATCTTAATATTTGTATTTAATTTTATTTTACTTATATATAATACAAATTTTAATATTTTAAAATATGTTTTGTGAAAATAATAATAATTAAAAGTAAATGTTTTAAATATATAATTGAAATTTTCATAATTCATAATAATGTCTTAAAATAATAATTAAGAGTATAAATAAAAATATAAATTATTATATATATATATATATATATATATATATATATATATAAATAATATGTCCAATTGAATAAAACATTTAAAATAATTTTATGAATTCGTTTTTTAAAAATATTAAAAAATAAAATTTTTAGTTTATATATATATATATATATATATATTAGTAAAATTTAATATATTTATATTTATTAAGAGAGAAAATAATATATTTTAACTTAATAAGTGAAAGCACGATAATACTTGTATTTCTGAGTAGGTAGTAATATAGAAGAGTTTTTATTAATGATTTTCTTAACGAAATTTTAATAAAAAAATAAAGTATTATATATTTAAATTTATGAAGAAAGAAAAGTATATTTTTTTTTAAAAAAATGAAAGAACAATATAATATTCGTATTTTAGGAGAGATGTGTATAATTTACTAATATAAATTCTAATTATCATGGAAACTTAAACAACAAAATTAAAAGGAGAATGATATATTACGGCCAATTAATTTTGTATGTGTTTGGATTCATGATTAGACGTTAAATCATCTTAAAAGTATAAGTTAATATGATTTTAGATATTAGAATCCATGTTAATTTTAAATTTAATTTTGAGTTAAAAAATTTAAATAATTTTTATATTAAAATAAAAATATATAAATAAAAATCATATTACTTCAAAATAAATTTCATAAAATCAACTTGGTTGTAAAGGGCCACCAAAATAATTATTTCTTTACTTGATAAGTCTTACTTAATTAGATGAAGCATGAATATGGTAAATTTCTTAATACTACATGGGATTACCAAGTATAAAAAAAACTTCTTCCTTACTGGCAAAAAAATCATAAGTTCCATGAAGTGAAAATTTTCACGTGAATCCATGCAAAAAAATTTAATTAAAAAATAAAATTCATCATAAGGTATTCTCATTTTTTCATTATTTCCTTTCCACCAAAATCTCGGCTCAGCTCATAGACTATTAGGGAACAATTTTACAACAAAATATTTCTTTTTTCAATATAAAATATAAGAAAAATATGTTAATTAAAAAAATTAATTAAATATTATTTAATTATATATCAATCTCATTTAATAATATAAAAAATAAAAATAAATTATTATGATGGAAAACAAACTTCTAATAAATAAAAAATATTTTAAAAATAATTTTATTAAATAAAGAAAATAATAATTAAAATTTATTTATATTTAAAATTAATATCTATAAAAAATATTATATATATATTCTTGATCAAAGTGAGCATCAAATTAAGGTTGTCTCAAATAATTTAATAAGTTGACTATGTTACAAGTAAAAAAAATTTATATTTACTGCATTGTGATATTATTGTATTTTATTACTTTTTTCCCATCAATAAAAAAAATAATTAAAATTTATTTATATTTAAAACTAATATATATATATATATATATATATATATTCTTGATCAAAGTGAGCATCAATTTTCAAATAATTTAATGACATAAGTCTCATTTGAAAGTTGACTATTGTCAACTTAAACTAACAAGCCTCCACATGTATAAGCAAAAATATATTTTTTAATAAAAATTTGACCGAGATAACAAATCTTTGTATCCGTGTTTGATCCTAAAACCGTGTAAAAATTCCTTTGGACAACAACTATATATCTAAAAACAATATTAATCTTTAATCTAATAAATTGAGAGAAACTTGTAAGAAAAAAAAAACTTTATATTTGTGTCAAATGTGATATCTGCCTACAACTCACTGTTACCATTAACTGATTAAAAAAATATTTTTTACTTAAAAGAGAAAACCTGAATCTTATTAAATAGCAAATTCAAAGTCAATATACTTTCTATAGTTACAAATAATTTATTATATAAAATCATTATACATAACTTACTATGCTAATATAATATTAAAACTCATCTATACTCTGACAGTTCCAATCAATACGTAAACTACACAAGATGAGACTACACAACATGTATAGGCGTATAACTTACCATATGCAACTATTTTAAATCTTCTGAAACAGGTCCAATAATTGTGTCCAAAATAAAAAGAAATGGGTCTTAAAATGAAATCCCACGATTCCCATCTTATAATAATCCTAACACATGAATGTTTCTGTGTGTCCTCTGCATCATCTAGATCCTCTCCCACACAATAGAAAGCATAACACTTAAGCTTTGGCCATAGAGCAGAATCAATTTCTGAAATGAGCCAACGTGTCCCTAGCTGCGATGTGGACCACAATAATAAGAATAACAATAGCACAAAAACCCCTCTTCTTCCAATCCCCAATCCCATGGCCATTGAAGTCCCAATGTAAAATCAATTTCTTCTCTAATATTCCCTTTGACACATATAAGTACTAATTGTCGAAGATGAATTTGACGCTTGCAGGTTGGGGTGCCAAGTTGGGGAACTACCATACAAAAAGGGACAACCTTCGACGCACGAAGGCACCGCTGGATCATCGAACCTTGCTACATGGGACAAACCTCGAGCAAGCGGTACTTTGGAGTCCGTAGTTAACCAACGTGTCGGCGTTACTATGGACGCCTTGGTGCCCTCTTTGAAACATGGCGTCTTCAAGGTGCAAGAGTCCGGAGGAACCCTTGGCGCGTGCATGCCGGGTTGCTCCGCGCGCGTGCCGCGTGCCTCTATAACGCACGACTTCAGTGTCAGTGGTAGTGACTCTTGTAGGGACTTGAGTGTGCCTTTCAATTCTGCGTCCTTGCCTTCGCCGGAAAATACCACCACCTCCGGCAAGCAGTGTACCAGGACCACCGCCAATGACGACCGCGATTCCATTAGCCACCGTAGGTCGCAGGCAAGGCTTCTTATTTTTTACTTAAAAGAATAATTGAAAAAATACACTTAATTAGTTCATTCTTTGAGTATTAATATTTCATGATTTTATAGATTAAAATTATATTTTAATGGAGTAGTTTAATTTCACTCAAACCTTTTCTCAGTAACAACTAATCTATTAATGACTTGAATGTTCTTAAGTTTTGTATTATTTTATAGTTCAAACTTTTCATTATTGGTCTTTCTCCACCATCAATGTTACAAAGATGCTTACATAATTCTATTTGACTTGGCGCTGAAACATGTCAATAATCAATAAAGTCACATGAATGTTTTTGTAATGCAAGGACAAAACAAACTATTTAGATATTATTATAAAGATAATAAACAATTTTTTATATGAAGGAAAATTATATTTAAAGCTTAATTAATAATGTTGACTTTTAAATTTTTTTATTCTAATTTTTTAATTTTTTTACACTAATTTTTATATACGTGATAATATAAAATTATTTAATAGTTGTTATATAACTATTTTTTCAAAATTAATGAGAAAGAATCATGTAATAGATGGTGAAGATAATTAAGTAGAATTCTAACAGAATTATAAACTAATGGGCTTTTTATGCTAGCTTGGTGATTTCTTTTGATTTTGTTTTGTGACGGAAAATTTTAGAGTGAGGCACGGAACGAGGATTACAAGACAACAAGAGTTGATAGATCTTCTGAATCCAATAAAAGAATCAAAGCTTCAGCTGTACACAACCAATCTGAAAGGGTTACGTGACTTCGATCTCTTTCCGTGCAAGTATCATTTCTATGTCTTTTATCATCAAAATATGGAATTTCTAGATCATTGATTCGCTTTGTCTTTGCTTTTCAGAGAAGGAGAGACAAGATCAACGAAAGAATGAAGGCATTGCAAAAGCTGGTCCCAAATTCCAGTAAGGTAAAGAATATTAGCTATTGGTTTAATTCCTTTGCATGATAATATATAAGATAACATTGTAAATTTTTAACAGCCAGGTTTTTGGTATAAAATATGTCCCCAGTCTTTTTTTCAAATTCTACTAAGTGGGAGAAAAATAGTGGTCCCATGAGGATATATACAGTGCCTTGAGGATATATACATGTTTCTGTTTCTGTTTGCATGCATTGATTGGCCTTCTCATAAAGCAAACGCATTTCACATATTGAGGAATCATCATTGTTAATATTTTTTCTTTTTGAAGAACTTCTTAAATTAGGAACATGTACCTATAATTTGTATAAGGATTTTGCATTTAGAGCATGAAACTGTTAAGCACCACGTGTTTATGTAAGCGCCGGTGCTATCAAAGGTTTTTGGGTCATGTAATATATTTTTCTTTATAAAATATAATAATATATTATTATTAATGAAATATAATTAAGCATGTGTGATTATTTATAAGACTTATTAATTTTTTTGAAGTTATCGTGTTAGAAAAAACAGTTACTTAAGTAATAATTAAAATGAGTGACGTGTAATAATACGACTCACTTAAAATGTAAAAATAAAATAGAAATGTTGAGATGAAGATGCTCTCACATAATTTTCTCGAAATAAAAAGATTTCACTTTTGATGAATGGATGGAGCATCTAGGCGAGGATCCTCTAAAGATAAGAAAGTAACTGTAGAGAATCTCAGCCATGAAAATGCTTTATTTTGTAACAAAAAAAAATTTATAAATATGAAACTTTGGATGTAAACTGGTCGATTTAAATTTCTGAAAAGAACTGCACGGCCCTGTAGTTGCACCCGACAGATGCACATAATGTTAAATATATATAATTGTTCTATTATCAAACATTGTTTTGGTTCAATTCTATTATTAAACTTAAATGATTGCATGCATTGAGTACATCGTCCTGTTCCTTCACGTCCAATAAAAACATTTTTAACCAGAGATTCAAATGAGGAGACACGCAGTGTCGATTGGATGTGTGTAATCATAAACTTCGTCTTTCTAGTCAAATAGGTACAAGGGTTACATGATGATATATATTAGTTTGATTTTTTTTTCGTTTTTCTCTAATACTTCGTAAAACTAACTAGCTTTTACGGTGATAATTGTCCTTCTCTCATAAAATGCTTTACCATATTTGCTTAAATTACATTATATATAAGGCTTAAACTCTCAATTTAGTCCCTAAGGTTGTAAGTGTTGACTGTTTTAATTACTTTATAAAATCTTTTATCTCTCAATATGTTATCTATCATGTTTCAAACGAGAAGATATTTTCAAACGTAATTTTAAAATAAGTAAAACAAAACTGATTTTTTTTTTATGTAACTTTCACATTAAAATCAGAATTTTTACTAAATTTCACTGTAAAGTTACTTTTAAAATATTTTTTTGAATATAAATTAATTTATTTCGAACTTAATTTTAATCAAAATAAATATTGGAAAATTAAGATTATCTAAAACCATTTGGTCCATTTCTGTGAAAACTTACTCAACACACACGAATGTCAATTATTAAGTCCAAACAACTTTTAATTATTGAGACATGTCTTATTAGGGCATATGGAGACAGCCAACTATTCCCTCTAAACTCTTTCAATTGGTAGGCCCTGATATGATTTACAGCCGCAACTCACGCCAGCCCAAAAATACCTCCTGATTTAATTATTTTGTTTTTTTTTCAATTTTTATTCTATTTTATTTTTACATTATTATATATAGAATAGTTTTTTTAATGATATTTGAACACACATAAATTATAAACACCTATCCAACCTTTAATTTATTTATTTATTTATCTTTCTCTTTTTATTACATTACACCGGTGTCATATCAATTATTTATCTTTTTCAAAATGTAGATAATAAGTACTCGAGAAGTAGCTAAGATTTTTTTTAATCTCTCTTTTTCTTTCTTGTCTAGTTTTTTATCAACACATATTTCAATATACTTTTATCATGTTTCTATATTGCTATGGAATTATGAATATAATTTATTAAATAAGAAATAAGACTCAAAATTTTTTATAAGTTTTAATAAATTTTAATTAAGAATGCGTTGAAAATAATACATCAGAGTGTATGAATATGAGTTTCATGAGTTTCACCGCCAATGTGAGAATTTTGATTGCAAATAATATGTAGGTATATATATAAATCTTTATCGTAAGAAAATAATAATTTTTATATATTAGAATGTACTAAATGAGATATTTTCATGCTGTGAAAAACAAAAACAATGAATATAGATAATTAAAATTATATTTAAACAATCAAAATTAGAAAAACACATGTAACTATTAGGTGATTTTGTGTGTACTGACTAACTTTTTTTTTTATTCAGAATCATCTATATATGTATCGTAAATATCTTGTTAAGAGCACTTGTCCCTTAATATATTATATAACCACATTAGTTATGGGAGATTGATAGCCTTGTTTATTTTGCAGACCGACAAAGCTTCGATGCTGGATGAGGTGATCCAATATATGAAGAACTTGCAAGCGCAACTGGTAATGATGAATTGGATGAAAATGTACTCCTCCATGATGCTGCCAATTACCATGCAACAACAACTTAAAATGTCTATGATGATGACTCAGATGTGCATTGCAATGGGAATGAATAAGGATATGGTTATGAATATGAACATTCCCACCATCCCTCCAGTCCTCCACCCTACAGTCCCTACACCCTTCATGCCTGTGGCCTCATGTGGCGATGGATTACAAGGAGCTCCTGCGAAGGTAATGGAAAAAAAAATACTTAACCCATTCACTTTCATTTTTTCATCAATTTTATTTTTCATATCCCTCTTCATCTTATACCACATAATTTATCACATATCATCACTAATATTACTTTTAAGAAATTATCATGCATAAAAATTAATAAATTTATCCTACATAAAATTTTGTAATTAAATAATAATATAAAATTATTTTACATTATGAGTACATAATTTATTTATTTATTTATTTTTATTTCTTTCGCTAATGAAGCGCATGCTTGTTAATTACATTCTTTAAAAATTAATGACTACTAAAATATAATGATCATGACCGTTTGGTTTCCCTTTAAAATTTTGAATTTGACGGAACGTAGATAACTATCATTGTGTCATCCTTTTCAAATCATATAACTATAGTGAATAGAAACTATAAATTATAATCATAGGTATTTTGGCTGCTTTTTTTTTTTCTTCTCCCGGTATAAGAGTTAGAGCAATGCAATTTCTTATAGAAATGGCATATATGTTGAGAAACCTTTACTATAGAGGTATACATATATATACATATATATTAAATTATATGATAATAATGTAATAATCATTGAGTTACTTTGTACGAATTAGTAATTTCTATGAATTTATGCATAAAACATTAATAGTGATTGCTAAAAAGGATTAATTGCACGCAGTCCGTGACCATGGATGCATACAGTAAGATGGCTGCCCTGTATCAACAGCTGTATCATCCTCCAGCTTCTACTTCCAAGAGCTGAGCTCTACGTGTTCTACCTTCCTCACAGTATGATGAGCTATAAATTATAAAAATTGGTGACAAGATTGAAGTGAAGAAACCAACACCTTTTTTTTTTCATCAGCAAAATAAAATGTAATTTCATTCAAAAGTAGCAAAATAAAAAGTAATTTCTCTGTACTCCAATAGTACAAAGAAGATGTTTGGAAATGTACATTATCATATGTGGTCGTTCCTGTTCCCTTTTGTTCACTGTTATTCTGTCACCACTATAATGTGCCTCGCCTGGGGTAAATATAAGTGGTTTCTTTCTTTCTTTCTTTATTTTTTGGTTGCTTTACTCTTGCAAAGTGCAAATGTTAAATTGGTGTTTTCATTAAATATATAGCATGCGATTTGATTCGAATTCTATCCCTTATCTTTGAAAATTCATTTTCTATCATAAAAAATGTATAAAAATGTTTATTAGTTTTAAGTATCCATTCTTGTCTAGAGACAAACAACACCGAACAATAAAAGTTCTAATTATCAGATTTTCTTTTACATATTAGACATGGAATTAAACATATTTACAGCAATGATTGACCTGTGCTTTAATCAATTGTTGAAGCACACTGAAGAAGCTTGGAGTAAGCTGATGACCTAAACTGCCAAAGTCAGACAATGACTAATTAAATCATATTTCATCAGATTGTCCAATGAAACACTTTCTTCTTCCTTTAAATGATGTGATTATTTTATTTCTTTTATAGGTATTATCTATATCTTTTGTTGAATATATGCATTCTTAAGGAATCTCATCAATTTTTCTCTAATATTCATCTAATCTTACATTATTTATTATCTATCATATCATACTTGAACAGTCTCTTATGTGATCTCGATGCAAACCCAAGGTTATGTTCTTCCAAAATCACATTTGAACTTGGGAAAAAGAGAAAAGTCCACAAGAAATTTATCGAGATACATATGGTTAATTATATGTAAGTAAATGAACGTTATATAATTATTATTACGTGGTTTATTTTCATGAGATTATTAACATGTATAATATGCATGTTAGATGTGGTTAAATAGATACATAAATCTGGTTAGCTTTTTCTCATATCATAAGTGATTAAGACTAATTTTACCTCACAAATTATTAAATAATGTCACGAGATTAATGAAGATTATACATGATTAGTTAAATGCATAGATATAATTAATTAATTATAAATGATTAAGAAAGAATAAATAAACATAATTATATATAATTATTAATATATGATTAATAATATCATAAAATTATTAAAATATTTAATAATAATTAACTGTCTCATTAATAATTAATATATAACGTAAAAAGACGATTGTTGAAATATCTAATAATAATAAATTGTATCTTAAAAATAATAATACAATTAACTATATATTAATAATTATATATAATTGCGATAATTTATTCTTAATAGTCTATAAAGCAAAATTAATAATATTTATACAATCTGAATAAATCAAAATATACAATTTTCAAATACACGTTTTTTTTATAAGAAAAGGAAAAATATTAAGAAAGAATACAAAAACTACTCTAACTCTTTACAAAGCTAAAGCAATAACAATTTGATGATTGAGCAATTCAAAAGTGAAAAGGTTAATACACCTTTAGAAAAGAAGAATTGAGTCCCCTCCTTAAACAACATTCTAAAACCGAGAAACTATTAGGTGAATCAATCGTCCCAATTAATTTTTACATATTAAGTATTTAAGTTTTTCAACAAATAAAAAAAGTTAATAATATTTAGTTATATATTATATAAATTAATTAAGATTATGAATTAGTCCTAGACTCCTTAATAGTTTTTTCCTAAAAACCAGTCCGGGACCTAACTTTGATAAAGTATAAGTGGATTTAAATCACACATTCCTTTATTAATCACTGTATCATTACAAACATCATATACCTCATGCAAAATTAAAAAAGAAATTTCCCAAATATACACGTTAATAATTTCTCTTGAACTTGAGTACTTCTGAGTTCTGACTTCTGAATCCACTTTAGCTATTTAATGCATTGAATAACTTGTCTGCTATACGCGCGTACGTTTTGGCCTATTCACTAACTTATTAGACTAATATTATTAAATTATCAGCCACAATGCAACTGAGAGGATAATCACTCCACGATCAACCAACAGATAATTTACGAATCAATCAAGTTTTAAAAACGTACGGTTTACAGATATTATAACAAGGAAATCTAACATGCTTTGTTTGGTTAAAGTTCAACATATAAATTATTGATCAATACTGTATAAATAGTTGGATAAAGAGTTCACCCCACATTTGCCAGAATGGTTTCACATGCATAACATTAGAGATTTTTTAAAGCTGGCAAATCTTGCCAGATGATCGATACCATGAAGTTAAGTTGAATTGAGCTTTTAGATATACAATTAAAAAAAAAATTAGATTAATTTGATTCTGTCGGATAAAACATACAAGTAAAAAAATATATAAGTTTAAAAACAACTTAACTTATTTAATTTAATATTTATTTTTTAATTTTTATAGTTGATTAGATAAAATTATGACTCATAAAAATCAGTTGTACTATTCTATTTTTCTCTTTTGACCCATTGGATATAGGTTGAGTGAAACAATTTATTTTATTAGCTCAATAATGTTACTTCAATTACTTATATGTGACAACAAGTAACATATTGGAAAATATTAATTGAGTTTAATTTAATATATTGTTAGTGTAATTGTTATATTATTAATTTTATTTATTTATTTTAATTATTTTTATACTATTATGATTAGATAAATTGTATAAAATAATTTACACTATTATTGTATTCTAATTACATTGATCTAATTATTTTTATTTGGGACGTCGAGTAGGAAAGAACTTGGTATTAGAATTGGGTTCGTATTGAGCCTATTAAACCTAATAGTAATGTTGTACAAAAAAATTCTAAAAAGTAATATTGGTTTATAGATTATTAGATTCTTTATAATAAGTACGTTGAGACCTTCTAAAAATAAGATTTGGGTTCACAAAGAATGTGGCCATATCAGGGATCCAGATTATATTAATTTTAAGATAGTTTAGCATTTTTCTATATTATAATATATATGATGATAGATTTTAAGAAAAAAAAATCTTATATAGTTGTCTACGACAGACACTAAACACTTATATAAATATGATCTTTAAGGATAAATGCATTTTTGTCTAAGACCCTCAATTGAAAATCATATTAGGCCCTAACTAATTTTAGTTGAGTCAAATAGACTTATTTAAAAAATAAACTTTTTTAATATTCATTTTCTCCATTCGTATTTGAACCTAAAATATTATTTAAGAGAAACTAAATTATTAGCTACTTAAATCATGGATCAATTCTTCATACGACCCAGACAATTTTTTATGGATCAATTCTTAAATTGTCTTTTATCATAAACAATGGACACCAAAATACAGTGAATCTTACCAAAATCAATATAGAGGTTTATTAGATCAAATTAATATAGTGAATCTTACCAAATTTTTTTTGGGTGGAAGTTGAATCTTATCGTCTAAACTAAATCAATTATATTGGGGTTATTTTTATTTTAAATACGAATCAAATTAATTAATTTTAAAAAAATTTCTTTTCTTAATCTGAACTAATATAATAACTCGATCAATTATTTTTAACTTTTAGATTAATATATTTCAGATTTTAAACTTAAAATTTTCTTCGGTATTTTTATTATTTTTTTTCTTCTTATGATTTTATCTAATATTACCAAATATTTTAATTTGATCACATTTATTATATAATTTTTATTATATTTTGAGTAAAAAATTAATGATATAAATAAAGTGATAACTATAGAAAATTAAATATTAAATAAAATAAATAATTACTTATTAAAGAATAAAAAATATTTTTACCTTCAATTCTATCCATATAAAATTAAATATTTATTTAAAATAGACAATAAACGGTGTTCAAGACCTGAAAAATATAATATTTATTTGTTTATCTTAATAAGATTGATAGGAAAAAAAATTAAAATACAAATCAAACCAACTTGATTAAAAATAATTAGTTGGAAATTGATTTTACCATAACTCACGTCAATCCAACCCATAAATACCCATGATATTGTAAAAGCTTATGCACTTTAATTTTCATGCCTCCATATGAACCCATGCTTGTGGCTGTTGTTTAACTATATATCATTTTACACAACTACACCAAATGTATAGTTGCTAAGATGAAAAATCCTTTTCAAGAACTATTCTGTATCACGCATGATCACCAAACGTTGACGTTTCTCCAAATGTTCACGAAGCTTTCAAGATGAGGATCATCCAATTATTTGTACTGAACCTTATCAACTTGGTCCTTATCATGAAAATCAACAAATAAAACCTTCCATTGTCGATCCTTTTTACAAAAGCCTAAAACACCTTGGTTGGGTGTTTTGTCTTTATTTGATTTAGACAAATAATTGGAGACATTTCGATTCTTTCCAACATATTACCAATATTCGTTATTATTTTATTACAACTTATTGGGCTGCTAACTATTTTAGTTTGAAATTAAGTCTTAGATTTATTATTTATGTTATTTATGAAACTAATAGTTATCCACAAATAATATAAATTAATTTTATACTGGGATTCAATCACTGGTAGTTATTTTATTTCATATGGGATAAAATATTTTCTCTTTATTTATATACTATCAATAAGAGCAGATTTCTGAATGAAAGAAAAACTGTACTATATGGATGTTCACGATTGAGTTAGAGAGGACGAAAATTCTGGGACATTGATAATGAAGTCCAATATGTACACTTTGCTTTTGTATTTGTTAACAACTGGAGGCATTTACAGACCTTTTTTTTTGGTACAGATAACACATTGAATGTATAGATATAAAAATGCTACAAATAAAATAAAATAAAAATAAGCAAATAACAACGATAGTGGGATGAATTCGTTTTCTTTATAGTGATCGATTCGTATTGACTTTCCTTTTCAACCGTACTGGTCTTAACGCGTTCTCCTTAATTAAAGATAAACATGATGAAGAATCATGAATCTCATCACCTGTTATAAGTAGCCATAAAAACTATGTTCAATATTAATGATAAAAAGTTTAATCATAACTTAAAACTTAAAGTTTATCTAATTATAAATAATGTTTGATATAATTTTTAATTTCTTCTTATAAAAGTAAATCAATTTATTATATAGGTGAATTATGATTCGATAATCCTGTCTGAAATTATTTTCTTACTAGTAGATGAATTGTTTATAATTCTAATAATATTATATATATATATATATATATATATATATATATATATATATATATATATATATATATATATATATATATATATATATATATATATATATATATATATATATATATTACTTTTAGTAATTTTAAATGTTAATAATACTTTTATTAGTAATATTATATATATATATTTAATAATATTTTATAACATAATTCATATATAATATTTATTAAAATATTACTAATTTTTGTGTCTTTTCTACAAGTCTTAATCTTTGTGCTATTTTAATTTTATTCTCTTTTCATATTTAAGGATTTTAAAAAAGACAATTAACTCAAAGATAATATATAAAAATAATATGACCCTAATTAGGTACATATCATAGAGATATGCTTGTACCTATTAGAGTTGCTCAAGGTCAACATGAGCAAGACATGTGAGAGACGATGACAATCCTAAGAGCACATATGTGATTGGGTTGGTTGCTGAATTCATACATGCATATATTTTGAATGGTCATATCGACTTTACATCAAGAACTTTTCTTTTATATTTGGTAGGCTATAACATCTTTGTTGAAAAGAGTACCATATATGTGGATAGATCATCTTAAAATTTTTTTTATTATCTTAACACATGTAGTAGGTATATACAAGGTGCATTTTCCATTCTCGTACAATCATCTCGATGATGCTAGTATGCATGAAGCAAATTGAAGGATATATGACTTATTTACAAGTACCAATGTTTCTTTTTATTTCCTTCAGCTTTGATATTTTTTTATGTTGATTTATTTAATGTTTTAATGTTGTTACAAACACAAAATATTTAGCACTTTTTAGCTATTGGCTCTTGCCAATTGGCAATTGGATATACCAACCATTAAGGGCTCCACATGACATGTTCATTATTTAGACTACCCTAAATATGTTTTAACTGAAAGAAATATTCTAGATGTTATATGCAACTTAGAAAGAGGATCAGTCTTTTAAAGAGATATTGTCTTCTTAGGTTTCATCAAATTAGACTCACTACTATATACCAAAAAGAGTGCTATGACAATTTGGACAGGTATAGAGCATTCATTGTCCACAAGTGTAATTATGGTCATGTATCTGCCACCAATGAATATGATCATATGTTTAATTATTACCATACTGACATTCTTGATGATGCCTTGAAAGGACTTTGAATGACTAATTCAACATAAAAGGACTTTGAATGACTAATTCAACATAGTGCACAAATACATACATTGATTGGTTTCACTATATGTTTCATCCGTACCCCATACCCCCAAAGAAAGATCCTCTTAGAGTATCAATGAAGCTTTGTATTGGCCAAGCATAATTCGGGTGACTTTCATGCTTGTTTGAGAAATATATGTATTTTTTTTATTTACTATGAATTTAATATCTAAAATACTTAATTATGTTAAATTCTTTTGTACACGAATGATTTGAGAGGATTTTTGAACTATTTTAATCCATACTTAACCTCAGAATTATGATTACTGAAAGTTTTTTCATGTGCTATATAATCTGGTTTTTAAAGTTTTGATAATAAATTAATAAAATTTGATTGCATGTCATATAAAATTTGACTAAGACATAATAATTTCAAAGCATGTAATAATTTTTCCTTAGGTAAGAGGTGCACAACTTGCTTGGTGATCAACCATTGGCACGTGACTCGGCAATCTTAAGGGATGAAGGGTGCATGATGCTATTGCTTGCGGGACTGATGCGGTAACAGTGGATCACCATTTCATGTATTTTGCTTTTCTTTTGTAATTTTCATTGTTTTTGTCTTTTTTTATGCGTTTGAAGCGTACATACGTTGAAGAAATCGTCATTAGGAAACATTCATACCAAAAACCAAATTTGAAATCCACATAAACAAGTTGTGTCTTTCTTCATGGAAAAATTGCTCCAACCACGTTTGACTACGGAATTCTACTATGAGAATGAATATGTTTACAATGAAACGAACTTAATATTCTCAAACTTCACCAGGCTTTCGGCCCAAATTAAATATAGTCAATAGAAGAAGCACTATTCGAGTTGTTTCAGTAAATCGAATTTGGGCTGATCATGGGCTTCTTTGTGTCATCTTTTAGTTTTGTTGATAGTGTTGGACATTACACTAGTTTTTCCTCCAATGGTTCATAGTTTGGCAATAAAGCATACAATTAGCTACAAGAAAATGCAGAAAAATTATAAAGCAGAACTGTCACATGAAATAGTTAAAATAAAATGAAAGGGAACGCGAAGATATTTCCGTGGCTGTTTGCCCCTGATGGAATTGGGGACCAAATTCATTGTGAAAACATGAGTTTAATTAGGGGTTTTATTAGTGAATAGGAAAAATGTTTAGAAGGCAAGCTAGGTTGTAAACCGTATATAGTGTGGTGAAAAGCAAGCTTGTGTTAGTAACTCTATCCTGGAAGCTGAAAACATTGCTTCCCCTCAATTAAGCTGCATCTGGAGTAATGTGGTTGAAAGGGGATGTTCATGAATTAAAGCTTAATTTGGCAAAAGGAGGAGTGCTACAAGGAGCATATGTCAATTGCGTTAGATGTCCAATGGAAAAGGACAGTTCCGAGCCAATGAAGGTTGTTACAATTAGTAAGAAGACGATTCATATCTTACAAATTTGTAAGATTAAATTTTGTTATTAATGTGAAAATTTTATTAGCAACTAATCTAAGTAAATTTTTAAGTTTTTTATGAACTTAGAGATATGTTCTAACTATAATATTTTCAAAATTAATTTACCTAAATTCTTTATTTTTTTTTTAAAAGAAGGGAGAGTTCAAATCACTTACGTACTTTGAGAAAACATTTTTATTTTTTATTTTTTATTATAAAAGTAGAATCTTATTATTACTTCATTTTTTTTTATAAATTTGTATAATAGCTAGTGTATTAAATTGCAACTTTTCAAATGCTGTTATAGGGCTATTTTTATGTCGTGCATCGAAGAAATTATTATGTAATATAAGAGTATTACTTATCTATTGTTGCAACTAATTTTTTATATGATATGTATTTAAAATTTGTAATTTACGAGTAAAAATTAATAACACTTGATTCCATATAATGTGAAAATTAATGTAAATAATATAATTTAAAACACCTAATAATTTCTTCGTGTTTGGAGGAGAGTATGTACAGAGTTTAATGTAATTGATTATTCCTTTAATTATGTCTTAAATGGGTAATTTGGAAAGAGTAATCCTTGTAATCACCATGTTAATAAAAAAATTACCTGACAAAAAAAAATGTTGTATCAAATTTAAGACAAGCCTATGTGCAACTGCCAAATGTTTGATTTCTATTTTCCACAATTCGATTCTGCATCCAAGCTTACCTCTTATTGGTTTTCTATGAGTATATATATATATTTTGTGACAGTCCTATTCGAAGCATGATAAACACTAAATGTGATTTTTTTTTTTAAAGTGAGAATTCGAACTTATCTTACTACCTGCTGTCAGTGTTCTGTTTTTAGCTCATTCTTGTTAACTCTTCCAGCACTGATTTTTTCACTTTGTTTACAACACTTTTATGAATTTTTTTTAACCAATTTTGGTAGTTCTCCTATGATGTTTTTAATCAATTGGATACAATGTACGACTCAGAATGCAGTATGATAGTGTGAGACTTCCTTCAATTGTTTACATAAGCTTGCTATATAAATGGTGACCCTTCCATGAGCACTTGCTATAGCAAACGAAAACTTCAAAGAATTCAAACTGCAAAATTTTATTTTCTCTAAAGTGTCTCACTTTTCAACAGTCATTCCAATTTTTTTTTTAAATCTTTCTATTTATTGGAGAGCTAACAATTTCAAATTTTAAAGCTTATACTTTAAAGTAATTTGGAAAAATCCACACACACACACAAAAAAAAAGTGGGAAAAAAGAAAATTAAAGGATTAAAGGAGGCACTCTACACTTTGTTACAAAGTACTCCCTCTCCTCTGTATCAAAATAATTCGTGATTTTTCAAAGTAATAATTTAAACATAAATAATCATATTCCCACACTCCTTTATGTGTAAGAAATAGAAGGAAAAAGAAGAAGAAGAAAGATAAAGTAAAAGATAAAACCAGAGACAAAGAGAAATATAGAAAGAAAAAATGTAAATGAAATGTAAAAGAAAAAAGATGTGAGAAAATTTGAATTGTTTAAAAAAATAAGTTATAACATTTAAAACAATAATTATTTTAAAATAAAAAGAACTATTTTAGTGACATGTATCTTTTTAAAGTCCTCCATCCAATCATTATTGCTATTAAACAGATAACACCTAATTAAACAAAAATAAATTAAAAAAAACGTAATTAGACATAATTTCAAAGTTGCATGCTCCAGTCTCTGCGCTCTCACCAACCGTGTCGTGAAAAGACATACGAAGAGGCAAAGTTATGAATACATCTGTTTCTGAGCAATCCTACAACTTTGTTGTGACATGGTTACCTTTGCATACTCTAGCTAAATACAGATAATGCCAATCATTCCAATTTATTATAATAAGGTCAATTTGTCTCATTCACGAAGGTCCTTGGAAGATCCAATAGAATATGTCCAAGCCTAGTTTTCTCTTACTTGTAAAAGATTTTGTCAACATGTAGACATGCCAATATCGTGCTTGATCTTCTCTGGCCACACAAATCCTGCAAATACATCTATCTGGGTAGATTCATGCCCCTACATCTTCTCCTTCGGTTTTGTTCTTTTGCTGGATTAAATAATGTATAAGTACTTTACTTATAAATCAATTATGCATGTCGGTTCCTAATTCTGTACTTGATATATACGAATGGATATCGCAGGAGACAATGAAATCGAAGTCTCAATTATTGTAATGGACAATGCTTTATTATGTGCACCTTTAATCTTTAAGATCAATTGACAATTATGGACATGTATGAGATTTAAATAATATGCTTTTTTATCAATCAATTTATTCCAAGTATCTGCACAATTATATATAATTATAATTTGGACAATTTTTTTTTCTTTTAATTAAATCCAGGAGAAAATAACACTCTAATGAAAAGAAAACTTTAAACTCAATGAGCATTTTAAAAAATACTTATATTTATTTCATCTTAAAAAGACGAAAATAAATTCAAATTTGTGATATGTGTCAGAGGCGCTGCTCTATCTTATGAAACCCTAATTTTAAGCATTTGATATGTTACCTAACAAATTATTAGATTGATGAGTATAAATACATCCAATGACATGTTACATGCATCATGTCATTGAATAAAACAAATACTACGAGAAAAGAATACACTATGACAGTTTTATTGAAGCGATATAGTAAAAACGGCCAGAAGTTTTAATATTGCGACAATTAATACTATGATTTTTATAACCGCCATAATTTACTTGTATTTGGAAGTGGTTTAATTGTGGGACACATATGACAATTCCAAATAAATTTTCCCTTTTCTTATTCCCTATGCTCTCTCCCTCTGGGCTCTAACCCTTATTCCTTATCAAGAAACACTATGCATACTCCACATTCAAGTGATGGATCAAAGGCTTATATAACTTCTTCACTATTACAATTGTGCATAAGGTGAAATTCTCTTTCTCCGGAATGTTTTTTAGTTCAATGAAGTATTGACTAATGGTAAGGTAAAGCTTAAGAGATCTATTTTCAATTGAAAGATAAGAGGGTTATTTTGTTATTGAAAACTTTTGTTATGATTTTGACCAAATTTCTACCATTAATAAAGAATAATTTTACTTTGTAATTTCTTTGGTGATGTTATTGTTGAGGTGCATGTAGATAGGAATTGATGGTCATATTTGTCACAATCGTAATCGTCATAGGGACGGCGAAAAAAATAGATAAGTGATATTCAAGTTCTTTTCGAAAAAAAAATATGGAATCAAAGGAGTCATCATCGAAGTCTTTAAGGAAAATGTCAGAAAACCTAAGACTGGATAAGACTAGTTTATGGAAATAGGTTTCGAGTTTAGGAGTCCATTAAGTGCAGGAAAGGTGTTAGCATCCTATAGTGTCCATCCTTAGATGATTTATATAGCGTCCATCCTTAGATGATTACTTCAATTAGACGTGTGAAATCATCATGACTTTTAAATCGTTATTGTCACTTTGCAAATACTAACAAAATAAGGTTTATTATTGAAAAAAGGGGGGATATATTTTGTGGTTTATTGAAAAATTGACAAGAATCATTTCCTGTTCTTACGTATCTCCTTGTGTTATGGAGAATTCAAAGTTTACATAATTCTAGTTATGGTTTAGGGAAGGCGGTTCAAGTACACACTTGAGAGATAACTATGAATCCAAAAAATGGGGGGTGCCAACTACATGTCGACTGGCTTGGTGAGATAGAGTCTGACTTTGAGTCGGATAGTGGGATGGAAGTTGGAAACCGACTATGAGTCGGACAAAGTGGCTTATTCAATGACAAAACTAGAAAGTAAAAGGGGTTTTGTCTTAAACTATGAGGCGAGTTTCATAACTCACATAATGACGGAGTCTATTTTCTTGGCAAGGAACCTTCCTTCCCTCCAACATGCACTCTCCACGGATTGATCTGGGTGTGGTTTTACTCTCCCTCTATGATTTCACTTATCTTACTCTCTGACCTTCCCTTTGATACGCACTCTCCAGGGATTGATCTGGGTGTGATTTTACTCTTCCTCTATGATTTTACTTATCTTATTCTTTGAATCGGGAGAAATCCTATAGAGTTTCCTTTTCCTCCCTCCAAAAAAAATCTCCCTTTCTTCGAGTCCTCTTTCCCCTTTATAGACCATCCTCTTCTTCGCCAGAATCTCTTAAGAGAATCTTCTTCATTAATGGTGGTGGCTCCATGCAGACTCTTTGTCCAAGGCAGTTAGAACAAAGTTGTCTCTGCCATCCCTACGCCTTTGAGAATAGTGTCTTTTCAGAAAAGCTGAGGGACGCAGCGAGGTGAAGGATCCAAGGAAGACATAAAACCTCTCCCACACGCCTTAATGAGACTTCTTCTACACGCCTCTTTTATATATTATTTATTTATTTATTTTATTATTATATTTATTTATTTATTTATTTATTTATTTATTTATTTTATTTAGGGGGACAGTTTTTGGTTACTACAATATTCACCATCAAGATATGAAATAAACCATCCATAAACCAATTTTTTTTCCAAGAAAAATCATTCAAGAACTATAATTGCGGCCAAGGTTGAAAAACAAGAATTAGGAGAAGATTATTTAACAAAAGAAAAATGGATTGGAACTATCTTCAGTGACATTAATAAAACCATGACGAAAACATATAAACTATTAGGTTGATTGACTTGAGTTGATATAAGAGGAAGAAGAATGAGTGTAAAGATAACTTAATCTTTGAATATATATTAAAGGTAACTTTACAAGATCAAAGAGAATTTTCATTGATTTGATTTGATTTCATATAAACAAATAAAAATATATATTAAAACTAATTAGTAATTTTAACTATATAATTGAAATAAATAGTTAAGATTAAAATTAAAATAATTTAAACCATTTGTGCATAATTATCATAGCTCTAAAATTAACTTTTCTTTACCTCTCACACTTTAACTAGATATATCTCCATGTATGGGAGGGAAGAGGGGAACATCACTACACATGGGGAAGTGATGATTATCTTGTCATAACTACCATAACTACCCAACATCACTGCATATAGCTAGGTAATTATACAGCTGTCATAACTACCAAAACTACCCTACCCATAAGAGAAAGGAAAAAGGTTTAACGGGCTTGAATGAATGAAATTAAACTAGATTCAATAATTGTTGTTTCATATATCATGTGCGCTAACTACTTATTTTTAAACTTTAAAGTCTTCAGCAATAGCAATACATGTTTCATAATTACGAGCAAATAAATGACCACAATGTGAAGTGTATTAATGAAAAGCGAAATATTTAGAGTCTATTTGGTAAATATTTATAGGAGAATTTTTTTTATAAGTTACAAAAGATTTTTTATATTAATTTTTTAAAATTTATTTTTAATTTATATATTAATTATTTTAATTTATGAATTTTTATTTTTTTCTTATAATTATAAATGTTTATAAAAAGGTTTATCCTAAAAAAAAACTTGTATTAAACAAATATAACAGTATCGGTTATTTAATTAGTCCATCAAACAATAAGTTTTTAAAATTGTAACTTTACAATAATGATCGACAAAGATAATTAAACCCAAAGACTATGTAATGGTCTTTTTTTGTAGCCAGGTTAAAATTTGTTTCAGCTGCAATTGGATGTTGAATCACTCTGTCATGAATCAATCAAGAGAGGATATGGGACCTTAAATAGATCGAATGTTTCCAAAAACAAACCCTGTCTTTTCGCCTATCAGCTTGAATATCTGATCATAGCAGATCTTATGGTAGATTTTTTTTCTTTCTGGAAAATGGATAATGCATTAATGCTCCCGATTTGTCAATGCATAACAGTTAAATACGACTAAGTACAAATACACCTCCTCTGTATTCTTATATCTTCCTATTTTTAATGAGTTTAAAATTAATACATGGTTAGTAGTGTAAATTTTTTTTTTCTTTCTATCTATAAAGATTATTCTAATACATTTAAAAAAAAATATTATAAAAAAATCTATAAACTTATCTTATATAATATTTGTAATTGGATACGATGTCGGAGTATAAAAATAATGTTGATACTATTTATTCTTTTAATATTTTGATATTTCTCATGCTCATTGCATGCTAGTATATATCCCATCCAATAAATTTCTTTGAGAGGTTGATCTGTCAGGATTCATGAGCTACATTATGGAACTTGGTCAGAGGCGTGCCAATCTCACATTCTCTCCTTCGTTCAGACACTTTATGTTAGCATGCTATTGACTGTACGTATTCTATTACATATACGGCTGCAACTTGTATGAATGACACTGAGAACATGTACGAACCCTTTCAGAGAAAATGAGAAATTATAATATTCAATTGTCTTAAAAGAAGAAAATTTATCGTTTATAATAATTTTATTTAATTTGAATAAGATTATTTTTTTAAAAGATACTTATAATTTGTATAAAAAATATAGGAAAAGATATAAAAAATATGATTTAATACAGAAATAATATAACTAAAGAAAATGTATCTTTGCAATTTCATTTAAAGCTCTCCAGCACATTTTTATTATTATGAATTTTCTGGATTGCATCAAAGCTCATAATTAGTCAACCTACCACAACTTACAGAGCCGGAAAATACAAGCAAGTAACAAAGAAACTATTATTGAGTGATCATGCGTGTGCTGTAAATTAGGAGTGTTTGAAAGAGTTTTTATAAAATTTATAAAAATGATTTATGATTTTGTTTAAGTTTTATTTATTTTATTTCAATAAGTTTTTGGTGAAATTTATTAAAGTAATTTTTTTAGTTTATTTCGACAAATTTTGTGCTAAAATATATAACATAGTTCTCATATAATAAACGTTTATAAAATACGTATTTAATCAAATTGTTTAGTAAAAAATGGATCTGGGTTATTATATATATTTGAAGTTGCGTTTGTCTCTTCATTTATTAAATATAGTCTAGTGATTTCACGTGGCAAATTTATTGTATTAAAGGGTTTAAGATGGGGTGTAATGGGCCAATCTCATCACAAGGTAATAAGTTGGAAATTTATTCGTGGCATGTTGCTCCAATTCTTAAACATGGATCAAGATCTTTAACATTTAATATTTTCTAACTACCAAATTAAATTTTTTTGTTCAACAATAGTCTACTTTTCAACAACAATCTTGATTAGATCTTAGCATTGTATATTAGTTATAAGAATGATGATTTCTGTTATTCTTTTTCTGAGATTCAATAATCCAATAATGTGCATTAATTATTGTTCCAAATAGGAGAACTTGAAGTAAAGGGTAAAGTACTTCTCGTATTCCCGTAAATTTTAATATTAATTTGTTCTTTGCTGATAAAAAAAATCTATTAGTAATGAAACAGAGGCACTATGCACTAGAATTCTCCATCTTTTCCCCCGAGAAGGATGCAGGAAACAAGAACAAAGAAGACAAAGCCAAGTTTGTAGGATTTGAGGCAAGCCCATTGCACGTGTGTTAGCGTTCACGTTCTATAGCTAAAAAATTACTAGGTAGATTATAATTATTATAATCTTTACATGATTTTTAATCGAATAATACTAATGTTTTATAATTTAAATATATATTATATAAAAATTAGTCAGAATTATAAATATATAAAAATTTATAATTACTTAATAATTTCTCGTATAACTGTACTAGTATTCTTAGTTTTTTACGCAGGAATTGCCATAGGGACTCGTAAACAGCAGAAAGGTCAATGGTCAATACTCAATTTATAAATGAAAATGACACTTTCCTGTCTTCATGTGAATTATAGTATGTATTGAATGTAAACTAGCTACTATTTGTTAAAAATATTAATCATTTGTTAGATTATAGTTATATTTAAAGTGTCCTTTAATTTTGTAGGACACAAACAACCACGCAATAACCTGCCAGCTATATAACATTGTTTTCGGAGGATTCTATGATGTTACATTTACTACATAAGAAGACTCATCTTACAAGATTATCAATCTCAGCAAAAATAAATAAATAAATATTATACTAGAATCATGTATAAATTGTCCTAAAATTTTGTAAAACAGAATATTATTTATATAATAATAAATATTCTTTTTATTTCTTTCATCACATTATTTATTTATCTTGCTATTTATTTTTTTTCTTTCCCGTCTTTCCCTTCTTTTATATAAAATATTGTATAAAACTATGACTGGGTGAACCAACTCCACGTTTGCTTACAATGCTCCTTTTGAGTTTTGACATGTTTGGGTGCACATCACCTGTCGTATAATTTTTTTTTACCCGTTTCAAAGATTCAGAGAAAATCCATTCTCTTTTATATTTTAGTCCATTAAGTTTTGTATTTTACATTATAATCCCTTACACTCCCAAAATCAGGGACAGACCCACGTATAGCAAAGTGGGGGCACATATCCCGATTTATTTCAATTTTTTAATATTATTAATTATAATGTTATGTTATCGAATAAGTAGTTTAGTAGCAAAATATTTTAGTACTTTACATAAAATCATAAGTTCTAATTGATTTGATGTTATTATTAAAAAAGATATAATTTGACTCATCTACATTAACATTGTGTTTGGTTTGGAGAATAAGAAAAGAAAAAAAATAGATTGAATCTTGCTTCCATCCTTTGGTCTCCACGTAGGTAGGAAAGGAAATAATATTTATGTGAGTCCCATGTTTAAATTAATTTTTCATGTGTTTTGGGAAGAAAAGAGAAGGTTGTGAATTTATCTTAAAATGACACAAGTGCCCTTGATCTTTTTGATACCGGTGTCACATATGTGAGCTACCGTCCATTTAAGTGTTGCAACCTTCGATATCCCACTTTCTCAAGTTCTCTGGCCTTAAGTTTTTTAAAGTTATTTTTGACATCAAGTTAAATTTAATTTTTCATTATTTTAAATTTCTTGTAAATAATTCATTTGTAAAATATATTTTTTATTTTATTTTTATAACATTTTGTAAATAATATTTTTAATTTATTATTTTAACTTTGTTTACAAATAACTTTATTTAAGGATATTTTTATCTTTATATATATATATATATTATTTTCTATTCAATCAAATAAGGAAAGAGAAAATGCATATCTTTCTTCCATTTTCCTTTCTATAGCTCTTATTAAATGATTAAAAAATTATTTTATTGTTTACTTTTATTTTCTTTTTTTCTTGTACTTTTTATTCTTCTATTTTCTTTTTTATTAACCAAATAGAGTAAGAGCTGTGAAAGAGATAATAGAATAATTTTAAATAATACAAACTAGATATAGAATTATCAAAAACGAGTTTTTTGCTTCGCTAAATCAAAATAAAAAAGTGGACTGTTTCGATCTAAAAAATAAATTAATTGACTATTTTATAACCTGACATGTTAGTTTCATTGGACTGAGTAAAATTGGTTAAGTATATTTTTTTCTATTTTTTTATAAAATTTTTAAAATAAAAATTAATTACAAATCAAAATAGGTTCGATACTTTTTTTCACTATTTTATAAGATCAACCTAAACTGTCAAATATGATTAAATTGTTTCAATTCAAATTTTAGTGGTGAGTCTTTACTTACCCGTTGGACCGGACATTTTTTACAATTCTAACCGGACCCTATATTCTGAATAAATTTCCCTAGATCATCTGAATCTTCAATGCTGGTGCAGTGTCAGCCTCACAGGATTAAGTAAAAAGGGTGAGAGGCACTACAACCGTTTGGAGAGGGGTGTAAAATGAAAAATAATAAGGGTTAAATAATAAACAATTGAATGGACAATAATTATCTGTTCAGCAAGTTCCAGGTTATTGCTTCTTGCCACTGATTATTAAAAAGCTAGATCAATGGCTCAAATTTAAGGGTCATTCATGCACCCGAAACTTGTGAAGAACATAGCCGAAGACCCTGTCTTGTTTTTTATGCAATGAAGAGAGAGAAAGCTTAGCTGGTGTGTTGTACTTTGCCATCATAAAGAGGAGGCACTCATATCTTAATAGTTTTCATTTTTCATTTCTTTTATCATCAATCTTCCACCCACTACCCCCTCATTATTCCAAATGGCCAAAAACCTTCTTTCTCACACCAATAAAATAACACAAAAACAATAATATCATAAAAATAAAATAAAAAACCATATATAATCCCAATTCCTCCCCTGCATAGTGGCAACTCCTTTCTCCTTTATATACAAACCCCTCTTCTAAAAACCACCTTCAACACTAACACAACCCCAACATCACAACAAATACCCTATTGGACTTTGAGTTTATTAGATCAATCCCTTTCAAAACCTTCCTCTTCTATAGTAAAAAAACAAGTTCGATGGCTTCTTCTTCTTCTATGACACTATCCCCAAGGAAACTGCGCTATGATCTGTATTCCTATTCATACAAAGAAGATTCCAATACCCCTTTAGTGATAAATGTTCTGGCTTCACTAATTGAGAGGAGCATGGCTAGGACACAAAGGATTGTGAAGAACTGCTCCAATGCTTTGTCCAAAGCCATCAGCACAAACATGTTTGATTGTAGGGAGATTCCTGATATGACCATCCAATCCTATCTAGAGAGAATTTTCAGGTACACTAGAGCAGGACCATCAGTGTATGTTGTGGCCTATGTCTACATTGACCGCTTCTGCCAAAACAATCCTGGCTTTAGAATCAATGCCAGAAATGTGCATAGACTTCTCATAACAACTATCATGGTGGCTTCTAAGTATGTGGAAGATATGTAAGTGCTCTTCACCCTCTTTTGTTTGTCTATTTATTATTTTGTTCATGTATGAGATTGTAACTGATATCAATTGTTACTTTTTCTTATTGAGAAATTCTAGCTACCTTGGAAATTTAAGAATTTTGGTACTGTTATTGAATAACTCTTTCTTTCTGTGTTCAAACTCATTCAACTGTATCAGAACCCTTAGATTTCTATGTATACCATAGCAACAATCTTTTTAAACATCAATTCTAAAAAAATTCTTGATAATAAATTGGTGAGGGGTTTGTTAAATTGAGACAAAGTTTGTTTCTTTCAGTCTCCATCAGTGAGAGTACTGGCTAACAGCCCAGGAAGTGGACATTTTGTTAGGTTACCTAGTTAGGTGGGTGTTGTTGTTAATGTATGATAATTGGTCTTTTTTTCCATCTTTTTTTTTTAATTTCTTGGATTGAAAACAGGGCATTCTATGACACTAATGTGGCTTCTTCTTATTTGACAGGAATTTCAGAAACTCATACTTTGCAAGAGTGGGTGGGTTGACAACAAATGAATTGAATGAATTGGAGCTTGAATTTCTCTTCTTGATGGGTTTCAAATTGCATGTGAATGTGAGTGTGTTTGAGAGCTATTGCTCCCATTTGGAGAGGGAAGTCAGCATTGGAGGAGGGTACCACATAGAGAGGACCCTAAGGTGTGCTGAAGAGATCAAAGCAAGGCATATAGAGGAAAGGGGTTACACACAAATTGCGCGTTTAATGTTGTAGAATGGGGTTAGGGAATTTTGATGTTTTAATTATGTTTCTGTTTTGTTTTTTTGCCTGGAAATAAAGAAAGGTAGTTTATGTGTACAGATCAGTGTAAAACTAAGTATTTGTTGGGGGATTGAGATTTTTGAACAGGTGAGCGAAAGCGAGAGCGATGTACAAATTTGTCTTGTTTTATCACAAGGAAACAGTGAATTTTATCAAGAGTTTTGGATTTTATTTGTTGATCAGAAAATTTTTTAGATTTACTTGTCTTTATATGTGCAGATTTTCAACCCTTTGAACTTAATTTATTACTTGGCTATGTTTTTCGGGATTGAAAACGTAGGTGTCAATATCTTGATCTTTGTTCATAGAGAAATTATTATTATTCCACCATCATAATGTGAACTAGTATGAACTCAAATGTTATCATGTGGAAAGTGACTTCGATAGAAATACGTTTTAGAACTAGTTTAGTTAAACTCAAATATTATCATGTGTGAACTAGTCAGTAATGTGTATAAATGATGTAGGAATAAAATCTCAATTGACAAAAAGTGAAGGGAGATTAAAAAAAAAAGTCAGGGGCTGCATGCTTTGTACATCACAACATGATGGGAGGGGAGAAGGAAAAATTGATGAAGTCAAAATGTGTTCATCGCTTTGTTTTTTTTTGTTTTTTTGTTTTAACTTTTCATCACCCTTTAATATATATTGATAGTGAAAGACGAGCAAATATTTGATAGTTTATAGTGTTCTAACAAACTTCCTTAATCTATAAGCAAATAGATCAAGTGGGTCTCTGAGCTATGTGGAGCATTATAGCAATACTTGATTTTTTTTCCACCTTAATAAGGTGTATATATATACCTCAAGAGATACAGAGAGATTGGAAGAAGAGATCGTAAATTGAGAGGCAAGGTGCGAATGGTTAATCTACTTCAACCTTACAAAAATGGGTTTATAGAGTTTTCTTTCTTTCTTTATTTTGTATTTTATTTATAGTTAACAAAGGATTTAAGATTTTTTCATTACATTTCATTATGTCCAATTGAGTTTAATGTATAAATAATATAATAGGTAATTCATTAATAGATGTCGGATAAACTATGAACCCATATAAAAAATTGCAAGTCAAGTAACATATGGAGGAAGAGTTTGTAAACTGGGTATTTGAGCGGATAATTTGATAGTTTAATAATTATCGTTGGAATAAATTTTAATATTATTTTAAAAATGTGAATTTATGCATAATTATACCTTATAACACTAATATTAAAGTAAAAATTATTTTTTGCTTATATACTCTTTTCAAACTTGTTTTTTTTAACTAATGTAAGATTTTTTTTTCAATATATATGTATTTAAAAATTAAATGTAAAAAATATAGTTAAATGTTAAAGATTGGGAATGTCGGGAAAGGACAGCTACACAACTAGAATAAGTTAGCAAGAATTGGCAAAAAAAATTACTTAAATTCAAGGGTTGTTGAAAAAAAATAATGAGGTAAGGAGTATTCTTTTTCCGAAAATAAAAATAACATACGCATCTAATTCTCTCAAATTTTCTAACTAAAAAGTTATCCTTGGCTCTTTTTTCATCATGAAATTATTGGTAATATGATCACATAAAGTAAAAAGAATAGCGGGTTTAATTGTAAGCGTCAACCTTTAGTTCTAAATTCGATTATAGGGAGATCAATTAATTAATTATGTGGCATCATGGTGTGATGGGAATAATAATGTTATTGCAAAAATTAATTTTTTTAATTTAATTGAAAATGTGGATCGTAAGACATTACACGTACTTTTCATATTTAAATGATGTTATGCATGTCATTATCAAAGGTATTAAGGAGTGTGTTAAGAATATTAGTTAAAAAATAAAAAATGAAAAGTTTTTTATTAAAATATTTTTATTAATGTATTTTCATTGTGAGATTAAGGTAATTTCTAATAAATTTTTATTAATAATTAAAAGTGAGTCTTACTTTATTATATGTTCATTATTTGATAATTTTTAATAACAGTAAACAGTGTGTCAAAAAAATATATTAGAACGTGTTTTCAACACATATCCTAAAATTAAATTTCCCTATTTTGCTTTAAAATTAAATGGTTGAATCATTTCAGAATCTTAAAAATTGCAATAGAATCAATCCTCCATATAACTTAAAGCAAAATCAAGATGACAAATTTTTTATGATAAGATACCCTTCCACCTATCACCATTGTGCTTTATTTCACAAAATCATGCCTTTGACGATTCATTGGAAAATATATGATAAATTTATTTCCAATTACTGAATTATTGAAACGTGAACTTAAACACACTTTCTGTTCATGCCTCTACTCTTGAATTATTTAAAATAACAAAGAAATAGCGATAACATAGTTTTATGGATGTGAAGAGCTAGTTGCTGGAAGTAACTAAGCAAATTAATGATGGGCCAGCATCACCTAAAGACTGGTGTTGTTTTTTTCAGCTATGATCATTACATTAGGAACCAAAGAGAGAGCGATAATTAAGAAAAAAAAGTTGCAAAAGAACTAAAGTGTAAAGCATATCATATACCAAAAAAGCTTAAGCTCTTGATATGATGAAGTTGACCATCCAAAGCTGCCATATACGAATTAGTATAATCAATAATAGCATGGCCTTTTTTTTTGTGTGTGGATGATGATGCATTACCAACCGAAGACAACTTCAATCGGTGCATAGAAGATGGACAGAGCATCTTCATTTTAAAGTAATTAAAGGGCATTGTGCCTCTCATCCTCCTTTTTTTCTGCCTACTTTGAGAAGGAAAGGTAATTGACAGAATGCAAATTATTAGGCTTTAGATAGATAGATAGCTGCTTGCTATTGGAGTCTTAATTATAATAGTTCCCACTTGAATCTTGGTACAGTTTTGATTGCTTCAAGCCTACAACAATGCATGGCTATCATAAGCTCTAAATTTCTTGTAATGCAAATAAAAAAAAAAATTGCCTTCTAAATAAATATGACAAATTAGTATAATATAAATAAATAATCTCTTGATGTTTTAGGTTTTTTTTAATCTTATAAATATTTGAGACCAAGTAAAAACCCACTTATCACAATAGAACTTAAATATATATCCTTTAATGTACCTATACATTAGACACTATACTATATATATGATAACAAGACTTTTTTTTATATAATTTTACTAAGACTTTATTTATTATTGACTAAAATTTTTTGACAATTACAAATTTTAGTGACATCTACTCTCATTTAATAAGTCTCTCTAAAACATGTTATTTTTAATAAATTTTAATTAATAATGAAGAGAATTTCAAAGAAAATCTTGAAACATTTCTCTACTAGACATTGACAATTCTTAACATTTAGCTTCCTATTAAAAGATCATATTCACCACTTGAGAGTCGTTAATTAATACTAGTATGGATCTAATATCTAATAACCATTTACCATAGCATGAGCTCTCCAATCCACCACTTATAATCTATATGGAGGTCATAGATTTTCATTGAAACTCTCACTCACCTAATACACATTCCCTAAAACCTTAACAAAATAGTTTATGAAAATATCTTATGTTAATATAAAAATATTCAATCATTTTTAATTAAAAAATAACTTCTACATAATTAAGTACTTGTTTAATAAGATCTTAATAAAAAAATTTATCTAAATGGACCATAAAATTAAATACTTAATATTTTATTTTTATAAAAACCACAATCTATAACTATCTTTAAAAAAAAATTATGTTCGAGTCTAGATTACCATAAGCAAAAAAATTTCTATTTAAATATTTAATATAAAAATTATATACTTATTACTCGAACATGAACATGTGACAACAAATTAAATTAAAACAATTTTGTATCCATAGATGATAAGTGGTAAATACCTGGATAGTTTGTTATACTTCTTTTTAAATTCATCGTTGAAATAACATAACCCATCAATTAATGGGAGGTTATAAATATGGATGGAGTTTATGTACGGATTCTGTTATAAATTATTGAAAGAAAAAAATAATGTGGTTGTAAATATAAAGAAACTTGGGTTTCGAAAAAAGAAAAGAAGAAAGTGCTACAGAGTTGGATCGGGCAGCTGAACACTTGAATGTGGAGCAGGAGAAGAGAAGCCGAAACCCAAATGGAAATGCACTCACCCAACTTACTATAATATTATTATATTTGATGCGACAATGGAACCACAGACAAAACACTTCGTGGACCTTATTGTATATTCCAACATAACGATTTTATGCGTCGCCCATATCGTAATCTTTTGGGCTATATTTGTACGTATAACCACCGGAATTCATGTCACTCTCCCTATATATTATCTTAACATGTATACGGCTACAGAAATAAATATAACAAAGAAAACAAAAGTGGGTAGATAAAACAAATTAATTATAAGAAATTTTAGATGTGTATGTACCACCCTCCATGCCTATTATTGAATGTACAGAAATGGGAGCAAATCCCATTGTCTTCGCTAGAAGAAAAAAAAAACTCTATTTTCAATTTTTATTTGTAAATATTTTATGATTCTTCACATTTGTCTACTTCTGAAAATATATATATTCAAAATTTTCATTTTTAATTTTTATTATACTTTTTAAGCTTAGTTTTATTCAAGCAGTTTTTTAACATAAAAGTCATAATGATTATTCCTACCTACAATATACATAATTCTGAAAATATAGCAAAAGCAAAAATAAATTGGAAACATTTAATTTTTATTCTTACAAAATAATAATTATGGTGATATAATTTAATTGAGAAGATTCTTTTGTAACATGTCTTGTACAAATGAATATACAACAAGAAATTAAACTCCGGGATAAAATATTTTTCTTTTATGAAAGAAATATAATTCAATTAGACAATCAAATACATAAATATAAAGAGTACTAGTCATGTACTCGTGCGATACACTGAAAGTTTGTATGTTTGAATAGTAGTGTGTTTCTGTATGTACACATACGTTAAAACATCAAAAGGGGCAATTATTATGAATAAATTATTTATTAAAGAAAATAAATTTTATAGGGTTTTACATAAATTAAGGGAAGAAACTATGTTTAATATAGCTTATTTACAGAAATAAGAAAACTATTACAATTAGTATACAGAATTATCACATCATATATATATATATATATATATATATATATATATATATATATATATATATATATATATATATATATATATATATATATATATATATATATATATATATATATATATATGTATGTATGTATATGTATGTATATATATACAATTTAAAATAACAAATTACAACATTAAATACTAAGAAACATATTTGTATATCCTTCACATACTCCATGACTTGCCTAAAACAAAAAAAAAAAGATAAAAATAAACTAAGAGACAAAATTTAATGGAGTTTATATGTTTTATATAAATATATTAAAAATATACTTCAATTTAATTATTAATAACAATAGAAAAATATTACCTAATTAATTTAATTTTTGGAAAACCTCTTTGTAAACTACATTTGAGGTAGTATTCGTCACATTTGTCACATACCAATAACTTCATACCACTTTGGAAAGTAACCCGTGAAATAGGTGCATATAATTGTTCACGAGCAAAAACTAGTTTGTGAAAATAAATCTCAACATGCTTAAGATTGTCCTGTCTTTGCAAAAGTGACAACTATACTGAATGGTTTACATTGGAAAATTTTGAAACATTATCAGATGGAATCAATGATAGTCTTGAAATAAATACTATCTATCCAATGCTGTTTCCTAAAATAATATTTGCTCCAATAACATAAGTTTCCAATTGCATAACAATAAGTTGTGTACCATGTAAAGTCCTATTGGTTTATCTATATTTCTCAACATGATTGGTACCAATTTCAAAACATGACAAGGAAGTCCTCAAGAATTAAAAGTGTTTAAAAACTCAGGTGTGTAAACATCATCAGGCCTAAATGTCACCAGACATTGTGCATGGAGATCAATGCTAAGATAAGTTTTTTCTTCTCAAAGAATCATTGACAACACTTAATCATACAATTTATAAACAATGTCATTTGTGTGTGCAAAAGCGTTCTATGTTGGAAAAAATGTGGATTTTGCATATTGTCCAATAAAGATGGATACATGTTGTCAACTATAACAAGAATAGTATCAGGTGAATCTAAAATAAGGAGATCATATATCAAGATTTTGAATACTAACATTTCCTTCATTTGAATCATAAATAGTTCTATGACCAATGCTCTACAGTCACTGATAGAACTTCTTCATTTGTTGAACATATGAAAATCTGAATTTTGGGTTTGGACTTTGGAGCCTCATATTTTGAGTAAAAAATTAAGACTTCATACTATTTCCGGAGATAGGAAGCATTTTTTTTTCACATTAGTTCCTTTTGTATGTATATAAATCATGAAATACATGTTTTGTTGGAATTCCCTTCTTAATTGTGGTTCACAAGTCACAATGCTTGGGAGATGAATATGTTAGGTTATTTTTGGGCTCCCAACTATGTGGACAAAAGCTCAATACTCTCAAGCCCGCTAGGTTTCTCTTTATAAGAGGAGAAGGGGTTAGATTGAAACACATACATCCAAGTAAAAAAACCCTAAGAGAGTTAGAGTGTCTTTTTTGTATTTCTCTTTGAGAAAAAGAGAGATATATACAGTTGTTTTTGTATTTCTCTTTGAGAGAAAGAGAGAGAGATATACAGAGAGGTTTGTATACCATCCCAGAGGGTGATATTCATTAAGAGATCCTCAGAGATCGAGAGAAATACTTTGTAGTACTACTTTTATAGTGGAAATCTTTTACTGGACTAAGTCTCGTAGTTTTTCTCGAGAGGGTTTTCCACGTAAAAATTCTGGTGTCATTTTCTTCTCTACTCTTACAGTTTTTTTTTTACGCTTCTGCATAGTGCCCATTTTGCGTTCACAGAGAAGAGAATAAGTACCCCTGTTTCCCAACATGTTCGAATGTATTTTACTTCTCTCTCATTATCAATATAATATATTTTTTAGTTTTATATTGTTATGTCCATTCTCGTTGCTTTTTACCTGAACCATGTTTATAATACAATAGGTCTCCTCTAAATACAATCACCTTTTGTCTACATAATTGGTTCAAATTATCAAATTGAAAAAATATAGGATATCTAGAAATGTCATATCAACTACTTTAAAACCATACTTACGAGTCTTTGGAGTTTCATTGCATGTAATAATAAATTATCAATAATTAAAAATAATATTATATTTAATATAAATTATTTATTATAAATTTAAAATATATTTTATATGTTTACATATATTTATTTATTATATATTTTAATTATAACATATTTTATATATTTAAGCATATTTATTATAAATTTTAGTTATATAAAATAAATATATCATTGCATATGCTAAAATACAAGTTATTAATAATCATAAAAAAAGGATAAATTAATGAATGATTAAAAATGAAAACAATAACATATATGCTTGCTTCTAATTGTACGTACCGAGAAAGGAATAGAGAACATTAATGGAATTAGGAACTAGGCTCTCGGACGTGATAAAATAAACAAAAACAATTAAGAAGATGTCACGATTAATTATTATTTTATAATTATTTTAATTTTTATGATTATTATTTTGAATCGATAATATAATAAAATACTTATAAATTACCATATGTAGATAATTATAAAATATCTTGATGTTTATTATCTATTCTAATTTAAAATTTTGTTTCATTACATTTATTATTTTAATGTACTTAAAAGAAGAAAAAATGAGACAAATTAATTTCTATATTTTGTAAACAAGAAGCTAATAGCTTAATTTTAATTAGATTGAGATTATTTGTCCAACTCTTTATGTCTCATTATATGTTTTATAAATGAAATCTTACCACGTGAATTAAAAATATTTATATTATTTTCACTTTTTCATATAGTAAAATAAATTTCTCCCTTACAACATTAGTTTTTCACAGTTTCCTTTACATTGTTGTAAACAGTGGTTAAAAAAATGAAAAACAAAAAAGAGAGCAAAGGAGGAAAGAAGAGAGTAGAACAACAACTTCTCTTCTGCTTCCCCATCAACAACTTCATTCCCTCCAACTGCTCTAATCTTCACTTCCCCTCCAACAACTCTGCTTTACTACTTTGCAACCTAGTTTTTCTCTCTGCACTTAGCCTTCCTGTCTGCAACTTAAGCCTTCTAAAGGGACAAGACTAGCTCCCATCAACAACCCTAAAATCACCATGGAAAAAACTTGGTAGAGGTCAAGGAGAAGCAACCCTTAAAAGGAGAAGTGTTGGAATAGGGGCTAGAAAAATGGGAGCTGGGAACTCTAATTTTTGAAGAGGAGAGCTGGAAAGCTTGTTGGAAATTAGGGAAGAAAGAGCAAGGAAGCTAAGGTTCTAGTACTCTTGCCAAACACAAAGAGTGGGAGGGGAAGAAGGAGCCAAACGTTCTACAATAGCGACGACGAAGAGTACTCTGCTCAGGGAACCTTTAGTTTCCTTTGATTTCTATTGTCTGTAAATTTTTTTTTTCTTTCCATTTTTATGTTAGTTGATACTTTGTTTAGTTGAATTCTTCTGTCGATACTTTAATAGTTTGGTCTATTTTGTCCTTTCTCTTTTTCATTCCCTCTTCCAAAACAAAAAATAAAGAAAAAAGAAAGAAAAACATAGCATGCATAAATCAGGTTGTTAAGGTCACACCATAAGTCCCGAAACTTATGTTTCTCTAACGACCTTGCATTCCAAATAAAGTGCATACACTATGTTCCATTCTCATTCCATCTTATGTCCACACCCAGCCAAAATTGAAAAAAGAACAAAGATCAAGTCCAAGAAAGCATCCATATAGCACCTATACGAGACACGTTCCAAGACAAAAATGATGGAGGTAATTGTAGACGACTTAGAGGAACAACATAAGGCGCTAAGGAATGATGTCAATCAATTCAAAGAACAAATGAGTAAGATCCTGGAGATGTTGTAGTCAATGCAAAATCCTAATAAGAATGCACCTAAGCAACCTCAAGTCACTCCTAACTATCCTTTAGGATTCATACCAAACCAACCCTAGAATTAAACTTGATACCCTCCATATGGCCTCCCTCATGGCTATACACCACCTGTAAACAATAACATTGGCCCCTACATGTCCACCTTGAACCCCCAAAACCAAGCACAATCCCAAGACCCAAATTGTAGAATCAATGATGCACAAACCTTCATCCCACCTCCCACCCATGACGCCCAAAACCACTAGCTCATCAATCCAACACCAAATGTTGTACTACACCCCCACCAATTTAAGGACCTTCATTCCACTAAAATGCTATAGTTCTTTGAAGAAATACTAAAATCCATAGAGGGAGTTGATTACTCAAATTTTAATGTGGCTAATATGTGTTATCCCTGATGTTGTAATTCTTCCCAAATTCAAACTACCAGAATTTGATAAATACAAGGAGAAAAGATGGTCTCACATGCCCATGATAATAAACTATTGATTCATTTTTTTCAAGAGAGCCTCATGGGGCCACTCTCAGGTGGTACATGAGCCTAAAGCATGGACCCATCCAAACCTAGAGGGACTTTCCTTAAACAATACAAGTATAACGTAGACATGACCTCAAATCGCACACAATTGCAAAACATGGCAAAGAAGGAAAATGAGACCTTCAAGGGGTATGCTCAACGTTGGAGGGAAATAGCTACCCAAGTACAACCTTCCCTCTCCAAAAAAGAATTGGTCACAAATTTCATTAATACACTCCAATCACCCTTCTACGATAGGATGATTGAAAATTTATCATCAAACTTCTCATACCTGGTCATTATTAGAGAAAAGGTTGAGATAGGAGTGAGGAGTGGAAGGAGTGCTCAAGGGGGCAGCAGCAACAAACATAAACAAACCCCCCATAGCCACAAACAAAAGAAAGGAAGGAGAAACAAATGTGATCGTATCAGCATCGAATCTCCCTAACCAAAATCACATCCCATACTACCAGCCTCAGTTCGGATTCCATCCACAATTAACAACAATCTCTTAGCTCACATACTAACAACCTTCTCAACCAAGAATGACCTCCCAACCACTACCACTGCAAGTTTCTCCATCCCCAACCACCCAAACAAAGCCGCCAGGAGTCCCACAACCCAATAATGATAACACTCAGAGGAGGAAAAACAACCCAATAAGAGTATTCACCCCCAATCCCCATGACCTATATTGAGCTCCTGACCCATTTGATTAAAACACTTTGGTTGTTCCTTTCCCTCTAAAGCCTCTTCAACCACCCTATCTAAAGAAAGAGCAAGGAAGCTGGGGTTCCGGTACCCGTTGCCAAACACAGAGAGCAGGAGAGGAAGAAGGAGCCAAACGTTCTACGATAGCAATGACAAAGAGTACACTACTCAAGTAATCTTTAGTTTCCCTTGATTTCTATTGTCCGTAAATTTTTGTTTTTCTTTTTTTTTTTGTGTTAGTTGATATTCTGTTTAGTTGAATCCTTCTATCAATACGACTCGGGAGTGGGAAGCCATTCAATGAATGACTCTCCCGTTCCCCATGCCCCAATTTAGACTAGTTTTTGTTCGTTTGAGTAATGTTGGGCTATGGAAGTTTCCATTCCAGCTTTGGAACCACCCAAAGTAACTTGTCTTTGAACATGGAGGTCTCAGCTACCATGATCATCAACCCTGAGCCCACAATTAAGAAGCCAAGGAGAAGATAAGGGTCTAGTCTATGGTTCTTAAAAGTAGCAATTATGATTCTAAGCCTAAGCTTATGATTTTTGAAAAATGTCACCACAGCAATTCCAACAGCAGAATATGCTTATGAGATTTCCTGTGAAACCAGCATATGAATCTGGGATGGTCCTAAGCAGATGCAGAGATTACTGGATTGCCCCCTAGATAATACAATAGCTGAATTTGATTTGTTTCTCAAAAGCATGTGGGATGGAAATGGGAATAGTTACTGACTTGATATAGCCACCTATAATCTTTATGTAAGGAATGATAATGTTATTAGTCATGAATTTGAGGTTAGATTAGGCTCAAGCAGCTCCTGGTCAAAGCCTTGCTAACCGTTCGGAAGAATAAAATCGAAACCTTACTAGTAACAGCATTCTACAAAGGCATCCACAGTTTCCTCAGCTAGTAGTTGGGCCAGAGAATTTTATGATTCCAGTCTCCTTTTCAAAACAGAAAATTATTAATGGCCTTCCCGTCAATAAGGTATCCAATCTTGTGTGGTAGCAGCTTCAAGTTATGACAACTAACACCAATTGGCTTTAGCATGGCGTAGCTCCAGGATCCTCTAAGGGACTTGTGTCGTTTCCTAAACAACAGCCCCTAATGGATTTAGTTCCTAATCAGGGAGGCCATTCTCCGTATAGTCTTTCAATTTCGGGCATGAGAGGTACAGCCAATTCATATCCTCACATGCAAATGGATAAGGCCGCAGCCTCCCAGCTTCCTTCAATTCCGAATCAAGCTGACGATGGATGCCACCGCTTCGGTCTCAAGACAGTATATTTAAGGAAAAGCATGTTCGGTTCTCTTGCTCGAGGCATGAATAATAGGCTAAATATGGAGAACTTGCAGCAAATGAATTCTGAGTTAAAAGGGAAACGCGTTTGGTCTAACATGAGAACCAAAAAAAAATAATAATAATGCAATTGTTATGCTCGCCTGCATCCGTGGCAGCTTCTCCATGTATAATTGAAGAAAGACATTGACAGCTGGATCTGGTGCGTTGACACCACGTTCACATTGTCCACAACATTAATTGGTAGCACCTTTGATTCAATTTTTCTCACAACATTTGAGGCAACCAGTTAAGGAGAAACAGAAACATTGAATACGTTATATGGATGTGGTAGCGTTCCTTGTGTTGGATGTTAGGTTATGATGAATCGAATCAATGAAAAAACCCGTGAGGGGTACCTAGTGAACCATTTCTTTGGGATTACCTAGGAGCTGTTGTGATATACTGCATCACCGACCTGTATGGCACAACAATTGCTGACGGGCTGCTGTCTTGGGCCTGGCTATCCTAGATGGGCCTCGTGTTGGGACGACATGTTCGGAGGAGGTCACCGCAAATTGGGATCGAGCTCCTCCTCCCATTCTCATTCATTATGATGGAATTGCACGGTCTACCTTATCCGGCATTTTTCCTACCATAGCAAGTCATGAAGGCTCAGTTATCATTGTGATTGTCTTACACGTAGCATGGGTGCCGTTGAAATGGAGTCCTGGAAAGCTAGTTAGTTGCAGTAATTTCACCTGCTGATAGTTTATTATGGAAGCACATTCGTTCTACACCCGTGACTGGGAATGCAAAATACTCCAAGTTGTTGCCAACTGAAGTTTTTGATAGCAAACAACACAGCCCTGTATCATCTTTTGACCATAATGTTGTGATATTTTGAGGAACTTATTGCAAATTACATGGTCGTTGGTGCATAATAACTATCTGATATGATGCTCTAATTACACATTGTGTGGATGAAGCCATTTCAAGTTGACATTGTTTTGTTTTTTCTGTACTATTGTCCAGGAGCCTTGGTGGTGACGGTTTTGGTTGGACTAATGTTATCATGTTTGCTGTGATGAAAGAACAAACATTACTGGATTAACGTCATTATGAATTGTGATTCGAGAATGTGGGCAGGGGATGAGATGCTTAATTACATGTGTGTCATCAAGTTCCAAGCTTAGGAGGAGCATTTCACCCCTGCAGTCAAAGCTAGATTTAGGTGCTTGTGGTTCAGGAAACAAGTGGCAACACCTTGAGCAGAGTCATTTTGCCAAATTTGGAACAATCATATTTGGAAAATCTGCTCAATTTAAAATGTGATTTTAGAGGTCTCATGCACAGGGAAACCTTTTCCAAATTACAAACTCTGTTATTGAAGAATTGTCTATCAGTGAGTGAAATTTTCAGCAATGGAGCGATTCAACATTTTTCAGAACTTCAAAAGCTAGAACTTAGAAGATTGTTCAAAAATTGAAGAACTTGTTATGCTAAGAAGGTATTGAGAGAGATGAGCTTCCAAAACTAGAAATGCTTTTTCTGGTTAAGTCACCTGACTTCAGAATTATATGTTCAACCCAAACATTGATTTGATCTCTCTAGAGCTGTTAAGGATACATAATTGTCCTAAGCTGAAAACTTTACCACTGGACATTGACAATGCAGCCAACTTGAAGTCCATTAAAGGACAACAGAATGGTGGGATGAATTGGGGGACAACAACAACTTGTTTACCATTGGTCAAATCTTGAGATTTAGGATAAGTCCTTTGGAGGATACCTTTGCCACCTTTTTTTTCCATTCCATTTCTATTTCCTTGGAGATGCATGAGCAAATAAGTGGTTCCTGTCTCATCTATTATCTGTTCTATTTTTTTGGACTCAAGAGCTAATGAGTAACTCATTTTCCTCCTTATTGTCTATTGTGGCTCTACTCCTGCTACACCTATTATCCATTTTATTGTTATATTGGACACCATTCTAGATTATAGATGTCCTTCTGACAAACACTTGTTGTCTTGTCACAGTCATCTGGAATGTACTTTCTAGTAAGCTATTTATCCCTTATAATCTCAACCTTTATCAGAACTACGTAAGCTTTGAATTTTCCATTGTACACTAAGACAATTTTTGTAAAGTTCAAAAACCCAACAAATTACATCTTTCTCCTTCCAATAATAAAGTCCAATTATATCTGTACTTGAAGGGTGAAAATAACATATTAGAAGTCATAATAAATTTCACATTGTAGTATGTTAACACCTTTCTTATATATAATCGACTTCCGAACCTTAAATCTATTTCCAAAAGACTTGCCTTATCCTTTCTTTCAAAGATTTTTGTAATGTTTTCTTTAATAAACATTGGTGGTGACTCCATTGCAAATTCGTTTTTCTTTCTCCCAAAGAACATGTATTTCTCTTTTCTGTTTTTCGTCATCCCGTCACGATTATAGTTGCGATAGATGACGACTTCACTAGAGACATTTTAAAGAGTCAAACCCGTGCAATTAGATGCGTGAAATTAAAGACTTCTTCTTCGTTGTTTTAGCCTCTTGATTGTTTTATCCGTTTCTTTAGAGAATCAAGCCTTATATGTGAACAAAATAAGGAATTGATATGATAAAATTTCATTTGTGAGACATATAGTGAAACATAAATAGAGGGATGGTCATAAAACATATGAATAGTCATGAATCTAGTCCACATAAATGAAAATCTTAGAATGACTTTTTAACTATTTTTATTAAGCACTCCCATTTATTATTATTATTATTTATTATTATTATTATTATTATTATTATTATTATTATTATTATTATTATTATTATTATTATTATTATTATTATTATTATTATTATTATTATTATTATTATTATTATTATTATTATTATTATTATTATTATTATTATTATTATTATTATTATTATTATTATTATTATTATTATTATTATTATTATTATTATTATTATTATTATTATTATTATTATTATTATTATTATTATTATTATTATTATTATTATTATTATTATTATTATTATTATTATTATTTTAAAATTTTAAAAAGACCCATAGTGCTATAAAGCTCCCTCGTTACATCACTCTATTCCTATTAGGAAATCATATTTTCCCATAGAAAAATGCTCTTTTTTCTCTTAAATTCTCAAATCTTTTGAATAGATGAGGAGAGAATTGTACGAGATAAATTGATTGGATAAGAGAGTATAATATTATTTTCTCTCATCATTTTCAAAATCAAAATTTTACAATATTTTTTTTCACAGGCATCTTCCTTTAAAGATAATTTCCATTCACACAATCAAACATTAAACATGGTAACATCTATTGATATAGATTCGAATATTAATTTCCTACATTATTGGTTATTAGTCACTTGCATTAAAACTAATCTTTGTTGATCAATTTTATCATACATATAATAACATAAAGAAAATAAAAATATAAAATAAAATAAGAGGCTACTAGAAGCAACTCTTGTTGCATGATGCGGCAAAAACAAAGGGAGAAGAAGGTCCATTACTACATCACTGTAATGGAGGCTGAATAACGAGATGTATTTAAATTGATACGAAACACAATTAGGAATGTACGTATTGTTGTAAAATGTAACAGACATGGAGTTATATAGCTATATATGGTCACTTTCTCCAGTATCCAACCATTATCTCCCGTCTGTATACAAATAATTAGCTTATTTGGTTGGGACATGAACCCATCGATCGATGCGGTTTTGCTGCATGAAGCAAAAAAATTAGTGCATGTTTGTACGTGCATTCGTATATAGAATTGATTTTGAATTAATATAATTTTATAGATTTGATTTTAATAAATCATAATTTTAAATAATGTAACATATATATAAAAATTGATTTTAATATAAAATATTATTTTAAAACATGTCATTAAAATTGATTTTGAACATGTAATTACCTAAATGGATTTTACATGTCACGAGGTAGTATAAGTAGATTCAAAACACAAAAGTTAATGGTAAAAAATATATATGTAATAATATTATAAACTCAAGATGAATAGGTAGAAAAACTATTAAAAATAGTTTCATGCAAACTTAAATTAATCATCAAAATTACATTTTCAATAAAATTTTAAACATCATGGTCAATAAAAAAAATAAATTTAATCACCATAAAACTCAAGTTGAAAATATTTTGATATAGAACCAAATACACTCGTAGGTACCCTTCCATTCAAATTTGACATGTAAAAAAAAATCAGATCACATGCATTATAAAAACTGAGAAGAGACATGGTAAGGAGACGTGCTCGACTCTCTTTCCTCCTTTCTTTGCAAAAGGTGGGGTGAATTGGAGTTTAAAAGACGTGGATTACAATTTTAAAACTCAATCTCATTCCTTCAAATTCTATTGGTTCAGAAACCCACGTCTCTTAGAAAATAAATTTATTTATATATTTTTAAATAAATCACATATTAAGTTATTATTATATTTAAATTCAAATAATATATAAAAATTAATAAAGAATAAAGAAGTTAAAAGTAAAAAAATAAAAAATTTAATAGTTAAAGTATATTTAATGTTAAATTTATAATTTTAAATTTATTATTTAATTATTATTACAATTTAAATTATTTAACTATTTATATACAACGAAACAAACTTGAGAATGGGACATAGAATTATATACCTTAATTCGTCGGCAAAGATCTGAACCCAAACTCGGTTAAAATAAATATTTTTTTGTCAAAGTTAGATTATGTTGAAGTGGATACCTACGAATTTAGATATACTTGCCATGCTTAGCTTAGAGGGGTTAGTGATGTATTCAGAGAACTTTTGTGGGGGAGGAAGGAATGAGTATAAAAAGTAACTCTGAAAATCTTAGATAGAAGATAAATTGAAATGGGTCAAGCCGAACGTGCCCCTAAACCCAACATTTCAAAAGGACAAAATAAAGAGGAGGGAGTTAGGCCGAGCCCAACATGTGCAATAGGAGGAAATGGGCTTAGCCCCAATTAATTTCAGAACAAAACAAATAAAAATGAATTAGGATTTTATTCTCACATTTTTATTCATTATAATTTTTAACATAAAATTAATTATTAATTTAAATTATAATAATAAAATTAATATTACACATTTTATGAGAAATGAAATGAAATTATATATATTATTGAAATTAAAATGTAGTCAATATATAAGTACATTAAATTTTAGAAAAAAGGTGGGAACATAGAGTCATCAGGCCCTTATCGTCCCTATTGTCGTGCATAGCATGGAAAGTGGTGTGCGGTTGCTAATAAGCAGGGGTGCAGGTGAGTCAACCCCAAACCCAATCATCTTAATCTAACTTAGACAATATTTTAATGAGTTAAATTAAATTTATTTTAACTAATCTAATTATAATTAGATTATTGAGTTTTCAACTCCATCAACTTAATCTAATTCAATTATTTTATAATATTACTAATAAAATTATAATTATTTATTAATAGTGTTGAATTTAGACAATTAAACTTATATTTTAATTTATACAAGTGTTACAGTTTGAAAACATGCTTAATTTTTTTTTTTATTGTACTTTTGTTAAAGTAATAATGTTATGAGTTATTTTAAATTTTTCGTATAGTGTAATGTCATTTTAATTGTGATATGATTATATATGATTATTGTTAACTAATTTTTTTATATATAAATGTATTGATTTTGAATAATTTAAATTAATTAGATATTTTATTTTTTATTTTTAAAATATAATATTATTTTATTTAATTGATCAAACTATCTAAACAAATCCAACCCAATCCGATTTAAGATAAAATTGAGTCGTTGACAAAAAAATAACAATCCTTACTCAATCCAACCCAATATTTTATTGAATTGAATAATAAATTAAAGCAAAATAAACTCAACCCAAACCCCTTATCTCTTTATTATTAACGAGTCTTTATTACTGGTGTGCTTTGGAACTACACATTGTTATCTTGTTTGGGGTCAATAGAGGCAACGAAGCAGAAGCAGGCCTGTAATGTATCCAATATGTTCTTTTGGGTAGGCTCTCTCCAAATAGGAATAGGTAATTGATATAATCAGCAGCTTAAAAAGTATCCACAATAAGTATAATACTTTTTTGACTTAATAATGCAAGTACTAAGAATTATTGACAAAATTTAATAGAAATAAGTGAGTCTGAGTACGAATATCTTATTACCCACCCTACTCTATAGTAAATTAAAAATAAAATTTATGAAAACCTAGTATATCTTTATCATATATTTTATGGTTGAAATATGAAAATGAAGGTGAAAAATCTCATACTAATCTATTTATTTAATTAAAGTTGTGTTTCGTCTAATAATTAGTTTTTATTTTATGTTCTAGTTTTTGTTAATATTATATTTGACCAAAACAATATTTACCCGTGAAATATAAGTGTTTATGGTTTTTGTTAAAAAGATTTTGATTCTAAAAATAAGGTAAAATAAGAATTCGAAATCTTTTCATTTGGTTTATTAATTTTGTTTTTACAATTCCAAAACTAATTCGCTTAATATATTATTTTCAATTGATTTTAGAAAGTATTAAATTGAGAGTAGAAGTTTATAAATGTATTATTAATGCAAAAAATTATTGTAATATTTTATAAATATATTTATGTTGTTTATGAAAAATCTTTAAATAGTATTTTAATTAAATTAAAAAAATTTCTTAATCAATATTTTTTCATGATTAATTGAAGTGCGAGTACCGAATCCATATATGAATATTTATGTATCGAATGACATAGATAAAAGTACAGCTATAATATCTACATAAGTACATATAAGTTTAAGTAGAGTACTTTTTTTAAAAATTAGTATGAGAGGATGAATACAATAATATTCTATGCAAACCATACGAATACGAAAAAAACTCTGAATAAATTGTTTTAGAAAGAAAAAAAAAACTCTTTTAAAGACAATAAAAAGTTTTCAAACAAAGAGATAGAGCCAACAATCAAGTTAAGTAGTAGTAAAATGATATTTTGTAACTTGTTTAAAGTGCGGACAAACCTAATGTTTTTCGGGAGGGGGGAGGTTAGCATACCAAACTAGGTAACGTACTTGTGTATATACCAAATTATCAATTCATTGCATTTGTGGTTTTGAGTCAGGTTAATTCGTTACGTACTTGCAATTGCCACGTTGTTCTTTTCTAAATATATCTTGACGTAGGTGAAACAAATCGTGAGGATTGTCTCTACCTGACATGTAACAACTAGCTACATCATAAATGGCTAAAGGGAATTTGAGTCATTGTAATATTCGTCATAAATCTGAATCTTCAACCAGTGAAAATTAGGCTGATTACCACCACCTGAATATCAATGTTTATCTTTAGTGAGAATTTATTTCTAGTAGAAAATTGAATGTTTAGTGGGAATTAATTTTTAATGAGAATTTAATGTTTAGTAGAATATTTAGTGAAAAATTTACTCTATAAATAAGAAAACTTTTAATACAGAATTTAAAAATTAATAAAATTTGGTTGTTCCTTTGTTTTGGAAGTTTTTCTTTTATCTATAAATTAAGAATTTTATATTGTGTTGGTTTACCCACCTGTCACAGTTAAGATCATGTTTTTTTTTAATAACTTTAGTTCTACATATAAATAGCAGTTAAGGTAAAATAAATAAATATTGTCTTTTACTTTTAAGATTATTAAAGTAAATTCACATCCTTTGGTATTAAATTATTAGTTTGTGTGTTGTGTTTAGATAAATGTTTAGTTTTATTGAGTCATTGTGAATTGATTTTTTGCTGACTTTTTTAATTAATTTTGACTTATTTTACTAGTTTTTTTATCAATATTTTTATTCTTTCACCACTTTTTTATAAACCAATTCTATGGTTTATTTAAACCAAGCACTTCATTGGTTCACCACTTTGATTAATAGAGTAATATGTTTAGTTTGGTTTTAAAAATAGTAAAAATAAAATAAAATAAAATCGTGCAAGGGATAAAGGATCTCTCTTTATAATTAATTCATAAAATAAAAGAAACATAAAACTTAAATAAAAGTATAATTTATAATATGTTTTAAAATAAACAATCTTATTATAAATATAATATTTTGTTAAATAAAATATTATCTATTAAATAATTTTTTATTAATAATACATAGTTGTTATATATATATATATATATATATATATATATATATATATATATATATATATATATATATATATATATATATATATATATATATATATATATATTAAGAGAATATTAGATACTATAAATCAGGTTGGAATGAATTAAACTTATTCTAAAAAATACACCAAACTTAATTTTAAAAGTTGAATATGTCCAAACAACCTTGAGCCGGATGAAGTTGAGTAATACCTCTGCTTTCTTTTTTTCTTCTGTGATATTATATGACATTAATTTTATTAGGAAAGATAATATTCACCATTATGGAATATATATTGGTCTATATATAGGACTAGTATATGCCGTGGCAGAATTGCACAAACACTATTGATCCCAAGTTCTCTCTTGTCATTTGCAAATCGCATCATGCAAGTTCTTCGTCACATCATGTATTTCGTTGTAGTATTTTATTTTCTGTTCCTAAACCCTTGCCATTGTTTCAATCTGAAACTACTTAATGTTTCCAAAATCCAAAACAAGGATCAATGGCAAATAGCAGCAGCTACATGGTTCGGAGCACCCAACGGTGGTGGGTCGAATGGTGAGTACTACTTAACTAAAGTGTTAATTATGAATATTTTTGTTTTAAATTGTTATCTATAATTGTATAAATAGATCTCTTGTAAAATATTATTTTTCAATATTACAATATCATATATACCTTTATTTAACTCTTTTATGAAAACCATCATCAAGTAAATTAATGAGTTTTGGCCAAAGTTAAGTTGAAGCATTGTTTTTTTCTCGTGATGTTGTGTAGGGGGTGCTTGTGGATATGTTGATAGTGTGGAGAAACCTCCACTCTCAAAAATGGTATCAGCTGGAGGTCCTTCTCTTTTCAATGGCGGCAGAGGATGCGGGGCTTGTTATGAGGTGCATGCAACACGTTCATTGCTCTGCGTAAATTAAAATCATATTTCTATTTTATAAGTGTATAAGTTCAAAGTATAAAAATGTTCCAATATTTTTTTAGTAATATTTTTTATATTTTTATAAATATTTATTAAATATAAAATATTACTAATAATATTTTGTAATACAATTCAAATACAATATTTACTAAAATATTACAAAAATTAATAGATGATATTTTTTATATTTTTTTAACATTTTTTAAATAGTATTCAAAGTCATATATATTATAATCAATTATGTTTTTCTTTATCTACAAGAATTGAATTTTACATTTTGTTTAATACTTTAGACCAACTTAATATTAATACTATTGTTTATGTATATGTAGATGAAAGACATTTTTCCAACAAATATTTGAGAAACAGTTTTATTTCATCATGACTCAAATTTATTCTATTTTTTCTTATATCTCTTCATTTTTCATTATATTATTTATCACATATACTATTTTTTTCTTTTTTTCTTAATCTTTTTTCTTTTTTCCACCCATATACAGCCGGAAATGGAGTGTAGGTTTAACATTATTTCCTTGAGGAATGTCACTGATGTCTACGTTAAAACGCATTCATTGTTCAAATTTTCAGGTGAAATGCACAGAAAATGCTGCATGCTCGGGAAAGCCAGTGAGCGTGATGATAAGTGATGAATGTGCTGGCTGTACCTTACGATCAGTCCATTTTGATCTCAGTGGCACTGCCTTTGGTTCCATGGCAGCTCCAAACCTCGCAGACAATCTTCGCAACGCTGGAAAGCTTAATATTCTCTACAGAAGGTAACCATCTTGTTATATTTTGGTTCCATATATCAAAATTATATTTGATGATTTATATTTTAAATCAAATATTTTAATTTAATCATTTTTCTTCATGTTTTCATCGGTCTTCTTCTACTTCTTTTAATTAAATTATCTTAATTCCATTTAATTCACTTTTCGCAAGAGTAATATATCTATATATGCTGCTACGAATTTTGTTATAAATTAATAACATTGCAAATAAAAAATTGTCAATGTGCTAATATATATATATATGTTAACCATTTCTTTTAGAATTTTTTATTCATATAATTCTTTTTAATGAAAATTAAATTATCAGTAAAGAAATGTGAGTTCTGTCTTAACATTGTGATATATTATATTAATAATATGAGTCACTCATTATATGTATTAATTTTTTATATCAATAAATTAAATTATTGATTAGTATAATATATTTACCTCTCATCTTATATACAAGAAACCAACAAAAATATTTTTTGAGCCCAAATATATATGAAATATAGTCTTATTTCCATATGTATTATTCATTACTATTTTTATTACTTTTAATTTATTATAAGTTTATTAACTAACCATTCATCCTTTTTTTTTTATAAAAGTAGATATATTTATTGAATTATTAATAATACAATTCTTATTTATTTATTAAAGAAATGTTTTTAAATCATGAATAATGTTATTAAATATAATAATCACTTACACTAATTAATTATATGAATATTTTAAAATAAAATTTAAATTTATAATATTATTAATTAAAATTAACTAATTTAATTATTTTTATTAATCTTGATGAATTAGATATTTATTTTTTATATCCATAGATATGATATCATAATATTAATATAAATCTACAAGATATTAACATTTATTTTTATTAAATAAGTAGAGACAAACTTAACTATTAACTAATGGAGTAATATTTTCTGTGACAGTTTAATTTTGTTTTGGTGTGGTAATAATTTCAATGAGCCATTGGGGTTTGCAGGGTTGCATGCTCCTTTGGGAAGTCTATAGCCTTTATCATAGACGATGGGGCGAACCCATACTATTTTGCTACAGAAATAGAATACGAAAATGGAGATGGTGACCTCGTGGACATTGAGTTGAAGCAAGCTAATTCTGACACGTGGCATTCTATGCAGCGTTCATGGGGTGCAAGATGGGCTTTGAACTTAGGTTTACGATTGCAAGCACCATTCTCTATTAAGCTCACAGAAAATGGCAAGAACAGTAACAAGACCATTGTGGCTGATGCTGTAATTCCACGTGCCTGGCAACCTGGCCAAGTTTATCGATCTCTCATCAATTTCTAAACTCTTTAAACTGCCAAAAAACATATAAATAACTTTATCCTACTTGCACTACTACTCTACACACTTCATATATACACATTGTAGAAAATCGTTTAGCAATATTTCTTATATGTACGTAATGAAAGTTTCATAATTAACATTCTCATTTTTCACCATACTACAACCAAGAATTTTCGCATGATATATGCTACGAGGATAATTAATTGATATCACGTGTGAAACTTTAATATTTATACTACTTAATAATTTTCTATAAAATATGAATTAACGAATTGAATTTAACTATTAAATTGAAAATTTTTATCAAATAAATTAAGTTTATAAAAATTCATGAATTAATTGAAATTTTAACTAATATTTTATTGTGTTATATTATTTTGATGGGTAATGTATTATTTAAAATGTCTAATTTATTTATATATCACTTAATATTTCATTAATAAATGTTTATTGTTAGATAACATACTAACAAAATTTTAATTTACATAAAATTTGATAAAGATAATATCAAATAATTGAACATTTAATTAAATAATTTTATATTTATAAAAAATTAAATAATATAAGTATAAAATTTAATATTTATTAACAATTTATCATATAAGTAGAATATTACAAAATAAATAAATAATGATAAAATGAAAGAACCTAAAAATTATAAAATTACACGTTGATGTTATTTACTGCAATAATTTTATATTATTTATTTATTTTGATATGAAGTCTTAAAAAGAATGTGAAGATGAGGAGAAAAAAGAAAAGAAAATAATAGAGCTAAATATAAAATTATTAAAATTTTGTTATATATATATAAATAAATAAAACAACAACTATAATTCTAAAAATATAAAATAGTAATTAAGACTATCTATTTTTTTCATTATCTCACATACTTGAAGAATATTGATACTGTTCTAAGAAATAAATTCAATGTTCAATAACAGATGATTTTGGTTGACTTCTCCCTATTATTAATTATGATCGCAAGCAACTATCAATCCATTAGGTGAATGTCGCTGCAGTGTTACCTATTTTAATTTTCATGATAATCAATAACTATTAAATAGGCCTTATATATACAGTAACAAGTGAAAAATAAAATTAAGAACTAAGTAATTTGTATATACTAAGCGTGTGAATAAGGTGACAACTATAGTAACGGTGCAGATAAATATTGTATCAGACTTTGGTAATATTTTTTATTGCCTATATTTCGGATATATTTTTTAAAATATTTAACAAAATCATATATTTAAAATTTAAATTCAAAATTATGAATTAAACCAAAAAATTAAGCAAGTTACACGGTGTTCCATTTTTGTATTCTGATATTTTGATATTGGGCCATGATGATTTTGAATTACAATATGATATTTTGAGCTTTTTAAAACTAGACTATTTTTCTCGAGCACTAGTGTGGGGTAGCTGCATGCCAACCTCTACTGTGGCTAATTTTAAAACATCTTGCGTTTGTTTTGGTTATTATTTTTAATAAAATATTATTGTTTTAAAAAATTATATATTTAAATAAAAATTAATTTTAATAATTTTAATCTTAATTAAGTAGTTAAAATTATAAGAAATATAATATATATGGAGATGATGAAGCATTTTCTTAATAGGCAAATGATTATTATTGATAATGTGTAATCTAACTTAGTATATGATGTGTCAAAAGCAGATGACAAACCAGAAGAACAAAAAAAAGCTAAATAAATATATATTTTCTTAAAATTAAGATTTAAATACTCCTTCTAATTAATTATTCTCATTTTCAATTATATACAACCAAGAATTTTCACATGATATATGCTCCTATCTACAGTGATAGGACCAAATCAATTGATTTTATGTTTCAAAATAGATTTTTATAAAATATGAAATTAATTGAAGTGGAATTTCTTATAAAATATATTTTCATAAAATTTTACAAAATTAAAAAAATTATTTGATATTTTATTGCACTATATTGTTTTAATGGATAATACATTATTTAAAATGTCTAATTTATTTATATACTACTTAAAATAACAATTGTAAATGTTTATTATTAAATAATATACTAAAAAATATTTAATTTATGTAAAATTTGATATACCTAATCATAACTCATAAAGATAATATCAAATAATTTTATATTCTATACAAAATTATTAAATAGTATAAGTATAAAAATTTGATACTTATTATCAATTTATCATATATATACACACGAACTTTTATGACTTCTTTTTCTTCCTAAAAAGTGGTTGATGAATAAATTAGATAGATTGAATAGTAAAAAATGGAAAAAGCTTTAAATGGATCACGTCATTATATTATTTTTAATATACAATAAAAGATCTATATATGGTTTGAATCAATTTGAAAAGACATGATTATAGTACGTAATCATTATTTCATGCATTTTAACATCTAACAACATAAAATTAGCATATTATTCAAATAATTAATATACAACTCATTAGAGAAACTTTGTGCATGAAGGAACAAACACCAAAATTATGACCCGTGTAATTCATATGAATATGTCATTGAAAAGCATTCGGCTTGACCCAAAAACATAAGAAGTTGTGTAAGATTAGTCAAGCCAATTTCAATTTTTAAAATATTAATAATTGATTAATTTTTAATTTTCTCTCTCTATATATTTATATATCACCTTTTTAAATCCAATCTTCCCTTCTTTAAAATTTATTTTCTTTCTCCCTGCTGCAAGTTACTACTTTGTGGGCTCTCATTCTCCATGTTGGTGAAAGACAAGGCAGCAACTCTTCTTAAGACAAGTTAAGTTGTGAGACTCAAAATATATACTGTGTGTCATTTGTTTGGGCATGAGTGGGATATTTTTAGCTTTTTAAAATAATTTTTTATTTTTTTTATTATAATGAACTGGTTTATGAATCAGTCTGGTTTTAAAAATCAAACCAAATCAGTTCCAATGTTCTAAGCGAGAACTAGTCTAATAATTGATTGTTAACTTTAAAAAAATTAAACTACTTTAAAATTGGGTGAAAAATAGTGAAACAAATATTGGTTTAAATGAATAATTTTAAAAAATATTTTTTATTCTTTCAATTTAATCTAAAGTATTTTAAAATAAAAAATATATATTTAACAAAGATGACAAATAGAAATAATTATTTAATTAATTAGTATTATTTTTTTCTTATCACATATACAATTTATTCATTTATATTTTTATAAATTTCTATATCTTAGTTTCTTATAATTTTACATTATATTAATTTATAATTTTTTTTTATTTTATATATAAATTTGTTATTGTTAGTGGATTTTATTGTATTTTATTAAAATATAAACTTAATTATATATATACAGAAAATAATAATAAAGATTTTCATTAGATTAGAAATATACTATAGGTTGTGCTAATAAACTTAAGATTCTTATTTATTATAATAACAAGAGAGATTTCTAAAGATATATATATATATATATATAAAATAATTTTTTATAATCAATAAATTGTATTATTATTCGTTAATTTTCTTTAAATTGTTGATAGATTTGTGTTGAAAAGTGAAAATATCATGACTAGTTATTGTTTTATTTTTATTTTTATTTTTATATAATTTTAATTATATAAAATTTTTATTCAAATATTTATATATACTAAAAACTAAAAAAATGATGGTTCCTTTGAAAATGAGCACGAGACCTACCTTGAGCTGGTGCACGTTGACCTGCATCATCGTAACTGTCTCAAAAGCCAGAAGCTAGATTCGCATCTAAGATTTTTTTTTTAATTTAGGCCAAATTTTATATAAAAAAAGTTCAATATAATTAAATAATTAATTTTATATTAATTTTTAACTTTTTGAGTTGCAAAAATATTCTAATTTTTTTAATATTATAAATGGTTATATCTATTCAAATTATTTTTCCATTAAATCTCTAAATATTTTATGAATATTTTTCTATTGTTTTGTATCATGAATATTTTTAGAAACTTTATTTAACGTGTTATTATGCATGCCATTCTCTTCTAACAAATTATCTTTGTTAAATTTTTTATCTTCTTTTCTTTATTGAAATGAGAATTTAATTAGTGTTTTTAACATGATTTATCAGTGATTGTTGAATACTTTTTCATCGATTGGGGTCCTGTACATAGTAACAGAATTATCTACATCAAAATTGATTTACTTTTTTTAATTTAATTTTTTATTCAATTTTCAAAGTCCAATTCATATTTTTTATTTGATTTTTTTTCTATTATTACAAAGTACAATAATTTTACAAAATAAATAAATAATGATGAAATAATAGAACCTGGAAATTAAAAAAATTACATGTTGATATTATTTAATGCAATAATTCAATATCAATTATTTATTTTAATAACTCATTTCAAGCCTTTAAAAGAATACAAACACAAAAAGGAGAAGAAAATATAGTTAAAAGTTTATTTTAAGTATTTAATATAATTATATATTTAAAATTTAAATTCAAATTTAAAATTACTAATTAAATTAAATGATTTTATATCGATTATTTTGTTTAAAACATGTGTAGATAAATTTTTCTATAAATATTTATAGGTGATAAAAATAAAAAAAAATAAAATATTTTTTTATAAATTAAAATTAATTTATACCTAAGTTAATTTGTAGAAATTCTCTCAAATTAGAATATTTAAAATAATTTTTTTTATAAATTAATTTATATATAAATTAATTTTAATTTATGAAAAAACTTATTTTCTTTTTCCCCCAGTACTTGCAACAAACCTTAATTATCCATCTTTGTGGTTTATAGATACAGACCTGTCAAACTGTGTATTATGATATATATTTTGATATTGGATGGTATTGGTTTTGAATTACAATATGATATTTTGAACAACATGAATTTTTCTCAGGCAGTAGTTTTGGCAGCTGCATGGCATCCACCCTATTTTCGGTAGTAGTCCGGTTGAACCTAGTCAAACCGTACTGTTTAGGGTTTACTAAGTTCTAGATTGGTATCCTCTATTGGGTAAAAAATAGGATTATTTTTTGTAACATCTTCTGTGGCTAAACTTATCACTGTCCTAAATTTTCGTTCTTGTTTTTTAATAAATTTTTGTTTTAAAAATTATATCTATTTTAAATAAAAAAACTAAATATTATTAATTTGTAGTCTAACTTAGTACAAGATGCGGTAAAAGTCAATGACAAATACGAAAACAATATAAAAAAAACGCTAAATAAAGATTTATTTTCTTAAAATTTGAGATTTTATATACTCCTTCTAAATATTATTATATTACATAAAAAAAAATTTAGTGCATAGTTACATAAATATTTGTAAAAGTAAATCACATTTTTTAGATATTTTTTTAAAGTTAAATTTAAAATAAATTACATCTTAGTTTTTCCTATATTGAAATGTACAATTTAATTTAATAAAAAATATTCTTTAAAATATTTTTAATTAAAATTATCTTAAAACATTTTTAATTTATCAAGTACCCCACCCACTTGCTTCCGAGGTTACAGTGAGGGTAAACACTTTAACGGTAACTTTAAATTTATTGTTAGTAGTGTGTACAAGCCAGCTAGAAATGAGATTCAATGAAAAAAAAAATTTATGATAAAAATATATATTATAAAAATCAAATAATTTAGTAACATGTATTTTGTAAAAAAAATATAAACATATTAACAAATATTTAATTTTCTGATTAAAAACTTATTCTTTAATGTTTTTTTATAGAAAAATATATCTTAACATAAGAGAAGAAAAAAATGTAATATTTAAATCTCTCATATTAAAAAATATAAATAAATATAAAATTAACAGAAAATTTAAAATAAAATAAAATAAAATATATTTTCATCCGTCAAAGAGAAGAAAGTGTATATTTTAATACAAAGATAATTGTATTAGAAAATATGATATAAAGCATATTAAACAAACAAAAATTAAATATAAAATAAAATATTATATACTTAAATTTATAGAAAAGTAGTATATTTCAACCTAAAATGAGATAGTAGTATTTACATATATCAAAGGGAGGATATAGAGAGTGTAATTTATTTTATTTATTATAATAATCAGTAATTGATAAACTAATTTTATTTATAGTTGTTACAAATTTTTTCATTAGTTGACTTTTTTTAGAATTCTATTTTTATTATTATAATTATATTTTATATAAAAATATCTTTAAATAATAATTCATCCATTTTATATTTATTAATATTTAATTTTTTAATTTTATTTTAAAACTATTGATGTTTTGAAAATCCAATAACTAAATAATATTTTCGACTATATAGTATATTTACAAAGTTGATTGAACATAATATATAAATATTTAATATGTTTGAATCATTAACTGATCAATAATATCCTATAGTACATAATCTTCTATATGGGTTTTTTTTTATTCCTTTTGCAGTCAAATCACCAATTGACTATTGCATTTGATTATGACAAATAACAAATATTATATAATATATATTTATTTAAAATAATGAGAATTAAATATTGTGTTAATAACATTTGACAAAATTAATATACTGGAGACCTATTCAATGTGCTTGAGTATTTATAGCTATTCAAAGCACAACATTTGAGTTTTACAAAATGAATATCTAGAGCATTTATAGCTATTTAGAAGAGTGTCCGAGTTAGTGTCACTGAACCAAGTCCCACTGGTTTAACCGCAAACCATGCAGTTGGTCTGGTCTTCTTTTCTACAGTCCAAGAAATCTCCAATTAAAGCAAAAACTAAATTTTAGAATATAAGAATTTTTTTAACTTAAATACAATATTATTAAGTATATACCAATTCATATTGTTCATTTAATAATTCATTGTGACGTAATCACCTGATATCCTAATCGAATCAATAAGCAGTCGATTTTGATAACACTAATCCAGGTAGTGCAAAAATACACCATGACATATCTAAAGGAATACAATTGGCACAAGAGTCCAAGAAAAGCCATGAAAATTTAGAACGTAATATATGATTTTGGTTTAATGGATATTTTAATATTATCGTCTTTATTTTACAATTTTTAATAAAAAAATATAAATTTTAATTATTACACATATAAATTAAGTTGTGGTATCTGACAATATAATTGTGTGTAAAGATTAAAATTTACACTTTTTTTTTTGCATAAAATAAATCATCAAATAGAAACAATAGTAGAATTAAAATATCAATTAAACTTTACAATTTTTAGTTAGAAAGAAGGATTAAGTAAAAATACTTTAGTCTATATATTTTAATTAAATATTTTATAGTTTATGTACATTAAACTTAAACATCAATAAATATGAAATTGAAGGAATAATAACGAAAGAGAGCTTAAGAATTAGTACTAAATTTTAAGCTTTCTCAGTGGGGATTTAGTTAAAAGAAATATGTGGAAGTCACAATACCAGCCTAAACAAGCATTAAAGTTGGTTTAGGAAGTAATAAATTTAAAACGTGATATTTTCCAAGCTTCATCAAGATCCGATGTTTCAGCATTTTCTTTTTCCCTCGTTGTATCTAAGATAAATATAGTTTTATGTTGACTCGTGCACAAAACAAGTGGCCAACAAATTTCTATCTCCATGGACATAGAACACAATACATTCATTCAAGATACCCATGTAATACATTTCAAGAACCAAACGTACGTGCATACATGTATTAACCATTTTTAAATACAAAAATATAAAATCTATAAAATAAAGAAATATAAAATCTATAAAATAAAGAAAGTAAACATGTTCAATTTTAAACAAAAGGAAGGAAATCCAGTCAAAAGTGACGACCAAAACCAACTTGATCGCAAATTGTGATTGCTATAAACATAAAAAATGATATACTTGCAATTGGGTGGAAAAGCAATATAAACCAACCGACAATAAAGGAGAAACATAGGTTAGTTTCCTTGGTTAGGAAATAAAAGTAAAAGAATAGATATGATAGTTTAAACCACCCTCTTCCTTCCATTCACTTATTACATAGACATAAAAAAAAATGAGAGACAAGATCACACTATTAATTTTTCTCTCTCTATATCTTACACAAACACACTAGACGGACCTCCTTTGGTACCTTTGACAGGCGGCGCCACTACCATAAAGTCGTAGAAAAAGTCTCACCCTCCCACTCTCTTCCACATGTCACCACACTCTCTTGCAAGAACTCGTGCATTTCTCTCTCTCATCCACAAATACTCCAACTAAAAACTAGGACTAATACCCCTTAATTTTCACCCTACAACCCCGTATAATCCCATAACAACTATCACTACAAGAACAAACTCCACCCTTATTTTATTTTTAATTAACTCACTCCCTCCTCCCATCTATCTGTCTCTTTCTCTCCTCTCCTTCTCCCTTCTTTTTTTTTTTTTTTTTTTTTTTTACCTTTCAACCCAACCACTCTTAAAATTTTATGGCTTTGATATTGGATCAACAATCAAACTTCAAGCACTTTTGTAAAATTTGCAAGAAAGGTTTTGGTTGTGGAAGAGCTTTGGGAGGACACATGAGGGCTCATGGCATAGGAGACGAGAGTGGTCAAATGGATGATGATGATCAAGCAAGTGATTGGGAAGATAGGTTAGGTGGCAATGTGCCACCAAGCAACAAACGTATGTATGCTCTAAGAACAAACCCTAATAGGCTAAAGAGTTGTAGGGTATGTGAGAATTGTGGCAAAGAGTTCTTGTCTTGGAAATCCTTCCTTGAACATGGTAAATGCACCTCAGAGGATGCCGAGTCCTTAGTATCGTCTCCTGGATCCGACGCAGACGACGGTGGCATCGGGGGCGGCCGGAGAGGATGTGGTTGGTCCAAAAGAAAAAGATCGTTAAGAACTAAGGTTGGTAGCTTCAATAATAATTGTCCATCAAGCGAGGATGAAGACCTAGCAAATTGTTTAATGATGTTATCCAATGCCATTGTAGATCCTCTTGTGGCTGAGCCCGAAGAATCTTGTGCATCCGCTAGCAAAGAGGAGGAACAAAGAAGAAATCCTATGAACTTCATTGCGCCATTATCGTACAAAATTAATAACAATAGTAATAACAACCACAACAACAACCTCGTTGACAACAAGGCCAAAGGGGTTGCCAAGGGTTTGTTTGAATGTAAAGCATGCAAAAAGGTTTTCAATTCCCACCAAGCATTGGGTGGCCATAGAGCAAGCCATAAAAAGGTTAAGGGTTGTTTTGCTGCAAGATTAGACAACCTTGATGACAATCTCACCGAAGATGATGTCATCACACATGAAGAGTTTTTTCCCTCAAAATCAAACTCCACTCTCCAATTAGAGCATGGCTCCAATCCCACATTGGCTTCTTCTTCCAAGAGAAAATCCAAAGTTCACGAATGCTCCATTTGTCATAGGAGTTTCTCTTCAGGACAAGCATTGGGGGGACACAAAAGGTGTCATTGGATCACATCAAATGCCCCTGACACCTCCACATTAACGAGATTTCAACAATTTCAAGAACACATGGATCAAATACCCAAATTTGACACCTCTTCTGAGTCTCTTGATCTTAAGTTAGACCTTAACCTTCCTGCACCCACCAATGACCTTGCAAGAAGGAACGTCTCCACGGAAATTTACTTGCAACCTTGGGTTGCATCAAAGGATATTGTTAAAGATGATAACAATAGCCAGTGTCAAAGTCTCCACCACCACAATACCAATAATGTTGATATTGACAATGATGAGGACAAAAATAACAATAACTCAATGCAAAACGTGGATAATGAAGCCGATAGTAAGATCAAATTGGCGAAACTAAGTGAGCTAAAGGACATGAACATTGGTGGAAGTTCTTCGCCTTGGTTGCAAGTGGGAATCGGTTCAACTACTGATGTCTCAACTGATCACTGCTGATGACATGATTTTTGAACTTCAGGATTGCATTTAGCAATTGCCGTGGAGTTCTTCTTTTTCTTCTTTATTACTAAGCACACGTCGGAAATGTAAGTATTTATAGGAGGAAGATTATCACAGTGAAATTTATTATATATAACTTACAGCATTTTGATATCTTTTGTAAATGTAATTTTGGGATATCAAGTTATATGCTCAATAAATTAAATTATAAGATTAATCTTTGCAGACCATTCTTGTACAGTTCTTAGTTCTTTGTTTCTTGTTTTTCATTTTGGGTTTAATTTAATCAATATACTCAAGGGAAAATACTTTCTTTTCTGTGTAATCACAAGAGAAGGTGCTTTATATAAGATAACCAATTTTATTTTTCAAAAAAGTTTTGCTAACACAATTTGTCTGAGACATGCAAGTGATACTTTGTTATACGTGGTCAAATCAATAATTACTTAGTATTTTATTAAATTAATTGTTTAAACATAATTTTTTATCTCAAATTCTTATATACACAATTGTCCATTGGTAATTAAACTGGATGGGTTTCCAGAAGAGGATTCTCTAACAGCACCAGGTACAGTTCTAATCTAAACATTGAAACTATTATGCTTTTGTTTTTAGATTATTTTATCATAGAAAAAATAATTCAAAGGTTGAGATTAAGTTGAAAAAAAATGTAAAGGATCGTGATCTGTACGTGTTCCTGTGTTTCACGCCCTACCATCCATGATTTGTTTTGTTATTTCCTTTCCTCGTGGAAAATGAGGTCATCCTCGAGTTGACCATAGTTTATATTGCTCCAGCGTTTTCTGTGCTAGTTATTCAGCTTGGATTGAACCCAGCCGTTTATTTTTTAGTACTCACATACTAAATTAAATTTCTATTTTCATTAGGTTGTGTTTTATGGTGCTAACAGGGTTGATACATTTGTTCGACTTTTAGGGTCACACTAATTGTCCCTTATGTTTGATTTCAAATTTAGTGGTAGATAATATGTAAATTTTATTATAAATCTTTTTATAAAGTTGATCATTTTTCTTGATCTTGTAAGTAAGCGTATCTTTTTCTAATTTTTTTAAAATTGTGTTTTATAGTAGGAAAATATTTGTGCACGAACTCAAGAGAGATTTTTATTGGTTGGTTATCAAATAGAAATCAGCCATGTATCAATGGTTTTATTCGATGTAATATTTTTTTAAAGCTTAAATGTATTTTTAGTTCAGATAAAATGAGTAAGTTTTATTTTTATTTTTATAAAAAATTTATTTAATTTTTATGTTTTTAAAATTTAAAATCATTATTTTCATCCTACTATTATGTTATATTTGTTAACTATTTTTTACCTTCAATGAAAAATTAAATGACAATTATATGTCATATTTTATGTGGTATTATGTCAATATATAATATTTCAAAAAAAAATTTAAGTTTTTACAATAAATATTATTTATTTATTTTAAAATAACATTAGAGACATAAATAATTATTTAAAATTTTGAAACGATGAAAAAGAAAACAATATAATTACTAAAATCAAACTTTGCTCATGGAAACAAAATCAATAATTATAAATTTTATATAAAAATTATAAAAAAATTGTCAAATCAAAATTTACCTATTTTTAAAAATATATTTAATTTTTTATTATAAATGTAATTAGCATAATATAAAAATTTTTATAACGTTAAAACTAATAAAAATCATTTTTATTGTATTGCGTGTGCGTGTAATAATGAACACATAACGTCATATAGCAAAACTAACGGGGATGGTCTAATGGAAGTGTTAGAAGCATACAGAGGTTCAAATATTTAATGGGAGAAAGATTTATATTTAGTGTTTATCAGTGTTTTAAAAATGATTATATCGAAAAGATAGAAAAAAAAATATATCCTATTAAATGTATAAAAGAATAAGTATCTAATAGTTTTTATATTTTTAAAAAAAATAATAGTCAATTTAGTTCTAAAATTAATCACTTTAATCGTTTAAGTTGTAATACACGAACTAATTAGTTCTTAAAATAAATAAATAAATATAAAAAATATTTTGAATTATAAATTATCAATTAATATAATTTTTATACTGTAATTATTAGTTAAATTGATCTATAAAAATAAAAATACTTAATTACAAGTTACAATTTGACTTATTTAGTCTATAAATATAAAAAATATATATTTTATATTATTACTAAATTATTTTTGTACAGATAATTTTAAGATCATAAGTATTATTTTATAGAAATAATTATGTTTGAGTCAGCTAGAATTATTGTAAGAAAAAAAAATCTTCCAAATATTTAACATAATGACATTCCTCAAACTCTTGATCTACTAGCTTGGTGGGTTGTTAATTACTCTTTTGTTATCCATATGAATATTTATATTTATTATATAAAAAACAATAAAAATTAAGATGATAAATTTATTTATTAAATATTTTTATTTTAATTATACAATTTTAATTATTTATTAAATATAAAAATATTTATTACTTAAATTATATAATATCTTATAAATTTATTTTTTAAATATTTCTTTCAATAAATATTTTATATAATATTTTTTAAGGAGGGAAGATATATAAATAATTTATAAATAATAAATTTACTTATGCTAAATTGCAATTTTCCATGCTCAGATCACAATTTAGGACACAAACGGGTGAATTTTGCATCCTTCTGTTTGGTATATCATCTGGAGCCTAGCTTATAATAACTATTGTTTGTTGTGATTTTGAAATCTCTAGGCTGAGATGTCTTCATAAAAATTGTAGCTTTGAGCTTAGCCTTTATTTGACTTTGGTTTCACTCAATTTGAACATACTCATCAAATGATGCAATCTTCAAACATCATACGATACACCTCGTCTTCTTTGTCTGATGTGATTTTTACCAACTTAGAGGTTGAATTTGATCTTGACTTCTGCATCGAGGTCTGTAGAACTTTCTCTTAAAGATCACCTCATTTGGAGGAGTACAGCTCAAGGTGTAGTGTGCAAACGAAGTTAGTGTTAGGATAAGATGGAAATATGAGAATTACCATGTTTTGTTAAAATTCTAAATTAAGCCTATATATTATTATAAAATCAATTCAATTCAATGCACTTGAACATGAAATGATACTATGAATCTAGGTTAAACACATTAATATGTAAAAATAATTGATTTATCACTTCTGTATTCTATCTCAATCATAAGTTTAGAACCACGAAGTTCCATAGTAATGCAAAAAAGAGATTAAACAAAAGAATTGGTGTATCGCTACCATTTCATTTTTTTGATAAATTTTAAGACATATAGTAAAGTGAAATGAAGTACTTCAAATGCAGGGATGTTTCATACAAGAAATAATAAAATCAACAATGATGCAAATAAAAATCAAACAATTCAGAATAAAATTGTAGAAATGTGTGCAATGACATAACCATACAAATGAAATTTTGTTCTAGTATTAAAAGACTTGTTAATTTTCCTTATCCTTGTTAGAAGGGCAAGACTTAGAGAAGTCTTTAAACCTTCCCAGAAAGGCTTTCCATTATGCATCGGTCAAAAGAAAATGGTCTTTATATTAAATGTTGTGAGGTTATTTCCATATTCAAATACTTATAGCTTTTCCATTGGTCTCTATACACAAGCTGCGTGTTCACTCTAGCTATCTACTTGATTGACAAAATAAATTTATCTTAATTTTGGAAACTTTCCTGGTAAGGCATATGAAATTCAATACGAGAAACTCAATTTATTTATACTTTTTATTTTTTACAAAAAAAAATTATCTAAACATAGTCATACAAAATATTCTTGAAAAGAGATTATTTTGTAATTTGGAACAACTTCTAAAATGGTTTCAAAGAAAAGCAAAGTAATCTCGAGGATGGTGATTGTACACATATTGGAAGCTTTGCATGACCTATTTTTCTAGTTTAGAACATTAACTATGATTGACATATCTTATAACAATGATCTTCATGGATCTTTATAAGACTTTCCCATTGAATAGGTCTCTCTTAGAGCTTGATAGTAAATATCAGTAAACATGACTTAGAAGAAGGTTGAGTAAAAAAGAATAACCCAATAGAATGAGTAAGGTAAGTATATTAAGTCATCTAATGTGATTTATATAGAGTATAAGCAAGTAATTAACTATAATAGTCATCTACTAGCAAATTTTTAATTATTTCTAATTAATTACATTTCTAATTAACTACGTCTCTAATAGCATCTCACAAGTTAGAAAGTATTCACAAAACTTACGGCATGTAATAGACAATACAAATACATAAACTCAAAGTGAATATAATGAAAAATGTCAGAAATATAGTAGCTAAAAGCAATACAATAACTAAAAAAATCTAAAGTTAATGAGTAAAAACTTAACATTAAGTGGAAGTCACAATTCAAGACTTAATTACTTAACAAAAGCAAACACAATTAATCATGTAAAATATAGAAGTAAATCAATAACAAATGTTTAACTACCATAAAGCAGAAATAACAAAATTTAACCATAAAAACATGATGCAAATATAATACTTAATCATTTAAGACATAAGCAAAATTTCATCTTAGTGATTAATCATCTATGACATAAACTTATATCAATACCTAACTACTATAGACAAAAACTTTTATCAAAGAAAATTACAAGAAACCATTACAGAATAAATGTTTTTAATGAGAAAATTTCGGTAAAATTTTCGACTCATGAAACCAAACATTCTTTAAGAATAGAAATAATAAACTTAAATTATGAAAGTTAAATACGCAAAGCTTAAAAAAAAAAAAAAAAGGCAGAAGCTAAAAATTAAGCCAAAGAGGCTTAATTAACAACAAAAGCATCAAAGAAAAAATCATCTAACAGTTAGTGTACAATGAAGACTAGTGGATAAAGACTAAATGGACTACAAGAGACAAAATTAATAAATGGAAAAGTAGAAAAGTTATCACGTGGTATTCCAAAAGGCAATGTGGACACCAAGTACAATTCCAGTGCTTCTCTTGTTCCTCAATAGCAAAATATCAACAGGTTTTTCACCGTCCAAGACCTTATGGACGGGCAAAGAGACGGTAATTCAGTGGTCTTCGTTAGCATCCCCTTGTCATGGTTGGAATAACTTCACTGGCTCAATCCTGTCTTTAGGCATGTGCCAAAAACTCCAAAGTATATTCCTCTCTGGTAACTTTTTCACTGCTGCAATATTGTCTGTTAACTTCGAAGATCTTGTAAATTTAGTTGACATCGACCTACTTTACAATAATTGATACATTCACTACATTTTCGATCTCCCCTTCCATTATTTCCGAGTTTGTCATGGGTAAGTTTAGCATCTTCCAAGTTTACATCATTTCACAATTCTTCAAAAACCATTCACTACTAGTACATATTGACCTGTCAAATAACCATATTGCTAGCACTGTACCACATTAGATTTGAGAAAACAATTTTCTTAAACATATCAATCTTTACTATAACTACGTGACTGACTGGGAGGAACCTATGTTTAACAATCTGTCTTTTCTGAACACCCTTGATTTTCATTCAAATCTTCTCCATGGACCTCCTCCAACTCTACCCCAATCAGATGTCTATTTAGATTTTTCAAGTAACAATTTGAGCTCCAATATCTCATCAAAAATTGGCAAATTCCTTTAACCAACAACAAGTTAGACATAGTTATGTATATAATTATGGTGATTGTTATTTCAATCATTATAATAATTAGTATATATAATTACGATATTATTGATATAAGTGATGTATATAATTATGGTGTAATTATAATAATTGTTATATTTGTAATTAGAGTAACGTGTATATCTATAATTACGAGATTGAGAATCTTTTTAGATATTGTAATTATGCTTAAATCAGGTAAGTTGTTATCAGATTTGTGTATATATATATATATTATTTTCCGCTGCTTTCATAAGATGATACAGATACAGTTTTCTATCAAAGTGATTAATATATCTATAATTACGAGATTATTGACATAAGTTATGTATAAAATTATGGTGTAATTATAGTAATTATCATATCTATCATTATAATAATTAGGATATTCATAATTACAGGATTTATAACCTTTTAAGAGATTATAATTATGCTTAAATTAGACTATTGTTATCAGATTTGTATACAGATATTGTCTTCGCAAAGAAAAAATAAAATAGCTCAGTTTTTATCCTATTTTAAAGTTCTCTTTCTCTTATTTGCAAGCAATTCTTCTTGTGCTTGAGCTCTTTAATAATTCTTTGATCGGTACAATTTTTTAGTTTTATATTATAAGAAAATATTAAATTATTAATTAGTTTTTTATTGCTAGTAAACAATTTCTTAAAATATATTCATATATCTAAAAAATTTAAACGACATATAAATTGGTTTATACGCGGTTATACATATTAAAAAAAAATTACTCCACTCCTCCCCAAAACAATTTACCAGACCATTGCACGGTTCGGTTCACGTACTACTTTTAGTATTAAAAATTATAGACTAAAATGTATTCTTCATCCTCCTTTTTTCTTTTTATGCAAATTTAGTTCTCTAAATTTGAAAATTTATAATTTTAATCTCCATAAATTTAAAAATAATATAGCTATTATAATATGTTATTAATAATATAAATTAAATTATGTGTATTATAAATTAAATTCTATGTATTCAAATTATATTATACAATTTAATACTATATATGTATATATTAATTTTTGTTATTTTAAATTAAAAAAATAACATATTTATTATAATATTTTATTATATAATATAATTTTAATACATAAAATTTAATTTATATTATTTAATAAAATATCATAATAACTAGATTTTTTTAAATTATAATAATAAAAATTAATATATAATATATAAAATTATATAATATAATTTGAATACATAAACTTTAATTTAATTAATAGTTATATAAAAAATTTAATTTAGTAAAATATTATAATAACTAAATTTTATATATTAAAATAGTAAAAAAAGTTAATATTAAATAAAAATTAAATTTGAAATTCTTACATTAATGTTATATAATATATGTTTCATATTATTAATATTATTAATGAACTAACTAAAGTGGTTAAGTAGTACAGTATTTTGTAAGCAAGAGCTCCTGGGTTCAATTTCGAATTTTGTAATATTTTCAAACTCTTATTTGTTATCCAAAATTATACACACACAAAGAAAAGAGGGAGGAGGTAAAAGAAGTCCAACTAAATTGTTTGCCACACAAAAAAATATATACAAAAGTGTTTGCGCTTAAGCTTTTGGGTCGTGCTAAGTTTCCTAGCCCAAAAAGGTACTCTTATTTGCACGGCAATTGTGCAGATTTAAGTAAAGTATTATAATATTTGTCTAATATCTATATATTAAAAAAGAATTTAAAAATATACATTATAAAAGTTTCATACTAACAATTAGTCAGATATTACACTATCCTTCAAGCAAAAAAAAAATTACACTATCCTCCTTCAAAGTTTAAACCATATATAATTATAGGAAATTAGAACTAATCTTTTTTAGTGTAAAATTAGTAATTTAAGTTGACAGGAAGGATATATAATATAAAGTAGTTGTACAAATTGAAAAAAGTTTGTGAAGAGTAGATAGAGATGCATGGAGGTATCCGTTGTAATAGCACTAAATTTCAAAACATAAAAGTATAATTTGTCCTAAATATTCACATTACACTAAAAAAATATATGTGAAAGCATATTAGTATTTATTATATAAATAAATAATTTAATTTATATTTATATTTAATGTCACTATAATTTATTTTAACATCTAATAGAAATTCATTGTATCTTTACATCATCATATTTATTAATACGAGATGACAATATGATGAATTTTTAATGTTTATAAAAAAAAATTACATGGAAAATGCATATAAATTAAATTCATAAGCAAATAAATATTATGTTAAAATTATCTTTTATATATGTATCATACATTTAATTCAATATTATACTTTAATATTTTATGTTCTTTTCTTTGCCATTCTATAATTTGCGGATAAATTAAATCATATATCAAAATTTATATTATTTTTATATTTTGTAAATTGAAAATATTCGTTACTTTCTATATGTCTAAATTATACACAATATATCGTTAGTTAAAAATATTCTGAAATCACCTAAAATCTTGTATTAATAGAGTTTTACTCTTAGATTAGAAAAACATGCATGATGCATGATAAGTGACAACTTGCTAACACAATATTCAAATAAGAAATATAGATCACGCACCAAAGCAATAGAAAATTATACAACCATGCGAACATTGAGATTTGAATATGAAGACTAAAATATATCTCGATTAAATACTATTATATAATATTGCATGACAGAGTTATGACTCGTTGCCTAAGTTTATACTCTTCGCATGTCAAATTTGTTGGCTTAAATTGAATTCTACTATTTAAAAAAAAAAAAAGATCTTCTCGTATCGGTTCGAATAATTTATCTGTTGCTTCAAAAGGGCACTAAGTCATAATGATTTATAGGTGATTATTATTTTTTTAGCAGTCTTAGAAGTGGATTAGTGGGTGTAGACCTTAACAGGTTTTCAAAATATATAACTTTATTATTTTGGCGAAAATTTACTGAAAATATATTGAAAATTATACATTTCATATGTTTTCATCTTTCACACCATTTCTCCTTGTATTTTAAAATTGATCGTTGGATCAAATGGGGGGAAATCCCAAAATTTTATGTGTAAGAAACTTGCTTGTTGGCACGCATTATCTTTAAGAAATACAAAAAGTTATACTAATTTTTAAGAATCATAAATATTGGTCGTATTAGTCTTTTTTCATAAATTAATTATGTCTAGGATGTATTTAAGAACCAACATGACAAACACTTGAAAAAGTTTTTTACCTAATCATACATTAATACGTAATTTGCCAAACTTTTCGGAGATAATTAAATTTGAGGTTTAATTAAAAAATAAAATACAGTTTTTTTTAGTACTTATGCATTAACGTGAAGTATTCACTAATATCTACCGAGACTATGAATTTTCTATGAAGCTAATACTATTAAATATATCATTTTTAGTGATATTTAAGTTTAATTGTATTTTTGATTTTTTTAATTTAGTGTATAAATAATTTTTGTCTTTTTAGTTTTAATTTTTTGATTTTGGTTTATATAATTAAAAAATAAATAATTTTAGTTTTCGTAATTTTAATTGTTTAATTTTAATTTTTATATTATGAAAAAATAAACAATTTTTCCACATATTAAACAATTTAATTTATAAAAAATTAATATTATATCAATTATTTATATATCATAAATTATTCAATTTTTAAAAAATGATTAATTTTATCATGTTATAATATTTTTTAAAAATAACTAACTTTATCATGTTATAATATTTTTTAAAAATAACTAACTTTATCATGTTATAATGTCCATTAAAAATTACCCATTCTTTAAATTTGTAGACGAAACTTATACAATTAAAACTATAAAATCTAAACTTGTCCATTTTCTAAGTAGTCAAAACTATAAAAATTAAAATCACTCATACAACAGATTAGAAAGATTAAAAGTGTAATTAAACATAATATTTATTATAAAAATATTTTTAATATTTTTTTAGTAATATTTTTATATTTTTAATAATATAAAATGTTGCTAATGACATTTTAACACCTAATTTAAATATAATATTTGTTAAAATATTATCAAAATTAATAAATAATATTTTTTAAATATTATCAACTGACTTTAATTTTTCATACACCTCCCACCTCCAACTGTGGAGGGATTGCAGGCTTCTGCAACAAAGTCCACAATTGCCTGGTGGGCCTAGTTTGGATCATTTAAATTTCTTGTAATATAGTCTATACGCAATCTAGCTGCTTATACATATAAATAGCTTCTCATAATTTTTTTTTAAATACATATAAACAAAGATAAATTAACTTCTACATTTTTAAGAAATTTGTAAATAGTAATCACTAAATTATTTTATATCACAATCACTTTATTTTTAATTTGTAACAAACTGGTGTAATATCACATAATTCACTATATAACTTTATTAGACCAGATTGATACAAATTTGGTCTAATATCACAGGGGTGAGCTAATATTTCTATAAACCGACTTTCCTTAAAAAAAAAAATGAACAAGTCTGAGTTACGAATTTCAGTTCAATTTTCCATATAGTGAGAAAAAAACAAAAAACTAAGCAATTTTAAAGAGCAACAAAAATGACTTGCGGCTAGAAAGTTCCCAAATCTTGTGAGACCAGGAGATACTGCAGCCTGATCTTGTGACTGGTTGTTAATGGGCAATCACATTGCATGGGACCATAGGTAAATTCATAAATAGTAGTCCTAAGCATCTTTCTTATGGGAAACAATCACACGTGATAGTGTGTGTCATACAAACACGGCTTAAGTAGTGGGAGGCTTTTTTAGTGTGCAGCATGACTTTTAGTAGTATGAGGGGCATGGAATCATGGTGTTTGTGGAGTGAACCCAAGGCAACCCTTTAATTTAGTGCATCACAACAATCACAGCCAGCAATTAATTAAATAGTTTATTTAGCCAAGAGTGTTGAATAAAAGGAAAAACAAATTGTGTGGAAGGAAAAGGATTAATCAACTTCAACTCCAATTAGGACACCTTCTCTTGGCATTTTGCCTATACTATATGCTCTTTTTGTAGTTAAGTCACAGGTTACAATTGTCACAACACCAATGCTTTGTTAGCTAGCTTAGTCAGAAAATACAGTAAAAGAAGGGAAACACCACAGGTTCCCTTCTATAAATTCATGGCAACTAATTGAGCATCATGTTCTTGCTTTATCATTTTTGAATCTCACTATTTTCACACATGGGTTGCTCCATGGTTATCACAAATTGTGTTTTGTGCGGTGGAGTTGCTCTATGTTAGGTAAGTATGTATACAAAGCAATTAGGTTTTTTTTTTTTTCCTTGTGAATTTTTTAGTAGTGGTTGTTAGGTTGTAAGCCACATCATGAAGGAAGTATGCATAAGTAATAGCCATAATTTGTGTTTGACTTCTTTATCCTCGGTTTTGTTATACTAATTGTCAATGCTAAAAGAGTAGGCAAGACAAGCTTACTTCATTTGAAACGAACCGGAGAAGTTGAGCTTATCAAATGGGTTAAACAAACTTGTTACTCCACGATTATTATGAGAGGTTATAGACGAACTTTTGTTGTGCATTTGATCAGTTTTGTTCAACCAAGATGTGCTAAGCAATGATCTCTACTTGCTCAACTGTGATTCATGTAATTCTAAGATTAGTTATTAATTTAACAAAGCAAGAGTCTTAAAAGTTTGGCAGTCACCTAATCTTTCACATGGCTAATTGAGTTGAACCCCATGCTATGTGTACTTTGCTTGACTTATAAAACAAGTTTGGCTCTCCTTTCTACCTATATAAATGAAAATTGGTCCTGAATTCAACTTGAGGGGAGGTTTTGAAAAGGAGATGGTTAGCTCACTCCTGGATAAAAAATAGTCAAATTCTTATAAAAATCAGAGTTTATAGAAGAAAAAAAAAAAGAATGACATCAATGTTTGCCATATTAAAGATCAATTATGTCATACTTTGGCTGGCAATACAAATATTTAAATGCTCATAGGCTTCTTTCTTAAGTAGGCAGAGGATGACTATGATGAAAATTGAAAACAAAGAAAGTGTACAATCGCCCCCTCCCCCCAAAGAGTTAGTAACAAATTAAGTGTATGAACACAACTTGGGAAAAATTTCATACAACCAATCCTTGATCACCATGCACCAACCAAACTATTCATGGTAGTTATAATGGGTAGCCCTTGAAGAATAAATTGGTTATGCGGTGGGAGTTTCACTTTTAATGTTTGATGTGAAAGGTCCCTTGACTTATCATACCGAAAACCAAAGCAAAGAAATCCCAAGTTAGGATTAATTTCCCTCACAAGTGATTTCCCACCTGATTTGTCCAAGGACGAGCAATAGCAATTTTCTTACATTGCCACAATTTTACACTTCATATGAAGCCAAAGATATCCCACAATTTATGACCAAATATTGAACCTTGCCAAGACCGGTCGCATAGTGCCACTACTCTAATCAATGTCCCCAATGAAACCACTATTCTATAGCATACGTAACAATTGGTGCCAAATTTGATGATTTGAAACACCCCTCGGAAAAGCGATTTTCAATTATGATAATGATGATGATGTAGTATTGGTTAGACCTTTGACAAAGAAAACGAAAGGCAAAGGGTAAAAGATCACCTTGTTGACTCTGTCCTTTTGGAAGCCTTTTGGCTTTTGAAGTCACACCCTTAAACACCAACGCAAAATTTTTGTTTGTTTCTCTTTTTTATTTTCTCCAATCTAGTCTTCCTTCAAAGTACCCCACCACCACTTGAAGTGTGTGAGAACATGGAGTGGCACTCACTCTCACAATTCACAAAGACAAAAAAATAAAACACAACCTCACTCCTATTCTACTTCTCCTTTTGATGTCTTATACACCACTTTTATTTTTCTTTATTTTAATGAATGGAGCAAGAACCGACCCACCGACTCATATGGCCCTCTTAGTTCCCAACCATTAAGGCCAGCCAACCCAAGCTGTCTTTAGTCTTCTCACATTGCATTATCCTTCAGTTTTCTAACATGTTGGGCTGCTACCTGATTATGTCAGCATGAAAATAAAGCACCATAAATAGAGGAACAAAATTGTTACAGTTATGATCTTTGGTGTTTCCTTTTCTACAAAATTGTGCTCTTTAAAGGGGTGGTTTTGATAGGCTTATCCTTCTAGGAGGCATTTCCCTTTGGAAATATTGGACAAAAAGAAAGATAAGATGGAGATGGGTGGCTTGCTTGGAGGATTGTAATCAACTTATATATGAAATAGGGGAATGAAAAAGGATGGTTATAAACTAAGGAGGAAAAAGGAAATCTGATTTTTGGTCAATAACACAAAATAAATACTAGTCAATAGTGAATGGAGGCAAATTGGTTTAGTATAATATATTAAAATTACAGCAAAGCTATCTGGATGAAATTTAATCTTGGATGAGCAGTTAAAAAAAAAAAACTAAAGTTAAAATTGTTAACTTATATACAATTTTAATGTATTGATTCACTATACTACTATATGTCCTTGTCCATGGATCATTAAACCATGAACAAATAATTAAATGAATTTGATAACATATTTAAAGAGACGATAGATATTGTTGACACACTTAATAATAATTTTTATATTTAAGTATTGTTGATAGACTTATAATAATAACAGGATATTGTTGATAGAATTTTAATTTTATATTTAATAATGATAAATCTACCTTTATAAAATAAAATAGAGCCTTACCTTTGAAATGTCTTTTATTGTACTCTCAAGAGGCTTTACATTTAGCATTATTTTTATTTTTGTTTTATTTTTTAAATTATTGATTACTTTTATTTTTTAAGTTAACAATTTTCTTTTTAATTTATAACCTAGTTGCATATATTCTTAAACTTCTTCATTTGATTTTCTGTGCATTATGATTTTCTCTTCATCTCCGAATCTCAACTCACTTTCAAATAAATTAAGATAAATTATACATATTTTTCATAATTTAAAATTTTTTAATTTATATTTTCAAATTTTATCTAAAATTAAAATATCCATAAATACCCGACATATATGTTAGATATTTAAAAAATACCACTACAAGTATTTTCATAATTTGCACTATGCTTTGACATTTAAGTGAGAAAATTTCAAGACAAATTTTCTTCATAAAATGTAATTTTCGTCATCATGTTAATAGAATATGCACTATGCCATGTGTCATAGGTTAAGTATTACAAGGAAAATGTTAGTACACCCAAAAAAATAAGGTTGTGTATACATATACCGATCTTAATCTTAATATTTTTTATCAGATCTTAATCTTAATATACCCGTGATCACAATTACCTTGTTAATTTTTATCTGTCCCATTAATGAAGACTGCACATATGACTTTAATTATTTCTTAATTACGTGCGTGAATCTGATTTTGAATGAAAGACATCTAAGAATATAAGTGCGAATAATTATATCTAACAATATTTTGTGAGGTTTGTTTTCTAACTAAGAGAAATGATACTTAAAATTAATAAAATAGTAAAATAATTTCATAAATTATATATTATTATTTAATTTAGTCCTTAAAATTATAATAGACAATTAAATTGATTTTGAAATAAATAAAATATTAAAATAATTTTTATAATTATAATTATTTATCAATTTAGTCCTTAAAAAATATAATGATTAATTGAATTGGTTCATAAAATTCAAAAAGATTAATTATACCTTTTGTCTCATAATTTTTAAAATTTTACGATTTTTTACATATTTGACCCTAAATTTATATTATTTTATAAATTTTATATAAGAAAAAAATTTTAAAAACTAATTTGATTGACTTGAAATAAAATGTGTAATTAATTTTTTTAATTTTAGAAACCAATTTAATAGACCATTAAAATATTAAGGATTAAATTATTGGATAATTACAAATTTATAAATTATTTTAATATTTCATTTATTTCAAGAATTAAATTGATATTTTATTTATTTCAATAACCAGTTTAATTAATATTACAAAGACTAAATTGAATAATAATATAATATTTAAAAAATTATTTATTATTTTATTAATTTTAAGATTCAATTTAACAAATCATTTCAAAATTAAATTAGTAATTCACTCCTTAAAATATAAAATTCATGTATTAAGTTAAAAAAATCATAGATTTAAACTTTTACGTTATCAACGTAAAAAAAATATTTAATATGACAAATTGATAATCTAATTAAAATTATTTTATATTATCAATATATAATTTATTTTCTAATTTATTTTGTGTATTTTATCTCATAAATATATATTTATATACGAGATGAAGAATTTCTAATATCTTTTCCGATTTTGTTTTCTATTTCACTGTTTAAAATGCATTTATTAAAGAAAACATAATAATTTTGTTTATGAACTGGATACGAATACTGACAATCAACTGTTAAGAAAATATTTTTTAAAATTACGTTTGACCTAAATGATTCTGAACTGATTTTGCATCACACACTGCATCTTCTTTTTTTCAAGTTATGCTTAGAAAACAACGTAGAAGAAAAAAGAAACACAATCGTTTCTTTTTGGTTCTCCAAAAGTTAATTGAACTGGAATCGTCCATAGACATCTTTTTTTTAGCTTAACTCTTTGTGAGTCGTTTCAAAACTGTTGAGGGAATATATATTGGTATGGTACAGACTTCAGAGAATGAGAATATTTGTAACATAATTTTGACCAAGTCTACGAGAAGGTTCATGGCTAACATGGATGCATGGTATGAAAAGAATATCAATGCCTTTCTTTTAATTGATTTAATATTTGACTAACTATTAATATTATTATCTATGTATCCTTGTACTTCATATTGAGGGAGAACATAAATTTACACAAACTATCATCCATGAATTTAAACAATTTATATTACCGGCACTTAAATCAAGTATCACAAGGTTATTTCAATTTAATTAATAATATTAAGATAGAGTTTTGAATATATAATTACGATAAATATTTTAAAAAAAATTGTTGAGTGATTATTTTAAAATTAAATTATCTGAAAATCCTATCATTTATTTCAATAATTTTGCTTACCACATTGAAATGAACTAATTCCACTAATTACTTAATAAAACATTAACTAAATAAAAAAAAAATGCAAAGTGCGAACAGCCGAATACAAGGTAACAAGCACTTGATATCCAGATGGCAGAAGCAGAAGATTTTAGAGTGAAGAATATTATTAGTATTATACCAATGAGAATTTTGGTGAGCTCGAAACCAAAAAGCAATTGATATTATTATTAATTGATGATGATAATTGAGAATTATGTGGTGCCGATACCATCAAGTTGAGTCAAGACTTACGAGCATTGGCTCTTTCATACGTGCCCAATAAACACTCGCAGATGACTTGATCGATTAGCGAACTTGTTTTCTATAAATATTCTTAGAATTTTAGGCAAGAAATCTCCATTCCTGGTTCCTCCATCCATAAGTGCTTCGTTATCCAAAACAAAGATAAATCACAAAAATATAAAAGAGCAAATTTTCAAGTTAAACTTTTTTTAGCGGTAAAGTTCTAAATCGAGATATTTAACATAATTATATATTTTATATGTTATTTATTAAATAAGGTAGAATAATTTTATATTAACTAATTATTACATGTGATAAAAGTCTATTAATAATTATATATCGATAAAATTATTAGGTAGTCTTAGACTATCGTATCATTATAGTCTCAATTAATTTTGATATTATGTAGTCAAATTTTTTTAATTTATGAAAAAAAAGTTAATTATATATTAAATAGAAATTAGTTAAGATAATAAATTAAGTGATCGTCTTAAACTACTTAATAATTTTTTTTATATTAATAATGTAAAATAATTTGATATTTTCATCCAATCATAAATTTGTTATATAACTTTTAAAGTATATATAGTTAATAAACTTATCTTCCATTATTGGTTGAAATTGAATGAAACGTGATAAAAAGAAAATATTTCACCAAAAGTGATTAATTAGATTTTTTTTCAAAGACGAGTAATCGACAAAATCCATTATAAAAAAAGTTATTAGTATTTGTAGCTAATTTTAAAATTTGTTATATATATACTTCATTTTATAATATTCTTCCATCATTAATATTTTAATCAGCGGTTATCGACCATTGTAATGTTGAGTAATGGACGCTTCTGAATGCATTATTAATTTCATCATTAATGTCAGATTTTACTTTGTTTTTGTTCTGTTTATTAAAATAATGCTTCATTCTTTTCCTTTAAAAGAAAGAGTAATGAATTTCCTCTGCCTTTACCGCGTGTGTATATATTTCTCAAGATGAAATTAATAGGAATGTCTTAGCGTGACAATTTTTCCATGTTACTTAATGGTGATTATAATTTACATTTTGACCATAAATCTTTAAATGTCTTTCTCTTTAATTAGCCTGAGCAAATAGACCAGAATGCATTACATATTACTTATATTTATAGTCATAACTTATGCTTTTCAATTTAAGTAGAACAGGTTGTATATAAATTTTACGTTAAATTATTCCGTTAGTACCTAAACTATTTGAGAATATTTAAATAGGTTCTTAAAATTTTAAAAAATAAGTATTTAATCATGTAAGTTTTTTTTAACTTCTTGGGATTTTTAAAACCTTAATTTATTATTGAATTTAATAATGATGCACTTTTTATTATATAACAAACTATTGTCTATATTACTTTTAAGATATTTATGATTTATTAACTAAGTTAAATAAAAGTCAATTAAGTTATATGATATGATAATAATATAAAATTATTTTATATTTTAAGTGCATCATTTATTTTTTCTTTATTATTTTCTATTAGGGTTAAATTAACTTCAAAAACCTATTATTTTAGTTTAGAGATTTACTTGAAATTTCTAAATAATATAGAAATTAACCGAATAAGTTAACCTAACTTTTATTCTTTCTTTTTCGCAATCAACCAAATATTTACGCAATGTACGACCAATTGGTGAGAGACTATGTCATGTAGTAGTACTTTTATACTACTAATATACGACCAATTGTTGATTATCTTCAAAGTTGCACCTAATGCTAGGAGTGTAAGGAGAGTAACTAAAATTGTTAAAGAAAAAGGAAACCCATTTTTTTATCCGTAGCTTATAAAGAAACAGTATGAGAAATGTATAAATTAGAACTATGTTAGTATCACTGCTCAAAGAAGTGTGATGATAGAGCTGGCCGGTGGCTAATGTCCTACTTTATTAAGTCAATTACTTAGCAGTTCCATCTAAGCACCAAATTTCTCACTTCACAATCTCTTTTCTAATTTGGTTTAGTTGTTAATCAGTCAGATTTATTTCAAGTGAAATCTCAGCATGCTACTCTAAAATTCTAGATCATAATAGTTTCATCTAAGATCTACTAATTGACTTTTTTTTTTTTACCACGATAACATTGATATTTAAATTCAAAAACTTTATACTATTCAAACTTTCTATGTGTCTCTGCTAGGATGATACAGTGGGTTAACTACTAATTGACCAAACCTACCATAAAATATAATCCAATAAAAATACAACAATTGCATGAAATGGATCATATGTCATTTATTACAAATTTAATGAGTGTGACTGAAAGTTTTCCATAAAGAACCAAAAGGCCTGCCTCAGCTAGATACCTTGAGTCACGCCCAACTAAGCCAAATTAATCTGTCAGCCAAGAGTAAAATAAGGGATCTGCTTGCTTTTTCTCTTTTCTCAAATCACCTTTACAGATTTTCCAAAAATAGAAAACAAAATTCAATGAAAATCAGATTCAATCACCAAGCCATTGTGGCTATTAAATTTTTCTGATTCACCTAGTAATCTCTACTAGTTATGAAGGAAGATATATGTAAAAAGCAGGAAAGTGACTCAAACAGCAATAGGAAGAAAAAATTATTAGAGGCAGAGAAGTTTTCCTTTTGGAAAAAGAATGAAAAAAAAAAAAAAAAAGAAGGAGAAGAAGAAAGAAGTGGAACTCTTAATTGTCTTGGTAAGCAAAAAATAAAGAAATGATAGAAACATGAAGAAAACATATTCTTCTTCCTGAAGTGCACAATGCCGGTGTCAGAAGTGGAAGATACTTTTCTATCAATAAAATATGTAGGTTGATCAACTTCCTGTAAGAATGACTCAGTTTATTTAATATTCACAACACAAGCAATGAATGGTACAACAGTTACTCGGTATTTGCTTGGAAGCTGAAACAGAGCCCACTAACACACGCATGCTTGCCAATTCTTTTGCGTAACTCCATCACACACAACAAGAAAAAGAAACACCCCATAAATACCAAAATCTTTCTATTAATTTTTATTTATTTTTAGTAAAGTATAAAAATACAATCCCCGTAAAAAAAGAAAGTTACTCAAATCCTCTGTTACCAGCAAAAGTTCAATTCCTCCATTAACCAATGCTCTAATTTCATATTCAGGAAAACAAAGTGAGTAAAATACTAATCACAAAGAACTGAATTTAAGAAGAATGGTAAAATTATTAGATAAATATGAACTACAGAGTACCATATAAGATTATAAGATTATAAGTTATAACCCAAATGACTGAACAAATCTAAAACTGCAATACCAAAATTTTGTACCTATAGATCATGGGCTAACTAGTTCAAGAAAAATAAAAGAAAAATGTTTTGAACTAATTAAACCTTCACAGCTTGACAAATTCTGCATCTGAAACAGCAGAATTTTCGAACTGACTACCATCTTCGTTTTCGTCCATTGGAGCAGGGAGATTGAGATCTATGAAACTATTTCCAACTCTAGTAGAAATTCTTACCGAAGCAGTTGCAGAAGTTCTAACAGAATCAGTTAAAGTCGCGATTGCAGTTGTGGTTGTTGCAGAACCAATCACATGAGTTCTCTTGTGTCCACCGAGAGCCTGACCAGAAGCGAAGACTCTAGAACAAACCGGACATTCGTGGATTTTCTTCTCTGCAACAACAGCATGCTCCAACTCAAGTTCACCTTCGTTCTCACAGTTTAACTTGATCACCACTTTCTTGTGACTTGCTCTGTGTCCTCCCAAGGCCTGGTAAGATCGAAACACCTTATCACACGTTTCGCATTTGTATTTTCCTCGCACCTTGTTATTCTTCTTAGGAAACTTCGGTTCTTCAGATGCATAACTATCTTCTTCTTCTTCAACTTCAACCACGTCGTCTTCGTCGTCATCATCAAATTGATGTTGTTGATGTTGTTCTGTCTCGTAGTGTTTATGTTGTTGTTGTTCTGTCTCGTAGTGTTTATCTTTCCTCCACTTATCGCGAGACAGCATCATGAGAGAAAATGCAACGTTTTCTTCAGATGTGTCTGAAGCCGAGCTTGCAGATTCGCTCTTGTTAAGTTTCATTTTTTTTGGCGAACAACCGAGTTGCCACGCGCGCTTGGATCGTCGCCGAGTTGGTTTCTTGGATGACTCGGTCTCGCTCTCTCTATCTTGAAGGATCACGGAGCCTGTGTCAGCAGCGAAGGAAAATTCAGGATCCGCCACGCGAAAGCTTTTCTTAGGATTCTCTCTGAGTGTGTAGAAGGAGGAGGAAGATTGAGAAGGAGATGACTCGGCCTCAAAACTGAGTTGAACCGGGGCGTACTCGTTCGCCTTGGGAGGAACTGGTAGGTTCATCATGTGAGACCTCATGTGACCTCCCAAAGCTCTTCCATTAGCGAAGCTCCTTAAGCAAAGCTTGCACTTGTGCTTCTCCATCAACACACTTGTGTTGTGTTTAGCTTAACCTCTCTCTCTGTTTGGGGTAGGTGTAGAGTGTTGTGTATGGAGTAAGATAAATATAAGTGTTAACAGATGAGAATTTTAAACTTGGATTTTGTTTTTATTTTACTTTATTTATCTCTTTGTTTTTGGAATATTTTTCATTTGTTACCTTTTCCCAGCGATGAATTGAAGATTTTTTAATTTTTTTTAACTTATAAAGACATGTAACATGCGAGGCGAGGCTTTCTCGTTTTCCGTATTTATTTATTTTTAATTTAATTAATTCCCTTTTGCGCCTTTCGCTTTTTTGAAATTTCCTTAAATGCCCTTCGAGATTTGATTGTGATGCTGTTTTATCAAAAAAGAAAATTTGAAGAATCGGATTTTCTGGATGCGATATCTTGAAATTAAATCGAAAATTTATATCATATTTGGTTAAAATGATTGAGTTGTGGGGGAAATAGGAAAGGGCAATTTTAGAAATTCGCAGTGGTTTTGCACCGTAAACTGGTTGCTTGCTTGTCCAAGTCAAGGAAAGAAAACTGCTGCGTTTTGTTTGTTGTAACGAAGAAGCTTTTTTTTTTTTTTAATAGTGGGGCAGAAAGAACTGATGGTTAATATCACTTGACTGTGATGTAAAATCCACGAGACAACATTACCATCAAATTGATGCGCGACACGTAACTCACATTACCTACCTGTCTTTTCTGTAGGCAACCACTGGTTAATGCCATGGTGATTTAGGAAAATGACCTTAATAAAAAAAAATGCGTGTTTTTTTTTTATTTAATTTTATTGTTTTGATTATGTAATATGTTTGTTACTTTTATAATATACCGTGGTAACTTTCGCACGCTGGTTGGTCCTTTACTCGGTTTCTACTTGCGAATATTAATTAGCAAGAATAATGTGGAGATAGTAAAAGTAATTAAAGATGGATTTGTTATAGGTAACCGAAATGACAATAATGTTGTTATATTAATTAAAATTTGAAAATTAAACTATTGTTAAAGCATTTTTGTAATGTGGGTAATGGAAAATGATATTGGTTTTCCCTTTGATTTTGGATCTTGGTTGAATGTGTGATGGGGAAATGAATAGGAAACTAACTGCCCTACCTTTGAGAATGGAGTATTGTGTGGGATTGGGGAGTAAATGCCGTTTAGTTAGGGTTTGGTAGACCCATTCCTTCATGCTACTCCTAGTGCTTCCCCACACACACATATTCACATATTCACATATCACACACATAAAATTGAAAACCTTTGCTTTCTTCCAAAGGACGCGGTCCATTTTTTTCTTCGGCCAATTGCAACTTGTTTTAAAATGTCACCTTAATTAGTCACGAGTCGTGAAGGTAAGGGGTGCCGTATGTTTTATGTCCAACCCTTTTTCTCTTTTTCGAAAAGAAAAGTACTTAACACTATGAATTTTTTATCGAAAGTTTTACCTCAATACTTGATATTTACTCGTGGATGAGGAGCTTGACTAATTCTCATCGAGAGTCTGAAATCATGTCCTGTTCAATCAATTAAATCTTGGATCTTAACAAATTTATGTTGAGTTTTGTAATTTTTTAACTAATATTTTAGTACTTGTATGGTATAGAATAAATAATTATTCTTATATAATTAAAATTTAAAAAAAATACTTTTAAATATATAAATTAGGAAAAATCAAACTATATTAATATACCTTACACAAACTGATAGAAATAACAACTAAGAACATTTGATTATCCTCGTCTACAATACATAAGATTGGAGTGAGTTTTAAAGGGGCATACATGAAAAATTAAAACTCAATCTCATCCTAGTCGAAGTCAGAAAAATAGGTGGGAAGTTACTCATTGTTTTTAAAATTTTTAATTCACTTATATATAATTTTAAATAAACTATATAAAATAATAATAAACAACATGAATTAAAAAATAAGAAATTGAAGCACTGAATTATTTTTAATAATTTGTGTGACTTTAATTTTATTACTTATTTATTTATTAGAATAGTTCATTTATATATTTAATAATTATAGAAAATTGAGTATAAAAAAATTTATCATTAACTTAATTTATATAATATATTTAGTTATATATAAAGAGAGATAAAAATATTCTTAGAGTGATTTTAAAAGAATAATTATTCATCATCACCTTTTATCTTTTTTTAATCAAATGTGAAAGATTAATTATTCATTAAAATTATTAGATTAAAAAAATAAAAGTGAGGATGAAAAATAATTTTATAATTATCTTTGCAATAACTTATCCCTACAAAGTTAGGATGAGTTTGATAGTTTTCCATAAGTTTAGATTTAATTTTGATGTTTACTAATTATCACATTGTTTAATAACATTTAATTAAATAATTAGTATTTTAGCATGTACATTATACAGAGTAAATATTTATTTTGTATAACTAAAATTTACAATAAATGAATAATATTAAATGTATAAATTATATTACAATTAAAATTCATAACAAATATTTAAATTTATGATAATAATTTATCTTGTGATACAATATTATTTTTAATTAATTCTTCCTCATTGTATTGTTGAACGAATTCATACCTTGATCCCTTTGCATAGAAAAGGAGAATGATATAGTGGTCTGAGCATAATCTTAAGATGAAAAATTCTTCTTGAAGGGAGTATATAATTTGTTTTCTAATATTTTTCCTATTTTTGAGGAGCTCACCTTTAAGATAATATGAAAACTCAAGGTGGTAGAGCAAGTGTTATTCCATGTTTAAAAAGTAGCATGTGATATCCTTATCACAAACAAGTAAAGACTCAAAAGATATATTGTACAATCAACTATGTGATCGATATGTACACAAATACATGAATTTATTCTTCGTCTTATGCGAGATTGTATAAAGGTAAAGAATGTATGATGTCGTCTCCTAGGTGGAAAAGATACCTCTTGTTTTCTTTTTAGGTAATGTCATGGGCTGGGTTCGTATGAATCTTAGGCTGGAGAAAAATCTTCAAGACAATGAGACTTGTTATTTTTTGTTGCACTGAATTTGAATTGTATATGACAAAACAAGAATAATTTGGTGTTTAATGGTAGTTTGGAGGATTATGCAACTATTACAATAAGAGCATAGCTATGTGTAGAGAGGTGATTCATGATTATAGTTTCATATATGTGGAGATATTCAGTTTATATTGGCTCTTATTCTATTACTTTGGCTGAATTATTGAACATTAAAGGAGGGTTAACAATTTGTTCGTACTATGGGGTTTTATCAATATTTATGTCAAAATGGACTCACAAACAACCCTCAATTAATTACATGTGGATGCACGTTGAACCATAATTGTTATAGCTTAGTATTAAATATTAAAAAACTTGTTCATTCAATATCCATGGTGCTCTTCTCCTATATCTATTGTGAGGCAAACCAAGTGATGGATACCCTAGTCAAATATACATTCTCAAACAGTGTAATAGATCATATTTTTTATTTTTCACATATTTTTATCATTTATATTATTGATTTTAACTTTATTTAAAGGTTATTGATCTTCATGCTCTTGCTCTTCTCTTCCCACAAAAAAATCAATTATTGGTAATTTCGGTTAAAAAAATCAATTTAAAACTAGAGATATTAAAAATGATAAATTAAAAGAGATAAGTAATTAAAAAAATCCCTAAAAATACTCTCATGGAAGAAAAAAATAGTTAAAAATGTTCTCAAGGATGATAACTAAAACTGCTCTTGTTCAAAATAATTATTTTTATTCTTATCCTCATTTATAAGGCGATTTTATCTTATAATTAATTATTTGATTAAAAGTTTTTTTCACATAAATCATATATACAAAATTTCATATTGATCCAAAATTATTTGATACCTCATGTATATCAAAATTGATGTAATATATATTTTTAAAATATACAAAATAATAATTATTTGATTATCTTATTATTGTTCAGTTTTGACCGCACAAACAATCAAAATAATATATTATTATTATCCAATGGTTGGATCGCTATAACTTTGTTTCAATATAAAGTGATTGATAAAATAACTATTTGTATAGATTAAATCATTCAATAATTGTTAATCAAATAATTTTATCTCAAAATATATTATTGGATTAAAAATTCAATTGAACTGAATATAAACTCTTATAAATTTTAACTTTAATTGTAAGAAGATTATTTTTAAATTTTAATTTAAAGATAAAAATAAAAGAAAATATATTGAAGATCAAATACATAAATAAAATAAAAATATTATTTAAAATAATTGATAGTGAAATATTGTGACTAATTAAAAAATTAGTACGTGGAATATATATTCAAAGCAAAGAGGAGATAAATTATTTTTTTTTTTTGAGAAGGAAGGAAAGAAGAAATCTCATTATTAAATTGTACATTAAAATTTATAATATAAAATATATTAGATAGCATTACTTTTTTTTAATATCACATATCGATTCGTAAAATAAGAAAAGTATTCTAACTTTGTGTTTTAGTAAATAACTTATGCAAGTGTTCATTAAAGTAAATTCCATTACATAGTTGCAAATAACCTTAACCAAAAATGCTTAAGATATCTTTTTTGTGTGTTTCATTGTTTTTCTTTTTTTGTTGGAGAGAAAATGCAGTATGAGTTGTTCTAATATTTTCCTTTAACGTGATCATCATTTATACAAAGAAAAGTTATTCTTGTTTGTTTACTTTTTTTCTTCGTGATTCTGAAAGGTACAAATAAGTTATATGTTGACTTGCTTTTTTTTTATTAAAGACAAAAATTAGAACAAATAAATGTTTATCGTCCTCAAACAAGATGAAAAACATAAATAACAAGATAGAAAAGAAGGTTAGTGTATTAGAAAACATTATGCATATATCCTCTCAAGAGAAATAAGCATATACATGTTTCAATATATGTATACAATATATGATTAGATATTATATTTAATAATAATTTTAATTATTATCAAAACATTAAAGAGGTTAACACCTTCATGTCTTTGGTTTAACAAAGTGATTAAGATCTTAAAATAATTGAGAGAAAATTTTTAACTAATTAAGATAATTATGAGAGTGATCGTCTTACATTCTAAATTATGTATTCTAATTTCTCTTGTTTGAGTATAGTATGGTGTTGAAAATATTATAAATATATAAGATATGATATGTAACTTATTAAGGGGTTACAAACATATAAATATCTCATTAAATTAAGAGGTTACAAATATCTAAATATCTCATTAGGAGACAGTGAATATCGTATTTTATTTACAATGATTATTTTTTTTTAGCTATATTATCTTTTTAAGTAGTTCACATTTATCGTATAAAAGAGAGATTTGAAATTATATTATACAATTTAATTAATACATAATTTCTTTTATTTTCAATTTATAGACAATAATCACAATAAATAAGAAGACAAATGAAATGAAGTGTGTATATGAAAGAAATAAGGTATTCCACAAAATTCATCTAATAAATTTTACATTTTATTTTTTTAATCTCACTTGTTATTAGAGACTAAGAAAGAAGACCTAACAAAACTAAATCTTAATAAATTAATTTCGATAGTTTTACGTGTTAATGAGTGAATTGCACTCATTTTATTTGAGATCCATTATAAATATACATAATTTTTTTTTACTAAAATGTTACACTTGATTTCATTGCTATTTTTTTATACTATATGTATGATTTATATGTAAAAAAAAATATATGTATAATTTTTTAAAATAATGTGTGCCAATATATAAAAATAATATATAAAATAAGAGAAATAAATATATTTTTGAATCAATTAACATCTAGATACAATTAAAATAACCGAGAGTTATTTTATTTCTGGAATCTTCTTTTGCAAAATTCAAATATCTTTCCTAATTAGCTTTTTAATTCTTAATAACTACTAACTTTCACAATTTTATTTCGTGAAAAAATCACAATTTTATATTTAATTTACAATAATAATAATTTATAATTAAATAATTATATAAAATTATTTTATATTATCAATATATTATTATTAAACTCTTTAATTTGCATAAGACGATACACTAATAAAAATATCTACTTATATTCTTTTGAAAAAAATAAATTATATACTGATAATATAAAATAATTTTATAAAATTATTTAATCATAAATTATTATATGTATTAAATTTATTACTTTTTTTATAATAATTATCAATTTACCATAAAATCATTCAAATCATAATTTATATTTAAATGAGAATATAAAAGTATATTACTATTAAACTACCTACACTCATTCAAAGTCAAATAAGTCCTCTAATTTAATTTCAGACTCCAAATCCAAGATTTTTTTAAATCTTACTAACGAACACAAGACACCGAATTGAAGTGGACGATCAAGTTTAACATCAATTTACTTTCTTGTTCCGATTTATTCCCAACACTCCCATTTAATCTTGTTTCTCTTTTAATACAAAGGTTTTTTTTTAATAGAGTATATCTCGATTGAAAATAATATACGAGAATAGTAAACTCTCCCATATTATTTTTAATTTCTCTAAATTACTAAAAATGTAAAATTTCAATAGTTGATCACAAAGAAATAATTTAAGCAAAAAGATAACACAAAATCTTATTAGTTTCATGGGTTTGTTGAAATCAAACTCAACTGAAATATTTTTGTAAAATTAATTTGATTAATTAAACCAGTTTAATCTAGTTTTTTTAAAGAAATATTTTTTATTAATTCTGTTTGGTCATTTATTTTTTATTTATGTATGATTCGATTTTTTCAAGAATCAAACCAGACCAAATCGAACCATATCATTTAAAAAAAAATAATTCGATTAATCAAACTAAATTTTAAGAACGGTTCGATTCAATTTTTTTTTGTTAAAATAGTTTGTTTTTTAAATTGGTTCAGTTTGGTTTTAAAATGATTCCATTCGGTTGATATTTTTCACACCCTAATTAGTTTGGCTACAAAGAAAACAAGTTGGAGTATCCCTGCAATTTATTCTTCTCTCGAAGTCGAAGAGAGAATAACAGAAATATGTGCAGATTTTTTAAAATTCATAATCTTTTTATAAATTAATCAATTAAAAATTCCAAGTCAAAGAGAGAATAACAGAAATATGTGCAGATTGTTTAAAATTCATAAATTTTTTTTTGTTATAAATAAGAGTTTAATTCTATACACTTTTATACTATTAATTAATTAAAAATCAGAATAAATATGACTTTTAAAATTTTTTCAGTAAAAATCAATAAATTTACTATACATAATAGTTTATAATTTAAATAACAATGTTGTCGCAACCTGGATTATGATGGGAACGGCGAAAGTTTTAGTTTTAGAGTTCGAGTCCCTTTTGAGGAAAGAACAAAAAAATGGAGTTACCACCAATATTTTTATGGAAAACGTCAAGAAACTTTAGATTGGGTAAGGCAGGTCTCGAATCAGAGTATAGGTTCGGAAGTCAATTACGTGTAAGGATTACCTAGTATCCCAACACGTCTATCAAAAGATAGTTACCCTAACTAGATGCATGAAATGAGATATGACTTCTGAGTCATCCTAGATGCATGAAATGGGAAATGAGAACATCATTTTGCCTTGCAAATATTCAAGCTTTTAGTAAGAAGAAGATGAACCACCTCTGAGTCATCCTAAACTCAACAAGTAAGCCTCTGGTTCACATGCCTTGACCATAAATGGTAAGAGTTCCTTCAATATTTCTGGTTCAGTCCACAAAAGCATCTAGATCCTTGACACTAGAGCAACAAATCATATGACCCTGTTTCCTTCTCATTTTACATCATACTCTAAAGCATCCAAAAAGCAACTCATTATTGTTGCTAATGGAGATCATGTTTCTATTGTTGGATATGGAAATGTCCAACTTTAGTCCTCTTTATTCCTACACAATGTTCTTCATGTTCTTAAACTAGCTAACAACATTATCTCTATACATAGGCTTGTTCAAGATTGGATTTATGTAATAGCATTTTTTTGTTCTCATTGTGTTTTTCAAGATCTTGTATTAAGGAGGAGTATTGAATTTATTGAAGAGCAAGATGAGTTATACTACTTACAACACACAAAGACAGGTAATAACACCAATGGGGAGGATTTGCCTTCTAATCAATGGGCAACCTCAAAAACTTTGACAACTTTTCAAATTTGGCCTCATCATAAACGTCTTGGACATCGACCGTTTAGTTTACTTAAGATAATGTTATCACATTTATTTACAAAAGAGTCTGTCAAGTCTTTTCACTATGTTTGTTAGTTTTCAAAACACCATCTTGTAACATTTTCTCATAGTAATAATAACATTCTTATTTCTTTTGACCTTATTCATTATGATGTGTGGGGCCAGTTAGTAACTATATATTAGGGGCTAAGTGGTTTATATCATTTATTGATTATTATACATGCATGACATAAATATTTTATATGAAACATAAATTTGAGGTTTGTAAAATATTTGTTGATTTTTTCTATCTTGTTAAAAACCAATTTAGTAAATCTATTAAAAGACTACGATCAGATAGTGGTATGAAATTTGTAAATCTTGAGTTTTCCAAGTTTCTTAAAGATAATGATGTGATTCATAAACTATGTATGAATACTCCCCAACAAAATGGGATTGCAAAAAGAAAAAAATCATCATCTTCTTAAGGTTGCTAAAGCCCTCCTCTTTCAAATGTATGTTCCTATGTCTATTAGGGAGAAGTTGTACTAACTACCAATCATCTCAACAAGTTACTGACTCATATTTGTCCAATTAAACATATGTTATCCTTTTTCCTTCTTTCTCCCCTAATGTTAAGTTTACCAAGTCGTGTCTTTAGATGTGTTGTCTTTGTCCATTCTCACAATCCACATCGTGGGAAGTTAGATCCTAGAGTCGTCAAATGCATATTCATTAGTTATCCCTCAAATAAAAAGGGGTTTAAGTGTTATCACCCTTAGAGTCATTAGATCTTTGTCTCAATGGATGTTACTTTTCATGAAACAGAGTCATTCTTTATCATCCCTCCACTTTAGGAAGGAGTTATCTAGAATTTAAGCATGTCATTGAGTCATTATCTTTTCCTACTCAAGGTATTCAAGTTCAAGAACTCACCATTGAAGAACTTATAATTGAAAAGGCCCATAATGAAGCGGTAGAGGCCTAATTATTCCACAACAAGGCCCATAATACCAAAGACACGAGAAATCCACTTTGGTCCCACAACAAGTCTAATTGTTCGAGCTAGAGATAAGTATCCCTAAGAATTCCATTAGGGAGGTTACTAATGATATGTCAGAAGTAAGTATCCTTGAGAACCTCGTTGAGGATGTTACTAATGACATGCCTATTGCTTTGAGGAAAGGGAAGAGATCATGCTCGAGTATTCTATTTCTCAATTTGTGTGTACTGACCATTTCTTTGTACAACATTAGAGTTTTATTGTAGTCATTGATGCAATCAAAACACCTACATCAGTATAGGAAACTTTGAAAGATGAGAATTGGGTTCAAGTCATGAAAGAAGATATGAAGTTGTTAAAAGTTCAACCTAGGAGATCATTATCAGACCCAAAGGCAAAAAAATTGTAAGTTGTAGATGGATATACAATGTGAAGTGTAAATCTAATGAGACCCTTGATTGATTTAAAGTAAGATTGGTTGCTAAATAGTATACGCAAACTTATAGAATAAATTATGAGGAGATGTTTGCCTTTATAGCAAAGATGAACATGGTAAGAGTTATTCTTTCCCTATTCATCCACTATGGTTGGAACTTGCAACAATTGGATATTAAAAATGTCTTCCTTCATGGAGACCAAAAAGAGGAAGTCTACATGAAGATTCTCCCAAGATTCTATTCTCATAATGAAAAAAAACAAGGTATGTATATTAAAAAAGACATTGTATGGACTTAAACAGTCTCCCCAGACATGGTTTGGAAGATTTTCTCAAGTCATGATATCCCTAGGATACAAGCAAAGTCAAGGTGATCATACTCTCTTTATAAAATATTCCCTTGATGGTAAACTCACTCTTCTCCTAGTTTATGTAGACAATATGATCATTACAGTGATAATGAGATTGAAAAACTAACTTTGAAAGAAAAGTTGGCAACATAATTTGAAATGAAGGTGTTAGGAAAGTTGGAATTCTTCCTTGGGATAAAGGTTGCATACTCCGAATAAGGTATCTTTATCTCTTAAAAGAAGTAGGTATTCGATCTTCTCAAAGAAACAAGAAAATTGGGATGTAAGACCTCAAGAGTACCAATTGAACAGAACCATAAGATTGAGTGTGAAAAAAGTTCAACCATAGAGAGGTCCCAATACTAAAGATTGGTGGGAAAACTAATCTACTTATCCTATACTAGGATAGATATTTTCTATGTTGTTAGTGTGGTTAGCCAATTCATACATGATCCCAAGGAAAGACACCTTTAGACAATTGAAAGGATCCTTTAATATTTGAAAGCAAATCTAGGAAAAAGACTGTTGTTCATAAAAGAAAGTACATTGTTCATGGAAATATATATACAGATGTAGACTGTATAGGACTAATTATAAATAGAAGATCCACTTTTGGATATTGTATATTTTTTAGAGGAAATCTTGTAATATGGAGGAGCAATAAGAAAAATGTGGTTGCTCGGTCTAGTGTAAAAGCATAATTTTGAGTCGTGACACACAATATACGTGAATGATTGTGGATGAAGATTATTGTTGATGACCTTAAAGTAAAATATGAGGGACCTATAAGGTTCCAAGTGACAAATGTTTTCATCAAAGGGCTTCATGCAACTAAATTTCAGGAACTCAATGGCAAGTTGTAAATGATTAATATTCATTTACTAACCTGAGCGAGAGTGTTGTAAATATTATAAATATCTCGTTAAGATATCATGAATATCTCATTAGGACATCATAAATATCTCATTAGAATATCATGAATATTTCATTTTATTTTTATAGTTATTTTTTTTGTTATATATATTATTTTTAAATAGTTCACATTTATCCTATAAAAGGAAAATAAAAAATTGTATTATTCAAATCAATAAATGCATAATTTCTTTAACTTTCAATTCTAACTCCATTTTATATTTATTGATATTTAAATTTTTATACAGATTAAAAAATAATTATTTCTAAGACAATAATATTTATTTGAAGTCAATTTTATTAAAATATATATTTTTATTTTCTATAAGTACATTATTAATTATTTTAAAACAATGATATTTATAAAAAATAAAATTAGAATAAAAATTTTAATATTCTCCTAAAAATTGAAAATGTCAATAAATATAATTTTTAATACTAACATGTCAATTTGAAATAAAAATATTTTATAAAGTAAGTTTAAAATAAAAATTAATACATTTAACAATTTAAAAATATAAAAAAGATTTATCATATAAATTAGTTAAATTAGTTAATTTTAATTAACAATATATAATTTAAATTTGATTCTAAAGATATATCCACTTTAGTTATCTATATATATATATATGATTAATTAATGAATTTTAAAATAATAAAAGATATAAAAACCAATAATTAACACAATTCTTTTGAGTATATACCTTTTTAATGAATTAAATTTGAGTATTTTTTTATTTCAAATTCTAATATAACAAGAAAGAATGCATGCCTTTTATTGCAGGAGATGTATCATTATTTATTCAAACCAATAATCTTAATTTTCAAATATCTTATAGTAGACAATTATTTAAATAGCTTAATAAATTATAATTTAGTTGAATTATTTTTCTGAAACTCACCTTTTTTATTTTTTTTAAATTTAAGAAAATAATTATATTTATCCTAATATATAAAGTTAATTTTATAAAAAATAAATATATTTTAAACATGCGTGAAATGGGAAGCATTTTACTAGTATATATAAAACCATAAAACCAGAAGCATTTTATTAGATATATAAAACCAGAGAGATGGTAAGAGAATAGTGCAGTGAATATTTTTTTTCTACAAATATTTACAAAAACAAAACGACTACCCAAGTCTGCGTTCAATCAGGTAGAACACGTAGCGCGTGTGTCCGTGGATTTTCCCTCTTCTTCTTTTTTGTTCCTTCTTCACGAAACACACACCAAATTGCGCATTTGCAGCGATGGATTATTCCGGCTACAACTACCAGCAGCAACCGCAACAACATTCCTATGGCTACGACCCTTCTCAGATCCAAATCCAACCCTACGATCAATCCTACGGCTACCAACAATACTATGCATACAATCCCCAATATGCTTATTTCCCCAACGCAAATCAACCCCAATTTCAATTTCAACCCGAACCCGCTCCGCTTCACCCTCCCGGCGTCAACCCAACCGCTTCCGAACCTGCCCTGGTAAACTTTTTCCTTTCTATTTTTAATTATGTTATAATTGATTCCGTTCATTCTCTTTAGTTTTATGCACCTTAGTTTATTTCTGAATTCTTTTGAAAGGAAAATTGTGTGAATGGGTCGTGACCTAATTTATTTGTGGATTTGGTTGTGTTTGAGTGGGATTGGCTGTGTATAGTGGATTCGTGATGTGCTTGAAAATAAAACGGGCTTCATCAACCTGTAATGAGTAGTTGTATTATTATTATTTTTTTGGTTGATTTAAACCATATATTGGTTTTGTGAATGTGGGGTGTGTGTGTGTTATGTCTTATAACTCTGACTCTGAAGTGGGATGACCTATAGAATCCTTATGGGAAAACTGTTTATTTTGTTACGATGTGAGCACAAGACCAGGTATCAACCTAAAAAACTATTCTGTTAGGTAGGAGAGGCTTGGGGCTTTTGAGTGTCATTTTGAGCCTTCATAAAATACTTTTTTTGTTCTTGAATTTTCTGTTTCTATTGCAACTGTGTGTCTCTTAACTGATAATAATAGTTTTGGCTTTCTTTTGGTCCTTTGAAAGTTTCTGCTTGAATGGTCTTGTAGTTTCACGGCAGTGCCTTTGTATATATGTTACATGGGATAAAGTTTTTATTCTGAATGAGTGCTACTACTATTCTTTATTTTGTCTTTTTTATGGTCTTTCTTCCCTGGATAGAGTAGGAGAAACCAAAACAGTGCTTGAGTGGTGGCTTATAGGGTACACAATTCTATAACACTGTATTGTAATTCGTATACAACTTCACACAAATAAGGGTTTTAAATTATATAAAATTGCTGATAGCACCCCAGTATAGATCCACTTTCCTGCTTGCACATCTTCCATTGCTATTGGTTGTTGTCCCCAATTGTTTACAAAAGACAAAAAAGGCTAAACTTCTACCAAAACAAAAAGAGACAAAAGGATTGATTTCACAGAGAAGGGAAGGAAGAATAGTGCAAAGGGCACTGGCTGAGAAGTACAAAGCCAGTGTCTAGCTTCGGCGTGGCAGTGCAAAGGAGCTTGCAGGCAGTTTGCCTCAAGCACAGTTTTGGCCTAATTTGATAGAATATAGCAATTTGGTTACTCGGAGGGACAGGCAACAAGTAGGAGTTTTTAAGGGATTTCTGCGCCTATGTTGAAGTGGGTCTCAAGGCTGAGAAGGATGTTAGTGATGCTCAGAAATCAAGGCAAAGCATGGGGAGAGAAGTCAAGCTGTCTGATGCGGAAGGTGAATAAAAGTATTAATCCATATATTGATGTGAGTTTGTCCTCTATTATGTGAGAAACTTGTACATGAGATTCTACTGAAGAGGAAGGACAGGCTTGGTGGAGGGATTCTGCAACGTGTTCGGGTCCTCTCATGATTTGCCATGGCTGTGTGTGGTGACTTTGTTATGTGGAAGAAGTGGAGTTACTAAACTGATGGCTTTGCTTTGTGGAAGGATTGAATGAAGGATTTGCAATTTACATAAATTAGTGATAACTGATAAGTTACCATCTTTTTTGCTGCTTGTGTACCTTATATGACACCTTCTATAGAAAGTTTTACTTGTCTTTATGTTTATCTAATTGTGACAACATGCATAAAATAGCAACCCAACATCTCTGCAATTTTCTTATGGCCTGTCCCAAACTTCCCTGTCTGTTTCATTATATTGTCAGTTTTTATGTATTATTGGATTTTATGTTTATAAATACATAATTATTTCATTAAATATCACACTTTATTATTATGGTTTGGTATTTTTCTTTATTATGGAATTGAAATGTTGAATTATTGTTGTGTTAAGAGTATTATGTTAAGCATATTCTAGGTAAACTCGTAAACTCTTACAAGTTTACGAGTTAATTCTATGGAAGCTCCATGAGTTTACGACTCTCGAGTTTGACAGCTTTACATTAAATTTTTTCTGGAATTTTGATCAACAACAACCAAGCCTTATCTACTGGCTGGGTTGGTGATAGAACATTGGAATTCAAGATTTAGGCACACTAATTGAATAGAAAATTACAGCAGAAGCTGTCCCAGAGTTTTAACAACTCCTACAGGGAATAACCTTGTCCAAAGAACTTCCAAATACACTCTGCCTGCCACTACTTTCTAATAGAAATCTGATATTTTATTAGAAAGAGTAGAGATGAAATCCCCACTTTACAGAAAAGAACATTGTAGAACTTCGAGGGTCTACACCTCCTAATGCCCAAAGGCCCCACTTTTCTCAAATGACAAGATAAAATCCATCTCTCAACCCCCTTTCCTATTTATTTTAGCTACCTGTCTACTAACATAAACTCACCCTTAATGGGCCTAATCATTTGCAGGCCCATTCCCCTTCTTTCTAACATAACCCATTGTATTTATTTGACTAACTAATTACTAAAATAACTACTTATTGACCTATCACTTCCCTACAGGGCATATTCTATACGAAATTTACATTTATCCTATAGAACCTAATAATTTCCTACCATCAGACCATACATAAAATAACTGCTTCTAACTTTCTGTCCTAAACTGTCAACATGATAGTTACTAACTTACTATTCAACTTATTCTAATAATACAAAACTGCAAATGACAATTATTATTCCACCTACTTTAGTATGTAACTGCTCCTACTTTCTGCCAGTAACTGTCATAACTGCTCCTAACTCTCAGTTCCCTTCAGTTGGCTCCATGGATCTATAAATGTCATTAGGCTCAATCAAAAAACTAAATTTTATGCATAGCAGTCAAGAGCTACACTATAGCGAAGTAGCAAGTGGTGCAGCCCTTGACCACTATGGGATTCAAATAGTGGAGTGGTTTTCAAAAGCGGCCATTGCAGCCAAAACAGCGGCTTTTTGCACGTTATAATGGTGCTACAATGATATAACACCTGGAATACCATTGTTTAGGTTTTTTTGGGTAAAATATTCCACAAATATTTTAATCACTGTTCTTTCACACTTTATATAAGACTGTTTTTCCCATGTGTTTCGTTTTTTCTTCCTTTAGAATTCCTGGTTCACATTTTGCTATTTTTTTTATCTAATTTGTTATGTTCTTTTTCTATTTATTTCACTATCATCTTTCATTTTTTGACTTCATTACTTTGTTCTTGTTGCTCCTAGATTGATGGTGATTGTGTGTAAACTATGACTTATTATTTATCATGTATTTTCTTTAACTTTGGATATTTAGTTTTATTTGAGTATTTATGAGTTGTATATACTATTTAATTTGTATTATAACATTTAAAATAACTGTCATCCTGCTTCCTGCTGTCCTGCTATAGCGTTTTCAGAGTTGGCCACTATGTGTTGCTATCCGAGATTGAAAACTATGTTTCTATGTGTAGTAAGTTCTTTTCTTGAATGTTATCTCGCAAAGTTTTCTTATCCTTCCTTATTAACTGGACATGTTTAACGATGCAAATATTCATTGTGTAAGGGTTTGATTGCTCTTTCGTTGTTGTGGGTGTGACTATCTTTAATGTTGTTATTCTACTAGTTTTTCTCAAAGATCATTGCCATTTGCCAGGGAAAAAAGCCCTTTTGTTTATGTCTGGCACTAAACAAGATTAGTAGAACCGACAATGCTATGGGTTTACACATCTTTGTTCCAAATTCAAGCTTTGGCATAGGATATTTTACTTACAGCAAAGGCTTTGTATATAACATTGCTCCAGTGAGATCATTGAAAGAGTTGTATTATATTCTATGCCAATCAGTTTGGGCTTTTAATTAGCTCTAGCAAGTTGCTTTGGTGTAGCTGAAACAAGATGATTTAAGATAAGATTGAGTCAAAGTTAAGCCATTTTATATGGTTTATTCCTCCTTGACTCAGTTCAGCATATTTGCTGCTACACCAACATGGCAGTTTCTTAATTTTCTACCATAAAGAAAAAAACATTTGAAGAAGTAAACAGAATAGGCTGATTGAAGATTTTGCAACACTTAACTTTTTAAACATTTTGTTATGCTTTTAGAGAGAATAGCTTGCGGTGCTCCCTCAGCCTCTTTTGGGACCTTCTCTGGACAAAATATCGATACTGAATTAGGTATTATATCCTCAGCTTTTCATCTAAAACCTTCAGAAGATGTTCGGAATTCTGCAATCTTGGCCACAACACCCTAGAGTGACCAGATAAAGACAGGAGTTGCATAATATAAGCATAAAATATTGTGGCTCATGTCGTATCTTTGAAGCCACAATAATGCTGCATGGTTGGTGGGTCTTTGCTGGTTGCTTTAGAGCTGATGTGGGCATCAGATAATTTTGTTTCTCTTCTTAACTGTCTGGCCTTTCAAAGTAATAATGCAGTGCCTCACAGTTTAGAACAAGAAATTTTGTTCTTTTTGTTATTCATTGGATATAATTTTTATTTGATATGCTTTGTTTTTTTCTTGTCAGAGGATGTTTCTTTTCAGTTTCAGACTTAGGGAAGCATTGAGCATGTTTTCAGGACCTTAAATTGACACCTTGTCAAGGATTGCTAGATCAACAGTATCTTGAGGCTCATAAAGATAGGCATGAATTGGCCTAAATCCAGGTCGATGGGTGGGTGTATTTGTTGGTTAGAAAATTATGAAGAAATGATCTGTGAGCCATAGATGTTATCTCAACCATAATGAGGGAAATCCATTTTGTCACGTGGCTTATCAACAAGAAGTCTAGCTTTCAATAAAGGGAGAACAAAATAATTTGATAAGTTTAAGCACATTGAAGTATTCTTCAACATTTGTGTGGTGTTTCTAAATTCTTCTTATAACGCTGTCTTGTTTGGAGATCAAACTGACAAGGATAGTTATAAGAATGCTGGAACATTTATAAATGCTGAATCCTGTTGCTGCTGTTAGTCTGCATTTAAAATGACTTTCTGTTTTAAAGCTTTCCTGGATTATTATTACCTACCTAAATCAGATATTTCCTTTTCTTAATCAGTTTTATCTTTATCAATAATTCTTTTCTTGAGTATTTGCAAGGCTTTAGAAATTATGAGCTTTTCATTAATCGACTTATATTTCATCATGTTCGCAGATCATTGTGGATAGGATGAATTACTGAGTTTTCAGTTTTATAACTTTTCTTTTACATTTCTCTCTCTGTCTGAATATCACTACCCTTGTGATATTGTATCATTTGTGTGCACATCTTGTCATTCTAATAATTTCTTCTCAAATTTCCTGTTCATTCATTCTGATTATTGTGACCATATCAATATATGCATGAGTTCATATGTGAATTTCTTTTTACAGACTGGGCCATCTCAATACAGAGGTAGGGGTGGCAGGGGTGGTAGACCATTTAGAGGGGCTGCTCGGGTCGAGGCCATGGTAGGGGGACATGGAGTGGGTGGTGGTAGACACATACCATCTCATTCTTCTGGACCTGCTATTTCTAATGTGCCAGGTGCACCAGTTGCTACTGGGGCTACTTCAGTGACAGAACCTTTATCATCAGTCTCTGCACAAACACAATTACCGAAACCAGCTCGAGTGCAACCACGTAAGGCATGTTGTGAAATTTGTAATGTTGAGTGCAATACTCCAGAAATCTTGGAGCAACACAAGAATGGGAAGAAACATCAGAAGAATATGAGGGTGCATGAAGAATTGCAAAGGCGCAATGCAATAAATGGACAACAGAGTGGGCAGATTCCTACCTCTCAATTGAATTTAACAGATCAACCTAAGAAAGTTCAGGAATCTGAGAAAAATGGATGCCCCACACAAAATATGGCCTCGGAAGTTATAGTTGATAATCACAAGGAGGAAATACAGCCGCAGAATAATGTAGTAAACACTTCTGAGATTCCAGCTGAAGTGCCTGAGGGGAAAACCATGGACAATTCTGCTGCAAGAGGCCGAGGATTGAAGCGGAAGAAGAAAGGAGGCAAAGGTGGTAAATACATGAGAACTAATGATGGTTTAAAGCCAGTGGAACCTGCACAAACTGTGTCATTTAGATGTGAGTTGTGTGATGTTAAATGTGAATCACAAGTTGTTTACCAAAGTCATATGGCTGGGAAAAAACATTTATCAAAACTAAGGCGCGCTCGTGACCACCAAGCTTCATCTGGAGTAGGTCAGCAGCAAGCTCTCTCTGGAGGACTCGTAGGGCTTCAATCACTTTACCCACCTGACATCAATGCTCTGTCTAATGCAATTAATGCTCAAGTTCAACAAGGTGATAATGATCCACAGGTACTTTTGGCTCAACTCCTGATGACTGTACTATCTCAAGCACAAGTTCCAGCAACAGCACCAGTGGCAGGGGCCTTGGCTGCTCAGATACCAGCACCCACATCTATAGCTGGACCAAGTTGTGAACCCCAGTTGTTGCAGACACTAGTATCAGAAATCACAACACATGTTAAGATGGAAAATCCTGCTAGGGAAACAAACACTGAGCTGTTACCTGTCCCGCAGGAGTCAAACACTCAGCCAGCTTTAAGTGTCAGCACCCAAATTGAAGATGGAGGTTCTGAAACTAAACACCAGGTGTAAAATTTCCCGAAGATAGTTCAGGTGTGACACCTGCAGCTAAATTCAGGTGCAGCAAATGACTAAATATCTTCAGAATGTGAAGCTTCCACAGCTTAGTAGGACCAAAGAAGATTCAATCATTCTCTCTTTCTTGATTTTTTCACTTTTTAGGGCTCAAAAGTTTGTTGATTATATATATTGTTGGGACTTTCTTATCTACCAGGAGAGATATGAATACTGTATGAATTGCTCATTGGGATGTGCCAGAAATCCTTACGTTAGTGCAATGTGCAAAACACCTTTTAGTGATCGTTGTTAAGACCAGATTAGTGAGGGTGATTATGTAAGGATAACGCAATGCAGTTTTATTTTAGAAGACTGAAAGAGATCATAAATTGCAGACTTTGCAGTTCACTTCTGTGGAAAAGTTTTCATGTTACACACAGCATATCAGTAAGCAAGTTTAATAGTCCAAGAATAAGTTTTGTATATGCAGGGTATTCTGGAAACCCGAAGCATGAAACAAGTTGAATCAGAGGGTTTTGGTTACAAACAAGTCTAAGAGTTGGAGGATAAACTACAGAATCAAAATTTTTTAGAAAATGTGAATTTTATTATGTTTATGATTCGGCATTAATATTCCAGTAGTAAAAAAAGGGCATTTCAATTTTATGACTTCTATTGACTGTTGCACTTAAACTATTGGTTGGTATGATAAGGTAAACAGCACCAGCAACTTGGATAACGCAACAGGAGACTGAATTTGACAGTAGTGCACTAAATTACCCAGCAAAAGATCTAGAACATGGGAATGAAATAGAACCTTTTTAATTATAAAAAAAAATCATATTTTTTCTTCTTTTTCTCTTTTGATGTGCCCCTTCTGTATAAAATTTTTACACCAAATAATTACAATTGTACATATTCAACAAGATTTACTGTAAATTAAATGTAATGATTATAAATTAATGAAATACTGTAGAATTTTACGCCAAAAAAGTCGTTATTATTACAAACCCTCTTCACTTTATTTCTTCTTATAATAATAATAATATTAGTTAAGTTTCCGTTGATCAAACATAATATAGAATTACGGTAGCAGATCCTCTCCAGTTTCAAATAACAGGATGAGATCTGAACCTGTATTAATTTTAATATTTAAAATAAAAAATAAAAAATACAAATGAATTGTTAAATTGTAAAACAAGACGCTCTCTAGTTGCTTTAATTGGAGAGAATTCGTATCCTAAAATTACAAAGAATAAAAGTGAGTAAAAAAATTTAGTTCTTTTTTATAAAATAGAAAAATATAATTACAACAACAAAGTTCAAACCTAAATATTTGTGAATACTATCAAAACTTTCCATTATTACTATGCTTGAAAGAATTTAGAGTTTAATAGTTATATATTGACTATGTAAACACCATTAATTAATAAAAAATAATTATTAAAATGACTTTTAAAATAGATATTATAAAAAGCTAATATTATATATGATATTTTGCAATAAATAATAATGTAAAGTTATTTTGCACTAATAATGTATAATTTATTTTCTAAAAACAAATTAAGTAAATAATATATTTAATACTTTCCTTTCACAAACATAAAATGAATGAATAATCTAATATTCTCTTCCCTTATATTTTTTTTAATTGTCATTATTAATGGTTTATTTAATAAATTAAACTTAAATATAAAAAATAACTCAAAATTATATTAATCATTATTTTTTATTAATTAATTATTAAATTTTTTACAATAATAATGCATAAATATTAAACCCCAAAATATTATACTTAAATTATTTACTTTCTTTTTCTTTCAAGTAATATTAACGATATCTTTTGTGTTCAGAGATTATTGATCTTGGAGATTTTTATTATTATTTTTTAAAATTAACAATATCTTTTTAATTTTAATATACTGTAATTATTAAGTAAATTTCATATTAATTTCATTAAAAATACATAAACTTCTTTTTTTATAATAAAATGGTTTCGCAGTAAAAAAATAGAAAGGTATTATAAAAAAAATATTGTCTATCCTTTCTATTCTGTTTGGGTGTCTCTCTCTTTGGTTCCAATAATGTGGAAGCAGCAAGTGCTGCCTCTGCCACCCCAGAAACTGTTCCTCTCTTGTTCACCCTCGAGTTTCACCAGAAACCCATCTTTTGTGAATGGCAAAATTGATTATTGCAGAGTAAAGGCATTAACTTTGGATGAACTTCCCCCAAACGCGCTTCGGAGGAAGAGAGAGCCGCAATGGAGAGGAGGCTTCAGCCTTGGACTCGACTTAGGATTGGCCCGTACTGGCCTTGCCCTCAGCAAAGGCTTCTCTATTCGCCCTTTAACCGTAACAATTTCTCTTTTTTACTTTTTCTTTTTTATTTTTACTTAAGTCTCTACGATAGTTCGATTATTTGAGCGTCTAATTTGTTACTGTGTTTTCAGTTCTTTCTCCATTTTGTAAACACCTTTTCAAAATGTTGAAATTAAATTTGAATTTCTCTCCCCATATCATAGATTAAGAAATCTTTGGATATATTTTCCCGGAATTACTTACATGAAAAAAAAAAAAAATTGTTATAGATCTCAACTTTTAAAAGTTTTTTCATATTAACTTTTTAAAAATTGAATTTTTAATTTGTGTATAAGTTAATTTTAACTTTTTTATTTTATTTTATTTTTTCTTATAATTCTTTATTAAAAAAATTTATTCAAACATGGCCTTGTTTAGCAGTGACATGTCAAATGAACTCCTGACTCATTAAGTGACATGTAAGCATTTAACAGAATATATCATTATGGTAGACATGTCTCAAATATTATCTTTTCTCCTAAATAACTTTAAAGTTAAAAAACTATTTAAATAATCCTCAAGTATTAAATATTCATCGCCTAAGTCTCTGTGTTTCAGTAAAATTTAGGGATTATTTTGAAAAGTTTTTTAATATACTAGAGATTACTTTACATGATTCATTGATTCCTAATAAGGCTAATTAAGTATTGTTTTAGGAGAGAGGGTACTCCTTCAAAGATGAAATTGGTGGTTTATACCGAAATTATAGAGGGACTAAAACCAAAATTTAGTATATTTATAAGGATAGAAAACATGCTTAAGCAGCAAATTTACAGGTGGAGCACATATTACTACAATTGATAAGAAAATGAGTGTTGCAGTTGAGTCTGACAAGATTAATATATGTTTATTACTGCAAGTGCAATTGTGAATTATGTTATTTGTGTTTCATTAGCCATTCATCCTGATAAGCCTGCAGTTGCTTTAGGTGTTGGAACTGCGAGGACAGAAGCTTGAGGTTCAGGTTATTACCATTGCCGAACAAGAGGTCTGGATTCATCTTCTTTCTCTTGTACTACTTAAAAATTGGATCTGTATCTCTGAGGGTACATAACCTTAAAATTGACATGATTTTGAAACTGTAGGAGGTTGATGAATTTATAATTGGACTTCCAAAATCTTCTGATGGAAAGGAAACAGCACAGTCGAACAAAGTCCGAAGTGTTGCTGGAAGGCTTGCTGTTCGAGCTGCTGAGAGGTAAATCCTAATAGTGTAGCTTTGAGAGTTTAAATTCTTCTGTCTTTATTTATGAATCTAAAACGAGAAAATGAATAGAAATAGGCTGAATTGTTCATTATATTCTGATCATAGTTCTCAAGTACACTCTTCTTCAATGTTAGTTTTATATATTATACTCAATTTTTCAAACTGCTAAACCACCAGAATCATGAGTTATGACTTATGGGAATGCCTCCAATATTCACTGATTGACCTTAGCAATTATATTAAGTGGCTTTATTCTTCTTTGGCTCTTATGTTTCTATAACTAACAATTCACCTTGCCATTGTTTAATGCCTATGTTATATTTCACTTCTCGTCAAATATGCTTAATTAGTAAAAGCAATTGGAAATGAAGTATGGATCTGGCACTTATGTATTATAATTTGGGTGATAAATTTGAATAACATATCTGGATAGCTATTGATAGAAGTTTGTGAATTGATATAATTACTTATATTACAAATTTATTTTCTATTTATGTATCAACTCTATGTCAGGGGTTGGAGAGTATATCTACAGGATGAACATGGGACAACAACAGAAGCCGTAGATCGAATGATCAACATGTAATTGTTTTTAAACTTCTTTATTGATTGTACTATATTATATCCTTTGCAGTTCTATCTTTTGTGTGAAATGGCTAATTTCCCCAGTAATATGGTAATCTTGGCGATGATTTGATATCTGGTGCATTATCACGAAAGTGAAAAGTTTACACAAAGGTTATACTGCTTGCAGGATTTTGTATTCACTATTCATTTAGTGTATTTTATGGGACACATTTCTCATATACTTGATGAAGGCAAATTGATGGGAAAAGAACCCTGTAACCTAATTAGATCTTGATCTCACAAAGCATCATTTGGAAGTTCTTTAGTGTCAAAAAAACTTGGTTGGAAATTGAAACCTTCATCCGTACAGAAGACTTCCTTATGAAGAAATATGCATGTTATCTCCAAAGACACAGAAATATATTATAAATTCTTTTTATGCAGTTTGAGGCCATTTTGGTATAAAATTGTTTGCCTAAGAACAGAGATGATACGTTAACCCTCACACAAGTATGGTTCTTTTTCCACTGAAGTTACTATGTGCTTAACTTGTGAACTCTTTTTTTGTCTGTGTACACGAGCGTGCGCACGTGTGAATAGAAGACCCCCCCCCCTTGGGATCTAATAGGGAATGGGGAAATGAAATATTGGGGGATCAAAGCTCCCACCAACAGATACTAAAGACCAAGGGATGCACCATGTGAGCTAAGTATCATTGGTATTAAAGGAAGTGATACTAAAGGTTGCAAGAGTCAAATGAAGATTTCTATTTTTTTTTAATACTAAAAGAATCCTTTTAAAAAGATGTCAATCAAAATTTTCTATGGAATTTAGTCTTTTATCGGGGAATTGACACACTTATTACTCTTTCAGGGGTTTAAGTAAGTCCTCTCAGCAGAAGAAAGTTGATGCCTTTGCTGCCATGGTAAGTGAATATCATGTTTGGTGCCTTTTTGGCAATATATTTTATTCATACAAAAGTGTTATACGAACTTGTGTTATCTAATTTTATGCTCCATCTGTTTTAAAGTACCAACCAGAAGAAAAGACATTTGTGGAATAATGATTCTATCATTTTTTTGTTTGTACCAGATGGTACTGGAGAGATATTTCTCCACGTCAGGTCAAGGTACTGAACTTGTTTTGCCCAAGAATCTAGAATTACAAGCAAAACTTCAAAAGGGTCCTCCCAAAGATGTTGATTTTTTCTCGGATGAAGATTAATCTCAGAATATATGCGTTGTGCTATTAGTTTATAGGGTGAATTTTATGGTGCCTGATAGGGGCTGATAGCATGGGAAGCAGCTTACTTGTACCATTCCATCATGTTTACAAATTGCAAGTATGCATGACAAAGTTTTGATACAAGAGAAAGATTTTCCAACAATCAGTGATCAACATGAAGGATTTAGATTTTACAACTGGAAAGGGTGGGCAGCAAGGAAACAGTGATTATTCAAGGCATTAAAATTATTGTAAAAATATATTTATAATAGGAGGAATGCTGCTGGTAACTCAGTTTTTTGAATAGTTATGTTATTTGGGTAAAATTTTATTTGGACCCACTAAACAACCTGCACTCCCTCCACCCAACAACACAACAATAAAACGGATTTGGATTGCCAACTGTCAAAAAAAACCATGGAATCATGCAGTAGGTAAATGTGGAGTCTAAACTCAATATAAATGATGTGTGATCGCTTATGACGCCTGATAGAGTTGATGTTAAACATATGCTAATCATCATTTGATGGTCTAAATTTACTGAGTATGCGATTGCGTGAGTTTTCGACTATAAACAATCAAAGTTTCAAAAATATTATTTATCATGAATCTCTTTTCACGATTTTTTCGTCAAAAACCAAAGTACTAGTGTGTTAGCATTTTTTACAATAACAAGTAATGACGTAATATGATCCATAGAATTAATCTCACCTAATGAAGGAAGACTTTTGCTATTTATTGCCAAGGTAAGTTCTTGTGAAACTAATAGCATCTGAATTGGTATTTACATATGATTGATTTATGCTAGTTTTAAAACTAATGCCACAAAAAATCAATCGATGTTGTGCAAAACAATGTTGCGCAAGGGTTTCTGTGGCAAGTAAATTTGTGAGTAATAATATTACTTGTGAGTATTGTGCCCGTTGCATTCTTGCCAGATTTTTTGTTGGACCGCTTATTAAAAAAAAAGTTTAATATATATATATAGTATCATCTTTTTTTAGTTTTATTCTTTCTTATTTTGTGTAATGTGTTACAAACTTTCACATTAAATTAAATCAATATTATTATTCAAATAATAGATACTTTTACATTTAAGAATTTCAGAATGAATGATTAATTTTTTTCAATCAAGGTTAAATATAATAAAATATTTATAAATCATTACTAAAATAGATTTTTTTTTATCGATAGAAGAATATTTGAAGTTTTAAAAATGAAAAATTGCAAATATATGTATATTTTATATTTATTGTGATTAAAATAATGATTCATGAATTATATTAGTTTTGGACAATAGCTTTTTATATATATATATATATATATGTATATATATAAATATATCCAGAAGCCTCAGCGAAAAAAGAAAAACAGAAAGGAATTAGGTCTTGAGGCCGTAAGATCTGAGAACGTTTCCATCGTCAAAAGCATAAACCGAAAACTTCGTCGCCGCCGCCATGCCTACTGTGTCTGTCTCCAATACTGTTTCCGGTACCGTCCCCAGAGATAATAAGAACCAATCCCTAACTGTTGCGAAGAAAGGCGCTTCCAATCCGAACCGCTCCGATCAATATGAGGTTTTGCGGAAGCGGGAGAACAACAACAACAACAACTATAACATCAACAACAACAACAACTATAACATCAACAACAACAACAAGCGCAAAGCGCATGAGGTTCCCTTGAGAAGAAGCGCAAGGCTTAAGAAGAGAAGGGAAGAGATGTCTCGCGTTCTCCCTGCCTCTGATTTGGTTTCTCAGGTCTCCATCTCTTCTTATCACAATCATTCAATTCTTTAATTCTATGTAGGACTTGTATTTCAAACTGCGTAATTAGGTTTCTAACAAGTGTATTGATGGATGTATAATGTGATGTGCTGCTTTTGAGTGGTGTGGTGTGAAGGGCTTTATTTTATCTAAATTTGTCTCCTTTGGTGTGGGGATTAGGGTATGTAAAACTCTCCCCTTTTGTCTTGTTTTTCATTAATTGACTTATATTTCATGAGTCCCCATTAACCCCACGGTTTTTTTCACCCGCCGGCCGTCTTGCGCGTGGTTTGAAAATATTATTAACTCTTTCATGAGTGGTTAAGAGAAAATGAACGTGATTGTATACAATTACTGAGGTGATTGATAGTGACATGGGGTTATTGAAATGTCTATTGGTGCTAGTTTTGTCTCGTGAGTGGTTAATAGTGTCGTAGAGGTTATTGAGATGTCTGATGGTGCTAATTTTGCCTCACAAGTGATTAATAATTTGGTTATTAAGATGTCTAATGCTAGTTAACTTTGTCTCACAAGTTAATATTAGCCACCTCTATATCGTTCATTTACTCCTAATTATTTGTGAGACTAAATTAGCCATATTTATACTAGGGTTTTAAATAGCACTGCTATAGCGGTGGAGTGGAGCGATAGCTTACTATGGGGCTTCCATAGCGGAGTGGTTTAGTGTAGTGGCCGCAGCACACCACATAGCAGGCTAAACAGTGGTAGTAGTGGTGCTATTTATTGAATCTAAAAAAAGTTCTCTGATTCAGAGACATCAGGGCTTTTTTGGAATTTTAATTTTCAAAAATGAAATTTATAGTTGTAATAGTAGTAAAAATGATAAAGAAGACTTGGATTTAGAAGATGATGATTGATAATTGATGATTCTTGTCTAGGAAACTTGCATTTGACTTTTGTTGGTATTTACTTGTATGTTTTGTTTAAAACACCTATGACTTTTTATTGTTAATTATGAATGTCATTATTAATTTTAAGTAATTTTTATCATTTTTGTGATTTTTATTCATATACTATACATTATTTAAACTATATAAAAAATTTCAAAATAGTGGCTATTCATTCCGCCATCTGCTATCTCACTATAGCATCTTTTGGGGCTTGCTGCTCCGCACCGCTATCCAGGATTTAAAACATAGATTTATACAGGTAGTTAACCACACATCTGGGTGAACATTGTTGACATAACCTACCGGGACATTTCAACTCTCTCCCCCCACCCCTTCTTATCATGTTAACACATTGTTGTGGATAGGAAGAGTTACTGAAAGTTTTCACTACTATAGCTGTGAGGGATACTGTATCATTTGTGTGCACGACTTGTCATTCTAATAATTTCCTCTCAAATTTCCCATTCATTCATTCCTCAATATTGCAACGATATCAATATATGCTTGAATTCATATGTGAATTTCTATTTACAGACTGGACCATCTCAATACAGAGGTAGAGTGGATGGTGGTAGACACATACCATCTCATTCTTCTGGACCTATTATTTCTAATGTGCCAAGTTTACCTTTTACTGCTGGGGCTGCTTCAGTGGTACAACCTTTGCCACCAGTCTCTGCACAAACACCATTACCTAAACCAGCTCGAGTGCAACCACCAGTACCACCACCTAAGACATATTGTGAAAGTGGTAAGGTTGAGTGTATTACTCAACAAGACTTGGAGAAAAGTGGGAAGAAACATCAGAAGAATATGAGGGTGCATAAGTCTTTTACATGTTTGTTGTGCAATTTAAAATGTGATTCAGAAGCTAAATACCAGAGTCACTTGACTGGGAAAAAGCACTTATCAAAGCTACGTCCACATTTTACATGTGCATTGTGCGATTTTAATTGTGCTTCACAAGTTGCATACGAGAGTCACTTGACTGGGAAACAGCACTTATCAAAGCTACGAGTATCTTTTACATGTAGGTTGTGTGATGTTAAATGCGAGACACAATTTGCATATGAGAGTCACTTGGCCGGAAAATTTCACTTATCAAGACTAAGTGACGGGTATAAATGTGAGGTGTGTGATGTTAAGTTTGATGGAAAAGGTAATTACAAGAACCATCTGAATGGGAGAAATCACTTATGTAAAGCAAAGCTTGTTCATGATACCCAAGTTTTGTTTGGAGGTCTGCAATCTGTGTCTGAAGGACACATGGGCGTTCAAATACTTCACCCACTTGACATCAATGCTCTGTCTAATGCAATTAATGCTCGAGTCCAACAAGGTGAGAATAGTCCACAGGTACTTTTGGCTCAGCTCATGATGACTGTATTATCTAAAACACCAGCTCCAGCAACAGCACAAGTGACAGGCACCATGGCTGATCAGATACCAGCACCCACATCTTTAGCTGGACCAAGTGATGAACCCCAGTTGTTGCAGACACAAGTATCAGAAATCACAGCACATGTTGAGATGGAAAATCCTTCTGAGGAAACAAAAACTGAGCCGATATCTGTCCAACTGGGGTCAAACGCCCAGCCAGGTTCAAGTTTCAGCACCCAAATTGAAGGTGGAGGTTGTGAAGCTAAACAAACAGGTGTAAAATTTCCCCAAGATGGTTCTAGTGTGATACCCGCAGCGGATTCAGGTGCCGCAAATGACCAAATACCTTCTGAATGTGAAGCTCCAAACTCTTAGTAGGACCAAAGAGGATTCAATCATTCTTTCCCTTTCTTGAAATTTTCACTTTTGGGGAGTAAGGATTGTTTATTTAATAACGTTGGGACCTTCTTTTCTACCATGGGAAGATATCAATACTGTAGGAATTGCTCATAGGGATCCTTGTTGGGACCGGATTGGTGAATATGAATATGTAACGATAATGCAGTTTAGCATTTAAGAAGACTCAGATTATAAATTACAGTTATCACTCATGTGTGGAAAGTTTTTCATGTTATACTGAGCATATCAGAAATCAAGTTTGATGGTACAAGAATATGCGAGACTTAGTGTTATGCAAGTGATTCTTTGAAACCTAATGCATGAAACAAGTTGAATCAGAAGTGTTTGGTTACTAACAAGTCCAACGAGTGAAAAGATAGTGGAGGAGGGCTAAAGAATCGGATTTTTGACACTGAATTTTATTATATGGTATGGGTTAAGGTTTATGTTGTAATTATTCTTTTATTTAGGTTCCATATTGCAGTAGTAAAAATTAGCATTTAAATGCTTGATTAATGCCTTGGTTTATGACTACTATTAACAGTTCAACTTCGACTATAGCTTGGTTTAACAAGCTAAACAGCACTGGTGACCTCAGTAACGTAGCGGAGAACAAACTGACTCATTACTTTTAATGTGATTTTTGCTCTTAATCATCTTTTATTACAAGGTTTGGATTCAAAATTTTAAGAAATTCATTTTTCATGTACATAGTTCAAATTCAATATTTTAAGGGATTCGTATTTAGTTTCACTTAGACACGGGATCAAACACAACAAAGGATGTAGAACATGAGGATGAAGTAATACTTCTTTTTCTTTTCTAGTCGAAATGCCTCTTTTAAATTAAATTTTAAAATTTTTACATCATAATTACAATTGTACGTATTCAAGGAGATTTATTGTAACAAAATAAGTTGATTGATGTTAAAAATTAAATAATGTAAATTAACGATTTAGTTGGAGGTCATTATATGATAAAATAACTATATTTATTTAATTATAATAAATTGTTTGGTGGACTGATAGATTATTATTTTATCCTATTTGATTATCTTATCATGTTGGTATAATGTATTTTGTCTTATAAGAGAGAAATTGATATAAGAAGCAAAAGATATATTAATGATAATAATAATAATGTTCAACTTATTACATATAATGAGGATATTATGTTCTAACTTTCTTTTTTCTCACTTTCCTCAGGCACTAGTCATCTCACTTGGAAAATGTTGATGCAGCAAGTAGCGAAAATATAACGATTGGAGAGGTGAATTTAGGCCTTTCACCAACCTCCTCAGTGGTTCGGGCATTACTCACAGGTTGACTTGTTCTTAGTTAAGCATCCATTGCCTCTTATGTTATGGAATCACACTACCACTGTCTACCTAATCAACAGACTTCCCTACTTCATCTCTCAAGGTTTTTGGGAGTGCATGTTTTCTTTTCCTTTAACCTTACAACACTCACAAACTCAGCTTAGGTCCTATAATCAATGGCTTTTACTTCTCAAGTCCAACCTCAACGTGTTTGAGATCTCAGAAGATTCTCACCCACCTTGAGCCTCTGTGTGAAATAGGGAGGGGTGAGAGAATATACTAATTCTCTTTTGTCATTCACCCACTATGTTCTATGTTAACTTTAACTTTATTCTCTTTGACAATTCTACAACTATCACATCTGTTAGTTAGTTACAACTGCTACGTTAACACTTTCTTCAACAATTAACAATTTTCACATCTGTCCAACCCAACGCTCTGCCTCTATGTTACTGTAACAAAACTAATGCTTTCTCATAAAATTCGTTTTTAGAAATATTGTTTTCTCTCTAATCATTCAAACATATACAAGGTGAAATTTTAATTCGACTACTTCAAAAGATATCTTCAACCAATGATAAGTCATTTTATCATAATATAATTATTAATTTTTTTAACTAATTGAATATTTTTTGTCATTATTATTTACCGTATAAGTGATTATATTACCTATGATTTTAATTGCTCAACTAAAATTTCTATATTTTTAAAATTAATTAAGTTCAACCCAATTGTTAATTTTTCATTAGATAACTAACTATATACGTTGACATGACACTCATTTAACGACATAACATCCTCATTTGATGTAGACATTGATTTGATAATCAAAAATAGAGTTTAAAAGTAAAAAAAATTCAAGATGAAGTTTAAACCCACATCCCCATGTATAAAAATCACTTGAACGATTAACTTGGTTGTTGAATTATATTATAAATAATTTAAATGTGTATAAAAAAATATATATATATATTTTCTATTAGTAAATAAATAATATTATAAAACTAGAAAATAACTTATATTTTATTGTATTATATATCTTAATTATAACTTAATCACTCCGTATTAAAAAAAAATTTCTATAAAATTATATTATTTTAATCTTTTATCTTGTGTTTGAAGTGATAATTTTAAAAAAATAATTTATTTTTTTAATAAATTTAAAATGTTTTGTGGTGATATATGTTCTTTGGATAAAAAAATTAAAATTATAGTAATTTATAAAAGTAATTTAATTATCTAAAATGATTGAGTTTTAAATTTTTCTAATAAAATAAAATTTAAAAATTTTTCATTCTTACTTTTTTTATTATGATTTTTCTTTCTTTCTCTCTCCTCTCTTTTTACATTATTTTCTCTCTCCCTTCTCCCTCTCTTTCTTCACACAATTATCTCCCTCTTTCATGTTCAACATCTCTATTTTCTCTCTTTTTTATCCTTTTCTTCGCTCTGCTCTTTTTTCTTTTCTTTTTTCTCTTCCATCTTTCTCTTTCTATTCCTCTTTCTTTTCTCGCCTCTATTAATATAATGTAAAAAAATAATATTTTTATTTTAATTATTAAACTAATATTAAAATTTTAATTTTTAAAAATATATTTAAAAATTAAATTTTTCGTACAATGAAAATTCAAATTTTTATCCAGACTAAAACTTTGACATTTAAAAATTTTAAATTAAATTATCTATACAAAATATTTAAAAAATAATTTTTAAAATCAAAGTAATTCAAATTCATGTATTTCAAATCTCGTAAAATTTTAAAATTTTCCGTCCACTAGTTATTTTCATTTGCTACTTTAATGTCTAAATTAAAAAATTATTATTGATATAATAACTTTTATTGTATTAAAAAATAAAATTAAAATAACCTTTTCAAAATATCTTCAAAATTTTCAAATTTCAAAATAACTTTTGTAATAATAAAAATTTATCTTGTATTTAAATATAGTAATTATAATTAAAATAACATTTCAAATTATAATTAAAATGATATTTGAAATAATATTTTAAAATAGGTTTTATATTTCACTAAAAATTATTACATCAATAATAATATTTTATTTCAATCACTAAAAATTATTTTAATTTTTTGTCGCAATTATATTTTTAGTGCAGAAAATAACCGATTTAATTTTAGTATTATAACTTTTTTACTTTTAAATTAAAAGGATTAGTACAGAAAATTAATTATAGATATATAATTAAAGGTTACTTTTACAGAGTTTTTCACTCCACTTATTTTTCGTTTGTTTGCTACATCATTAAATCAAATTCGTTAAAAATTTAACAATAAATTAAATATTTAAACTTAATTTAATTAATTTTAAAATATAAAAGTTAATTTAAACAGTTGAAATTAAAAAAAATGATTCATTTGATAATTGATAAATTATAACAAAATATAATTAAGCTTTTTTTAAAAAAATGATCATAAACGACAAATTTGAAGTAAAAGTGATTCTATAATATTCATTTATTTGTATTTATTTTACTTGTACTTTGTCAGTGAATTTTCTTTCTAATCTCGTGGAACACTCTGAAATAAGCTCCGTTAGAGTATTCATTCATTCATTCATTCATCCCAGTGATACTATTTGTCAGTGAATTTTCTTTCTAATCTCGTGGAACACTCTGAAATAAGCTCCGTTAGAGTATTCATTCATTCATTCATTCATCCCAGTGATACTATTTGTCAGTGATCTTCAGAAAACATGCTATGACCTAACTAGTTGATGCAACCAGCACGATTCATCACGCCATAATTCCTCAAGCGATCATGTCCATCCTGTAACGGTAGAAAGCTAGAGGTGAAGAACAAGGTAAACAGAGACGAAACAAACTTCCACCTGTTAATAGTATACAACAGAAACTTGCATTAATAGTGAATAAACAAGTGGGAGCACCAAGACTCAACAATAGAACCCAAATTTTCAGTTGTAACATAATACTTGCATCCATAAATGATCAAGAAATCCGTATGAGAAATCAATATGTAACACAGACCACAGTTCTACACAGCTTACAATCGACACATCAAGATATTTTTAAAAAGGATTAAATATTTTCTAGTCCCTCAAAAAATATGATAAATGTGATCTTTATCTTTCACAAAAATTGTCTCTTCTTCATTCCTTATTTATGGAAATAAGGACTATACATGACACACTAATAAATGAGTAAAAGGAGACAGGAAGGAGTAAAACTGAATATTGTACTATTTGTAAGGACCAAAAACATTTAATTCTTTTCAAAGCTATGGTTGCATTTGTTTTGTACCCTATTTTCATTATCAATTGATGTAATTTTATAAAAATTATGATCTTGATTTTACTTCGAGTATGTTTGAAGCAGTTTTTGTTTTTGTTTTTTATTAACTGTTTCATAAAACAGTTTTGAAGACAATCTATTGGATAACAATTTCCACCTCCACTCCCCCCATGAATCATCCGCTCAGCTCCCTTCTTTACACAAGTGAGCCACCGTCCTTCTCTCTCCCACTTTCCCTTCCAAGCTAACCGTCATCCACCCTCTTCCCTTCTCTTTCCAACAGTTGCTGCCATGGACAATGGGTCAATTGTTTCTTCTCCATGCAAAGTTGGTGAACACAATGTGAAGACCCTCTTTTCATGTACGATTTCCCATCAGGAGCAAAACATCTCGCTGCCCAGCCATCACTACATCTCACCGCGTTCCACTTAAGTTTATCATGCCCACTCTCATTCTGGGTTTTAGGTTCCTGTGAAGTTGTGCTCCGCCAGTTGCAACCTGCTCTGCAATCGACAAATGACGAGCAGTGGCTGGTTGCTAGATGGTGTTCAACAGTGGCTTTGAAAAAATAGTTGGGTGAAAGGAAAAGAAAGGAGAAGGTGGAGAGAGGGGAAGGAAGGGGAGGAGAGAGGTAAGAGGAGAAGACAGAAAGTGTGCAGCAACACAGTTAATTACATTGGTGTTTGCAGGCCAAAAAAAAAATGGAGAGATGACGGGATCGGGGCTTTGAGTGGTGCTAGGTCACTAAAAAGAAGAGACAAAAGATGGAGACATTAATGAGAAAAATTAGAAGGTAGAAACACAAGAATAGATCAAGAAAACATATTGAAGTTGTTCTTCTGGTTTTTAAAATTGATTTTGAAAACTTGTTTAGCACAGATAGTGTCAAGCAAGGTTTATTTTTTTAATTTATTTAGAATGCACTGACAGTATAAAAGTTCTTTACATTGTCACCATGTATGGTAACTTTGTTGAATTTTACAAAACTTCTTCAAAAGTCATATCTGAGATAATTTCTAATTGATTGATAATATAAAAATCTTTATACTGACAATGCATAAAAATTAAACTTCTTTTTTAAAAAACAGTATTCAAACAGACCCTTTGTTTCTTGTTTTCAGCATTTCCTTTACAAAATCATGAAAGAAATAGAGTAAAAACAAGGTAAAATTTTGTAATTATTAGTAAAAGCATATAAAGCATATAAACTAAAAATGAAAACAAAATCAAACCAAATGTATGCTAAGTATGCATGAGATTGCATTTTCAACACAAGTGCCAGGCATCATAAAAAAGGGTGGTGCAGTGCAAAAGGCTTACAATCTTGTTCGGTCTAGGGAGGGTTAAACAGGTACAGAGCCTCCACTCCGTTAGTGGATAGGTTGTTTCTGCAACGCGATCCTATAATCACCATGTAAAAAAGCAACCTTACCATTGCACCAAGGCTTAGCCTCGATAAATCTTGAATACCAAGCATCAAAAAATAATGATCATACCAATTTTAAAAATAAAGTTTTAGACAACAATAAGATCTTACTCCGATCAGTTGGCAGACAATGAATATCTTAATTTCACGGTGTATTTAGCCTTAGCAATAAGAAAATTCAGTTACGTTGCAAAACAAAGTTGATATAAGGGATTTCTAATGTGTCCAAAAACTGCATATTTTGATGTGAAAATAATTAGAAGAAAATCCCCCGACTTTCCAAATAACTTCCAACAAAGTATATAAACACAAGAAATCAGATGTTGGAAGCAGATTTGAGTATGATGTTTATATCAACAAAAATGCACAAGGTCAAATTACCATTAAAGGATACCAAACAAAAGTGAGTTCATGTAGTTTAGGGGACTGAGAAAAACTTACCTGACTTTTGCCATTCATCACGCGACAAAGAAGACTGGAATATTACTCTTGTGCATCTTACCATCTTTGCCTCATCAAATCAACTAAGAAAATGTTAAAAAAAAACAAAGATGAGGAAATATTTAAAAGTAAATGATGGGAAACTACTTCCAACTTACAATTAAAGAAGTGTGCATACAATTCGCATGAGCAATATGTCTGACAGAACTCCGCTGAAGCAATTCATTAGATATTTAAAAGCTCATTAGCAGAGGGTAGAGAATCAGTGATTGAGCTCATCCAGCAAACCAGAAGATCGACCACCCCTCCATCAGTACCACAACATATAGGATAAAGTCCTTAACCCATTTCTTGGAAGTTGGCACTATGTAACAATTTAAAAACAAATGAAACATGAATGCATACCCACTGCGTGGAGGTCAATGCATGAGAAAGATATTACATTGCCCAACTTCCACACCCACCATTTGGACTGCCAGCCATCAATTAGAGATCTGCTTCCTTGTATACTCCGCATGACCAGAGTAACAGACCATAGTTGGGCATGCATAACTCCGCACAAGCCAGGAACCTGCCTAACAGAGAAAATTGACTATAATCATTCACATTAATTTGAAGAAGGTATAATTAAAAATAACTAGAAAGCTAGACACTCAGCTAGGAATCACATTAAATACTTCAATTCCAAGAAAACAACTAATTTATGAGAACCTACATACATAATCTAAGTACAACACTATCAAGTATCAAGAGTAGGCAAAAATGGAAAATATTACAATAAAATCATCAACACTCATGAACCACTTGATTTAGCTTCTTAATAACTTCTTGGCATTCTAGAATCACATCCAAACAACCAAGGGTGATTCCTATAGTATTTGACTTTCATAATCATTTTTTTCATATCACAAACAGATTCTGATTGTGGCAAACGAATTTTTTTTTTTTTACAACAACATAATAGAACATGCTTGTGATCTACCAAAACATTATTGTAATATTTTAGATCTTAAATATAACTTATCATTTATGTTTACTTTTTGGTAACTACTAGACATCTCAAAAAGGGGATTTGCCTGACATATCCAAGCAAAAACAATTTCCCTCATAACATCTAAACAATGTGCTCAAATGCAAAGTTCCTTCCAACCCCTTCATTGGACATGCAATTCTCTTCAAAATGTGAAACCTCAAAAAATTGGAAACACAAACTTGGTTCATAGATCGTTAAGGGAATATTTGACACACTGAGTTTATTGGACACATCAGAAAACAAGCTTGAGATAGTTAGCCTAACCAAAGAGCATACATGCATGATCACATAGTTAATTATAAAAAGAATGGAAATTATCAGCAAACGTCTGGCCTGAAGGATGGCTGAATCAGTGCAAAACAGCCACCATCCCCCCACCAAAAATGCTAGTGATCAATCGCAGATTTACCACCACGGCAGAGATAGCAGCTACAATGAAAAAACTTTAAAAAATTTGTAAAACATGCAAAATTAATAATCCTAATGGTTTTAAACCTTTATAGTTCATAACACAAACAATTAACGAAAAAATTATTAAATCAATTATCTGAGTCAAAGGTGTTTGTAGGGCTGTCTTTCCATTTTGGTTGTACAAACTGACAAATAGCCATGCAAAAAAGGAAGGAACGTGTTTCTGATCTGAACAGGCATAGTAAGGCATGGCAGCATGTGAGATGAGGTGGAAAGAAAAGGGACAGAGGGGGTCTTCTTGTTTGGACGGTTCTAGCAAAAACCAAGCCAGGAGGGGGATTTCCCAGATCCCATTGTTTACTTATTTAAAAGAACGGATAGGGGCTAATTGTGATACTGAATTTTCAATTGAAATTTAGTGTTGAAACTATAGGGAATCATTTTTAGCTTTTAAACTATAAAGACCTATTTAAAAATTCTCAATAAGTACATAAACTTGCAAATTAATTTCATCTTAATAATAACACAGATGACACCAATTCTTCCTTCATCAAAAAAGAGATCTATCATCAAGATTTTATACACATGTTCTCTGATGTTTCCTTACTTAAGATGATTTATATAAATTTAATCAAGACCTGCAAGATAATATGATATTACTCATCGGATCAGTATGCGTCTGCTCATTAAGCTAATCAGTAGCCTGTTTGACAAGGGCTAGGCTAATTACCACTGCTAACCAAAGTGCTAAACTCTTCTTGGTTCCTTGATTCGCCCAGCTAGCCGGTGGGTGGCATACTTATTTTGTGCAACAATACCACAGAGAGGCTATGTCAAAGGTCTACATGTAATTTAGTAACTAGTTAATCAAAGTGTGTGGTTATATGCACACCGAAAAATTGATGTTTTACACTAGTCAAGAATGTACAAATGTTTACTTAAAAAACAAAAAAATAAAAAAGAATGTACAAATCTTTGGGTTAGCTAGTATTGTCAGGTTATCAGGTTAATAACAATGGGCAATTGATTACTAGCTTGTGAATCAAATATATACATGTAAACACAATTGACCAGTACAAGACAAGTAAGAAATTTGAGGTGTGTATGAATCATTTTCCTTAAGGAAAACATGATTCATTTCCCCTCCTTACCACAATTCAAGTGGGAAATTTTTTTTATTGAGGGGAATGGAGGGGGAACACTTCACCCTCATAAAAAGCATTCAAACAAGGATCGGGTAGCTATTGTGGGAGTGAATGCCAGCGAGAAAGTGATAACTACAGGATCTGACCAGATAATGTCATATGGCCAGACACCATAAAAGCAGCCACTATACAAGCCATATGGGTGACTGGGGGATATTGTGACAGTCCCGCTCCAACCCGCAATAGTGAAACGCTATGCCACAACCTTTGGGAGCAAGGAACCTTTGATCTGTGACAGCGCAATAACAACCACTCCAATCATTACTAACTACTCTGATCCAGGCATTGTTAAGGTCTTATAAAATGGCTGGAGCCTCAACCAAAAAATGTAGTCCCCAATTCCAAATAACAAAGCACTAGGCATCCATATCCCTCTAGTTAGGTTATTTCTATTTTGACTTAATAAAGATATTCAAATTATAAATTCACCAAATTTACTGTAAGATGAAGCAAAATCAATTTAGAAACATATTAATAATTACCACCAATCATTGGTGACTTGAACTGTACCTTTGGACAAAATAACGTTTCAGTCTTCATGAAGAATCTTATGATATATCAAGACTAGGGATGATTTTTGGAAGCAGTCTGTAAGGTACACTTGAACATGACTCACCACCATTATTTAGTAATTTTTGTTCATTTTCAAGAACAGAATAAGCTTCTGAAAATGCCTGCACCAATATTATAACTAATGAGAAACACAACCAAAAAGGCCAAATTTATCAAAAGCATAGTTCTTTAATGAAACCCAGCCATATTTGGGTGATTGTGTAAACTTCATGGATGACACCATAAATTGTGCATAATGTGCAATGATTTGATGTACTTCAAAAAGTTTAAACACACAGTACTCAGAAAACATCATAAATGTTCCATTAGACTATTAGAGTCCTACTAGCACAAATGTTATTTTAAAATCTCCAGCACCAAGTCTAAAATATTGAAAGTGTTTCTTTTCATCATCTTGAGGTGAAACACATCATAAACATTTTCCCTCTTTGAGCATTTACATTTCCGAAGTCACCCAGTTTCAACAAAGAGTGGAGGAGACTGTAAATTCATATCAACAGAAACTTTGAAACAATTGAACATGTGAAATTATGTTTCACAACTTCGTAGGTAACAAATGTGTTAGCACAAGAATCCTCGAAAAATGATGCAGTAATAGGTGAAATTTTTTTCTGTATAGGCAAAATTTTCAGATCTACACATCAAGATTCAGCATTTTGTGCATATTAATGATGTAATAACACAAAAGCTTAATCATTTACTGTCAATTATGTTGTAAGTTTACAATGCTTGCCAAACATCGACAAAATATGTCCATTCTCAAGAACTTTCAAGAATCATTTACACAGTTCCTCCTAGACAATAACAAACTGACACATGCCACATGATTATTCAAAGTACATTTGTCATCCTCAAGCATTTCAGGCACATTATTGCAGAAAAATTTATATACACCTTGATTAGTTAACAAGTCATGAAAAACTGTTTTACTACCATAATGATCTAAACCTCATCATTCTCAGTGGCAATTACATGAAAGATTTAGTTTAACGGCTTGTGGTTAGTAGAAATCACAGGCTTCTTTTCCCTGTCATCATGGCATGGCAAAGGCCAAGTATGCCAATAGAAATATGGAGAAGTTGTTCATAATCATTACCTTAATACATTGATGTATTCGGAAGCAATTCCTTCCCACATTATTAGTTGGAAAAAGAGGATCATCTATGTGAATTGGATCAATGCTGCAAAGAAGGTAATTTTCATTTAGTTGGAGAAAAAGGCATGATATCACACTGTAGATAGAAGTTAGGTTTCTATATTACCTACAACCTCTTTCTCTTTTAATATAAAGTCCACTTCCCTGTACTGATATCCGCATTTGGCGAGGATCAAACACATTCCTAAAAGAAAAATCATTGAATTGAATTCTAACAAAAAAATATGATTATACAAGTCCTCTTTAATAGCAACAATAAAACATATAATTATGACTAATTCTCTCACCCAAAAAAGTAAAGAAAATCCATCAGAAGGCTTCCATAATTCTGCCAGAAAATGTAAGAGATTTTTATTTAGTAGCAGTAAAATATCTGAGATAAAAAAAAAGGAACTGAGAAAGTTAGAACTACAGCTCTCCACAAACCACGCAATTCTTTTATACTAAATCCTTATTGATTAAAATAAAAAACAAAATAAGAGCAAAATCTAAATTTTTGCTCTCTTTCAATTGTTGCATTCTACCCTTGGTTTCAGCACAAGTCAGAAGGTGATAGAAAATATTTTTAGTCCTCAATAGCCATCAACAGATACACTTAAATAACTAAAGATATCAAAGTTTTACTTGGTTGATTGGCCGGCCAAGATGGTGCTCATGCTGAAGAAATCGTATAATTAGTAAGACCTGCATATAAAATAAAAACAAATGCGAGTTTAGTAGATAAAGATTACAATTTCTCAGGACACTAAAAAACAATGACAAAGTAGCCTCCTTAAATCCTGAAAGACAATTTCAGGAGCAGCTTAGTTGCAAACATAAAAAAGAAAACTAATTACATACTATAGGTGACAAAAAAAAATTATTAAGAGGGAGGAAGGCAGTAAGATACGTTAAACTGCATTTCCTACAGAGTTTCCACCCCAATTTCAAAAAGCAAGTGAATCTAAAGCACAGATTCCCAAAGAAACTGAGGTCAGAAAAACCTTTATTTCACTTTTTTCACCTGGTCATCACTAGACTATCAAGGACAAGATTGTATGAAACAAATTATCAGGCCATTTGCAGATAGATCTGAAAATGTAATAAAATAATATCAAAGATTTTTCAAATCTTCATGGACTATCTGAAAAGCTACGTCAATTTGTGTTACCACAGTACAAACGAAAATTGGAGAATTCATTGAGAAATGAAAATTGACTGTAAAAGGAAGCAATCATGCATACCAAACAGTAGGAACTTAAGCCACCAGAGTAGGATTGATCAAGGCTCCGATCAGCCAAAAACTGTTTTAGTACCAAAGCAAGAGGTGTAGCCGCAGGAAATTGCTCTGTCAACACTTTAACCTACATGAAGCAGTATCATAACTTTGAATAATTTACCAAGCAAAATAAAGAGAAGCATATGATTCATTTGACCTTAATTACAGTATCAAAGCTGAATATAGAACCACAACTCATTCACTTATAGTTGATTTTGTTGACAGACCATTGGATCTGAACAATTCCAACCAATGGACTTATTGGGTTCTGCTGCTCCTAATCCAATTCAATTGCATGTAGAATCTATAAAAAAAAAATAGTTGTGTTCTGCTGTGTTTAATCCAATTTCTTGTAATATGTTTACTATACTGTGGGGAGCCCAAGGCTGAATCATTTAAAAACATACCAGGGAGGAGGTACAACAGGAAAACATAACATACACATTAAGGCACTGTATAAATATGGCATCAAATTTCTTTGTAGTACAGTTTTTGTTCCATTTCTTCTCATCAAAGAAGTAAAAATAAGTGAACCACTTCACTGGTAGGCATCCAATTCTACATTCTACATATGTCATAGCAATCCTAACGTCCCATCCTATGTTTCCTCTTAGGATTAAAATATAAATTTATGAAAAAGAAAATTTAATAAAAAACAATGGTATTTGTTTAAACAAAATAGCATGTGTTTGGTTCAATTTCTTCAAAGAAACAATATCTTCATTTTTCTAACTTCCTGAGTGAACTTTTGAAATAAAAATAATAATATTTAGCAAAATATAGTTTATCCCTTTCAAATAAATAAAGAAAAAAGTTCTTCCAGATTTATAACTAGACAAATAAAATGTTACTCTTCTTGAACTAGGGCATCCGTGTGTGTGTGTGCACTCGCATGCGCACACACATGACTGCGTGTCCTTTTAACCAAAAGATGGATAGGTTTCCAACAGAAAAGAAGAACAATAAATAACCACAGAAACAAGAATAGTTTATGTAATTGAGGACCCAATTAGACATCATAAATCACCATTTCTGTAGTTTGGAGCCCAGTATGTGATGGGGACTTAAAGCTGATGTCCAGGCGAATGGATTTCGATTTCAAGGCATCAAATTTCATTTGGGAGCCTTTTGGCAAAGCCGAATCTTCTAATTGGATGGTGTCAGAATGATTGTCATTACCATGTTCACCAGGAGTGCAATGTGGCTCTTCATTTAATGACTGTATCGTAAACGAAGTGATAACATCCCTAGGTACTTCCACCACAAGCATAATAATAGGAATCTGATAGAAAAAGATACAGAATGATATCTTACCAGAAATCAAGATAAGAGTACACTTGTTAAGTTGATAATAACAATTAACAGCTTGAGAGAGAGAAAGAGGTATTACAGCTGTATTTTCCACTGTCTTCAGAGAATCATTCTTCACCCAATCCTGATTGGCAAGATACCTAGCTGCATGCTGGCATGTAAGCATAATAGCATCAATTGTCTGATATACTGATAATCTTCTTGTTCTTGTTATTACTATTGATAAAATATTTACAAACTAGAAAGCAGAAATCACTATATCCACCCATGATTTTGTTATAAAGAAAAAAAAGAATAAAGTACAACACAATAAGAAATCCTTTTTAAATTTCGATCAAATAAAACATCATTCAAACAGAACGGGAAAGATCAATTAACAAGATCTGTAACACATTGTCCAGGAAGATAAAGGTAAAGCAAAACACATTCTAATGTTTCGTTTTTCAGGAAAGCCATGTTCAAGACAGGTCTATTCAAAATATAAACGTCCACACCACCAATATATTTATTTTCAATCACCTCAGTATGTTATTTCAGTTCTTTCAAAAGAAATAAACAGTTATGAAGTTTGAAAGAGAGAAATAAACCAATGAACTAGCAAGCGCAGATTATTTTATATCATAGTGCACTTCATAAATTCATGGCAGGTGTCACAACTCAAATTCTATACAAATCCTATTAATGTATATGTTCACACCCAACAGGTAGATGGAGTCAAAAAGTGTAGGTAGCACAGGGAATCATTTATAGACAAAATACCTGAAGACAAGTTTCTTTAATTCCATTACGACCTTCCAGTATTCCAGCTTCTTTAATAGGTTCCTGAATATTTTTATTAAAAAAGTTAAACAAAAAGGTTAGTCTATCGGAGTAATGACATGACAATTGCCAAGTAGCATAAACATGAGAAAAAAAGGGAAAAAAAAATTACCAGGTTCCTCACTGGAGGGAGAGAAACCACAAGGTCAACATCACTTGTCGGAAGAGACATGCCAGTTGCATTTGAACCAAATATGTTTGTCCGGGATCTGGGCCAAAGAACCTGCAGAAATCGGGTAACTCTCTTGACAGCCCAATTAATGTAAGGCCTCCTGGCCATATTTTCTGCAGCAACCTGGATTCCATTATAATTATAAGTAACATGATTAGATTCTTGTCTTCTAGTGATGATATCAAGAAATATAAAGTTTCTACAGATTTGATAGCAGTTCTATTTGGAAAATATTTAAACAAAGGAGTGGAAAGCTGATATGAAACATGGTTATCAGTATCATACAATTTGGGCAATCCAATATGATTCATCAACTCGGCAATACAAATAGTTCATTGAATCAATTTTGTGCCTGAATTTACACTACGTGTTTGATTCGCACTTGAATAGCATCCCGCACATGAATAGTGTGATTCTTCCGCAATGGATCACGCCCTAAACAGGGCTGAGTCATGCACGATGTGCTTCTAAAAAATCCTAAAAGATGCTTTTTTTCTTTCAAAAAATTAGTTAAGACAAGGAATAGGCCGACAGTGTACATGGATCTGCCTTCGCTTGTAGACATACCAGGCAACAAGCACCATCTTCACTTGCTTGCAGTCATACCAGGTAATGGGTTGCCAGAACGTGCTTTTGTCTCTCTGCTGACGTGTGTCACCTTCGGATGGGCTTCTCTCATGCATTTTCCTTTTCTGAGTTTGAGATCGAGTTATATCTTGAACAAGTTTCAAAATTATATATTTATGTTTATAGTTTTTTTTTTAAATTATACTAGTTTTAATAAATTTATAAAATGTATTTTTTAAATTAACTAATTATCCTTAAAATTTGTAATAAGTATTTTGTATTCAAAATATATTAAATATACAAATAAACAGGTCTAATATGTTTAAATAATTTATTTAATTCAAAGTATGTTTTGACTTTTAACATGTTTCTTTACGTTAGAAGAGAAATGTTATTTGTACAACAAAGAGAGAGAAAGAGAAAAAAAAAAAAAGAGGGGAAAGAAGTGTGTGATGTAATTAATAATGAGATGGAAAGAGATAGAGAGAAAAATGTAATGTGATATAAATTGTTGTATGTGTAGCATAACTCATGTTAAAATGCTTTTAGATTTATGTTTTTTAGTTAGTATTCATGACTTTGTGCCTTTATGACCTGTTAGTTGTATATACTATATTTTATTATTCATCATGAATCATACATTCCCAATACGATAAGATTTGATTCATGATCCGGAAAATAGGTCTTCATGATTTGAATCTCAATTCTACTACCATGATAGGAAACAGTGATGAAAAATAAGAATAAAGATGCTAGGGTAGAACAAGCTATGTAAAGTTCAAATCCAGATCATTCAGGAAAAATAAGTATAATGGAACATGATGTTTTCGACTGGCTTGCAAAGGACGGAAGGAGTATATGAGAAGTGTGCCAGTATGTTTAAGTAACAATGTAACATCATTAACAAATAAACCCAGTACCTGTTTACAGAAAGAATCAATCTCATCATGGAGAATACCATGCATCAGAGATAAAGATGCACTCTGTGTAGAACAGCCTTGTAACTCAGGAGGTTGCAATGGAAAGGTGACATCTGGCTGTATAATTAAAAACCCACAATGAACACCAACATATATGCATAAAGTAAGTCTTAAGAGTAAGGATTTTTCTTACATGTTCCTGGTCACGTGCTATCTGTGACAATGCAATCAAGCGGTCCTGCAGCAAGGCAGCAGGTAAAGGCTGAATCAAAGGTCGCACTGCAAGATTATTACTTCTCCAAGGCCACACAACTTCAGCACCATCCATTCTTAAACATGCTTCCTCCAAATTACTCCCATCATGGTACCAGCCTCTCATTCCCCAGTGCCTTGGGCTGGAACTACCAGATCTAACTGTTGGAAAACCCCTGTGTTTCCTGGAGTCACTCACAGGGGAAGGTGGGGGTGGACGTGGCGCACGTGGTACACAAAGCACTACAGGTGATGGTGGCCGCTTTATGCGAGGCTGCTCCCGCCTGGTGGGAGGAACACAGGGACTTTTATGATCAAACCTTTCCCTTGACAAGTTAGGAATAATTATTGGCCGTAGAATGGGATATGGATGTGAATCACCTGCCTTCACTTCAACTTCTCCAGGCAAATTATTACCCAAAGAAGCAGAAGTATCTTCATCCACTGCTGGATCTGTAACTGATGAAGAATGCAACATCTTTCCAGGTACTTCATTACCTGACATCACATAACCAACAGTCTGGGTCCCAGTCCCTACAGGATCGAAAGGAGAACAAAATGTAGCTGCAGTGGGTGATGTTAAAGCAACCATGTCATCCACTGTCCTATTCATGTCAGCTTCACGCAAAGCCCATAAACTGTCATCAGAGCTAAGCGAGGGAGGCCGGGAGAAACCTTTCCCTGGATAATCAGAAGGGTTCCAGTACATTATGCCTCCACCAAAATATTGATTATAATCTATACCAGAAACCGTATGAACCTCATACTCTTCCTCAGATACACAGTGATTGTCAAATTCATCTGCTAGCTCCGGTGGAGGATTTGTTAGATCAGGTAAATCCCATACATCCCCGGAATATTTTCTTTCCTCATCAGGAGCAGTAGCATCAACCTGCATGCTGTGAACAGCCAATCCTTTTGAAAAGGTACATTGCTGCCTAGATATAAAACCAGAGTCATAATTATAGTTTGGCAATGGGGTCATTCCACCACGTAAAACTGGGGGCCAGTCGAAACTCATTGGAATAGGACGAGACAGGATTGGGTTGCATCCACCTTCAATAGGTGGATTTCTTGCCTGCTGTAATGTGGGAACAAATGGGTGGCAAAAGTGATTATGCCAATTGCGCCCAACATCCAGATGTAATCTATCTGTGGCAGGAGGGAGATGTGAGTGAAAAGATGGAAAATAGATGGAAGGTACACCAGGCCACTCATATGGACTGCACTTTGAGAAAGCTGAATTTCTACTCTCAAATAGGCATCTATCATGCTCTTTCATCAGCCCAAATTCTTTTACGTTAACCTCTCTAATTGGTTTGTCAAGAACAGTTGACTTTATATTAGCTTTGGCAGCACACAATGAGTTCAAAGGACGAGCATCTTCCTTGCTGAAGAAACTATCATGTTTCAATGTAGGTACAGGAGTTATAGCAGCATTAGAATCTACATCGCAAGTTAAAGTATCTAATCCATCTGACAGTAAACAACACTGAGGACCTAAACTATTGCCACTTTCAGCAAGATCTTCAGTCTCTCCTTCAACTTTCCTGGTAGAACTGTTCTCCTTAGTAAGCCCACTAAGAGAACTACAAAGGCTTGAATTTGAAGCAAGCATGTCATTACCAATTGAATTGTCATTTTTGACATTCTGAATGGTAGAACTACCTAAAAACCTATCACATATTGCCACCTCACCTTCAGAAATAACAGTGGTAGAGGCAGCATGCATAGTTGACTTTTGAGAATCTCCACCTGTACTATCAATGAGAATGTTTTTACTTTTATTTCTCTCTTTTCTACTTCTTCTTTGAGTGGTTCGTACTTTGCCAACATCCAATCCTTGAGTACAATCCTGATGACAAGTGGCTTGTTAACAACCATTTATATCTTTAACAAGAAATATGAATTGGATTAAAGAAAAAAGATTTGCAACCATTTTTACAGTTGATGATGAGCACTCCATATGAACAGCAGGAAGTTCCCCAGATCTCACTAAATCGGTCTTCTTTTTATTATCCACTATACAATCAGCGTCCTGGAAATATCATATGGAACAAATCAGAATTGCAAATGGTATCATTAATGTGATAAAAAATTCCACCCATCTCTTTAAATAAAGATTAGTACCTTGAGTGGATTTTCAGTTTTTTCCTGAGAAATATCATCCACGCATGTCTTTGAGACAGTATTTTGCCTTTTAGTATTGCGGTTTCGTGCCTTCTTTTTACGGTTAGAAACACTAAGCTTTTCTTTAGGTTTACCTGATGAAGACTTGTCATTTTCCTCTCCTAATAGTTCAAGTTTTGTGCAGTCAAGTGAAATAACCATCAGAAATCCTCGCATTTTTCTTAATATACAATCAGATATCGTACAGACAGAACCCAAGGAACTAAAGAAAAGCTTTCCTACATCATATTCACTATTAAGACTTGATGTTACCATCATATTAACATCCTGAAGTACAAATAAAGAATTAAAGGCTCTGGCTAAAGCAGCAGGTTTTTTACAAAATGTGACTGGTGAAATAACTGTTCCAAAATCCATATCGGCAGGAAAAGCTGGGATGGTCCGTTGAGCTGACACAGGACGATTGTGTTTCAGTAATGTATCCACTCCCACGCTATATAGCCAAATCTCATCCTCAGAGGCACTACTTGACACTTCCAAAATCTCACGAGTCTGAAAACATATGAATAATAAGTCAGCCTAGTACTTAGACACAAAATATATTAACCTAGACTGTAACGTGTAAGAATATACTAACTGATAAGTGATAACAACCCCTGGTATTGAGAAGTCATAAAAACAAAGTAAAAAACTATTCACCACATCCAAAGATTAGAAATTGCAAAGGAGCTTTTATATTGATCACATGAGAGTAGTTAGCTGGAATCAAAATTGATTGAACCAAGTTTTATCCAATGCGTTACATCACTTAGAGATCCTTTTCTAAATCTTACAATACCTGTACTTGTTTTAAAAAACAGGAAACAAGAAATGTGAAAGAGTTTCTTGGCCTTCTACATCATTGTACTCTTCTCTTTACAGATACTTATTATATTATTCCTAAATTTTTCTGATTACAGTTAATATTATTTTGGGTAAAATACAAATTCCTAATTATGAAATACTAGATAAAATTCTATAAGACAAATCTAAGTCTTCCCTAAGAAATTAGTATATTATTTTGAACCTATCCATAATACCATCCATCAATCTACAAGTATATCTTTAATCATATTGGCTTATCAGCAAATTCAAGGTACCACAATAAACATCTTTCAGCTAAAATATGAAACAAGTCCCATTTCAAAAATAAAGGCATAAGTGATTATTATGCAGGCCTCTTCTTTTCATCTGGTCCCCTTCCCCCTAACAAGTCAGCAGTGACTGTTGAGTTAAGAATGTACTTCATAGTTAGCATCATCATTACCAGTAAACACCACCAGGTACTTTGTTAACGTTCACACATCAATTAAGCTTAAAACAAAAGAAAAAGGAAGTTGCTTTGTGATCCCAAAACCATGGGGCACATATCAGTTTAATACAAAATATATATATATATATATATATATATATATATATATATATATATATATCAGTTCTATAGTCGATGCTTGTCCATGACATTGCAAAAACTTCCTTTTAAGGAAGGAATTCAATCTTGTAGAATCATAATTATTTTCTAATATAATTGTCAAAGAATGAATAATTGCATATTACTTTTCATGATGTGTCATTTTTTTATAGTTTTCACTTGTAGTGTACAATTGAATAAAAAATTTAGACTCCTGAACTATGTAAGGTAGCCAAGTTTTAGCAAATACAGTAGATCCATTAAAGTCAACACTTGTAAGCATGACATTACCAGTACTCAAAATATGTGCCAGTCCACAACAAAATGATACCATGTTGAACTGTTCTAATGGATTTGCTGACCATTGTCCCAAGGGCAAAGATTAAAGAATCAATAAATAGAAAAAAAAATCCTGGAAATTACAGTGGATGCATTAGTAATATTAAATGTTACCCTTTTCAATAAAAATTCCTTAATCATTGCCTAACATCCCACCAATATCAATTTTTCTTAACTATCCCACCAAATCTGCAACTTAGCTAGTGTTTAGCCCATTTCGGTTTTTTACTTTTCTTCTCCTTCGCCTTAAAAGGAAAATTTGAGTCAAAAACATATGGAGAAAAAAAGATTTTAAAAATTTATGAGCTTAATTTTTATAAAAGAAAAACATGGAAAAGTAACTTCTAATAAAAAGCAAACTGAAATGTAGTAACTTCTAAAAATATGTTGCATATCCTAACTTCTCTCTCCTTCTCATTCTGAACTAATCGATGTAGAACAATGAAACATAGCTTTTAATTTAAAATGAGCTTTCAAGTTAAAACTCTCAAAAAGCTTTTACTTAATTTTTTAAAATTCTCATTTTCCACTTTAACTTCTAAACTAGTTTTTATTTAAGCCAAAAAGCTGCCCACGCACACATTGCCTAATATCTTCCATAAACTTCAATTTCTTCCACGATGGCAAAAACCTAACCACTTATCACTAACCATACAATTCACACATTACATTAACAGTTCCATAATAAGTTCCCAGGAAAGTACCAAAGGTTTTGCAGCTTTCATGATGAAGGTGGAGAAGACCTTCCTCCTGGTCCCAGCATCCAAATTCCCCCACCAATCCACACACCCCTTCTTCCTCCAAAACACATTCACACCAACCCCCGCCGCACTCAACTTCTCCTTCAACTTCACGCCCCTCTTCCTCCCTCCACTGCAATTCAACCACGCCAGCCTCATGGAAACCTCGATCCTATTCGCAATGAACGCCTCAATTCCGTAGTAACCCTTCGCCTTGAGCCAATGCAGCTCCACCCAATCCTCGCCGAGCTCGGCCTCCTCCCCACGGAGGAACCCGCCGCCGGATATCCGGTCCATGACGTCGACAAACCGGTCGACGTCAGCGACGAGCCCCTCGGCGAGCGTCACCGCGTCGAGGCGATGCGAGGAGGCCGCCGCCGCGGCCTCCTCGCCCTCGCGCGACTCGAAGAGGCGCGCGGAGTCGGATAGGAGGCGGGCGGCGGCGTCGGAGTCGGCAACGCGCGCGAGGAGACCACGGGACTTCTTGAAGCAAACGGTGGGGAGGAAGGGAGGGTCGCGCGAGGGTAGGTCGGGGAGGAGGATGAAGGAGCCGTGGCCGTGGGATCGGAGCTTGGCGAGCATCTGGAGAAGGATCTTAACGAAATTGGCGTCGACGATGGTGAGGTGTGCCTGGCGGTGGTGGAGGGAGAGGGAGGAGAACCATTTGAGGATGGAGGATCGGGGATTAGGGTTAGGGTTAGGGTTAGAGTTAGTGCTGGGGTTTGGGGATTGGGAGTGATAGAGGGAGATGTGCGAGGTGAGCGAGTCGATGAGTTGGTGATGAGCCATGGTAGCGAGTTGGGGAAGGGTTGTTTTCCGCTTTTGCTTAGCAGGTTGCAGGGATCATCGTGCTGCGAGCGAGAAGAGAATGGCGAAAAGGACGCGAGGAATCTACGCTGGTTTTTATTTTCATTTGGGCGCTTTTATGGTGTTTGTTTGTTTGGCCGCGTTTGGATGGTGTGTAGAAAGGGAAAGAAAGGGGAAGCCAAACTGAAACGAGGAATGTGTGACCTTTTCTCCTTCTATCTCGTTCTTCTGTCTGTTCTCTTCTATTTTTTATTCTTTTCCTTACAGTAACTTCCATTTTTTATTCTTTTCCTTACAGTAACTTCCAAACTTCACGTTTCTGCTAAGAACGTAGACTCATTTTTGTACGTGGAGTAATACAAATTTTCTTTTTTTTTTTTTTTTTTACCTGGATGGGAGAATGCTTCTTGACTCAGAACATAGACTAATTTTTTGCAGTATTAAGATTTATTTAACTAATTGAGGTCTTGCAAAAAAAAGTTTTTATATGCATGAAAATAAAGGTAAAATTTCTAATCACGCTTTTAAAGTGGAAATTAGATTTTCTCTTACCGGTTTTTCCTCCAACCAATATCATGTCAAAATTGAGTGGTTGATTCATCATTATTCAACTATCAAGACAGGCAAAGAAGATAAAGCTTGGTTTTGATTTATGTTGCAGAGGCAGAGAAAAACTTAAAGAAAGAAGCCGAAAAGGATCTTGTTCACTTAAGAGTTATGCTGCTAATTATATCACGGCTTATTGGTTTACGTTGATAATAACGTATTTGGATAATATAAACACTAATCAGAACAAAATTCTTAAATTAAAATTAGTTTATAGTTTTAAAAAAAAAATTTAAAAATAATTTTTTTTATAAATTAACTTACACATAAATTAATTTTAACTTACGAAAATATTTATTTTATTTTTCTTTTATTTTTTTTCTCTCATAAATTCTTATGAAAACTCAAATCATTATTTTAGGATAGTAGTAGTTTACAAGTATCAATGATGAATTCAATTTTTGACATTATAAAAATAATATTTAATTGCTTGACATTATTTGGATTTTTTATTATTATTTTATTAATTATAGAATTAATGATGATGTAATAAATTATTTTATATTTTTATTTAATAATAATTTAGTTTAAATATATTTTATTTTAGTAATGTAAATTATTATATCTATAACAATAAATAAAGAAAATGTCTAATTTTGATTTCAAAATTTTTTATCTATTCTACTCTTTTAATTTATAAAATTAACTAAACTCTTACATTTTCTATTTTATCTTCGTCCTTTCTTTCCTTTTTTATTTATTTTTATTTTTAAAAAGTGTAGAATTAGTCTCCCTTTCCATTAGTAATATTGTAATTAAAATATATTTTTAATATTTTCTCTTTATTGTTTTACTTTGTGTTTAAACGATGTATCTTTTGCTTGTATATTTTTGTATGTGTACTTTATAATTAAAATATATTTTTTAATATTTTCTCTTTATTGTTTTACTCTTTGTATTTAAACAATGTATTTTTACGTTGCGTATCTTTTGTATGTGTACTAGTTTGTAGACCATGTAATTTGTGGAAGTTTAGTTTTGACAAAATAAACTAGTAAAATTTAATTCAGCTAGTTGGCAAAATAATTAAATTTTGTTTGTATTAAAAAATTGTAAGAACTAATAAAAGTTAAAAGTATATAATCGAACGATATAGTTATTTAAATTGAATATCTCTCATCCAGAAAAATGTTTTTTAGTTAAAAAATTACAATTGCTTAATTAAATTACTTTTATAATATATATAGAATATGACTTTTATTTTATTTTAAAAATATTAAGCTAATTATAAAAATGTTATTTTATATCATATAGGAAGTAAAAAAAAGTATTATACTTGAATTCATAGTAAAAAAAATACATTTACCCGTTGTTTATCAACATTACTATCATTTTCCATCAAATTTACTTCATTTAGACAATCTCAAGTGGATTAAATTCGCCTTTTTCAATTGACATTTTGTCATAATTAAATTTCTTTAAAGTATATATAGAGTTTGTTTTTTTTTAACTTTTTAACTTAACTCAATTTTAAATAACATTTTTCTATCAAGTAATCATTGAACATTTTATGATTTCTTAAGTAAGTTATCATTACAAATATGAGAATGATAAAATAACATCACATTATAGAAATAAAAATAAGAAGGACTCAAAAAATTAAACAAACACAAACATTACAATTACAAACTTTGTAGGTTCTTATTTTAGTTTTCCAACATTTAGTTAGAGTAATTTATGTATCTTGCATTTAAATAAGATGGAACAAAATATTTGAGGTGTCATTAATCACATGTAAATGCAACTTTTACCTAAAATAAAAATAATAAATATTATTCAAATAAAAATAATAATTATTATTCAAATAAAAATAATTATTATTATTCAAATAAAAATCTTAAATAGGAAAAATATTAATTTAAGTGTTCCGTTCTCCTGTAAGGTTTCCGTAAGAATGGAAACCCGAAAAATAATTACCTTCCTCCCTCTTTGAATTTTATATATATATATATATATATAAAATGATCACGTCACTTGTCAGTGGTACGGAGGTCCGACTGGTCGAGCCGGCTGGTATGCTCCACGTGGTTGGGATCCCGGTCAATTTGCCGACCGGTATACAGCCCCTCAAGCTTCGTCTATAGAACGTAAGCTTAATTTCCCTTCCAAGCACGTGGTTACAGGAGATCGTTGCCCAAGAGTGGGTTTCAAGGGCCGATAGATATGTAGCCCCTCAAGTGTCAGGTGGAGCAATAAGTAGTTTGAAGGTGTAGTCGGGATGACGTTCGACTGGCCGAGAGGTCTCAGCTATGAAATGGCTTCTATGTACGTGTCTCAGATGGTCTTGACCGACTCATCGCTGACAGGTCATTTTATTTGTAGAACTGTTTCGTTGTAATCAAACCTTGGATCGACCTCTTCGGCCGTCCGTTTTGAGCCTTGTAGATTGTCGTCGATTGTAGTCGGACCCGGATCGGTTTTTTCGACCCGTTTTGGGCCTTGTAGATCATCAATTGTTATAGTCGGACCCCGGATCGATCTTTTTGACCGTCCGTTTTGGGCCTTGTAGATTTCTTGTTCGGGATAGGGGCCGACACTTTTTTGATACCTGCATGAGTTGTATATCAATGTCATGCGAATTTTAAGATATAAATATACGTACCTCAACTATGAAATTTCTTTTCGTGGCGTTGTGGACACGCGGATGGAGGATGCGCGGGTACTTTTGAGCTGCTCCTGGATTAGTTTCTTTCCTTCTCTTGGTGATGGGTTTAGGGGGTTCAAACCTATTATGCTCCCAAAATACCTGATTTTTTTTCTCTCTCTTCTTTTTTTTTGCCAAATTTTAAAATTCGAATAAAGGTGTGATGTGACAACACTGGACAGTTCTCTGTACTGCGCTGCACCCTTGCTTCAGATCCTCGGAACTAAGCAAATCCACACTGGTGCCTGTGAGCAAGACCTTGGAAAACTTGAAACACCAAATTCTAACTTCACCTTCAGGAAACAGTCTTTCCCTGATCTAAACTAACGAAAAGCTAGTGATCTTAGCAATGTTATGCAGGTAAATCTCGCATATATGTAGTTATGCACTCATAAAAGCATATTAGTATAAGAAAATAACAACATATTTCACACTTCCACAAACTCGCCGTGGGCTATAGCATATAAATAGGCAAGATCTGGTGAAATTAAATAAAAAATAGACAACCACTTATTTGGCAACGAAAATGCGTATTTATTCCACCCTCGCGCACACCTTCTCCTCAGTTCTGCAATGGTGGAGAGAAATGGTGCATTCCAGCTTCCATTTTACCTTCCCAAAAAAAAACCTTTGGCTTTTCCCTCACCAACATTATTCCTTTCTGGTTATTGTAGCTTTATTTAAAACACACGCGCCATTCTTTGTCATCTCCACGACATTATTCAACATATCAAGCGCAACATTCTCACCCCAACCCGAAATCTACTACGGCCAACTCGGTGACAACCTTCCAGCGTCACAAGAATCAGTCTCACTCCTAACCTCGCTGAAAGTGAAGAGCGTGAAGCTCTACGATGCCAACCCAGCGATCCTCCACGCGCTTCAGAACACGCGCCTGCAAGTCTCCATCATGGTCCCGAACGAACTCATCGCCAACATCTCCACCAACCAGACCCTCTTCGACAAGTGGGTCTCCACCAACGCTGTACCATTCCACCCTCACGCCCACCTTCTACTTGGTTCTGCGATGGTGGAGAGAAATGTTACGTACTGTTTTGCCGATGGGCGGTGGCGTCGCTGCCTAGATCTGCAGCAACCAGATTTGTTCCTCGTCCAACCTTCGCCTTTGGCTCTTTTGCGGGAGAAGTTATAGTCTTGGCACTACCGAAGTTCCTCGAACAGAAAAAAGTGAAGGAGATGACCGTCTTCCTTGAGACCTCGCAGGCGGCGACGACGACATTGTTCGAGGAGGTGGTGAAGATCCTCTGACGAAGAAAAATGAACGGGGCACCAGAAGATTTGCATGTGGCAGTGGGCAGATCTGCTTGTGGTGAAGCCAACGTTTGCGGGATCATAGTAGATCCGCAACCAACTCCGGCGATTGCTACCTTCCCGCCTCGGGTTGCTTGTCTAACTTTCTTGGTGCAGCACTCCTCTCTTCTCCTTCATGGCTGGGACTAATTTTACCTGCCCCACGGTGGGCGCCAATGTTCCGTTCTCATGTAAGGTTTTCGTAAGAATGGAAACCCAAAAAATAATGACCTCCTCCCTCTTTGAATTACATATATATATATATATATATATATATATATATATATATATATATATATATATATATATATATATATATATACCACGTCACTGTCGATTGGTACAGGTCCGCTCGGTCGAGCCGGCTGGTATGCTCCACATGGTTGGGATCCCGATTGGTTTGCCGACCGGTACATTAAGTATAGAATTTATTCATATAATAATTTTTATTGTAAGATATTTAAACAAATAACCAACTTATTTTGCAAATAAATGAAGAAATATTATCACACTCTAATGCAAACAAAGTTCAAAACTCCACCTTTCATCTTATTTGTCACAACTCATTCTTCTATCACTTTATAATTTTTTATTGTCTTTCCTTTAATAAACCAATACATTAAACACATAAAAATTGAACTTGTTGTGTAGATAAAAGTAAAAAAAATATATGATTTATTATATTTTATATAAGTTTTCAAATCATTTAAGGTAGAAATCGTGTTTTGGAAATGCTTTTCATGAAGGAGTAAGTTGGAATAAGGTTAAAAATATTTTAGAATACTTAAGTAAAAATTTTGAATTGGTGTAATGATTAATTTAAGCTTACCAAGACGTGTTAAAGCCTATCAAGATCATTCTTTAGAGATCTTACATATTTTCTAAAAAAAGGTTAGACTTGAAAGCTACCCATAGTAGGAGACTTAGGTATATTAACCCTTATTTGTTATTCTCATCAAAACTTCATATACATAGGTTGTTTTCTACATCATGCTATGGGATTATGTTCTTATAGTTTTCATTTGAGAAAGAAATTGTTTGAGTGGCTTTCTTCTTTGTTTGCATTTTTTTGAGAGCTTTCATAAGCTTCTAGTCTCATAACAATTCTTAATGTACATTTTCTTACTCCAATCGAGATATAACCTTTAACAAATTCACTTGAAATTATAAATTTGTATTTGTGATGACTTTCTGGCATTCTCCTGCTCTTTTGGTGGGGAGGTATCTCAATTTCTCTTCTCATTTCTCTTTTTGGCTTCTTTTTGCCTATGACAAGAGTCCTTATCTCACCTCCTTTAACACATACTAACCCAAATGTCCATGTCAGATGAGCTCACTAATTGCATTTTTTAAATAAATACTCTAATTGGTGGAATGACCATAATCATAATGAAAAACACAATATCTCTTCATATTTTTGTTAGCATTTATTTTCAAGGATGCTAAACATTAAACTTGTGAGAATTCAGTTGGGTAGACCTCACCATAAATTTAGGTTTAGTTCATTACCGATGGGGCATAGTTGTTAAACATGTCCTCCAACTCCTTTTTTGGTTTGTCATAAGGGTCATTAGCTATTTATGAATTCTGATATTGGTTTTGTCCTAAACCCTTAGCTTGGTTGTGATGTGCCTCCTTTTACTCCTTCCTTTTTCACTGTTTAAGGAACTAGTGTAGTGGAGTCGATCCCTACTTCTTGTAGATGTTGTTCCTAATTGGCATACTTTGCATCATATTTTCTAAATTTGTCCATCCTTAGAGGTCTTCCCCAAGGCAAAGATATGACAAACTGAGTACACTTTTTTTTATTGATTCCATCATAATATAGAGTTAGATATTCTCAAAAAAAATTTGGCCCAAGAGATACCTCATTGTAGAACCTTCCCAATAAACTTGGCAATATTTCTTTAGTTTATTAGACAACCTTGATCAATGTATGGAAGTCTTTAGGAGCTTATTTCTTTGTAATGAAATATCGGGCAAAGGTTGTCACAATTACGGATGCCCATGATTAGGTTATTTGAATAACTTAACCATAACCATAACCATATGACAATTGGAGTTTATAACCATAATCATAATTTATTATTTTATAATCTATTTTGATTTTGTAAAATCAATTTAGATTTTAGAAAAAAATTATTGTATAACCGATTATATATAAAAAAATAGTTATATAACCAATTATAGTCAAAATCAGTTATAGCCTAAAACCGATTTTGAAAAAAAAATTAAGACTTAAATATATTTTTAGTTCATATAAAATGAGGAAATTTTTATTTTGGTTCCTATAAAAAAATATTTTTCATCCCTATAAAATTTAAAATCATTGTTTTTACCTCTATAAAAGCATGTGATTATAAAAATTTACTCATGTATATTTTTTCATCCCTATAAATATTTTTTGTTTCACAAAAGTTTGGTAAGTTGATTCTCAAAGGTTCATTAGTGTCATAATAGACTTCAAAACTCAAAGAGTGTTTACAAAAGTACTTACATATTATCCACTAATAAGATTCTCACATTAACAATAAAATTTGAATTATGTCTATTTAATTAATAATTAATGTAAAACATGAGACATTTGCAATTGTATCAACATGTTTCCATCATAGCTATCAAAACGCAACATTTAACATGCAAAAGTCAGTTTTAGGAAAACTCTTATATTAATTTGTTTATGTAAACAACCGGTAAAATTTTTGAAATTAGTACCTTATATGAAGCATCATATTTAAAACCATATATGCATGAGTTAGATATTGAAATATACAATATTTGATTTAAAAGTCAATACAAAAGTGTGTGCCTTGTGACACTTACACATTGATTCAAAAAGAAGAAAACACTAAAGTTGAGAATATATATATATATATACACATAAAAAATGATAAGATGCACCACATACGTGCCTATAGTTGGTTTCTTAAAACATTACTTCTATTGTGGAGGAGCAGAAAGTGATGCACCCTTTGGTCAAACATTAGTAAGAGCAGCTCAATGACACAAACGAGAACCTAGGAGAGATGAGTGTCATCTATTGTCACTAATCATTTAGGAGGGGGTGAGATGGTTGGATCTTCTCCACATCACCTGAATGACAACTAAATTTGCAAAGACACGTAGATGGTGATGAAAATAGGCCAATGTTAGTTGGTTTATAAGAAAGCATAAGTTTTTCTTGGTACCAAGCTCTCTAGAACTTCAGATCAATCCTCTAAGCTCTATAGCACCCACGATGGTCTCTCTAAAGCTAATGCTAAAAAGGCTTATATGCACCCATGACTTGTGGCTTCCTCAACATCTACTCCCCATGAACACAACATTCGAGATCATCACAATCACATACACACGTGAAAGACATAAAGGTAAGTTTACGCAAGCACCCACATATTTATAGAAATTAGAAACATATATATATAGAAAATAGTAAATGTGTATATAAGAAACTTCATGACCTAAAAACATTCATCGTTAATCAATTGACTCTCTATCATATTGATTATATATATTATACTCCATGGAGACTTTTATAAGTGAGCAATCAATACTGACATATTTCATAGCATAACTTTCGTTAGAGGGATCCTTGGGACCCAATCTACTCATAATTGGGGAAAGCATAATCCAACCTTATGGTGGTCAATGAACTGTGTTAAGATAAACTTATGTGAGTAGTAACTTCACCATAGTATAAGGTTTGCAATAACCTTGACCTTTTATAGAATTCGCTCGTCCATTTATCCTTAAGGTCATAGGCCTTCACTTCACTTTCCAAAACTAGGTTAAGAATCTCAATTCTAAATACCACCTCTATGATCCTTCAACTTATGTGTATACTCATATATAGTCTCAATTGAACCCACACTACATACAATACTAGTGAAAATCCAACTTCCTTGAGATTTAGATACATCCACTTTGTATCTACCATTTTACTATGGTCATTCTCAAAGCAAACAACATCAACATAGAGGTTTAATAACTAACTCTACAAAAATAAAGGCTATAAGCACACTCTACATCAATCAATCCATGCATCATCTATTTTCATGAGAATAATAAGTATTTTCAAGTCTTATTGAAATAAGCCATTAAGATTCCACTTGAATTCTTTTACATCACTCTCTCTATAAAAGTACTTTTAATATCCATTAAGATTTTTAGGAGGAATAACTCATTTAAAACAAAGTGGAATAAAATTTATTTAAGTAAAAAAGGTATGTTTTCTTACTAATAAGATTTCTTTCTAAGTTTTTAGGTGCACTCATCGAAGACACTTCTTGCTTAGCAAGAACTCATGCAATTCATAGGTTTATGATCCTCACTTAGTGAGCACTCATATCGCTCAATGAATTTCATCATTTTCTAGATTTTGTACTTCAAATTTTCAAGGTGCTTAACAAGAACCACATCTTGCTCAATAAGCCTTCAACAAGTTTCCCAAAATTTTAGTCTTGCTCAGCTAGTGGTTCCTTCATTCAACAAAATAGTACAATAGATTGACATGCAAACATAATTTCTCATCCAAAACCACTCAAATCAACACATATCAATTCAAATCATCCAAATCAATCGTATATCATCATGAACCCATTTTAGTCATCAAAAAGCATCATGTAATAAGAAAATCATCACTTAATCAAAATTATGCAATTTCTTCAAAAACTCAAAAAGTAACATGACAAACTGCATTTCCATTCATCACAACACATTCCTATACATATAATAACATTTCTAACCATTATTTAGCATGTTCCAAACATAAAAATACAAAGTAATAAACTTTCCTTACCTTGGGTGAATATTTTGGCAAGAAAACTTTAGTGAGGGAGCTTGGAGGTCAACAATAGAGGTGCATAAAGGAGATACGAAAATTAAACTCTTAGAGGTAGGAGATGGTCTGATTTTTCACCTAAGTGGAGGTATTTATAGGTTTTAGGGTGTAGTCTTTTGTCCATAGGGTATTCGGGGTTGAGTTTTCCAATGGATAAAGGACTTTGTTGTCCAATAGATAGTAAGGATTTTGTTATCCAATGAGTAATAGGATTTTGTTATCCACGACGTAAAAGGGTCCTTTATCCAATGGTCAAGGGTTTTTTTATCGTCTCGAGGTTAAGCCTATAACACCTCAGTTTTCATTGCATGTATTATATAATGTGTTATAATTATTTATTTAAATACGAGCATGTTTAAAAAAATTATTTTTGTCACTTATTAATAAGATATATTGGAGAAAATAGGTATTAGACTAAAAATGAGAATTTTGATAAGTAAAAATAACAAAAAAAAGTCTCTAAACCCAAGTTGTTAGTGGACTGTGCCCAACAGTTGAGTACAATCATGCACAATAAGGAGCATGCTCGTGCTAATCTAGTAGAGTGAGCACGCCCATGGGTTGTATAAGTACATCCGTGCAAACTCGCAGGCCCAACGATGATCAATAAAGCTTATTTCATTGCTTTATAAGGGAATGACATGTTGGACCCTCTATGTTAGATTTGCTCAAAAGTTGGTAGTTTCATATATAGAGAGTAAAAAACGAGAATCCTAGAGAGAACGTTCAGGGATAAGGAGGAACGACCCTAAGGAGTAGGGACCTTGCATGGAAGTCGACATTCCAAGCAACTTCAAGCATGCCCGTGCTCGCTCCAAAAGTCATTTAGCATGACTATGCCAAGCCCATTATGCCTATTCACCTACACAAAAAGACATACAACATGATCGTGCTCAACCTTGCACGCTTGTGCCCACCAAAGAGGCTTATTTTGCGTAGTATAAAAGGGGCAGCTAAGGAGCAAAAGGACACTTCCTAGCACTCCATAGCTCATTCTTTCCTACTTCTCCATCATTCTAGTGTTTCTCTCGATTGCAAGGCACTTGAAGGTGTTTGACAAAGCTAAAAGTGTAGTACAGAATGGGGGAGTAGAACCCATGGCCCCTACGATTTTTTCTTTCTTTGTTTCTTTATGTCTATTTTAGTTTGCCTTTCTTTCATCATGTGTATGTGCAGCTAAATCTTTTATAAAGGTTATGGTGTAGTTTGTGCTTAGAACCCTCAACTATTCTGTTGAATGCAATTTTCTATTTTTCTTTCCTTTACTGCTTAAATTATCTTATTACTTTAATATGCTTGTAAGGAATTGATCACCCCTTGTATGTTTAATCAATTAATTAGTGACAATTGTACCTTAGTTTTAGCTAGTGAAATTATAATAATTGGGTTTAGGAAAACTGCATGACCAACCTTTTATTTTTCTAAACTTCTGAATCGATTAGTATTAATAAGCTTCCTTGTAGGTAAAGGTTTCTTAAGTATGCGTTTTGAAGTGATCAAATAAGGACCATCATACGACAAAGAATATTATGGGTACTGGACTAAGGTCTCTAATAAAACTAAGAAGTAAAATCAATAACGTAAGGGAGTAGGATAAAAAAGTTGCATGAAATTGAGATTGAGGGCGAAAAACATAAATAAAACCAAGACCCTTAATTCAAAAAGATTAAATTGAATTTTTCTCATATGCTTTTTTTACTTCTTCATTTTACTTGTTTTTGCTACTTCATTTTACTTGTTTTTGCTACTTCTTTTTACTATACAAATTCTTTCCAAAATTAATTATCTAAAACTCTTCAAAACTGACCCACCAGGCCCTTAGGTACGATTACATCCTTATTACTATCACGATAGGATACGCTTGCCCTTATATTTAGGAGTTAACATTCCAAGTAAGGGGGTGAGAACTCTTGTTTAAGGGGTAAGGGTACAACTATGGGTAGAGGAGGTTATCCCTATGACCTCTAAAAATTGTATGTTTTAGGTTATCTGAAGGGGAGATTGAACTCCCTGTATTAGGATATTGTCTTTTTAATTAATTGTTGTTAATGATATAATTATAATATGTATGTTCTTGGTTGTCTTTAAAGAGAAGGTTGAGCTTCACAGTTTAGGTTGTTTGCTTATATATATATATATATATATATATATATATATATATATATATATATATATTGTGAAGTTGTTTGTGTAATTTTTCATATGTACACAAAAGATAGATAATTCTAGGTTCCACTATGAAAAATTGAAACTATAGGCGGAAATTCAAAGAATTTGTGTTGCTAAGCACAATCATGCTCATGAAGAATAGTTTGTTTAGGTTGTGCATGCTCGTGTAGACTTTATGCATGCCCATGTAAGTTTTGTGCACAATTATGCTAATTGTACACAACCATGCTAATGGGAGCACTCCCATGCTACCATATTCGTGCTTGTATAGGATTTTGTGTTGTAGTGTAATTGAAATTTACTGTTTATTTATTAAATTATATGCTTGTATAAAATATGCATGTGTTTTTATTAAAATGTTATTTTTGAATTGCATAATTGTCAATTTTGGGTATGTGATATGGAAATGAGTAGTAAGAATAAATGTCATTGGAATGGTGACTTAGTTTGGGAGAGACAAAGATAACCCGAGGGACATTTGTCTAAAGAGTTGATTACTTTTTCAAAATAAATAGATCATTCGAATTAAATCAACCAAATCATATTTAGATTAGTTTGAATCAAGTAAAAAAGATAACTAATAAATCATAACAAATTTTTAAAAAATAAGAAATTGTTATAAAATGAAAGAAAGCTAATGAGTAACCTAGCATGTGAAAGGCAAAAATGCTCTTCATCGACTCAATGTTGAACTGCATTTCATAAATCATTTAATGAAATGGATGTTTGACGAAGTAAACATGAACCTAAGGTCAAAAAGATAATCTTAAAAAATATGCAAATCAAACTAATCGAAAACCTTGGAAGCAACAAATCACGGGGCATAAGCTGTTGAATAAGTTGTGGGTCTTGAGACATATGTGTCATTTTGTAAACCATCGTAGTTAGGGGTAAAACTCATCTTTTTTCAATGCAACCAGAGGGCTCTTAGTACGCTAATGCTACTACCTATCCAGTTAGAGGATTTTTTTGGTTTAGGTCAGACCAAAGAAAGGACTTCCCTATCAACACAAAGAAGAAATTCAATAAGAGGAGATTGCTTATTATGTTTTTATGTCGAAATTAAACTTAATTCTATCTTGTAATTATTTCATTCACTTAATTAATTACACACAAAAAGTATGATAGTACAACAATTTGTTGGGTTACATGGATTTATAAATAGAATATTTTTCTTGAATAAAAACTAACAAGTTATTTATTTAATTTTGGAATGCATTCTTAAGATATATGTATATAAAAATATAAAATATCACTTGCATATCATTTAATTTTTTTAATAATCAAATACTTGTTACAACCTTCAAATATAAATAGATTTATAACAACATGTGATTCGTGGAGTGATATTGAACTTGTTTTTTAAGTGATTGATTGTTTTTTTCAATCATATGTTAATTAATATTTATATTGGAGCATGTGTAACATCGTTTATTATAATAGTAACCTATAATAAAACATATAAAATTTATCAAAATTTTGATTTAAATTTTTGAAAAGGTCTAAAACAACACCTCTGTCATATTAAACTAACACATAATAATAATTTCATACATAAAAAAAATATTGTGTTTGAATTTAATAATTTCTTACATAAATCATGTACCAAAAATACTGCTAGTCTCTACTTACCAATTCAAGCATTAAATAAATAAACTTGTCCAACCACAATTGAGCTTTTATTTAAATTAACATTAGCAAATCTAAGAAAAATTAAATGAATAAATATTAAACCTTCAAGTCTCTCCAATCTTAACCAGGATCGTCCTTTTGAAATCAACATTTTTAATGAGATATAATCTCAATAAATAAAAACAAGTTCAAAAAAAGTTCACAAATAATATTTGTTCTTAATCAGTGTAGTATCTAGAAAACTCATCCATAGTGCTTGCAAAATAAACTTAAAAAGAAAATTCATTTTTAATAAAGTATAAATCATTCACCTTACATATATGTAATAAATTTTTTTTTATAAGAAAACAATCTTAATCCAAAATATTTAATTATAAACATGACACGATAATTCTCAAAATTACTTTACTCATTAGTTCTTTGAACCAATGTGAATCATAAGTTCACCACCTCCATCTTGAATGAAAGTATCACATATCTCATTCTAGATGTAGATTTGTGATAGAATAAGGTATCTTATCCTATATGATGATATTGTCTTCTTCATCTTGGATAAACATATCTCATGTCTCAAAATAAACTTCATAAATAAACTTTTTTTAAATCAATTATAAGACATACACTTCACATATATAATTGCAATAAATTAATAATTTTCATAATCACATTTATATTTTAAAGACTTAATTATATACATTATTTGGTGACTCTCAAAATTATCTTACTTGACACATTAGTTCCTACCATCTATGTAAATCCTAGATTTACTTTTTCTTTTTGTTTCTGAAACTAGTTAGTCATAAACTCACTGTGAATCTCATGTTCACTAAGGTCTATTAGTTCATATTCATGCAATAACATCTCATTGACTTCTCCATCCCAAATAATTGTATCTCATAACTCATCCTAAATGTAAATATGTTCAATTAATAGATATATAATCAAGAATGGTGATATCCTTCAACATATTTCCAAAATAAAATGTTTATTGTCATTAAATGATTGACTCGAACAATAATAAACTTTATCATCTCCGATGATCGATAATTGGGTTCCCAAAAACCTTATCACATAAAACTTTCTTTAGAAAATAATCCAACTCCATTCCAAATATGACATTTTGATTACTCTAAACACCTCTAATTTTCTTGCCCAAATCTCCAAGCAATCACACCCCCTATAAATCATAAATCAATACAACAACTAGGCCTCCCTAAAATCCCTATTTTTCATATCAAAATCCCAAAGGAAATTATATTTTCTACGAAACAAATAAATCAAACATAATATCTAGGTTACACAAAAATTACACAAAATTTTCTACCAATTAGAAGAAAAAGTTATTTTACTCACTTCAAACAAATGTTAAGAGGTGACTTTCTCAATGCGATAACATCTCCTAAATTTCTTTAATGCTTTCCCTCTTTGTTTTTTTTTAAAGCATGGACTAAGTTTTATAATTGTGAAGGTAACTTCTATTTCTCTGTTTTTTTTTCTATAATTGATATCACAATATACCCTCACCTACTTATTTCAAATTAGAGTCATATATTATCCAAGAAAATTGTCCCAAATTTTATTTTAAAAATAATTTTTTATTATACTAAATTATATCCACCTACTTAAATATATAAAAATACTATTTGTATTATACACATATAATAAAAGTCTTATATTTTTAACATATATATCATGTGAACACATATATGTCTTATATATATACATAATCTAAACTAAAATTATTTAAATAATAAATTATTGTTAACATATACTATAACTAAAAAATAATAATAAACTATAAATATCTTATCTAAATTTTATTTAAAACATTATATTCATATCAAAACATAATATTATATTAACAATTTTCACAAATAAAATTAAATTTATTATGTATTATTTAATTTATCTTAGACTAATTTAAAAACATCTAATCACTGTTGAGCTTGAAATTTCTTATCTTAATTTTTCTAATTTATGAGAACACGAGACACTTAATCTCAAAATTTACTTGCTATTGATGGTTTAAACGATATCCCTTTCTCCATGTACAAATGCTTCCAATATGTCTTCATCAATGACTAAAACATCAATTTTTAAAGCGAGGAAACTGAAAAAAAAAATATTAAATTTGAAGAACTTAAATTAAAATTGAACTAAATTTAATAGACAAATAATATATTTAAGTAAAAATTAAATTAACCAGCGGATCAAGATCCCGACCAAAGAATCCACTTTAAATGTAACCAATGAAAAAAACGTCAATGTGTCTCTCTATTCAAAATCACGTGCACGACTTTTTGAGTACGGGTAGTCACACACCTACCGTCATTTCTAATTAATTTAAATTTTGTATTTACATGAAGTACATTCTTTTTAAAAAAAGAATAGTTTAATATTGTATAAAATAAATAATTAATAAAAATATATATTCAATATTTAAAAATACAAAAAATAGTTTATAAAGAAATACAAAAAATATTTAATATCTTTTAAGCATACATAGAGTAAGCCTCCACCTCATTCCCATTCCCATTCGATGGTTTTCGCTTCACTTCCCATGGCCATCACAAACATTTTATTTATTTATTTATAATAATCCACTGAAAATTTTACAACACCTACGTACTTTATGCAATTAATTGAACTAAACTCCACACGTATCTCAAAACACTCGTTAGTCATAGATTTCATTCCTATACATTTCTTTGTCCAAAACCCGACCTAAGAACATGATAAAATTTACTCGTGTATTTAATTAACAATTGACTTAACGAGGTATTTGCAATTTTTGGGGGTTACAGGTAACCGTAAATAGAAAATGATTATTGAATAAAAAAAATTGTTTATACAATACTTGCATATCATTTCAATTTTTAATATTCACATTTCGTTGTTATTTTTTTTCTTTAATACTAAAATTCAAACTCATCTTAATTAAGATACACAAATCGTTATTAAATGTGTCAAATAATGTTGTTATAGTTGCTATAGATAGATTCGTGTCAAATAATGTTGTTATAGTTGCTATAGATAGATTCGTGCATTTATTATTTCGTTAACTGACAAGTTACAATTAGCCGTGTATATAACATCCAAAGAAATCACTTGAAATGTAAATAATAAAAAAAATATTTTTTTATATGCAAAACTTTATTGACAAACGGAGTACAAAGATACACCAACTTGAATACAATCATTTTACCAGATCATATAAAATAGAAAGGCAAAGACAAGTTTATACAAAAATAAAATAAAATTGAACACTTAAAAAACAATTTTATCTTGTATATAATTCAAATATATCGTATCACGATGTGTCACATAAAAAAACAAATAAAAAGTAACTTTTTCCTTTCACAAGTTAAACTGGATGGAATAATCATGATATATAAATATATAAAGTGTATATACTTAAATGATTGTTTTTTTTTTCTTTTGTGGTCGTATCATACCATCTACCATAATTATATATTATGTAGATAAATAGATGAGTGTTAGTTACTCTCCACTCAATAATAAATAGCTCACACTTCCACCTCCTAGTACCCCATTTCCATTCAATCATTAATTTCATTTGACTTCCATGTCCATCTCAAACACTTATGCTCTTCTCCTCACTTCACCTGGAATGGGTCACATAATCCCTGCCCTACAACTTGCCAAGCGCCTAGTCAGTCACCAAATCATTCCCAAACTCACCTTCTTTTATGGCTCAATCAAAAGCTCTACTCCCTCCAAGGCAGAGACCCAAGTTCTTCAATCAGCCATCAAGGAAAACCTCTTTGACCTCATCCAACTCCCCCCAATTGACCTCACCACCCTAGTTGGCCCCCATGCCACCATAGAAACCAAGATAGCAACTTTAATGCACGAAATCCCACCTCTCTTTGTGTCCACACTCTCCACCATGAACCTCAACCACCCAACCATGATCATCACCGACTTCTTCTTAAGCCAAGTTCTACCTCTAGTCGAGAAACTGAAAGTACCCATGTTTGCTTTTGCACCAACAAATGCGTGGCTCCTAGCACTCGCTCTTCAAACTCCCACTTTGGATAAAGAGATACAAGGAGAATATACCAATGAAATTAGACCAATCTCAATTCCAGGTTGCAAACCTTTACATCCCCATGATTTGTTCGACATGTTGAAAGACCGGACACATAGGTTGTACCATGAATTTGTTGGCGCGTGTAAGGGGGCAGCACTGGCTAATGGGATCTTTGTGAACACGTTTCACGAGCTAGAACCTAAGACACTTGAAGCACTCTATAGTGGACACATCACCAAGGTGCCCGTGTACCCAATTGGGCCAATAGTAAGGGAAAGAAGCCCAAATAGAAATAGTGACGAGGGAAAGATAAGCAATGTTGTGGAGTGGCTAAACGAGCAAGAAGAAGAGTCAGTGATATATGTGTCACTAGGGAGTGGATACACAATGTCATGTGAGCAAATAAAAGAGATTGCTTTGGGATTGGAGCTAAGTGGAAAGAAATTTGTTTGGTCTATGCGCCCACCTTTCACTAAAGCTGGACATGACCACTATTTCACGGCAGGTGAGTATATACAAACTCACCTAATTATACCTATATTTCAAACGTTTTGTTTGAATTTTATAACCTTGTCTTGTTATTATAATTGTTCTTTCCACTTATTTCTATTTATTTATTTTCTATTACATGGGTTATTATATTTTTTTCTCTTTCTTTCTGCCATTTAAATTTATATTAAAATAGAGTGAACATCGAGTATTATTCAAATTTATTTTGTTAATTAATTTTATCATCTTTTATTAATGACATTATATACGTCTAAGTATATACATTAACTATTACTTTGAGATGATATATATGATGTAACACGTATGAATATATATCAATAAATAGTGATAGAAAATATTTTCAAAATTTACAAAATCAAATCCAATAAAAATAATTTATAACAACTAAAATAAAAATTCATTATATTCGTCGAATCAACAATCGTGTTAACTTTTTTTTTTTTTTAATTTCTATTAATGTTATAGGTTAATATTCCAATAAATATATTTTGGTTCCTTCACAGGTGAGGACAGTGAAACTAGAACTACCCTTGTGTCTAATCTTGAACCATCAAATTCTTTTCCTGAGGAGTTCTACCGCATACAGAACAATGGAATTGTGATCACAGATTGGGCACCACAATTGGATATCTTGAAGCACACTTCTGTTGGTGGGTTTGTGTCTCACTGTGGATGGAACTCAGTGATGGAGAGTGTTTCGTGTGGGGTGCCAATAATTGGGTGGCCTCTTTATGCAGAGCAAATGATGAATGCTACAATGTTAGTGGAGGAAGTTGGCAATGCAATTCGAGTAGAGGTGTTACCGTCTACCAACATGGTTGGAAGGGTGGAGTTAGCAAAGGCAATAAGGAAGATAATGGATAAGGAGGACAAAGAAGGGTGTGTTGTGAGGGAAAGGGCTAAAGAGCTTAGACACATAGCAGAAAGAGCTTGGTCTAAGGATGGTTCTTCTTATTTTGCACTTTCAAAAATCAGTCACTCAAATCACATGTGATAAGTGATAACTCATTTGGGGTAGTTAAAATAAGTGCTCTCTTTGGTAAAAGAATTTCTGTTTTAAAGTAAACAACTATTAAGATTTTGTTTGAGCTTTTATGATTTAAATTTCTTCATTAGTTATTTTGTTTGTTTGTTTATTATGCTAGGATTGGAAAGAAATTTAAATAATTGAGCATCTAAACTAAATTATATAGTAGTAATGATGATAACGAAGGTTAACAATTTATTGGTTGTGGTAAATTAAAGTTAACTTTTAGTTAATATTTAAAATTTTAAATCGTAAAGAATAGGATTAATTGTATTAGTAATAAAATAAAATTTAATATTAATTTTGATGTGGTTGTTTCAAACATGCACGAAAACTTAAAATATCTATGTATATTTTTTTTTGTTATTAAAGATATTTTTTATCAATAGGATATAGTTAAATTAATTTTTTTTTAGAATTATATAAGTGAATTTTGTCTTTGGTAACAAAATGTTTAAGTATAGTTTTATCAATTTAAATGCATAGACTCTTACACTTTTGTGACTTATTCTTTATTCTTCAACATTATGTAAAGAGATGAGTGTAAATGAAAGTAGAAAATTTGACATTAAATAAAAATTATTATATTCACAACATATATGTAATAAAAACTCACAAATTTTATGAAAATATTCTTCGGTAGTTATATAATTGACTGTAGTTATACATGATCGAACAATCATCTTTTCAAAACAAAGGATGAATGATGCATTCATAGTCGAGGAAATTAAGATATCAATTCTAATTTATTTCTTTTATTAGTACATGCAAGTACTTAGCAAAAGTAAACTAAATGTAGTGTGAATTATGATTCACTCCATTATCAATTCTCATAAAAAAAATGTGCAATTTTTCATTTAAAATAATTATTTTCCATATCTAGATTGAGAAATGAAAGAAATACTTGAAAAAATAATTCAGTCATGACTAAATGTGGTTTTGAATATCACCATATATATCATAATATCCATCGTACATTTTAGCCGTGTAATCACCCCTTGCATTTTTGTTCACAGGAAAGCGAAGGAGACCAAACCACCAAACCACCAAACCATTGAGCAAAATTTATATTTTATATTTTGATTATACATCTAGTAAATGCGAGATTTGTAACCAAATTTCTTATACAGATCTTTAAAAACAGAAAATAAGTTAAGAACAAAATAACGATTTTATAATTAAAAGTGAAAATAATAATAAGAAATAGAATCAGAAATAAACAGGCCTTAGACTAGTACCAAAATGATTCTGGCAACGACTTGTACAAATTAATGAGTCACATACTTTATTCACCACACTAAAGACTCGAGCAGTTTTAAATGAGTTCATAACCTATTTCTGTAATCTTCAAATAAAAAATAGTCAATTAGTAGTAGCTATAAGAGGCCCAATATTCCGTAACATGTTACATCCCTCAGCCATTAGTTATTTTGTTATCCATAAGCAATGATATTGTTAACTCATGAACATTATTAGTCCATATCTTACTGGCAAGTAAAATCATGGGCACAACTAGATAGTAGCTTGTGACTCTTCTTCTTAAGAAAGAAAGGACAGTGAAAGTTACACATACAGTTCATAGATTTAGAAACAAATGTCAGGTAAAAACAAATACAAACCAGGAAAAACTAAAAAGTACCTCCGACCAAAAGAAGTAACAAAGACTAGACCTTGGCAAAGTAGGGGCAAGTATTAAGAGATGAGAGGCACGAGAGGTAAGTTTTTCAAATAATTTGTAATTCTTTTTTTTCATTTCAAATTGACGTAAACCCGACATCCTCATAAAGTTTTGGTGAATGTGTATGTGTGGCTAATAATCATGCAAAAAAATGGAAGGGAAAGTCTTCATGAATTTGGCAAAAACAATGACTTTTAGGTGGAAATATTTTCAATACTCCTCGTCCTGATGTACTCTTTCCATTAAAATTAAGAGACTTGACATATATGTTTATTGTTTCTTCTTTTTTAATTTTTGAGATAAAAATAAAAGAAAAATTTAAATTAAAAATTATAACTGTAGTCAACGAAATAACTATTATAAAAGTATCAAAAAATATCGCTGAAGGGATAAATTAATCAGTACGAAATTATTTTATTTTTTAACTTTAAATTCTGAATATGTAACTAAATTAAATATATCCATCAAATTTGCTCCTTAAGTTGGTACAACTGACAACAAATACCCCTCACTAAGCATCCAACATGAAGTTATATACACGTCTTTATGGTGAAAATATTCTGCGATCAATTTTAAACAGAGGAATTGTGTGATTCGTGATCATTACATAAAGCAAAGAAACAAATCAAAATAAATAAAGTAAGCTCTAACTTAAAATAAAGATGTTTTTAATATAAATTTGGGACAACAAAAAGATGTTTCTTTAATTTTAAGATATATTTTTTATATATAAAAAGGTGTAAAGTAAGTGAGAGATAAAAATAACCATATAAAAAATACGTACGAATTATTTTTTTATATTTAAATAATAGAACTGTTAAAATTAAAGGTTCCATGTAGTGGCGAAACCAATTTAAAGAAAAAAAAAAATCTTGAGTAAGAAAGAGAAATTCCTTCTCCACACTTGAGAAGGTGGCAATAGGGGGATATGAACCTACCTATCGTATCAAATTGGCTTGTTTGGAATGACCTTTTTGATGTATTGAGTCCAAAAACATGAATATGATATATTTTTAAGAATAAGTTAAAAATAATCATGTATTAATAATATAATTTTTTGGTTTAATAATATTTTATCTATCGTAATCATATATTTATGATGATATTATTTATATTAAAATATGTATTATAAAATATACTTTAATTATATTTTTTTACAATCATCAACCGTGATGTGTTTTGCATCACCATAATCAAGTCAACCACGTCAACATATTTTACGAAATGATAATTTTCTATATTGCATGCTGTTCACAAAAGAAATGGAGAAAATGATTTAGGCCAATTTTCATGAAAAATAGTTTCTAAACCGAATACCTTTTTGTAGACTATGAAGATCATTTTTTTTCAACATTTTTAATATTTTATGATGACACATCGTATAAAAACATGTAATTCTATACGAAGAGGGCGTTTTGTAAAGAATTGCACCTCTTCACTCATAAGTTATAACTTTTTAGTAACGAATTTTTACCTTCGGATCATTATTTTAGAAAATCTTTCACAATGTCTCATATTTTTATGGAAAAAAAGCAATCTAATGAGTTGATATAATGAAATTTTCTTACTCCAACAACACTTACATATCCACAAAATAAAATTAGTTTTTAATTTAGCATGATCAGATAAACTCATAAAAAAAAAAAATTCAAATAAACCCACGAACCAACTAGTTTAACCTGGGATCAATATTCTCTACAATCGAAATTTCACACGTTCACACATTCAGCTAATTGCAACAGTTAAATATAGATCGAATTATTTATATTTTAGTTTAATAAATTTAACTTAAAACATGTATTCAAAATATTAACCATTGATATTTATTCAATAATTTCGATTTATGAATGCATAAACAGAGAGAATTCCTTTGCCTTAACCTGATTCAGCCATCGAACCTCAGATATTATCATCTAATAAAATTGTAACAAAAAAAATCATCTAATAAAAAAAAATTGTATTGATTCTTGTGAAGTCTGAAGCGCGCCAATCATTAAAAAGAAAGGTAAAAATCAGAATCTACATGATTTATGTCATTCCTGAAATTTTTGGTATCTCAACTGAAAAAATATACCCTCAAAATAATTTGAATATTGTTGTTGCAATTTTTTCCCAAAATTAATAATAATTAGTTTATAATCAAAATTCTTTAAAAATTATTTTTTATAAAAAATCAAAACAAGAAAATTTAATTTACCTTATAACATAGTATATCATAAATAAGATTTTAATAATTTCAATTTTTAAAATCTTTTTTTTTTAGATATAACAGTAATTAAAATAATTAATATTATTCTATAAAACAAAAAATTACTAAATTAAGTAACTTAACGTATGTAATTCTTAATTAAGATCATCATCAATTTTAAAAAAATGACTATTAGAAATATTAAAGCGTATTTTATCATATCATATTAATTTAAATTGACATTTTTTTTTCTTCCAAAAACCAATGAGCAAACTTATCATCATCTTTAATTCATTTGTATTTTAAATTTTTCTTATAACCTACCCCGACTCAACGTTATTCCTAATTTTAGATGCATAAAAATAAAATACATGTTTCCCTTATCGCAATCAATATGTCTCGAACTAGTTCATCCTGAAAAGTTCTACATTAGATTTCTATTTAGTTAAATCTTATTAATAAATACTTATAGCATCTTTTAATTAAAATTAGTTTATAGGAAAGTCAAAATTTCTAAATGAAAGAGTTTCTAAAATTAGTTTTTGAAGAAATTAAATAAGAAATTTTCCAAAAATAAAAATATAAGTTAATCTTAACTTATAAAAACTTAATTTATTTTATATTTTTATTTTTATTTTCTATAAATATTTATTGAAAACATTATCTAAACAAACTAATTAGATAAACTTTACCAACTCAACTATTTTACTCTTTAAAATAAAAAATAAAAAAGTTGAACGTGGCTAAATATTTATTTACCTTATCACTCTGTTTGAATGTACATAAATATGATGAATCACTAATTTAGCCTCTAAAATTATAATGGTTAGTTAAGTTGATCTAATACCAAATTAGTCATTAAAATTATACATCATTAATCAATTTAGTTTCTTAAATTGCAATGAACAATCAAATTGATTCTTCAAATCAATAAAATAGTAAAATAATCAATGAAATTGTAAATTATCAATCAATTGAATGCTTAAAATTGTAATGTTTGGTCAAATAGATTCTTAAAATAAAAATATTTTATTTTACTTTTTTACCTTACAACTTAAGATTTGTCATAATTTTTTTATACATTTTAGCTCTAAACTTGTATAATTCATAAACATTTTCTCTATTTTCAAATTCTTATATATTTTTTGAATGCAATTAAGCCACTAGAAAATGTTAAAAATGTTAGAAACTAGGTTTAAATCCTTAACTTATTTGTTTTCCACTATCACTACTAATTAAGCCATTTGACTTGTTTATTTTATAAATAAAATTATAATATATATATATATATAAAATGATTACATTTGTTAATTGTAATGTATATATTTATATTTATTATATAAGTATTTTTATTTTAATTATATAAGTTATATAGATTTATTTATTAAAATTATTTATTAGTTAAATTATATAATAACTACCCTGCAAATAAAAAGTGGAAGAAGTATAAATAATAAATAATTTTATATAATTGAATAAATTAATTTACATAGTTAAAATAAAAAATTAAAATAATGACTTTGGTGGTCTTGGAAATTTAAAAGGAGATGATGAAATTATATAGGTTTAGGGTCAAAATATGCAAAAACAATTTGAGAGACAAAATTTGTAAAATTTAAAAATTAGTAATGAAAAATTACAATTAAGTTTTTAATTTTAGGGACTAATTTGACCATCTATTATAATTTCAAGGACTAAATCAATTTTAGATATCAATTTAATCATTTATTACAATTTTAGGGACTAACTTGATTGATAATGTACAATTTTAAGGATTATTTTACTATTTTCTCAATTTTAGGGATCAACTTGACTAATCATTATAATTTTAATGATTAAATTGGTGATTCACTCGTTTATTTATCATGTAGCTTTATTTGTTTGTGCATAAATGGAAGGGAGAAAGAAGGAAAGTGAAAAAATAGAAAAGAGATAAAGATTATGTTTGGTTTGGTATAGAAAGAATTGAGAGAAAGGAATAAAAAGACCGAATCTTATCTATTTTTACTTATTTATTAATGTCTTTGTAGTTGAAAATTTATATATTTATTATTTTATGGTAATTTATTTTCTCACAGTATACAAATATAAGAAATTAAAATTGTCCCAGGATATAGAATCGATTTTTTTTAAAACAAAAATCAATTATCAACATGCTATAATAATTTGAAATACAAATTTAACTAATTTTGAAATACAAATTTAATTAATTAAAATATAATTTTAATCGATTAAAATGTAGTTTTTTATTTATTTTTTATTTCTCTCTTCTACATTTCTTCTAAACCAAACACTTAAAATTTTCATTTATTTTTCGTTTCTCTATTTCACTTTATTCTATTTCTACCTATTCTATTTCTCACATTTTTTTTCATCCTACCATACAAATCATATGTTTGATTGAGAAGGAAACCTACCATACAAATCATATGTTTGGTTGAGAAGGAAAGTAAGAGAGGAGGAAAATTTTGAAATTTAAATTGAGAAAAAGTAAAAGAAGATTTTTTAAAATTTTTATTCTTAAAAGTCAATATTCCTCTTTTTTTCTTTTTTCCTTTTGTCTAATCTAATAAAAAATATATACATCGTTATCTGTATTTTTAAAATTTTTTCCCCAACCAAACACAGCATTAAAGTCACGTCTACTCTACGTATAATTGTACCAAAACTGAAGCGCAATATTGAAAAGTCGTACAAGTATCATTTTGCTCTCCCGAATATACTGAAATATCCTTTGAAATATTCCCTAGAAATAGAATAGGCGACCTTGTGTTTATGTAGCAGTAGCACTGAAATCACCTTTGTGTGAAGACATGCATTGTCTTGTTCTCCACACCCTTACCATCCGTTTTCCTTTTCTATTTGTTTGCAATTTAATATTTCAAAAGGAACAATGAACATTGGTCCCCTCAATTTATTTTAACCACTCCCATCAAAAAGCCATAGTATTTGGCAGTGATTGTAAATGCATCACCAGATAGCCAGCTCTTTCAAGGAAATTAAGAAGCCGAATAAACCAAACCCAACACGACAAAACTGCCAAATCTTGAGCCTTAAACAGAGGACAAGCCATTTGGTGATTTTGCCACTCATGTCCAAATAAACAAACCCACCATCATGACCCAAAGAACTTGGGTAGTCTCTCGTGATCATGGCCCACTGCATGAACATATATATAAATAAATAAATAAATAAACAAAGCTTTTTCTCAAATGCCTTGTGGCTCAAAATCAAGATATACCTCATTTGGTTCCTTCCATAGTTGCCAGAGTCCCATATATTTCTACTTTAATTAATACTCACGAATGCACACTTTTTCCATTCCATGGACGATTCTTAGTAGATTCCGAGGAATCATCCTATCCCCCCACATCCCACATGACACCTTTTTCCACTACTTCAACCTTTTCACTCTTGACAACTATGAAAGCCAATCTCTTCCTTCTCGATCACGGATCCAAATTTTTCCCCCTTCCCCTATGCAATTAGGTTATTTTACAAGTTTTTTTTTAATTGGCAATATTCTTTCCCTTAATTAGATGTGAACGAATTGGAACATAATTTTTTTATTATTAATATATAATTATTTAAAAATTTATACTTTTGAACATAATATAAAATACTAAACTCGCACCATTGGAAAATAATGCAAAACATAGTACAAGTTTATCTTAAAAATATATTGAATTCAATTTTTAAAACTCAAACAGATCAAAATTAATCTTAGATCAAACCGTTATAATATGTTTGATTCCAAGTTTCTTTATAGTTAATGTGTCAATATGAAATTTCTATATAGTTAATGTGTCAATATGAAGCAACTTCGTGTTGATTATACATCATTTACTCATCTAGACACAACTTTACTAGTTTATGGTATTTTGAAAGTCAATCCAAACATGCTATTAAGGAAATCTATTAGGTCATCATCACCCCTACTCTTAACTTATTAGACATTTTACTAAAATAAATATCTTTATATAATAAATCTTGAATATTTTTATTTTAAATAATAATATTTTTGTAAATTATTTTCTTGTTAAATTATCTTAAAATTTGGAATTGGACCTAATTAAACACTAAAATCTAACTCATTAGGTGATTGTTGCGTGTTACTTATATATATTATTTTGATAATATCATTAGGTAATGTAAAATCTTCTACAAACTCCTCAAGCTTAAGATTGAACATTTTGATGATAAGTTTGCATGACTAAATATTTGTAGGTAATTCGATAATGACCCAATAATGAGGATCTAATGCATCCAATAAAAACCATTAGAATATGCTTTGATACTATATTAGAATTTGGGCTTAATTTTAGCTTAACTCTAAAAGCTAACTCATGGTTGAGGGTTGCCTCTTTTTTTTTGTAGACAAAAAAATGAAAAGAAAGTCTTTTCTTGTATTGAGTATCTAATTTTATTTTTTATTCATTGGCTCTTCAACCGGTGATTAGATATGTGTAGACGGGTCTAAAGAAGTTATACGCACTAATACTATGTTAAGTTTGAGCTTAAAATCAATTGACAATGAGTGAGATATATAAAAAAAATATATAAGTTGTATCCCAATAATTGAGGCAAGCGATGTGAGACTTCCCAACACCTAACTCCCTTTAGGATACGTATAATTGGGTGTTAGAGGAGCGAACCACAAGCTTGTGTAGGGTCAAGGGCATGTCTGATTGAATGGTCCATAGTCCCACATGCCCAACAGTTTTATTGCATATTTCCCAACTCTCCTTCATGAAGCTTGTGACCAGGTGAACTAGAGGCTAGCCATGTGTAGGTTGGCGGCATGTTTGGTCAAAAGATCTATAGTTCCACAAGCATCAAGCTAAAAGCGAAGACAATTTATTGCACAGTTCGCGATCCTCTTGACATGTTTGGTTAGGTTGTGACTCTCCTTCCTGTTTCAAATTTAAATCTTATTTTTATTTTAAAAATAATTTTAAAATTTAAATTTGAATATTAATATATTATATCAAATTGAAGATATCTTTCTTTCAAGGATTCTTTACTATCTTATATTTTTATTTTTTTTATTTAAGATTAATATATAGTTTTAATTTATTAAAAATGAATGTAATTTAATTTTTATTTTTGTAAAAAACTAAAAAATTGAAAGGTTAAAAAAAATATGAAAAAGTCAGTAAATAAAATAATTAAAAAAATTAAGAGGACCCAGATGACAAGCCCCACTCCCTATTGTTCCTATTGTTCCCTGGTTACTAAACTCAACCACATTTTGCTACCACCAAGGAAAGGAGCAAGTTTTATTTTTCAAAGTCTTGGTCTTAATTACGACCATGAAGTAATATAGTAACCGAATATGCTTCCAAGAATTCTCATGCTCCTCCAAGGACCCTTTTTTATACCCTTTTCTAACCGCCACTTCGTCACGGCAAGCATATGCTTTCTAATATTCTAGCAAACCTTGCTAATAAATTCCCCTCTTAAACCTTTTTTTTTGGTACCTTCATCATCATATTTCCTATCACACCAACCCACTTCAATTTGCATTTCATCTTCTTCACAGCCACACAATTATATATTTCCTTCCTTAAATTTCGGTTTTTAATTAACGTTATGAAGTTTGGAAAGAGACTGAAGCAACAAATTCAGGAGTCGCTGCCGGAGTGGAGAGACAAGTACTTGTCGTACAAGGAATTGAAGAAGCTCGTGCGGCTGATATCGGCGGCGCCACCCACGTTGCTGAATGGGTCTCTCGAATACGGCAAAACTGAGGCTGAGTTCATCTACTTGTTGAACAATGAAATAGACAAGTTCAACGGGTTCTTCATGGAAAAAGAGGAGGATTTCATTATTCGACATATGGTAATGTTCTTAGTCACACACTCATGATTCTTATGTGGTTTTAATTTGATTGTCTTGCGATATTGACTAATTATTTAAGATTTCCTTTAGTTAAATGATCAGTATTCAATACCCGGTCAATATTTAATGATTTTATTTTTATGTTGTTGTAGTAAAATTATTATTTAAATAAAGTTAGTTACAGATTAAAGAGTGTAAAAATTCAATAACTTTTTATAAAATTGTTAGAAAAATGGAACTAATTAAGATTGACATTTGAAACATAGTAGCGAGAGGGTCTTAAACTGTCGGATAAGACATAGTAATACGGTCCACTTCTATTGTGTCTTGTCTCACAGTTTTAGTTTTGCACTCAAATTCTTGGTCATGAAAGTAACTGTAGGGTCATGTAGTCACTTCACTGAAAAAAGTCCATACGAAGTTTAGTTTTGTTTTTTATTTTTTATTTTTTATTTTTTATTTTTTTTATATTAATAGATAGTTAAAATTTAAAAATATTGAGATAATTTGAACATTATTCGGAAATGCTGTAGTTTTGTATAAGTTATGTCATACCGTAATTTACGGTATACTTGTTTTTAACGTTTGTGATGTAAAAGCATGTGTTTTTTTAGGGTTATATATAAAAGTATGTGTTAGGATTCGTGCTTTTGTTTTATTTTTTTTCATTTTCAACACTTTATCGCAAACACTTAATTGATATATATATTTTTTGTTTATATTTTTTCTTTTCTTACCATATTATATTACCATATTATATTATTTATTATATCTACGATTTTGTTTTTTCTCTGTCAAGGGGAGACCATGGGTCTTTTATCTTTATTTTAAACAATCACGCAATTGCATGTCATAATTTAGTAGACAAAATATTAATTATTCTTTTTAGATGGGATTACAGGATCGTATTTTTGTGTGTGTGTTGAATGCGTGAATTTTGCTTAGAGTAATTCATTTCATTGTTCATCATAATCACGTCGTTTATTCCTTACGAATATTCTTTTGAACGGTTCGTTAAGAGTAAAAGATTGCAAGTTTTGCATCATTACCTCTATTGGAAATTATGATTAGACTGGAGGTAGTGTTGGCCAGCTGCGAAAACGTAAAGAAAAATAAGATACTTTTTGGTGTATTAATGAAATGTTTTTTGGTGCATAAAGTAAAAATAAGATACTATTATTTAGACCAAATTATTTATATTATCGGCTTAATATTAAATAGATGGTCTACCAGATTTGAAAGCTACTCAATGGTTCAATCAGATATTTTAAATTACCAAAAACAATTGCTTTTATATGCGAGAGCTTGGGAACTTTTTATCGTTAATCTTGAGGTTTCATTAGTTAAAAACGTAACTTTTATTTGGTGTTTTAGAAAATTAAATTAACGATATAGTTTATATGTTAGAAGATTAGTTTTAATCGGAGTAGGTTAGTTGACTTGCAGTTAATAGTTAGTTTTAATCATCTAACATTGTAGTTCGATAAACATATATAAATGAAAAGTGAAATTATCAACACAAGTTTAAGTGGGTTAACATTGGCAGAACTTGAACAAAAGTTTTATAGTTTTGTTTTTTGTTTTTTTTACATAAGAGAGGGGCTAATGTAGAAAAAAAAAGACTATAAAGAAATAAATACTATTATTATATCTTTGAATAATACGTGATTTAATCTTAAAATAATCAAATTTATTTTGTTAAAAGTCAAATAATACGTGACTTTAATTTTTGATAGGCATGGTCATATAGTATATATTTATTCTTTTCATTTTCATATAGGAAGATCCGCCATATTATATTATATATGTGGGCCAGAATGGAGAAAATTGGTGCATTATGGGTTTTCACGTGGAACACCACCAACCGTGTTTGGTCGAGTCTTAAATTTGCCGAACTTCCATATTAATTTTGAAAATGGAAACTTAATTTTAGAAAATGCACTTCAAAGTAAGGAGCATTATTTTTGGGCCCATTACAAGCACGTTTTGCCCCAAACTTCCTATTCCCCGCGCTAGATGCACAGATCTATACGCAACAATTTTCTGTTTCTTTTTCCACGTTTCAATGTAGTTTGTACGTAGCAAATCATTTTTATTATGGTTGAATTACATGCGAACATGGATTTCAAGGACTGGAAGCACGTTCACTAGACATAATTAATATTGGCTCAATTATATTTTTTATTATATTATTGCAATTTTGATTATTTAAGTTTTAATAACTAGAATTACGTTTGCTGTATTATAATTATATGATTTTAGTCATTTTATTTTTGTTGATATGTGTCTAGATGATGACGTGTTAATAATATGAGAATTGCCATGTTACTTAACACATACACTCATGTACTTTAATTACACTTTTGATTTTTTTTTTAGTCTTGCAATCACACGAATAAAAAATATAATTAAGTTATATATCGGGCTACACATCATACAAGTTACGATCTTTGAAGAGCTAAAAATAAAATTAAGCCATTAATATCTTAAACACATTGACAAATAAATGGTGAGTACGAGGTTTTATAATTTGATGTTTAGTGCAGGAAGTACAACAGAGAATCAAGAGAGTAGTTGATTTATGGGGACCAAAAGGTAGTCAACCTTCAGAAGCGGATTATAAGGAGGAGATGGCAAAAATCAGAAAAGCTATTGTTGATTTCCATGGTGAAATGGTTCTCTTAGTAAATTACAGCAACATCAATTACACAGGTACTTTATTTTTCTACTTACAACCTAAATAGTTCTAAACCTGCTTCAGCTTTTTAGGAGTGTCTCAGGTTTTAAATTCCTCGTATGCTTAAGCTGTGTATAGTTATACTCATTTAATCACAGGATTATAAAATTAGTAATTTTTGTAAAAATTATATATTTAGAAGAAATTATTGTATTGTTTGAGACCATCAAGTCTCCAAATTTTCATCGAAATATTTACATGATATTTAATAAAGTTTTATTAAATTTTTTGTAAATTGAAAAACTCATACTACTTGCATGTAATGTTTATGGACCATACAATAATTTCTTCAACAAGTGACAATGTTGAAATTTGTAGGGTTGGCTAAAATCCTGAAGAAATATGACAAGAGGACAGGAGGGCTTCTGCGTTTGCCATTCATTCAGAAAGTGCTGGAGCAGCCCTTTTTCACAACAGATTTAATTTCAAAACTAGTGAAGGAATGTGAAAGCATAATTGATGCAGTGTTCCCAGCTGAGGAAGAAGCAGAAAGAGCAAAGGAAGCAAAAGAGGCCATCATAGTAGCAGGAGAAGGGATATTCAGAAACACAGTTTCAGCTTTACTTACAATGCAAGAGATCAGAAAAGGTAGCTCCACTCAGAGTCCCTTTTCTCTGCCTCCCCTCAACTTACCAGACTCTGATCTCATCCAATCAATACAGCTTAATGCTGCTGTTCCCATTGTCTAGTGAAATTGATGATGTACTACATTACTATAGCCACCACAATTTGGTCACAATATAGATAGTTATAAGGGTTTGTAATACTAGTAGTGAGCGAGTCAATCTTAATATATATCCTTTTCATCAAGTAAATCGGTTACTTTAAACAAGTAACGAGCCATTTCAAAGCCTTATACGATTTTCTAGTTAATATTATTTTTAAGATAATTATTATAAAAATCAATCAATTTATAAATTTCAGTAGTTTATGATTGAATGGTAGAATAAAACTTGTTTTACAGCGTTAGTAATAAATGGTTAGGCTATTCTGTATTACAAAGGTAATAAAAACAGGTGTTCTTATGTCAGTGACTTAGTAGCCAGTTCAGTTGGCAGAGACACATCAGAAGTGTAGGTTCTTTTCGACACTGCCCAAAGCATTGTCCTAGTGTGCAATTTTCCTCTTTGTAGATCACATGTTATCTTTATGTTCCCCCGAATGATGCTTCAGGATAAGGTAATATTGCTTTTTCTTCAATTTGAACACCTAATGAGGTAGCAATATGAACTAAAAAATAAATAAAAATTTAATTAGAATGCACTCAGAAATTTTTACATTCTCATCCACGCATGGGAACATTATTAAATTTTGTAATAATTAGATAGGAATTAAGTTAATTTTGAAATCCTTCTAATCTTTGCGAACATGCAGAAATCCAAATTAGATAGGAGTCACACCTATTTGATTTTTAAATAAAATTAAAGTAATTCCATTTTTGAATAATTTGAAATAGTAAAAGAGATGTAAATTTTTTTTTATAAAACTATAAAATTTGTTTTGTATCCAAAAAAGAAATCAAAATAAGGTATATCTATTCTTATATTATCAACAACTTTATATAGAATATGATTCTTATCACTTTATATATATTATTTTGATTATTTACATCAAATTTTATCATTGAACAAAATATAAGAAAAAAGGTCCGTATTTTCATATATTTTAAAAATATATATTACACAAATATTAATGTATATTATTAGGATATTAAATAATTTTAAATTAATATAAAATTTTATAGATATAATTTATATAATAAAAACTTTCAACTTGTCAATGTAAAATTATTTAATAAAAAATTATTAAATGATATAAGAGCACTTGTGTAAGTTTAAGTACTAAGGAGTTAAATTCTCTTTTTAAGTAAGGTGAATGAAGAAAATTAGACATTAGGAGAGTATTGTTCTCTTCATTAAATCCATCTAAGATTAATCTATACATGTAGTATGTCTTCCTACATACATGAGTAAGATGACCCCCGAGGTTCTGTATTGGAGGCTTTGCATTTGTACTGAGACAAAGAAAGAGTACCTATCCATGTTGTCTGTCCTCTCATAATACATTATTTAACCTTTAACTATGCTTCTTTTAACATGTTTTTTTTCTGCTCTTACGTTAAACACTGTAGGCATCCACAACAAAAAGCATTGTAAATGGCCAATAAGTACATAGACATGTGACGGATCCCCGATTCTGAGCCATGCGTCTCACAAATATCTAGCATTGAAAAAGCAGAACTTACCAGCCACAACCTTGGTTAGCGATTTAGAATATAGATCCTTTATCTTCATGAACTTTTCTTAGTCTCTTGGGGAGCAAATGACGTCTTCCGAATAGGAATCAGAAGAGATTGCAACCAATCTCTTTCCCAAGTGGCATCACAAAAGCAAGTTTGTGAACGGTGGAATGAGTCTTGTAATCTTATTAGAATATGAATATCTAAGATAACGATGGAATAGATGGCCACTATTTTGTTACGAATGGATCACTGTTAGAAAAGGGAAAATTTCTTTTGTGAGGATAAAAAATTAAAGCTTAAATATCTGTTCACTTGACAAAGTCAAAAGGGTAGGAAATTTATTTGAGCAAAAAGGTTGACATTGGCAACGTGACACGTTCATGAAAGGGGTTGACTCCAAGTTCCAAAGATATAAATATGGCCCCTTATGTCATTTTGTTATGACTTTGGCATGATGGACCCAACAAACCTTGTTGAGTTTTCATCTAAGAAATTGGAAGCATGTACCAACAGTTTCAGTCAGAACAATCTCATTGGCTTGATACAGTTTGGTAGATTGTTTAGAGGCAACCTTGAAGGTCAACATGTAGTAGTGAAGATATGGGATGGTGAAAGAATGGAACAGATAAGTTCCAAATGTAATGATGAGTGTTTGATTATCAAAGCAAGTTTTCTCTCTCTCTCTTGCACTTATGTATAACCTTTTTTCTTGACCCTTTTCAAACTTCAATTTTGTCTTCACTGATTGTGGAGGTTCAATGGTGCTGTCTTGTAGGAGGAAGTAAAATTTTGGACTAATCCAACATTGAAAGGTTACCCCAATTTGGTGAAGTTGATTGGTTATACTTGGGAGAGAGATGTAAAGGGACTTGTGTATGATCTCAGTCCACTTGATACTTTGGATAAGATAATAATGAAAGGTATTACTTTACTAAGGTTTGATGTTTATCCCTTTCAAATGTCAACGGTTGAGGGAAAATTTCAAAACTTGTTTTAATTGGAGAAGAAATGAAACAATCTCTAAGGTGTTGTTCGCCTTTTATTGTTAATGAATGATATGTTTTTAGGTATTAATTTATATTATTACATACATGAGATTTATCAGCAACCAAGTTGTGGGCTCATTTCAATATTTATTTTTTTGTCCTTGAATTCTTGACAATAATAGGAAACAAAGATACGTGATTTACTTTGATTTTTTTATATGAATTCTTTGCTGAGGCAGATAACCTGAATTGGCTTCAGAGAATAAATGTAATTCATGAACTTGCAAAGCTCCTAAAATTCATTCATGATCAGGAGAAGCAAAATATGGTGTTGAATATCAGTGCATCTCATATTCTTCTCGACAAGGTTAGCACATTATTGTGGCAATAATCCTCTTCTCAGCTTCTGAAAATTTTATGCATTGATGTTTCATTTTAATTTGCACTTTCTCTGTTTTGGCACTCAACATGAACACTCATTTCTGCTGCAGGATTACAAGCCAAAATTATTTGATTTGATGTTGCTCAGTGAAGTGGAAATGCTAAAGGAACAATTAACAATGTCAACTAGCTCCATCGATCCTTATTTTTCTCTAAGGGGTAATTTTTTTTTTATCTGCATCGAAAATGTTTCCTTTCAATTTGTTGTGCTGCTATAATACTCTGAAATATGTTATCACTCATTTATTAAGATAAAATTTAGGTGTAAATTTTAGGTATTTTTAAAACTATCATCTAACTAATTAGAGTTTTACTTAAGAAAAAGTTGATATTAAAGGTTGAAGTGAAACTTTAATTTTAATTAGAGAATATTATTAAAAACACAGCCAAAATTGCATGTAAGTTTTTTCTTCATTATTAAAGCAAAAATATTTGTTCATCTTTGTATTGAATATGTTGTATTAGATATGATGCGAGTTGTTTGTGAAGTTCTTAAACTTAAGAATGAGTTCATATGCAGTTTTATTATTGGAGCAATTGGCGAGACAGAATAATTACTTATATAAGTAACATTTCTTAATATTTTTTAAGAATTATGACACAAATATAGGACCTATTTGAAGTTCCCAAGAAGGATTGCAAAAATAGAGAGAAACTTGTTGAAATTCTTAAATCTCACGTGGCTTTGTGAAGTTCACCAAAAGTGAATTGAGCAACTCTATGATTGTATTTATAATACACGATCTTCTTTTCACTCAATGGCAGGTGGTGAATGGGACAGAAGCTGTGAAGTTTTTTCATTTGGCATTATTTTGCTTGAACTAATAACCAAAAGAGTTTCAATCGTTGGGAAAAGAGAACATGCAAACTTAAACTTGGACAGTGTGATGCATATTTGGGCCAAGAAGGAATACAAGCCAAATTGTTGTCTTGTGCACGAAACTTTGAAGGAAGATTGGTGTTACTGTGAGGAAGATGGTGTTGTAATAACTCTATTGGCGGTGCAGTGCATAGAGTTTTTTCCAACAAACCGTCCATCAATGAGAGATGTCTTGCTAAGGCTAGATAATCTTTCAGTGTTACAACGTTTGGCTGATGCTAGAGCAACAAAAAGGGAAAAGCAACTCATTTCATCCTGATACAAATTTAGCTTTTGTATGCCAAAAATATGTATATATTAATAGAAGTTAGCAGCTTTTCATAACTTTACTGCATTAATATTAGAGTAAAAATGAACTCCTAGAGGAAGTATATTGTTATTGAAGCAGTGGTAGATTTCTACAAATGTTTTAAGCAAACTGATTATTTTAGATGGGTGGTCTTAATCTAAGTTTTGCATGTCATTTTAAGTGCTTTTATTAAGCGATATGTCAGATAATAGTCTTAAGATTGTTCTGTATTTCATCATGCAGAATAGATGCAATTACTTACAAAATAGGAAATGAGAAATTTTCTACTTTTAAGGAAACAAATATTCCTACCTTCAATATTCAGGATTAGTCAACTAATGAAATCTTTATAATTAATTATAACATCATTACAGCAATTAGATCTCTATTATTAACTACGACATCATTCTAGCAATTACAGCAAAAATATCCTAACAATTCATTATCATACGGCTTATGCTCAACCTCCATCCCAAGTTGTAGCATAAATAGCTACCATGTTGAACTTATCAATTGTAACATGGAACATCTTTGCTGAAACAACCTTTGTGAGCACCTCATCTAGTTGCCTTTCTTATTGGACTGATGAAGTGATCATCAATTTCACCATGTTTGGTGCAATTATGTAGTACCGCGTTTTGTACAATTTCAATTGCTGTCTTTTTTGTTATTTTTAGATTTTTAGCATTTTTTAATACTTAAAATTAACTCTAGGTAGTTTAGTAACAAAAATAAAGAATGTTAATTAAGATAATAAATAATATTTTAAATTAAAATACTTAGATTAATTTTAGATATTTGATTAGAAAATGAAGAAGATTAATTTTAGATGTGTAATTCAATTAAGTAATGTATTTATAATTTTATGTAAATAAGATAACTATATATAGTTTATTTTGAAAATTTCTTTATAATATATTATAAGTTGTTGTTATTATTCCTCTTAATATTCTTCTTATTTTTCAATTAACTAATTAAATTTTGTATTTAAAAAAAATATAATCTAATTATGTACTTGTAATTTATTTTTAATATATTTGAAATAGTGATTTTATTTCTAAAGACAAAAGTAAATTGAAATATAATATATTAAAAATATATTATACTATAATGAGTCAAAATTAATGAATTGAAATATAAAGATAATATATTAAAATTAAATTATAAACTTCTAAATATATTATAATTTTTTAAAAATAAAACACATTGTTAAAAATAAATCAGTGAATTGAAAAAATAAGAAAAATATTAAAAATAATAAATTTAATGTTCATAATATATTATAGAATAAGTTATAAAAGTAAACTATATATAATTACCTTATTGATATGGAATAATAAATACATTATTTAATTAAATTATGCATTTAAAAATAATCTAATTATCTTAATTTAAAATATGCTTTATTATTTTAATCATCTTAATTAATATTATTCATATTGTTACTCATATCAACGTTAAACTAACTAAAGTTAGTAGTAAACACTGAAAAAAAAATACTAACAAAACGTTACAGATGTAAAAATAACCAAAATTTATAAAGACTAAAACTAAATAAAATAATAAAATTCATAATATATTAAAAAATAAGTTATAAAATTATCTTATTCATATAAAATAATAAATACATTGCTTAATTAAATTGCACATCTAAAAATAATCTAACTATCTTAATTTAAAATATTATTCATTATCTTAATTATCTTAATTAATATTATTCATATTGTTACTCATGTCAATGTTAAACGAACTAAAGTTAGTAGTAAAGAATACAAAAGAATACTAACAAAATGTTAAATATGTAAAAATAACAAAAATTTACAAAGACTAAATCTAAACAAAATACTAAAATTACTGTTATTAATGTATTAAAAAATAAGTTATACAAATATATTATATATAATTATATTATTTATATAAAATAATAAATACATTACTTAATTAAATTATGCATATAAAATAATCGAATTATCTTAATTTAATGTATTATTCATTATTGTAATTAATATTATTCATATTATTATTCATGTCAACATTAAATTAACTAAAGTTAATAGTAAAGACTAAAAAAGAATACTAACAAAATGTTAAAGATATAAAAATAATAAAAATTTACAAAGACTAAACTAAACAAAAAATAAATAAAATTACTGTTGATAATATATTAAAAAATAAGTTATAAGAATCAATTATATATAATTACCTTATTTATATAAAAATAAATACATTACTTGATTAAATTGTGCATATAAAATAATCTAACCATCTTAATTTAAAATATAATTCATTACTTTAATTATTTTAATTATTATTCATATTTTTAATTATGTCATCATTAGAATAACTAGAATGAGCAATAAGGAATAAAAGAGAACACTAACAAAATGTTAGAGAAATAAAAATAAAAAACAATTACAAAAACTAATAAAATTATATTATTACTATTATTATTATTATTATTATTATTATTATTATTATTATTATTATTATTATTATTATTATTATTATTATTATTATTATTATTATTATTATTATTATTATTATTATTATTATTATTATTATTATTATTATTATTATTATTATTATTATTATTATTATTATTATTATTATTATTATTATTATTATTATTATTATTATTATTATTATTATTATTATTATTATTATTATTATTATTATTATTATTATTATTATTATTATTATTATTATTATTATTATTATTATTATTATTATTATTATTATTATTATTATTATTATTATTATTATTATTATTATTATTATTATTATTATTATTATTATTATTATTATTATTATTATTATTATTATTATTATTATTATTATTATTATTATTATTATTATTATTATTATTATTATTATTATTATTATTATTATTATTATTATTATTATTATTATTATTATTATTATTATTATTATAATTGTAGAATCAATTAGGTAGATCTTGCTTTTCTTATTTTCTTTATTTTCTTATTTTTTATTTTTTGTTTCCTTATTTCTTTATTTTTTTTATTTTTTTAATTTTGCTTATTTATTGTGTTATTATCTCTCCTAGAAAGCATGAATTTCTAATTTCATAGTCCATACATAACGAAAAATAATCTTACAACTATTTTTGAATTTTATTTTCATAATTCATCCATAACGAAAAATAATCTTACAACTATTTTTGAATTTTATGGCTACTCTTTTTTTATTTTCTATTATCGGTGCAAAATAATTTTTAGATTTGTGCAAAATATCATTTCTTACTGATTTGTTTATTTAAAATTTTATTTAGATTGATCTAAAATTATTATCTATTTTAGAAAATAGTTCTACAATTATTCTTGAATTTCATAACTACTCATTTTGATTTTCTATTATATGTGAAAAATAATTCCTAGATCCATACAAAATATTCTTTTCTACTGATTTATTTATTTAAAATTTTATTTTTTATCTAAAGTTTATATATATATATATATATATATATATATATATATATATATATATATATTATATAATTATACCACAATGTTTTAATGATCTTCTCTATTTTTATAGTAATTGATTCATATGTTTAATCTGAATTATTTTTATTTTATAATTATAATTAACTAATATAGTGTATTATTTTTAGCATATCAAATTAACTGGACATGAAGTTGAGTCCGCACTCAATCAAGGATAAGAAGATTCATTCTCTCAAGGAGGGCTATTCACAACTCAAGAATTAAAAGTTTATAAATTTATTATTGTAGAAGTTTATGATAATAAAATTTTAATTTTTATAATGTATTATGAGTATAATTTTTATGTTTTATAAAAGTTTTTAATAAGATTTTAATTTAATTACTATCATATTTTTAATTAATAATTTTTATAGTTAATAAAAGTGTAGGTTACAGACATGAACATTTAGTTACTAAACAAGGAATGACACAAATATTAATGTTATTATTTTTAAAGTGCGGGTATGAGAACCATAGTATCCTATAGAAATTTTATCCATTGTCATCCCTTGTATTAAAAATTTTACAACACTACACACCTACTCAATCAATTGAGATAGATCTACTGATATAATAATTATCATACAACTTATGTTGACACAATATTCATCTTTTTGGATCTTTTCTTATATTTTGAAAATTTGAAAATCACATTCCCTCCTTTCAAAAATAAAAATATATTGTACTTTAGTCTGTTTGAAGAGTTTAATAATCATGTACTAATAGTGAAAAATAATTTTATATTATCATTTAATCACAACTAATCGTTGATAAAACTAATTTTAAGGTAATAATTGTAAAAGCTATCATATTTGTGATTGAATGATAGTAATTGTACTATGTTGCATTTTACGCTTTTTACAATTGAAACCTAAGTTAGCAGAAAACTCAACACACATCGTATTCTAGTTCTCTTTTAGAGCACATTGTCGTCGCGTTGTGCACTTCCTCATATGCTACACACCTTTGCACACTTTCATAGACATTGCGACTCACACCTTTATTGATGTCGTGTGACACTTGTTTTTTTAGAAACATTGAGCATGAATTACAATAGAAACATAACTGTAGAGCATAGACAAATTCATGACATAAAACCATCATCGTATAACAACATTATCTTCATAATGAGAGGTCTAATTTTCATCTATCAAATTGGCGACCTAGCTAGTTGGACTCTTTATGCCTTATATATAACATGTCACATAAATAAGTTATCAAGTTAAGTTAGGCTTTTAAATAGGTTAGGTTAAGTCTTAAAAAATAATTTATAATATATAAACAGGTCAAACTGAGAGTTAATACTTATAATGTAGACTAGACTTTAAGTCTACCAAAACATGACATGATTTGTTTTGGACCCTAACATCATTATTAATCTTTTTCTCCTATTGATACAAGCATGATTTTTTTTTTGGCATGAATTGGAGTCATCAACGTTAATCTAACTATAATCCTTGACTTTTTTTTTTATAAAACAAGGATTCATTCATCATAGTGATTCATTCATCATAGTCAATTTCTAAAATTAGTTTACACTTATCTTCCATATTTTTACTCCATTATCACTTCTCATTCAAACTATTAATTTGACCAACTAAATGAGAGATTTGATTTGGTATAGTGACACAAAATTTTCCTTATTCTACTTTGAGATGATTTTTCAACCTTCACAATTTTTCTTTGAAGACAAAGGCTCCATGTCACTCAACCATTAGCTCATTCCATTTACTTTTGACCTATTTTGTAAAATTATCCACCGGTCAACAATTGTGGATTCTAAAAGATGAAGTATAATGTTGTCGTTTCTTCGCTCCATTCTGACTCTACTTGGTAAATTCTCGTGTTTGAATTTGATTTCTCCTACAGTGGTCCATCATGTAGATTTGAAGAAATCTTTGGAAAAAGGTTCATGGACACTAACGTGCTAAATGATACAGAGAGACAAAAGAAAACAATATTTGTATGATAAGTAGTATTACATGATAAGAAGAAAGATAAAATTTATAGGCATTAATAAAATATTTAAAAAATAATAATGTTTCTATATCATCACTTGAAAGCTTTTGAAAAAATGGGAATGTAAAGACGGTCGTGAGGCGGTCCTCTTAGATCTCATCAAGCTTTTAATTTTTTTACATTCTTAAAAAATTATTTTTAATTTAAATTATTAAGTGACACATTTTATTTTATTATGTGTAGCTAATTTATTAATAAAATTATATAATTTAAAAATATATAAATTGTTCATGTTAAGAATTTTCGCAAGGGGACCTTAGTGGGTATTTCTAGAGTTAAGGACAAGTTCCTGTTGTTATCTGCGTCGCTGTTAAGTGTATGCCAATCTCTTCTCCTCCCTCCTCGGCATGGGTTGAGGTGTTGATGAGGGAAGTACCTGCAAAGGTACTCCGATGCTCAAGTCAGTGTGGGTCAGGGAGTGAGCAAGTGTGTAGTGACAAAAGCATACCTGATAGAGGAGCGAATCTCGCCATACCATGCATTGATGGGGCCAAGGTGTGGTCGGCTCAACTCGACCGAATTGAGCCGTGCCGACATGTCATCGATAGGGTGAGTACATTTGCCCCTAGAATCACGAGGACTCGAAGAGAGATGTGGTGACTAATTCGTGCTATCGTCATGGGCGAGGGTTGTTTAGTAGCCCTTCGGCCTTGGCCGACATGTCTTCAGCATGACTAGTGCGTCTTCCCCTGAGCTTCGAGGACCCGAGAAAAGGTCGTGGCGGTTGGTGTGTGCTTGCGGTGTGAGATGCATTGGAATCGCCCACGCGTAATGGATGCACTGTTCTTTGGGGTATGTGCCCATTTAATGTGTAGCTTAGGGCACAACGTAGGTGATCTTTGGGCTTCGACCAATTGCGGGTCATGACCTTTCGCTTCCATGGATTGGGCCCCAGTTTTGCTTAGGAGCCCCAAGTCATGCTTATATATAGCAAGAGTGTCTGTGGGAGGTCTTTACTTGCTTCCTGGATCTCCTAAATCTCCTAACTCCTAGTGTTGAACACTCTTCAGCCATTCTTCTGAGATCTCCATATCTATCTTCTCGTCCCAACCCTTAAGTACGTTATGAGTTCTAGAGGTTCTTCATCAAGCTCCAGGAGTTGGATGCTAGAGGCCGAGGTAGCGCCCGTTGGCACAACGACCTCGTCAGATTCTTCTTCGTCTTCCTCTTTGTCCTCGTCTTCCTCTTCGTGCACGCCTAACGTCGAGTCCGTCCAAGTAGTGGATGAGGTTGCTTCTCGGCCAATTGCTGCTCCATCGCGAGCTGCTGTGGTGGCACCTCAAGCGTAGGGGGTCATAGATCAGGAGTCGCTAGTGCCTTTGCAAAGGAGGGTGTTCCCTCCTATACGCCTCCCAGGCTATGATTGGCTAAGTGGGGAAGTGGAGGCATACCCTTCTCAAATGTGCTCACAAGAGGCAATGGCCAAGCTTTCCGAGGCCGTGGGGTTGTCGGGTTGTGAAAAGGACTTCATGTTAGAACCTTTCTCGGCCAATGAGTGGGTATACATAGGGTGAAGGAAGGCGAGACTAACTTCTTTTATATGTACGAAACCCAATTGTGGGACCTTGGTGTGAACCTCCCTTTTGATAAGTTTGAGGCTGACGTTTTACGAACCCTAGACATTGCCCCCAACCAACTACATCCCAACAGGTGGGCCGCTATACAAGAGTTTAAGGTAATTTGCCATTGCCTTCACATGGAGTCCACTATAGCTAAGTTTCTCCATTATTACGTGGTCCACATGGGTACAAAGTCTAGGTGGGTGTGATTGACAGGTTTTTTGAAAACTTGTCTCTTCACTGCCTATTCTACTTTATACAAGGGATTCAAGGGCCACTTTGTGAAGGTCCGAGCAGTTGGCGAGGTCTCGTTTTCCATTGATCGTAGGCCGATCCCTCCCCACAAGCGACACCAAATGTTCCTGTCATGAATTCCTACAAGGGGACCCTGACAAGGACTTCCCAAGTTAGGGGCAAGTTCCCGTTGCTATCTGCACCACTACTAAGTGTACACCGATCTCTTCTCCTCCCTTCTCGGCATGGGCCGAGGTGTTGACGAGGGGGATACATACAAAGACACTTCGACGCTCAAGTTAGTGTGGGTCGAGGAGTGAGCAGATGTGTAGTGAGAAAAGTGTACCTAACAGAGCGATGAGTCTCTCTATTTATAAAGATTGAGCCCGTGTACATTGGTGGCCCATGCATTGGGATCCCTAGGGCACGATCCCCAAGGATCTTGGCACGCATCTTGCTATACCATGCGTTGAGGGGGTAGTGTGGTCGACTCACGCCAACTGAACCAAGCCGTGCTGACACGTCGTCGGTAGGGTGAGTACACTTGCCTCTCGAGTCACGAGGACTCAAAGAGGGATGTGGTGAGTAATTCGTTGCTGTGCGGTTTGGGCCCACTAGTAATACCTTAGGAGTAGGGGGTCCTTTACTTAATATGTCCTCTTGATGTGCTCAGACACCAGCTGGGAGTAGGTGTGGCAGCGCACTCGTCGAGCTCCGACCTCTTGGGCCAATCGAGTCCCATGAGGAGGGCCTCATACTCGGCCTGGTTATTAGAAGCTTTAAAATCAAACTTGAGCGAGTGTTCTAGAGTAACGCCTACGTGGCCTTCAAGGATGATCCCGGAGCCTCCACCCTTTGGGTTGGACGAATCGTCCACTTACAAAATCACCATGGATATTCCTTAGGGACAGACATCATCTCGACTAGGAAGTCGGGCAGTGCTTGGATCTTAATGGCTCCTCTAGACTCGAACTTGAGGGCGAATTTGGCCAGTGATAAATTTTATTATATTATGTGTTGCTAATTTGTTTATAAAACTATATAATTTAAAAATATATAATTACATAGATATTATTGTAGATTATATAAGAAATTAAATTTTATTATTTATTTTAAAAAGTTATATATAGAGAAACTTATTCTACATTTACTTTGAACTCAAACAAAAAGAATGATATTGAAATGAATACATAAATTAAATTTTATAAAAATAGTATGATCCATAAAAAAATATTTTAATGAATATGATAACACAAGATCACACAGTCAATTGAAGATTAATTTTTTAAGTAAGTTACACTAGCTCTTCTTGTGATTTTTTGAGATCGCTTACAACTCCTTGTTTCTTAATGTTTATTGCAATTTCCCTGTAGAGGTGTAGGATGTCATATTTTTCAAATAATGAAGGGAGTTAGTGTAAGGTTAGAAAGAAAGTGATAAGGAGAAGTTTGATGAAACCTTAAGAGTGTTATTATAATTTACTCTAATTATTTGGCTCTAAATATTTTATATACATATTAAATCAATTTATTGTCTTTTATTCAAAACTTATTTGAGAAAATTTTAAGTATGAAATTAATTTTAACTAGTTTATTTGAATCCAATAGTGAAAATTTTAGAAGAGAAGAGAATGAAATTGAAAAAAAAATGTATTAGTTTTGAAATGAACTAAAGTTTTAGTGAACATGGATCGAATGTTAATGGTCTTTTTTAATTTGTTGACTTTTTGAATAATTATTTTAAAGTCATATCAACCGTGATTCGAGATTAGATGACAGTGTAATTACTTCACAAGATTTTTCATGTGTATCTAGATTAACGGTGATTTGAGATTAGATGACAATGTAATTACTTCACAAGATTTTTCATGTGCATCCAGATTTATCTCAAGGATTCTCATAGAGTTAATGATGTTGTTATTTGTAATGCATTGATCTTTCTGCTTTTAATGCATATTTCTTTCTTATATATATTTCTTTTTTTTAAGCGGTATCTTTGATTGAGGTTGGGAGTTGTGAGTAGTGGGTTGGATATTTTTTGCTTCAATTTTTTTTTTGTTATGAATCTACGTCCCAACCTGTTCACGCATATTTTAGGGTTTAATTTATGAATTGTTTTCGATAATATGCAAGGGATTTAGTCGTTTTCTCACTTAATAAAATTATATAAAATCAAATTTCTACCTAGACAAGTTTTTCCATGTGTCAATTGTTGACTTGAAGTCTATTAGCCATGTGAGTAGCTGCTGGCATTATTTGGATTAATCGGATTAAAGGAACTAAAATTAAAATATTTTTTTTAATTTATGGGACCAAAAATAAACCTACTTCTAATTTAAAAGATGTAAAAACATATATAAATTTTTTTACCTAGACAAATATTTTTATGTGATAATTGTTAATGTGACCTCCGTTAGTCACGTCAACAAGTTTAATAACTTCGTTTGAGTTGAGAGACTAAATTTTTATATTTATGAATTATAAAGACAAAAACATTATTTTTTAATTTAAAATTTCAAAAACAAATTCCCCTCGTATTAGAAAAAAAAAAACAGAAAAAAAAGACAAAGCAAGAAAGTGATACGTCACAAAACTATCTTTGAAGAGATCATACCAATTCAACGAGACACCGAAGAATTTGACCAATGTTGAAAGCTCATTAATTATCAATCCCGGGTAATTCCATTTTTCAGAACATTAGAAAGACATAATGCATATTTTAGTCATAATTTTTTAATATTTTTATGATATATATCACATAACTCTTATTTCTCATCAAATGCTTTATCATAAACTATTATTAACAATTTAAAAAACAATTTAAACATTACAATCAATTCTTGTTATATTTTCTTTTCCTTGTAATTGACATTAATGTATAGAAGTAGGAGCTTTTTAACAAACCTTCGTATATCCTCCGGTGTTGTAGTTGTTACACTAATGAAATAAAAATTTAAATTAAAATGATCTTTAAATACACAATTAACTCATCTCATATTTGACGTTGTCCTTATAAATATTTCCTATATTTATTTTAAATTTGATTGTAAAATACTCAATAATAAAATCATATTTTAAGTTGTTGCTTCACTCACCACTTCACTCATGCCCATGATCTATCACACAATGTAATTGCTTAATTGTTTTTGTCTTTGATATTTTTTTTATTTTTTGTCCTCTATTTCTTAGTACATGGTATACCACTAAATCCTTAATTGTGAAAGCTTTACGTTTCTGAAAAATAAATTACTATTGATATATTAGTATTTTGCTATCATTTTATCCCGTGACTATGTGCATGCCATTGAAAAGTTATTTACATTGTTATATTGTGAACTCAGTTGCATACTTCACCATATACCATTCCACGAATAAGTTGGATGTAGCATGACCACTTGATCCAATGGAACCTTCCTTTCTCCCTCCATTCCTTTTTTTTTTTTTTTAATTTAAGTTTACATTTCTAGTCATTGAAATTATATTCAATTTACAATTCAGCAATTAATCTTATAAGTTCTTTACTTTTCCAGCTACTTTATTTATTTTTAGAGCGCTTTAATTTAGCATACTCTATACTTCTCAGTTATTTAATTTCGATTTGCTTGTAGTTCTTGTGCAAAGATATATATCTTTTTGTTTAAATGCTTTAAATTTAGTTGCTTTTCTCTAAACTTTCGCATTTACTTTTTTTTTAATTTCTTTTATATATGAATTTGGCATGCTTTACTTGCATTTTGTCATTGAATTTTTATTGCATTTTTGTTTCTGCAATTAAGTTTCCTTTGAAACTCTGCAATCTTAACACTTTGTTAATTACTTTTGTAGTCAATTTGACATTTAGTTCAATTTATTGCAATCAATAATTCGAAACAAATTAATGCTTTAAATACTTGTGCTGGTTCAAAACAAAGTTAAAGATAAATTAAGATTTTAGCTCACATATTGTATGTTATTTAAAAACTCCTAACTAATTCCGCGAACCTAATGTTAATTTTGATTCTAAATTTCTAATACTATCATTTAGAGTTAAATAATAAAAATTACAAATATTTCAAATTTAGTGCACATCAAAATCACATAAATCCTCGAAACAAATTTCACTATCAATGGGATCCTATTTGAATTTCTACGTACCTACGCCTTGATTTTGCCACCTAAACAAATGCATGGGATGTGATACGATGACGTGTCGAAGAGAAGTTTGAAGACCAACGATAGGCATGAACATACGAAATTTGGGGGAAAGTGCATAGTGGATCCCACTGTGTGCAAGTTGCAGATATAGGGCTCCTCAGAGATTAATTGTCTTATATGGGCCCATGGTAGACTTGCATAGGGCATTATTATTGACGCTTCTAATTAATCTGGTGATTCATTATTGTGACAATCATAATGTGTTTATACGTTCCTTAATGGGGTACATTTTGAGAATGACCAGATTCAGATGTTAAAAAAAGACCTTAATTATATTATGCAAATATAAACAAGTAGACCTACATAGATCCACTGTTATATTCTTCAGCGTAGAGTAATATGGATGCGTCTAAGGAATATATTGATGAACTGGGAGCGAAAGATGCAACTGGGAAAAACAGAAGAAGAGTTAAATTTAAAGTGGCCAAAAAAGTGAACCAAAGGAAATCGAAGTTTATGGGCTGCACATGCCGTCTGAAATATTATAATGGAGCAAGGTTAGCATGTAGTCATGTTTGGTTCTTTTCTACTTGTTATATTATATCCTCTTTTATTTATTTTAGGTGAAGTTCATCATCGAAACTTATTTTATATGCTTCATCACCGTAGCAAGAATAAAATAAGATTGAATTAGTGAATCATCATCACATCTTAAACAGTATTATGATTTGATTTTTTTTTATTTTTTCATTTTTTTACCCTCTTTCATTTAATTTAATTGGTTAGGTTCAAATCCCAATCTAAGGCATTAAAAAACTTTGTCTTGCCTTACTATTTATGATCCTTATGTTGGACCTGGATCCTCTCCTGTTTTCTCTTCATTTATCCATCATCTGCTTTCCTCTTTCCATTTTCCATTCTTTGTGTTTCTGCTTTTTTTTTTTTAGTAGGGCAAAGGGATCTAATTCCTTCTTCCATCATAATGGCAAGAAATTCATTTCATCAATTTCAATATACTTTTTTTACATATGCATGCGCTAGTGGTTTAATTAGGGTAACCTCAAAAGATTGAAAATTAATATACGGATTGCTTTTCATGAGGCTTTCTTGCAACTTCTGGAGATTTTATTATTTTGTTAAGTGGGGCAGAAACCCTAGCTAACTTGCATAGGTTACAATTTCATATAAGCTGAGACTAAGAAATGTTTTATTCTTTGAACTTTGTAGTCTACCAACTAGTTCAAACATTGAAGATTTCATCCCTTCAATCCCATGCCATGCCATCTTCGTGTTTCTTGACCCAATACTCATTGGAGTGATGCAAGTTGAGTACCAAAACAAAGAAGAATCCCCCTTTGAGAAACACCCACTTCAGAAGCACACCTTCTTGACAGCCATCTGCATCTATGGCGCACTATTAGGAATCAATATTCATACAAAGATTCGCAGTGGCTACTTGCAAAAGATTCTCAGCTATGGTCTTCTCCTGTCTGGAATGTTTTCTTCGGTGTCCCTTCTCTCCATCTTATGGCACCAACAGCTTTTGTGGTTTGTGCTTATCATATGTGGATCTATACCACTAATACTCGCTCGTCACATGCTCATAAGTTCAGTGTGTTGGATAAAAAATGTGTTAGCCAAGTTGACACGGGGTGCTTATAAGCATTCTTCAGCTAGTAGAAGCAACCATATTTGTTTAGGAGTTTAAGGTATTTAAGTTTCTGTGTTTAAAGGGTATACGATTCTCAGCTAAACATTAAGGCCAGCTTAATATTTGAATCCAATCACTAAATAAGCACTTTGAACTGACTAGTGCATGATCACCCTCAAACAACATATAATTTCTGCTTTCAAGTGTATGATCGGTTGTTCCAAGTCCGTATTTGATTCCCATAAAAATGCATATATATTAAGGAACCAACTGTTTTCACTATTCCTATTTTAACCAATAGTTTTTAATTTTGCTAAAAAACGACAATACACGCCATTTTTTAAAGTGAAGGATTGGATTAGGTTTCGAAATCAACTGATTAATTTAATGGCCGGTTTTAATTTAATTATTTTACTAGATATGTTGCTGTGTGAGGTGTAATGCATTCAGTATAAATTTTAGAAGTTCTTCAAGGTCTATATTTTATTTTAAGAGTTGTTGAATTTAACTTGAGTTTGGAACGGAGATGCGTTTTGTATTTTCATTTTCCTAATAAATTTTCATAAAGTTTTTATTTTATTCAAGTAAACTATGACGTGGCTGAGTAGGCACTTTTACATATATAATTTTTTTTAACATTTAAAAAATATTAAAAAAATATTATAAAAAATTTTATCTATTAGGTTTGGTAACATTTTAATAAATATATCTAATTCATATCATAAAATATTATTACTAATATTTAAATGTTACTAAAAGTATAAATATTATTAAAAGAAGTATCGATAATAATTTTTATTATAAATATTACTAAAAGTAATATATATATATAATAGTCAGGCCAAAAAAATATACTTCCGTGGGAGTGTTTGTTTGAGGACACTGAAATCTGTATATATATTAAGCGTTTTCTTTGTGCTTCATTAAGTGAAATACGCACTAAAATTAAATTGATCCTATTTTAAAACTTGCTTGTGAAATTTCAATAAGTTTGTTTCATTTAAGTGGCTTTTACGAATCTTGGGTGTTTTTTCTGGGTTAGTGAACATATCTCTAACGGCTTGAGTTATTCCCTTGTTATATCAATTATGCTTTAATATTGTTGTGAGAATGAAAGAAGAAATCAAAATCGAAGAATCTTGTAGCGAAAAAAAAAATATGATGGGTACCAACGCTCAGTCCACACATCCTGTGGAGATGCACTAAAAGGAATGTGCTGAGAACCAACGGTGAAGTACAATTCTTCATAAATCCATTATAATGGCCAATACCAAGTAGAATCATATTAGTGATGACTTCAATATCTGGTGCTTGACCCTCAAATTTTCCTTTATAGCGTCCCAAGAGCTTTGAACGTGTTATCTATAGTGGCTGCGCCCCTGGAACACGTTTCGCATTTGGCGGCGAGTGGCTATTAGGGCACTAGGGATCTTGGCCAGCATCTCGGTGGGTGCATCGGCGTAGGACATGCTAGAAGGGTTGGGCTCTCGGGTCAGTCAGGGGTCCAAGGTCTTGTTCCGAGTATCCGAGGTGTGCCCCCAAGTATAAATATATTATGGCATGCTTGACATCGCCTTACATTACAAGACAATTTCGGCATCGTGAGGACGAATTATATATTTGGGATCGACCCATGATTTGAGTTAAGATCTTAAACCGTTCAAGTTCAATAATTACTTGTTACTGAGAAGAATTCCCAAAAGTTAGTAGAGAATTTCTCGCTCTTAAGGGTGTGGAGAATCCCTTTTAGTAGAGCTCGTTTGCGTCGACTAGATATCTAGCTCTTTTCCTAAATTTGGCGACCTCGATCTTGTCACCTGGGGTGGTTCCCTTTGTCATGTAGTCCCATATGAGTATTATCCACTCCTAGTCAACTCTTTCTATGTTTAGTACCTTGACTTCTTTAATTGTGAGAGACTTCATCTTTCTGTGAAATGTGGTTCAATGTTGGCTTAGCTTAAAGGTGGTCATGTTTGTGCGCACGTTGTTGTTCCTTGGAATGTGTTTCACCTTGGATGCGTCAAATTTTCGCAATGTATTGATGACCTTGTGGTAGTATTTTAGGAGGAGGGGATCCTTCACTTCGTAGGTCCTCTTTATATGTTCTACGACCAGTTGGGAGTCGCTATGACAGACTATTTGGTGAGCATCGATTCTAGTGCTAGGTCTAGAACTGGCAACAAGGCTTCATACTCAACTTGGTTGTTTGAAGTTTTGAAGTTGAATTTTAACGAGTGTTCTAAGACCACTTGCCTTGGTCCTTCCACGATGATGCCTGCCCCTTTTGAATTCGAAGACCAGTCCATGTGTAGTGTCCATCAGGGGTCAACTTTGGGTGTTGAGGCCATCTCGATTGTGAAGTTTTCTAATGCTTGGGATTTGATCGCGACTCTCAGCTCACACTTTAGGGAGAACTCGAACAACTCAACTAACCACGTGGTCATCCTCCTAGCGAGCTCAATTTTCTATAGGACCTGGCGGATAAGGTGATCATTGTGAACAATTATTGTGTGGGAATGGAAGTAAGATCAGAATCGCTGAGTTGAGGTGATCAGGGCTAGGACCAATTTTTCGATCATCTAGTACCAGGTTTCTATTTCTTATAGTATTTTACTAATGTAGTACACATGGTCATGGTGCTTCCCCTGTTCTTGGACGACCACCACATTGATAACATGTTCGGACACTGCGAGATATAGGCAAAGGTCATGGCCCTCGATGGGTTTGGTTAGGATTAGGGGCGAGGCGAGGAACCTCTTGAAGGCATGGAAGGCTTCTCTATTCCTAGTGGAAGGTAGATGGATTTCAGAGGAGTCGGAAGAAAGGTCGGGTCTTCTCTACAGCCTTTGGCAAGAAGCGGGACAATGATGCCAGCTGACCTGTCAATCGCTGCACCTCTTTCATGTTTTGGGGGTTCTTCATGTTGATGATGGCTTCGCAGTTGTCGGGGTTGGCCTTAATTCCCTTATGGGTGAGCATGAAGCTTAAGAACTTCCCGCCCTGTACTCTAAACGCGCACTTGTTTGGATTCAGTCGCATGTTGTACTTTTGGACCTTTGGGAACATTTATTCCAATTCTTGTATGTGTTGCTCGGGTCTAGTAGATTTCGGTACCATGTTGTCCAAGTACACCTCTAGATTTTAGCCTATTTGGTCGAAAAAGACCTTGTCCATGAGTCACTGATACATGGCTCTTGCATTTTTTAGGTTGAAGGACAAAACCTAGTAGCAGTAGTTTGGTCCTTTCATCATGAAGGCGGTCTTCTCCTCATTGAGGGGATACGTCCTTATTTGATTGTATCCAGAATAGGCATCTAGGAAGCTGAGGACGTAGAAGTCGGATGCCTCGTTGATGAGTTGATCTATGCTCGGTAGGGGGTAAGAGTCCTTGGGGGCAACCTTGTTGAGGTTTGTGTAGTCCACACATATCCTCCACTTCTCGTTGCTCCTCTTTACCAATACCACGTTGGACAGTCACATTATGTAATTGACCTCCCTGATGAACTCGACCTCTTTGAGCTTGGTTGTTTTGTGCTCCATGACCTTTCTCCTGTCGCCTCCTATCTTCCTTTTTCTGGGCCACGGGTTTGGCCTCGACACATATGGCTAGCTAGTGGCAAAGGAAGTTAGGGTCAATTCTCTACATGTCGGAGGCTACCATGAGAATAGAGTAGCAACCTTCCTGAGAGTGGATATCAGTTGATCTCGGTGTGCTCCCTGCATCCACTCTTTAATTTGGTTGTTTTGTGTTCGTTGTTGGTGAGTTGTACCCACTATACCTTTTTAATGGGCTTGAGCCCTTGTTTGACGGGTGGACGGGGGTCGAGCTCGACGCTTGCTGTGATGTTGTCCATTCTCTTCTTTGATTTGTTAGTGGTGCCTACTTTTAGGCTGTCGACGTAGCATTGCCAAGCCATCCATTAGTCGACCCGCACAGTCACGATCTATTGGTTGGAGGAGGGGAACTTCATGAACAAGTGTGGCGTGGAGACTATGGTGCCCAGGGTATTTAATGTCGATCTATCAATTAGGATGTTGTATGAGGTATCAATGGCCACCACGAGGTATCAGGGGAATATTGTTTGTTTGCTTATATCTTTGCCAAAAGTGGTAAGGAGGTCGAAATAGCTTTAGGTGTCTACCCGTTCACTCGAGAATCGCACTAGCTGCTCGTGGTGGGTGATGAGTCATATTTTATACACTTTATATGGGCTTAAGATGGGTGTTGTTAAGAATGTTTAATGATTAAGAGTCTTGTGTTAACCGAGATTTGAATTATGGGCCTAAAAATAGGAGAAATACAAGTACATACTAAAATAAGGTTTTTAACTAACAAAAAGGTTAAGACTTGTTTTGCAAGCCCAAGCCATCTCGGCCCAAGTCATCTCGGCCTAAGTCATCTCGACCCAAGTCGGGAACATTCCCGGCCAAAAAGGTTAAGACTTGTTTTGCAGACCCAAGCTATCTCGGCCCAAGCCATCTCGGCCCAAGCCATCTCGGCCCAAGCCATCTCGGCCCAAGCCATCTCGGCCCAAGCCATCTCAGCCTAAGCCATCTCGGCCCGAGTCATCTCGGCCCAAGTCATCTTGGCCTAAGTCATCTCAGCCCAAGTCAGGAACATTCTCGGCCAGTCCAGTGCTCCTGGTCAAGCCAACATCAGCGATAGAAATCTCTCGCCTAAAATCACTCCAGCAAGATATGATTTGCCAAGATTAAGGAATCTGTAATGCAGACATGATTTGCTAAGATTAAGGAACCTGTAATGCAGATATGATTTACTAAGATTAAGGAATCTGTAGTGCAGATATGATTTGCTAAGATCAAGGAATCTATAATTCGGGCAACTAGGAATGCAGATATGATTCTGCTAGAAATTAGGAAACTGGGAAACTCCTAAGATTGAGGAGTTTGTAATCTGTAATTCGAATTAGAATCTTTAGGATTTTAATTTTTGTTATTAGGATTGGATTTATATTTAGCCAGCTTGTGTATAAATATGCATGCCAGGCCACGTCTTCAAGTGTGGAATTTTAGCAGAATCTAGACCTAGCGCCGTCAGCAACTACAAACACTCCAAGCTAGCACAGTGGTACACGAAGCTTCAATAAGGTGTCTCTCTCGGTCGAGGAGGTACAGGATCAGGATTTGGGAAGCTGGAAGCTGTTGAAGGTGATCACTTGGTATAGTCGACGCACTCTGGTGGACGGAAACCTCAATGTTTGGCCATCACTAGTGCACCACTGTCGCCCTTCCATTGGAGGTTGTCGTGGAAGGCGGGTTCTCTAGAAATTCTGAATTTCTCACCTTGTATTCGATTCTATTTCAATAACACAACTGGTTTGCTATTCTATCTTTTGATTTTAATCCTTGCGCTTTAATTTGCTTTAACATTATTAGAGGTAGATCACGTTAGACTAGGGCCGGTCGGAACTGGTTTAATAATCTGCTTAGGTAGAGAACCTAAAATCAACCAAGTACATACTCCTTGCCAACTGATGAGGTAGCGGTCGTGTAAATCCTCAGTATGGCAGTGGACAAACGTTCGACGGTCATCGTAAGAATCTCGGGTTGAATAGGAGCATAGGTCTAAGAAAGAATGGTAAACTACTGTGTTGATTTTTGAATTGGTACAGTAGATTAGTTTAGCATAGTTTAGTTTAACTTCTGCACTTAGTTTATTTCTGCACTTAAACACAACACCCCCTATTTACTGCTTTCTAGAGTTAGAGACCGAGTCAGCCCGACTCTGTCGTGTCTAGTTCGAAATTGAGTCAGTTCGACTCTGTTGCGTTCGAATCTATGCTTAGTTGAGATCGTGTTGGATTTGTCTCTACCGAGACCGAATTGGCTCAGTCTTTGCCGAGACCAAGTCGGCATTCTACACTAGACATTTTCTGCATTAACTCTGATTTTTACACTTAGCACAATCTGAGCACATTGTGTCCTTGAGAGAATCGACCTAGGTTAGCTATACTATAGTTAGCTTTAGTAATTATTTGAGACGTGTAGGACGGACTAAAAACTCGCTTATCAGTGGGGTCACATCTTGGTCAAGGGAATTTGCAACTGCTTGAAGGTTGACATGTATAGGATGACGGCCGAGCTGTCTTAGTCGACCAGTACCTTATTCACGGTGAAGTTGGCCACCTCGACCGTGATAACCATGGGGTCATTTTTCTCGGGGTTAGATCCCATAAGGTGATGTGAGGTAGCTTCCTCCTTGCCCTGTGGTCCTTTGAGTAGACTATGTTGATCATGCACAAATACCTTTTCCTGATCGAGCTCGAAGATCCTCCAACGAATCCCCCAGCTATTGTGTTGATGATGCCCCTTAGCCTCGAGGCCCCCTCGATCTCTCGGTTGCATTTTTGAGGTTCCTCACACTTAGGGATTGTCTCCCTCCTTCTGGGATTGGTCTCTGGTCTCCTTTCGTGGTGATCTCTTTCCATGTCTCTTTACACAAATTTTCAGAGATGTCTGGCCTGTGTCAGTTCCTAGATCTTGTCTCTTAGCGTCATGTAGTATTTGGTCTTGTCGACTCCTCGGGGCATCCTCCTTGGGGGAGTGTTATTAGTTTGACGTTGAATGCCTCTTCCAACAGTGTAACCCTACTCGTGATGAGGGGGGTGAGGACCTTGTACTTGGGTCTTCGTGACTCCCTCTCTTTGCCTTTCCTATTTATCGAATGATTTGTGGTTCTGTTCTCCTTTCTACAGCTAGTCGTGAACTAGAGCTTAGCTCGGACTCCGTCTCGATATTCTACCATCTCCTTCATCTAGATGTAGCCAGAGGCTCGGACTCTTAGCTCATCCATGGAGGTTAGGGGTTTCTTGCATAAGTTGTTCAAGAATAGGCTAGGCTTTAGTGCCATGATCATTAAGTGGAGGGCGACCTCTGAGTTCAAGTCCATAATCTTCACAATTACTACTGTGAAGCGCTCCATGAAGGAGTGGAATGACTTGTCTTCCTTTTGTTTGAGATTCACCAGCACAACCAATGTTAGGTGGTGTGGCTTACACATCTTATATTGGGCTTCAAACTTTGCTATCAATGTTGAGAACGAATCAACCAAGTTGGGTGGCATGCATGTGTACTAGTTTAGGGTGGCTCCTTTTAGAGAAGTCAAGAACACCCTACAAAGGATGATGTCATTGTTAGTGAACAAGTTTACCTGAGTTACGTAGGCGTCAATGTGCTTGTTTGGATCCGAGGTTCCATCATACTTGTCAAGGGACAAGTTCCTCCATCCCGTGGGCAGGGGGTGTCAATGATACCGTCCACGAAAGGGTATTTTTGTATCTATTTCTCTTGGGAGCTCTGCTTAGCTTCTGAACGTATGTTTGTCTCCCCCTACGACCTAGCATCTTGGTTGTCAACATTCTCGGTCTCCACTTGTTGGGGGGCAGGCGTGTTTGTTGCACCGGTCTGTCAATATCGGGAACGCTATTCGTCCTTCTCCTTTCACAATGCCTCGATCTCCTTGGCGTTGCATTTCCTCATCTCAAACATCTCTCTTCTCAGGGTTGTGATCTCCTAGAGCATGGACGACTTCCCAAGTTGTGTTTGGGGGGTTACGGTCCCATCTTATAGTGTCTTTTCATTCGTCATCTCCATAGATGGTGCTAAATGTTTTTACCAGATTCTCTTTGACCGTGATGGCCGATCTCCAACCTCCTCTAGTCAACTTCCTGTAACATCCTAAAATTTATTTAATTATTTTTAGAAATTAATTACATTATTATTATTATTATCAATTTTATTTTAATAGAGGGGTTAATGATTTTATAAACTGATGAGGCTTTATCTAAATTATTTTCATTTATTAATTTAATTAATTGAATTAACGGGGAGGCTGACGGGCAAGTCGGGGTTGACCCGACCCAGCTAGAATATTAGACAGGGGGTAATCAGTTTACCCTAATTGGTGTTTTACGTGTCAGACAGCCAGACCTAGAGGAGAGAGAACACCGACCTACAAGGAAGAGGAGTTAGGGTGTTCAGACCGTCCTAGAGCTGCATCAGATTATCACTATTCTTTGTATCTAAGGTACGAGGAGATGGGTTTGATCATATATGAATGCGGGAGTGTACGGGTAGTGAGGGCAATCCCTAAGTCCCTCTAGGATCTAAATTCTCAATTTCGTTTGATTATTATGTTTTAAAAATATTTTAATCGGTAGAAAAGATTTGTCAATATGCTCTGTGGTCTGGTTAACATCTTGTTCTAATGTGATTTTTGTTGGGAAAATGCATGATTAATTACCCTAATTACTTGATTCTTGTGTTGTTTATGGTTGTTCATGATTTGAGGCTCTTGTGTGCAATGATGAAACTGGGTGAAATTCAATGGTGTTTTATGTGCGTTTCTGTGCTTTCTAATGAATGATTTATAATAATGATGGTTAAATTAATATGGTTGGGTATGATTGTGGACTGTGCGAATGATGTATAAATAAATCATGAGAATAAGAGTGTGGATGAGAATGCATTGAGCATGGACATGAGAGGCATGAGATGCATGAGAAGGCAGACATGGCTATAATACCCTGGCCATATGTGGTGTTTAACAGGGGGGACTAATGATGGGGGACAATCATATGCATGGGCCACAGGTGGTGTTTAACCATGCTGCACGTCGGCCATAGGTGGTGTTTAACGGTTCTGTGGAATGTCTTCGCACGGGCCATGAGTGGTGTTTAACTGTGCGACACACCGGTCCATACGGGTGTTTAACGGTGTGACCATCATTAGTGATAACTAAGGGGATTTATGAGGTTCGCCCATGGTGTGGAGTTCCGACTCGAGACTCTTAGGTGTGGTGATGAGCATATGCATTGTGCAAGCATGTGCATTTTGTAAACATGAACGAACTGTGATTGATTTTGAATGAATGAAATGTGATTGATATATGAACATCTATTAACTGTTAGTAATTGAGTACGGTAATGAGTGAGATTTGGGGCATTATCTGCCTTTATATATGATTGAATGCGATTTCTCACTGTACTTTCTCTTGTTGTTTTCCTTTAGGTAACGTTGAGGGCACTCATGGTGCCAAGTTTTGAAAAAGCGGGGTCTTGCTCTTATTAGTGTGACATCGGGGTTCTAGAAGTTAGAATAGTTGCTCTATGCCTTGATGTTTGAATGACTTATTTTAAAGATGATGATGACTTTAGTTTTCTCAATTATAATGTTTAGATCTAAAACCTCCTTGAAAACTTTGTGCCTACCTTTTAATTACCATGTAAACCTTTTATCCTTAATACAAATTGTGTTTTTTGGTTTTAACTATTACCCTGTCTTCATTTTATTTATTTCATTATTTTAATTTAAATATTCGGGGTAGAAGGGTGTCACATTTAGTGGTATCAGAGCAGGTCGATTCATTCAGCCGTGAGTTATGTGTCTAACACGCTTTGCATTGCGTTTGTTAGTGTGATTGGACTGATTTGGAAGATGACAGTAAATTGTTTGTGTTGGTTTGCATTGCGTTGAATTCTGGGTGATTTATTCGACCAGTGAGTTATGTGTCTGCCATGTGTTAGTGTTTATTTATGTTAAGTGTGGTGTACGAGTGCAGTAATCTAGTGTATTTTAAGTGTTGAGGTGATATAGATGTTCCTTTGTTGGTTGCTATACCAAGCATCCCTATTGCTAACTACGATCTATTGAGCCTGATCACCTCAATATGTTGTTAAAGGCAAAAAGGACTCTTGGCGAGCTGGTGGATCAATTGATTTGAAATGTTTTCTTTTGAAGAATGAACATTTTGATGTGACTAGCCTAAGTAGGTATTTATTTTGGATGTTTGTGAAGTTTGAGGAATGAGTTCCTCATCCTTGTTCTAATAAAATTGGAAAGTGATGATGTGATGTGTTTTATTGCTGTATTTATTATTGTTTATTGCGTTTTTGGTGCTTACTATTATCTTAATCTTAATAGATTAAGATGGTAGTAAAGAGAGTGTGAAGATTCATGCTTCACAACCCATGGCAAGGGCCTTAAGTAATTAATGAGTTAGAGGGGATACTTGAGGTAGTGCTTCAGACTCTTAGAGATTAACATGCTAAATTATTTGAGTGTGACCTTTGATTAGAAGAAGTGAATTTTCTAGGTCATGTAATCTCTAGAAGAAGTATAGGGGTAGATCATTCTAAGACAGAAGTTGTTCTTAAGTGGGAGATCCCTTAATCAGTGAGTGAGCATAGAAGTTTTCTTGGACTAGTAGGTCATGAGAGAAGGTTTATCTAAGTTAGCTTAACCTTGATGGAGTTGGTTAGGAAGGGAGTTGTTTTGGGTAGAATAGTTAGTGTGGGTATAGCTTCCAAACCCTTAAGGAGAAGTTGACTAGTGCACCAGTTTTAGTATTGTCAAACCTTAGTGAACCTTTTGTAGTATATTGTGATACTTCTAGGATGTGTATAGGTGGAGTGCTGACGCAAGAGGGTAGAGTGGTAGCTTATGCTTCTAATCCATGAGAGGAATTACCCTACCCATGATCTTGAGTTGGCGGCTGTAGTGTTCATTCTTAAAATTTGGAGACCAGAAGGCTTTAAAGTTCTTGAAGTGTCAAAAGAAATAGAATTTCTTCCCTTTATCTCACTACAAGGATTTATGGCCATGATTCCCTTATCTTCATGGGAACCATTGCTTTCACCCATTGATGACGCTGGAGAGAACCCTTCAGTGGATACAGAAGGTGACATGCAACAACGGTTCTTTTTAACAGATGAATAAGTTGGGTGACAACATTTTCTGGGGTGATTTCGTTGGTTATTATTCTGTGGTTAGATGGAGGGATAAGGGAACAATTGCAAGCAGAATGGTTGCTATTAGGGGTATCATTTTTCACTATTGAAAACTCAGTAAAGTTGTTGTAGGGTGAACACAAACAAACAGGTGGAGCCATTTATGCAAGAATGAGAGCTCAACGATGAAAATTCCCGAGAGAGAGTAGTACAACTAGTTAGATTTCTCTATCAAACATTTTTTGTAATAACAGTCATTGCTTTAAATTTCATAGAATCAAGGCCAGTAAGAAAGGTACGATATTTGTGGGCCATTGTGCATTTAGAAACCTTACCTCTTGCTTTGACAGTTTTGCTTTCCCCATTGACTTCAATTGAAAACAGAGGAACTCTTTTGGTGGGAGCTATTGAGGCATTTCTTTTAACTCTTCTTGATATTGTGGTTGCCTAAATGGAAAGAGACATAGCGGATTTTGTTAATGATTGTTTAGTTTGAGAAAAGCTTGAGTAGCATCTAAGGATACTAGTCCCTACTATTGAGATGAGTCATGGTATAGTTGTTTAATAAAAGTTAAATGGAAGATATGAGTTCTTTAAGTTATGTGATCTTTAGTGTGAGAACCCAATAGTCAGCCTTTTGAGGTAGGAGTTTCTCTTAAGTTAAAACCCTTGCATTAGTGAGTAAGATTATAAATTTTCCTGGGATTGGACAAATACCGTGGTGAATTCGTAGACATATTCCTTAAGTTAGCATAGTCTTTAACTCAAGAATCTAGGAAGGGAGCAACGTTTAGGTGGATTGATAATTTGGAATTAGTTCCTAATGTCTTGGAGAAGCATTATATAGCATGCCAACCTTAGTAATACCTGACCTTAGTTATTGAGAAGAGTGTTGTTACTAGATAGTGAGAATGTATTTTAATCTTACAGACAACTGGGAGTTGTAAGACGAATTATGTGACCCCTAGCTTGGAGGTAGTAACAGTAATGGCTACTCTTAAGATTCGAAGACACCTCTTGCATGATTTTAAGTTGATATTCTCGATGACGTAGAAACACTAAGTGGAAATTCAACTAGTAGGAGAGGAACCTAAAATAGATGAGGTGATTGGAATTTCCAAATGACCAAGGTTTTAGGAAGCCATCACTAGGTAGAATCAAGACAGTAGAATATGTCATAAATAGGAAATCCTTTTGCATCCTTTCGTGTGATTAGAGGGCATAATCTGTTAACTAGTTAGAACACCCATTTTAGTGGATAGAAGAGAAACCATAAGACGAGGGAATATGATTTTCTAGATGGCATTAAGTAATTTAGAAATGGAGTTATGTACTTAGTAAGTCTTAGAAGAGGATCGTACGGTAGATTTAATATTGAATCGAGGTGGTATAGATGACTGAGGATCTTTGGAAGATGTTTTGGCAGCTTAAATCATGGGAAGAGTGGATAAGTGTGAGCACCTATTTGGTTGACAGGTTGGAATCCTAGAGTTATTTTAGAACTTGGGGGAGAGATTTTGTTAAACTCGAGGAATCTAATTGGATTGGGTTCAGTGTATCACTTCACTCGTGCCATGTACACTATAATTGCACATGTTTCAACTCTGGACGTACATTTGTTATTCTGGCAAGTAATCGAACTAACTTGTTTGAAGGTTAAAAGAAGACTAGGTATGAGAATTGATACTAAAAATTGTGAAAGATTTAAGGTTAACTGGTTTAGAGAGGTGAGATGATTATTTAGCCAATGCAAATCGAGTAAGTACTGTCGTTAGAAACACTAAATGAGTAAGGGGAGGGCAATTGTAAGGGTATGGGAAGTACTTACTCTATGTAAATTCGAGGACGAATTTTCTTTTACTTTTAGGAGGAGAGAATTGTAACATCCTAAAATTTATTTAATTATTTTTAGAAATTAATTACATTATTATTATTATTATCAATTTTATTTTAATAGAGGGGTTAATGATTTTATAAACTGATGAGGCTTTATCTAAATTATTTTTATTTATTAATTTAATTAATTGAATTAACGGGGGAGGTTGACGGGCGGGTCGGGGTTGACCCGACCCAGCTAGAATATTAGACAGGGGTAATCAGTTTACCCTAATTGGTATTTTACGCATCAGACAGCCAGACCTAGAGGAGAGAGAACGCCGACCTGTAATGAAGAGGAGCTAGGGTGTTCAGACCGTCCTAGAGCCACATCAGATCATCACTATTCTTCGCATCTAAGATACGGGGGAGATGAGTTTGATCATATATGAATGCGAGAGTGTACGGGTAGTGAGGGCAATCCCCAAGTCCCTCTAAGATCTAAATTCTCAATTTTGTTTGATTATTATGTTTTAAAAATATTTTAATCGGTAGAAAAGATTTGTCAATATGCTCTGTGGTCTGATTAACGTCTTGTCCTAATGTGATTTTTGTTGGGAAACTGCATGATTAATTGCCCTAATTACTTGATTCTTGTGTTGTTTGTGGTTGTTCATGATTTGAGGCTCTTGTGTGCAATGATGAAACTGAGTGAAATTGAATGGTGTTTTATGTGTGTTTCTGTGCTTTCTAATGAATGATTTATAATAATGATGGTTAAATTAATATGGTTGGGTATGATTGTGGACCGTGCGAATGATGTATAAATAAATCATGAGAATAAGAGTGTGGATGAGAATGCATTGAGCATGGACATGAGAGGCATGAGATGCATGAGAAGGAAGACGTGGCTATAATACCCTGGCCATATGTGGTGTTTAATAGGGGGACTAATGATGGGGGACAATCATATGCATGGGCCACAGGTGGTGTTTAACCATGCTGCATGCCGGCCATAGGTGGTGTTTAACAGTTGTGTGGAATGTCTTCGCACGGGCCATGGGTGGTGTTTAACTGTGCAACACACCGGCCCATACAGGGTGTTTAACGGTGTGACCATCATTAGTGATAACTAAGGGGATTGATGAGGTTCGCTCATGGTGTGGAGTTCCAACTCGAGACTCTTAGGTGTGGTGATGAGCATATGCATTGTGCGAGCATGTGCATTTTGTAAACATGAACGAATTGTGATTGATTTTGAATGAATGAAATGTGATTGATATATGAGCATCTGTTAACTGTTAGTAATTGAGTACGGTAATGGGTGGGATTTGGGGCATTATCTGCCTTTATATATGATTGAATACGATTTCTCACCATACTTTCTCTTGTTGTTTTCCTTTAGGTAACATTGAGGGCACTCATGGTGCCAAGTTTTGAAAAAGCGGGGTCTTGCTCTGATTAGTGTGACATCGGGGTTCTAGAAGTTAGAATAGTTGCTCTATGCCTTGATGTTTGAATGACTTATTTTAAAGATGATGATGACTTTAGTTTTCTCAATTATAATGTTTAGATCTAAAACCTCCTTGAAAACTTTGTGCCTACCTTTTAATTACCATGTGAACCTTTTATCCTTAATACAAATTGTGTTTTTTGGTTTTAACTATTACCCTGTCTTCATTTTATTTATTTCATTATTTTAATTTAAATATTCAGAGTAGAAGGGTGTCACACTTCCGCTCTCTACTTGGTAGCCTCCGACATTTTCAGTGGATGTGGGGAGGGGTACCTATAAAAATACTCCAACACTCAAGTTAGTCCCCTTTCCTAGGTGTTTTCTTTGGGTTAGTGAACATACCTAGTGCTTGACCCTTAGGTTCCCCTTTATAACGTGCTGAGGGATTTGGACGCGTTATCTATAGTGGCTGCACCCCTAAGGCACATTCTACATCTAGCAGTGAGTGACTATCGGGGCGTCGGGGATCTTGGTTGGTATCTCGACAAGTGCATGAGTGTAGGACTTGTCGGAAGGGTTGAGCTCTCAGTTCAATTGGGGGGTCCAAGGTCTTGTTTCGCATGTTCAAGGTGTGCCTCGAGTACAAATAGATTATGACATGCTCGACATCACCTTACATTGCAAGACAGTTTTGGCATCACGAGGGCGACTTATATATTCGGGATCAACCGATGATCTGAGTTAAGATCTTAAACCATTCAAGTTCAATAATTACTTGTTACTGAAAAAAGTTCCCTAAAGTTAGTAGAAAATTGCTAGTCTAACTCAAGAGAGGGGGAAGACTTTGGTAGAAATAATATTATTTATTCATTATTAATATTACGTTGATTTAGTATAATTCATTAAGAAGTTATGTAATGGTTTTGTTAATATTACTCTACCATAAATATATAATCAACTCATGTAGTTTGCATGTTAAAGTAATAAAATTTATTTTATTTTTTGTATTGTCTTCTTTTATTTTTTCTAAGAAAATGGTACCATGGTTTAAATTTTTCAAAATTAAGAGGCAAGCTTAGTGATTTGAATGAAGAAAAATAATGGCTTAAATTTCTTTCAATTCCCTGATATTATCAATGAGAATTATGATAATTAGTGTTATCACATGAAAACCTTGTTAGGTTTTCTAGATATTTGGGGGTGTTGTGGAGAAATATTGCACACACATATCCAACCTAAAAATGAGGTTACTTTATCACCAAATGAGAATGAGACTTTTTTGGAGATGAAAAATAAGCTAGAATTAACAAGCATTTACATTAATCTATCAAGATTTAGATGAAGTCATACTCACAATGTGTACAATGCATCTACCTCCAAAGAACCTTGAGAGATTTTGAAGATCTCCCTTAAAAGTGTTGACAAGGTAAAGAATGTGTACCTACAAACTCTACGTGGAGAGGTTGAATCCTTGTGTATGAAAAAGTTCAAATCAATTTTAGATGTTAGCAATATGATGATGATGATTGTGAATCAAATAAAGTGTTATGGAAAAAAGGTGGAATGAGTTTGTGGTAAAGAAGTATCTTCATTCTTAAACCACAAATTTTGATTTTGTGGTTTGTGTATTTGAATAATTAATTGGTTTAGATTCAATGATCATAGACTAATTGATGGGTTTACTTCAAGTATATGAAGAAAGGTTCAAGAGAAGACATGACGAGCCTTTGGAGCAAGTCCTCAAAGCCAATGTTTTTTTAAAATTAAATAGAGGAAAATGAAGTAAAGAAGGATGTGGTCATGGAATGACATGGATGTGGCCAAGGAAGAGGAGATCATGACAACTTTGATAATAATGAAAGGATTCATTAACCCATTAGAGGTCATGGAAGAGGTAAGACAATTTTGGTAGAACAAATGAAAAAATGTATGATCAATCTAATTTTGAATGTTATAATTGTCATACGTGTGGTCATTTTTCTATAGAGTATAGAGAGAGGTTGAAGAAAGGATCAATCTTTGTTGGTAACAAAGAAAAAGGTGAAGAGTCAACACTAATGCTAACACTTAATAATGAAGAGAAGAAGAATGATAAGTGCTTATGGTATATTGATAATGAAACAATTGCTCACATTGTAGTTACAAGGACATATTTGTTGAGGTTGAAGAGAATGTGAAGAGAAATATTTCCTTTAGTGATTATTCCAATATGCAAATTCAAGGAAAATGTACTATTTTAATTTCTTTAAAAGATGATACTCACAAATTAATCAATAATATGTCTATTATGTTCTTAAGCATTTGAATTTGGGACAACTTGGATTTAGAAATCAAAATTCTAATTAATTTGATCACTAAGATGTTTATGTCAAAAAATAGAATGTTCACTTTGATTATTAAGACCAATGAATTAAAATGTTTATATGCTAGCATAAAAGATGAAGAATGATGTTGGCATATAAAGTTTGGGCACTTGAATTTTGGAATACTCAAGAACTTAGAAGATAGAAGATGGTAAGGGGATGTCTCACATCAATCGTTCTAATCAATGTGTGAAACATGTCTCCTTGCAAGTATGCAAGAAGATGTTTTTCCAAAAAAGTCAAATCAAGAACAAATGAGTTTTTTCAACTTGTGCAATCGATATGGTCCAATTAATTCTCCTTCATTTGGTTAAAAAAATATTTTTTGCTCATTATTGATAATTTTAATATATGAAGACTTTGGTGTATTTATTTACCTAAGACATTGGTTGCGCTTTAAAAAATTTTAAAGCACTTGTAGGAAATGGATGATTATGTAATCAAGGCTCCAAATTTTGATAAAGGTGACAAATTTAAATCAAAAGAGCTTAATAAATTTTGTGAAATAATAAGATTCATTGTCCTTTAATGGTTTCTAAAATTCTATAATAAAATGAGGTAGAAATGAAATAATTATAACTATTTAATATAGCTAGATTTATGTTGAAAGTTAACTTTATGCCCAATGAATTTTGGTCGAAGATGAAACTATTTTATATGCAATTTATTTGTCGAATTACTTTTTGACAAGAAGTGTCAAAGGCCAAACACCATAAGAAGAGCATACTAGAGTAAAGTTAAGAGTTTATCATTTTAGAGTCTTTAGGAGCATTACATATGCTCATGTGCTTGACTAAGGAAGATCCAAACTTAATTATAAGAGTTTGAAACATGTGTTCTTTGGTTATGATTAATGCAACTTCAAAAGGTTACAAGTTGTATAATCTAAAGAATGAGAAAACTATTGTAAATAGAGATGTAGAGTTTGATGAAGAAGACACATGAAATTGAGAGAAAGAATAAGACACCTATAATTTTTTTTCCATATTTTAAAGAAAGTGATTAGGAAGTTATAGTATTAAATGAGTTTTCTACTCCACCTACTTCAATTTGTGAAATCTGATCTTCCAAAGAGAGTATAAGTGAAAGGCTAAGAAAAATGAAAAGAATTTACGAAATATATGATGAAACTAAAATTATAAAGGACTTGTTTTATCTTTTAATTGATAGTGAACCTCAAAATTTTGATGAAGTCATGGAAGACAAAAGGTGGAGAGACAAGTCGTATAGAAGAGGAAATCAAAACCATTAAGAAGAATAACATTTAGAAGTTATCAAATTTTCCTACTTAAGGTTCATCATGAAATTAAAGTCAATAGGTGTTTAAAATTAAGAAGAATGTTAAATTAAGGAAAGGTAGAAAGATACAAAAGTAAGACCAAGTTAGTGGAAAGATTCAAAATCCAAGAACAAAGTAATTGATCACCACTTAATAAATAGTAAATGGAATACATTAATGTTTTAGGTTTTTTGAGATTTTAACTTTGTTTTGTATGAAGAGTATTTTAAGAATTTTACTCTAACTTTTCACATGAATAGTCCATAAAAATTAAAGCAATAAATATATTAATAATGATAAAGACTAAAAAAATTAAAATTAATAAAAAATATTTATAAAAAAATAAGAGTATATCTCATTAATGTTAAGAGTAATTTTAAAAATATATATATAAATTTAAGACAAATTTAATGGTACTACCTAAATAAACTAATTCCCTTCATCTTAATGAATTAATTAATTAATTGAGTCTTATAAAATGGATCAGAATGATATTTTTTAAAGTAATCAATTACAAAAAATATGTAATTAAATATTATATAGTTCATATTTTAAAACTCGAATTGTTTATTAAACAAAATAATCGATTACACAAGATGAAGAAATTGATTACATCAATAACAAAAGCTTGAAGATAACAAAGTAAGTGTCTTTAACTTGAGGTATAAGTTTCACATATGAACATTTTTCTTTTGATAAAAAATATGACACAATAATAGAGAATACAAATTACACATACTTTGTAGAGAATTTAAAAATACTTTTCAAAGGATTCAATTGTGTTTATGGAAAAGTTTAAAGAAAGCAAAGAGATATTCAATTTGTTCATCTAATCACATAGGTGATTTTTATCTTGCCTCAAGGACTGTGTTGATCGAGAGAAGAGAATCTCTCCAAAAGATATTGTAGAAGGTGTCTACAAGGAGTGATTTCTATAAGTTTCTTTAAAAAGTGTTTTAGAGTACTAAGAAGGTTTCTTTAAAGTGTTTGAGATAGAGTATTAAGAAGGTTCTTGATGTAAGTGTTTTTTGTATAAGTTGAAATCTCAGTGATGACTAGACGTAGATCACAGTGGTAGTGAATGAACTGTTCTATTTCCCCTCTTTTTGTGCATCTATGTCCTTCCTATCCACTTTCGCATGATAGGGGGATATTTATGTACATCTTCGTATCACCAACGTAGATTTGATCCAATTGTCTTTATAGTGTCTTTGGGCCTATTGCATCCTTGTATCTAACAAACCCAAATTTCTGTCCTATTTTTCTTTTAGGAAGATTTTTTTTATTGAATAATGGGAACCAACACCTACACAAGAGGTATAGGATTGTGGGTAGAAGAATTAGTTACAAAAATAAACCTCCCTATTACAAATTTAACGCTATCCCCCAATAAACCCAAGGATTGTATCCCCACCTTAACAGTTAGTTATAAATATAAAACAGAAGTACCAGTTAACGTGGGTGTGTCCATTCATTGTTCACCCAAACGTGCTTAATTTTATTTTCCAAATGGTTAAAAATAAATTTACTTAATTGTATATAATTATCAACATGGTTAATATTATCTACTTAAAAAGTAAAGTTAACCATTAGTATACATTTTAATAATCTCACAACCTTATTAACCACTTACAAGATAAATTTGATTATTATTAGATGTTTCAATAATTTATGATAAGATTAATCACATGTCAATAATTATATATAATTATGTTAGTTTATTACTAATCACTTGTGTATTAAAATTAACTATATTTACATGTGACAGGTAATAATTTCATGAAACTATTAACTCTTTCTAAGTCAAAATTAATCTTCAATAGACATTTCAATTATTTCATAATACTATTAACCATATACCAATAATTGTATATAATTAAGATCATTAACTTTTAACCACTTATAAAATAAAATTACCTATATTTATATACATAGTTAATCATTTGGTGGACGGATGGGGCGTTCAAATACCATATGTACTTTTCCTATAAAAGAGTGTATATACCTGCATTATCAGCCTTATACACACCTATACAAAAGCTAACAACAGCAAGACCAAGAACCATAATCCCAAGGATTAGGGACTCCCTATTAAGAACAACACCTTCATTAATACATGACTAGTGTATGTCTGTATACACCCAAAACTCAGCACCTTCTATGTTAATTAGCAGCACCCAAAACTCAATAGTAACACAGACATTTTCTTGTATTACAAAATCTTCAGACACCTACTCTAGTAAATGGCCTGAATGACAAAATGCACCTTACTACAATGACCAACTCCAAAATTGCTCTAAAGTAGATCTTGTTAGTACTTATACCACATTGACATTAGTGACTGTAACTTATACCAAGAAAACATGACAGCACTTTGTCCTATGTAATTCCTCCTTCTTGTAATTAATAAACACTTTCCAGACTCTTCCCCACCCTTAAAAGACCTTCCATAGTGTCAGCTCTCAGTGAAATGAGTGAAGAAGAAATTCGTGACCTCATGTCTCACATTAGTATTGGTGAGACTGGGTTTTTACCTGCACATGTGTGTATATATTGCGTGTAGGTGAAAAAGAGATTTTAAAAAGGTGTACGGCTTTGAGGTGGACAAGCGATCCAAGAATTAGCATCAATATAAGGAGAATATCTAAGAACGTTTGTTGGATAAGTAATGATTAGAGATCAAAGACAATCACTTTTTTTTATTAATTATTTGATACATAATTAGTTAGACTTTTGTTTGATATTTAAATATTAAAATTTTAATTTAATTAAATATAAAAAATCTTTTTAACCAACATAGAATTTTTTTATTAGGTTTTATTTATTTGGTTTAACCGTATATTTATATTTAGTTTTGTTGACTTATTTTCTGGACAAAGTCTCATCTTATATTTTAACTCAGATTTGATTTCTAGATAATTACTAAATTATCTTACTAGTTTTCTTGTTCTAATTATTATCAGAAAGAACCTATTAAATCTTAAGAGCATGGTTTTGACTAGTTGGTCTATACCAGACAGTTCTGGCTATAAACTTCTGAATGATGAGGCTGAGGGTACGTTGTAGTTTGTTAGTTGTGTTCTTTCTGAGACCACTCCTGGATTTTGGTTTTAAGAAAGAAAAGCAAATGACTCCTGAGATTTTTGTCTTTTATTATAATGCTTCCGGACGCTTCGTGATAGTGACATTCATAACATGGGTTTATATGTCCTTAATACGGTACCTTTTGAAGTGTGACCTGATTCAGATGGTAAAAGAAAACCTTAATTTTTTTATCCATAAAAGAAATGGACATAGAGATCCTCTATCATTGTCCAGCGTTGAGTACTATGGAATATATTGATGAAACGGGATCGGAAGATGCCAAGGATGTTAGACTCTCAATATGCAGAACAAAACCCAGAAGAGTAATATTTCAAGTTGCTAAGAAAGTAAACCAAAGGAAATCCAAGTTTATGCGCCACCGTCACAAATATTATAATCGAGCAAGGTTAGTCTTTAGGTTCATGTTTCATTCTTTTCTGCTAGTTTCTTAATTGCTATATCCTCTTTCATTTATTTTATAAATGCCGAATCTAACTTCCCAAATCATCAAAACTTAATTTGTTATATACGACTCCTGATCTACTGTGGCAAGAATAAAATCAAATTGAATTGATGAATTATTATTATAACTTCAACTGTAGTATGTCTTGATTCTTTTTTCATTTTTAATTGTATCTCTTTCATTTAATTTAATTGGTCGGGTTCAAATCCCAAACTGAACAGTAAAAATCTACTTTATCTTCCATCACTGCAACAAATTCATTTCATTAACTTAAATGCACTTTTATCATATATGCATGTGGGAATGGGCATTCTCTACCGTCACAAAACATGAAATGTTGGCCAATATGAACAAATTATATATGTCAAATAATATAAGAAAAAAAAAGAAGAAATTTTAGTTCGTTGAACATGATGATTGCAGAAAATTCCAGGTGTAAGGCAACCTCAAAAGATTCAAAATTAATATATTCTCTCTAGGCTTAATATATATATATAAAAAAAATCATGCAGCAGTATATTAAAATATAAGTAAATTTTAATTAATTTTACTTTATTTTTATATTTTATATATTTAATTGAGATTCTATTTCAAGTATAATTTTTATTTTTAATATCAAAGTTTAATGAAAGATATATAAAAGAAAATCATTTTTGAATAAAATTAAATATTATTTATTAATTTTTTGTTTATATTTCAATTTAAAAAGAGTACATGAAAGTGAATTGATGAAATGGTTGAGATTAGATTTATTTTGTTAAAAAGTGGGGTAGAATAAACCCTAGCTAGCTAACATGGAGAAGGAGGTTTGAATGAAGTTGACATAAAGTGAGAGTAAATAAGAAATGTAATTTAATTTGCAGATTATCAAACATAGAAGAGTCGATTCCATTAATCCCATGGCATGCGATATCAATGTTTCTGGTTCCAATCCTGTTAGAGGTGATGCAAGTGGAGTACCAAAACAAGAAAGAGTCCCCATTCGACACGCACCCAGTTCAGAAGCAGACGTTCTTGACAGCAATCTGCATATACGGGGCGTTACTGGGCATCAAGATTCACACAAAGACTGGCAATCTGCAAAGTCGCGTTCTCAGCTATGGTCTTCTCTTCTCCGGAGCCTTTTCTTCGCTGTCCCTTCTCTCCATCTTGTTGCACCAACAGCTCTTGTGGATTGTGTTTTTAATATGGGGATCTATTCCGATACTGCTCGCTCGTCGCACGCTCAAAACTCCACTTTGTTGGATGCTCAAAACGCTACTTAAGTTGGTTTCTAAAGTGTTTTCAGTATTCCGCAGTAAGCGTGGAAGCAGCGATGTTTGTCCCAGAGTTCAAGGTATTTAAGCACATCATCTTGAGTTTAAAGGGTATGCAATGTAAGATTCTTAATATCCCTTGTCCCCAAAAATAAAATTATTCAAATCTTTTTTTTGGAATTCGTCTTTTCAACGTTCAAAGAATATTTCCACCTGCTCTGAATTCTTATGTTTTCACCAAAAAGGGTTTAATTCATTTTTGGGGCCTTTGATTAAGCACTCTGATCTCACTTGTTCATGATCACCCAGAAACAAAATTAAGCCAAAAATTGTATTATTAATATATAATTATTTTAAAATTATTTTTTTAAATAATATTTGATATTGAAACAAGTTAGGACAATCAAAAATATAATTTCTGAATACTTCTTTAATATCTAATTTCTTAAATCTTAATTTATCAAAAGTTTCTTTGAGTTGGGTCGAGTTAATGAGACAAGACGAATATAAGAACATTCTTATTTTAAAGTTTAGGATTGTTTGTGTGAAATTCATATTTGATTCACATAAAAATGCATATTTCACAATAAGGATGTAAGTGGATTAGGTTGGGTTGGGGTTTGCTCTAATTTAAAACACAATCCAATGAAGTATAGTTAGGTTGAATTGAGTTTGCTTTAATTTAAAACACAATCAAATGAAGTATAATTATGTTGAATTGGGTTGAGTTCGCTATATTTTTTTGGTTAAGTAACTCAATATAACCCAACTCGACCTTTACCAGATAAAATATTTAAAATTGTTGAAAATATTAAAAAAAATAAAATATCTAATTTATTTAAGTCATTCAAAATTAAGACATTCAAATATAAAAGAAGTTGAATAAACATTCTTTGTATACAATCATATCACAATCAAAATGATAGTGTATATAAAAAAATTAGAATGACTCATAAATATATTACTTCAACTCAAGATTAGTAAAAAATTAATCGTGCTATATATCAAAGACTTTAATGTATATATAAATTAAAATACAAATTTAATTGTCCAAACTCAACATTATCAATGAATAATTATAATTTTATTAATAAATTATAAAAAAATTGGGTTGGGTCAAGTTTATCGGGTTGAAAACTTACTAACTTTACATCTAACTCATAAAATAAACTTAAACCAACCTGATAAAATAATATAATCTACTAAAATATTATTAGGTTAAGTGGATAAGGTTCATCAATTGATTGCCATCATTTACACTTCTGTTTGAGGACAAGTGTTCATTGTTTCTAATTTATATAACCATTGAACAATACCTGGTGTAGTTTTAATTTAATTTGTCTAAGAAATGAGAATCAACACAATTTTTTAAAGATTTAAGGATTGATTAGGTTTGTTTAGATACATTTTCTAGTTTTTTATTTTGGGTACGTTTGAAAATTAATTGATTAATTTAACAATTTAAATTTAATTATTTTACTATATATGTTATTGTACGTGGTGTAATGCATTCAGTATATATGGGTTGCATGAGTGCAATGTCTACATTTTATTTTATGGCTTGTTGAATTTAAATAGATTTTGGTAGTAAATTATCTATGCTAGGAAACTTGGATGCCTATATGCAATTTTCTGTCTGACTCAAACTCAAAAGTATTCCAACCTATAATTATTAATCTGTTTAATTTGAGTTTTGAACATATTCAACAATCAGATAATAGTATATAACTATTAAGTTTTAAGACTATCATGTAATTTCTAATTGTATTAGAGCTTAATTGTGATATATTAACGATATAAAATAGTTTTACATTGTTATCTAATAATAAATTAATATTAGTATAATTTTTAATATAATTATTATAAAAGTCAATTAACTTATCATACATAGGGAATTGTGATTGAAAGACGATGTAAAATTATTTTACATTGTTAATGCATTATATATTTTCTCGTTATATTTCATTACAAAAAATTTCATGTTTAGCAACTGTCAAATCGATTTAGTTTGGTAAAATTGATCGCTAAATATGTTAGCGATTAATTGCGAGTAGTCGCAAAAATCTCAATCACTAAGCCATTTAGCAACCAAACAATTCAACTGTTAAAGAAAGTAATATAAAAAAAATTAAATTAATATTTTTAGTTACTAAATCTGTGTAAAAAATTGTAACAAAACCTAGTTCGGTCGCTGTATAAAAAAAAAACCTAATCAATTGCTAAAAAAATGGCTTTGGTCACTAAATTGGGCTGATTTTCCATCTTAATAAAATTCATTATTTCATGTGTAGCGACCAAATTTTTCAGTCGTTAATTTTGTAATTTTTATTACATATTTATAATAGGTAATATATAAATTTAAACCTGTCGAATAATTATAAATAATCAAAAGCTTAATCACACTATAAATAACAAATGATCAATAAATTCCAACTGAACAATTATATATAAAACCATTAGCAATTAAAATTAAAAGCTTAATCACACTAACTGTATAAAATAGTTTTACATTGTTATCCAATAACAAATCAATATTGATATAACTTTTAATATAGTTATTATAAAAGTCAATTAACTTATCATATATAGGGAATTATGATTGAAAGACAATGTAAAACTATTTTACATTAATAATGCATCACATATTTTTTCGTTACATTTCACTACAAAAAATTTCATGTTTAGCAACTGCCAAACAATTCAGTTGCTAAAGAAAGTAATATAAAAAATTTAAATTAATATTTTTGGTCGCTAAATCTGCGCAAAAAAAAATTGTAACAAAACCTAGTTCGGTCACTGTATAAAAAAACCTAATCAGTTGCTAAAAGAAGGCTTTGGTCGCTAAATTGGCTGATTTTCCATCTTAATAAAATTCATTATGTAGCGACCAAAATTTTCAGTCGCTAATTTTATAATTTCAGTACATATTTATGATAGGTAATATATAAATTTAAACATGTCGAATAATTAGAAATAATCAAAAGTTTAATCACACTATAAATAACAAATATCAATAAATTCCAAATGAACAATTATATATAAATTAGCAATTAAAATTACCAACAAAAAATATAATATTTGAATATCAAAAATAATAATCAACATAATCATTCTAAGCATTGTGAATGTGATTCTTTAGTGCATCATTAAGATTAACATACTAAGCACTGTCAACATGCTCCTTATTATTATTTGGTATAGTGGGATTTTAGCATAAGTGATTTAAGCTGCAACTGTTATAAAATAAGTTGCATTTGTTGATTTTGTTATCGCATTTGCTCACTTTGCTCCTCATGATTATGCATCAATTATACTACTTTTTCTTCAAATGACTTCTCCTTAGCTTCTTTTGCAATAAGTTCATTATTCAATTTATGAATCGTCTCTCATATCTCTTCTGGTTGTTGTACCATTGACATCTCAATCAAATTAGTTAAAATACGTATTGAGCGGATGAACTTGTTAGTTAATTTGCCAAGTCCATATACCTTTCCTTTTTCATTTTTACCTCCAACAATGTTGTAATATACGTCATTGTCATTGATAGAGGCAAAAGAGGAGTCATTTGCAGATGTGCCTTCCTCTGTGGTAGATTGTTGGAATTCTTGTCGACTTTTTTGATATTTCACCTTCAAAACAAAGTTGAATATTAATTTTGACTTTTTTTAACAATTAATAAACTTTAAAGTAATGTTTAAAAAGCTAAAAGATTTTACAACAAGTTCACAGGTTTTGTCATTGACCCATTCTCCAAACTTTTATTTTTTTGTTTTCTGCACCACCTCCCAAGCACTTGGCTGCTATTGAAGCTCTATAGCCTACTTAAATTTAAACAAAAATTCAAATTGTAATATATCTAATCAATTAAATTTAATTTAAAGTAATTGAGTAAAATAAAAATCAAATAAAATTACCATTTTTTCATAGTGAGCTACAGTACCCTTTTGACATTATAGTCAAATTTCAAGCTTAGAGCTGTTAAACAAAATTGACAATTCTAAATGATTATCGCATCCTTCCCACAACGATACTTGTGCAGTTACAAGCATAGCAAAGAATTTTTTTGGTTTAGGATTAGGATTTTCTTCCATGTTTTCTATATGTCCACCAATTAGGATTGAACATGATCCATAATCATCTGCACTTAAGAAATTGATTTTTCCTATTATTCACCACTTCCATAGTATGAACCTTTGACCACCATTAGATGAAATTGTGGCAACTCCTTACCATGGTTTGTCCACCAATAATAGTTAGGTATAAACCCTTGCTCATATATATTGACAATTAGTGTTTCATTAATCATCAAGATTTTTTCCTCTTTTTTCTTTAAAATAAAGATTCATTTTAAAAACTAATTTTAAATGAATACAACTAAAATAAAAATAATAAATAACATTAAATCATTTTAACAAAAATTATTATTTTTTATTTATTTTAATATACATTTCATACTTTTTATTAACATATTTATGATCGTACAAGAATTGATTTTGAGGTAAATCAACCGCTACCAAGAAAGTGAAAAAGAATATAACATACAAAAAACTATATCAAAGTTAACAATAAACTATTTATCTATGATTAAGGATCATCCTCTCATTTATTATAAGAGGATCATCCTCTCATTTATTATAACTTAAAAACTAAGAATGGAAACCAAACGGAAAGGAGAAAAAAGTTTATTTTGTTTTATTTTAAAAAATATATTTTTAAAATACAAATACAAAAATTATTTTTTGAAATCTATTTAATTTTTAGTTTTTAAAATAATAAAATCAAAATTTCTTTAAGTTATTTTCATGTTTTGTTTCAAATTTTTTATCATACATATTCTTTTTTAGATTGTCTCATCTTTTCTCTTACTCCTATTTTCTAGAATTTATTTTTTAACATTATTTATTAAAATAATTTTATAATAAAAATTAAAAATGCAATCAAACTCATTTAAGGATTGAAAAGCAAAATGAAAATTTTAACATTTTTCTTTTAAAGTTGTAAATTTATTTAATCATATGAATTTTAAAATTTACTAATATTTTTTTTATTCTTAGTTGACATAATAAAAAATAATTTTTTTATTTTTAAATTTTTTTTAAATGTACTAAAATAATTTGTCATGTCCATTTACATAACTTATATAAATGGTCATATTAATTATTCTTCAAAATTAATAAAATATAAATCAAATAATTTTTATTTATATTAAATAACTTTTATTTTTAAATTTTAAAACAAATTATTAAATTAAATAAAATTTGTAAATTATATTTTCTTTTTATTTATTAATTTATCCATGTTAATTATATTTATTTACATTTTTTTTACTATTTAAAAACTGAATTTAGCGACCAAATTTTTTTGATCTTTACCCAACACATAACCGACTATCGAAATTAACATTATTTCAGTTTCTAACTTATACTATGTAATATTAAAGCTAAACCTTCAGCTTTGAATTTCCATTCCTAAATTATACAGTGTTTTTACCTTTTATCGATTAAAATAATTTATCTCTATCTTTTCAAGAATAGCGACAAATTTAAATCAATCACTAAATCATACTCTCTTTGCATATTTAACTATCGTTTGTTGGTTTTTACCTTAATCCAGCTTTAGCGACTTACAGTTTGTTCACTAAATTAACTCATAATTTAGTCTCCCAAAATAATAATGAATACATTTTCAATTTTCAATACTTATTTTTTTTTAGTGATAGAATTAGTGACTGAAATGGTTTGTGACTACGAAATTCAATCACAAAATACAATCAAGAATCAATTAATTTTCATAAAATTGGTCGCTAAAAGTTTTGATCCCTAATTTCAGTCACCAAATAAATTTTTTTCTAGTAGTGTTTATTATATGTGCCATCACCGGGTGCTCAACTATACGTCCATCACAGAACAATTAAGACATCAACTTGGAGCCCATCAATATAAGTTTTACCTACGAATATACTTTTACCTACACGTTGCATTGCATTCATTTGTCTGTCACGATAGATAATGCCTACAATTCATAGCATGCGTAGGTAAAAATTATTAACTTATACCTATAATCTCTAACAACAGGTAATAAAAATTACATATGACTAAAAAAAAATAATGTCCACTACTCATAAATTAAATATATTTTATTTTCTTAATAATAATAATAAATTTATAAAAAAAAAATTAATAAATTTAAAGAATATCCACTACCGTAAAAATTACTTTATACCTCGGTTAAAATAATTTTTTACATCCATTATAAATACTATAGATATAGAAAATAATAACTTTTTAGGGTTTATGATTTACATCGAATATTAACCTAACATAAAAAAAAAAACACTTTCTATGTTGATTATTCTTATAACTAATGTAAAAAATGTTGTAACTTTTCTCTCTCCTAACCATAATATTTCCATCACTCTTCTCCCTCTCACAATTTTCTCCACCAATTATTTAACAATTAATAGACTTGTTATTTCTCACCACATTAATTTATTTTAAGCATTTTTTTTAAACCCTAAATGTTAACGTTTTTTAATTCTCTGAAACAAAAAGGATTCAAAGAAAAAGAAAGACAACTAAGCCAAATCTAGGATACATATTGACCAATATCGAACTAAAAGAATGAAATGTTTTTGTGTGCATAAAAATTTGGGCCGAAGATTAGATGATCAATATGAAGTTTAAGATAAAACTGGAAGAGTGTTATTTAGCATGGTGATCTATGCATATCATTATCACCAGAAAAAAAAAAAAAAAAAGTAATGTGTCCAAGGCCATGTAGTGTGGAAGGCCAGTTAGGTGACCAATTGTTACTATACAATTTATATAATTAATTATGATTGTCCTCCTGACCTTATTCTTAGTCTTAGGATGTATGAATGGACATTGGGCCAAAAATTAATAATTATTTTTATTGGCTATTGCTAGTTATTATATTGGTATAGTAGTATATATTATAGTATTGTAGTTATTGTTTAATTTCAACTTTCAATAGGATTATGTTGGACATAACTATTTCTAACTTGAGAAAATCAAAAATCAAATTTAGTTATTTTATTGACCCTATACAATTTTAATAGCATATATAGGATATCTTAAAAATTGTATATATAAAATTGTCACTTTAATAGTTCTATAATTTTTTTCTTTTTTTTCTCCTTATATTTATATTCTTCTAAAGACTTGAAATGATTTCTCAAAATGAATAATTGAAGCCAAGTTGTACGTTGGAGAAGATATATCAACGTGCAATTATTTTTTTTTAATTTACTATTGTTGTAAAGTTATTTTAAATTTTAGTGAATATTCTGATATTAATGATCCTGATTTATTTTTAGAATTGAGAAAACTATTAAGAGAAGAAATTAACTCTTGAATGAAAATATTAGACTATATTAAAAAATAGATTCTTTTCTAAATATATATGCATTATTGTTTATAAAATATCATTCACAATACTAGGAACTATTACTACAGCTAAAAGAAAATTTTCAAAATTAAAATTACTTAAATTCTGAATAAGATAAACAATGTTACAAGATATATTGAATAAATTAGTCATCTTAGTGAAATATTAAAATTTCTTGACCATATTTCGCAGCTTAAAAAGTTAGAAAATTATTATAAAAATTGATCATTTATTTTAGGCCCAAAAATTCTAGACACAGCCTACATGTGTCTAAACTTAAAAATGATAAAATAACCTAAATCACATATATAAAAGTAGGCAACTCTGCCACTGCCATATATGCTCCAGCGTGATGAATTTCGACTCATGCCACCCCTCGAATGTTTTCTGTTTCTTTGGTTGCAAATGAATGCTTATCCAGAATATCAACCTGAGTCATTAGCAAGCATATATATCTCATCAGACCAAGTTGAAAGAGAAAACCAACCAAATCAGTTAAAAGAAAATATATTATCATGCCCAATCTTTTAATTAGAATCCAGCTGATGAAGCCATGAAACACAAGATTCTTTTAATTAAGTATACAAGCAAGTCAACAAAATTACATGAACTGATTAATTAAGAAAGTACTTTTCAAGTTGATGATCCAAGTGATCGGAATAGTCATTCAAATTCAAGCAATTTAGCTGCACACTACGGCATATATCCATTTTTTAATAATATTTATTATAAAAATATTATTAATATTTCTATTAATAATAATTTTTTAAATATATTGTTAGTTTCTATAAAATAAATGAGTTTTGATTTTGTTCTTGAAATTTTTTCTTTTATTTTTTATTTTTATAAAAGTTGAAATCATTAATTTTAATCATGATAAAATAAGTAAATTTTGATTATAATTTATATAAAATATTTTTTTATTTTTATTCTTTCAAAATTCAAAATAACTGTTTCATTTTTAGATATATAAATAATAATCATTTTAAAAATTTAGAAAAAAAAAATAAAAATATCACATATTAATATGATATTATAGATATTAACTACTATCAACTAAGGTGATCATTTAACTAAAATTAAAACTTAGACATTGTATAGGGATTAAAAATTTATTTAAATCTATTTTTCATATATTTAGTAGCATTTAATATATATAAAATGTTGCTAATAATATTTTACTACATAATTTAGATATAATATTTATTAAAATATTACTAAAATTAATAAATAATATTTTATATTTTCACAATACTTTTTAAATATTATCAAAAGTATATATGTAATAGATTACTCTCCTTCCCTCCTATTATCTCAAAAGTCATACATGACAAAGCCTTGATCCTAGTTGTAGGCTTCTCGTCCTTTGTCAAAGCAGCAACGTTAGCCTTTATATATATTCTCCGGTGTTAACTTTGAACTAAACCAGTTGCCTCGAAATTATATAAAGCAATTGAAAAATAGGATCCTAATGTTGACAGAGAAGAATTGTTTGCCAGGAGAACCGACAACTTTTCATCTGTATAATGTTAAGGTTACCAAATACTTGCTTCCGTCAGTGGGTGCTTCAAAAGTTCACATTCCATTCATGAACAAACTATGAAAGTTTCAGTCTCAAACAAGTAAGTTCAATGACTAAATAGATAGGGTTTTCTTTTTCAAAAAATAATATATTAGTCTATATGTGTGACATAACATGGGCAAGTTTCTCATAATACAACAGGGGCAAATCCTTGTGCACACGACTCATTTCTTTTGTTACTCACTTTTGGAATAAAAAGAGTTTCTTAGTATATAAACATTTAAGAATGCTTTAAGTTATTCAATTTAAAATTTTTAACTTTTTAGACATACCTCATTTTACACCAGAGAGAGTAACCTAGCAGGTTTGGTCAACCTTGCCACCTCCACCGCAGCCGGAGCGGTGGCCACGGCCACTTCTGCAGTAGCCACCACCACCGCAAGCACATGCTTTTGATCCTGGTCTGTCCTTGAAGCCCCACTTGCAACCACATCATGCTTCAACTTCTGTTGAGTGCATGTATAGCTCACTACTCTTGACTCACTAACTTCTTGCGTTCAAGTTTAAAGCAGCACAGAGGTAGTAGGAGAGTATGACTTGGGTTGGAAGTGTATTAAACATAAGAAATTATATTGTTTAAAAATTCAAACCAATTAGATTCAATTCTTTTATGTTTAGATTTTTTTTTTTTTATTTGTTAAGTGTGGAACTTCAGTTTCCAAAGTTGATAAAGAGAGCTCATTCTCATTATCTAAATTGGTCTGCAAAGACAGGGAACATAGTAACTAGCAATTGCAGCCTTTTCCCATTTTCTATATGAAGCCTTTGAAATCATACTTGAGAGAGAAAGTGAAATTCCTTACTGTTTATTGATCTTGCCTGCTAACTAATGACTTCTGAAAGTCTGAAAATCGAATAGTTAGATTGTAATGACTAATGAGAAACAAGTAAAGCCTATGACCAAACATACATGAATATTTCAGAAAGTAACCATCACTTCACAGCTGTCTACTATCATAAGGGAGAGAAAGGCTTCTCCTTTCAACTGAGACACAATACAAGCACATAGAAGACAAGAATGGCTTCTTGTCTACTGAATGAATGATTAATCAATTTGCAAAAATTTTAAAAATATATAGAAAAATGGAAATAGTTCAAACTAAACTTTGCATTTTGACTTATTTTATAAAACTAAAACATAAATCTAACTTATTATTTATTAAAGAATTTTTTTTAGATCTAGTCTAATCTTTTTAAAAGTCTTATATAATCTATTAATTTAGTTAAAAGTCTATTTTTTATTAAAATCTTGAAATAAATCAAAACTAATTTTTTAAACAAGACAACAAGTGAAACTTTTAAGGAGTGTGGTTTTAGATAAAGAAATTTAAACAATTCAAGCCCATTTTATGGCATGTAGTCATATGTTCTCTTTGGTTGATGCATAACAGAATTGGATTTGGGAGTGAGCTTTTGATGTGTCGTCTCCACATTTGTCGTAACAGAGATCACAACCGAGAGGACGTGATGTTATAGAATTGCTAGATTTGATTAAAATAGGGTCCTGGTCATAACTTTATGTTAATGTGAATAGTCCATTTGCTTTTCAGAAATGATGCATTCATTAGTCATATTGATTATGTCAAGCACTACTGCTAGATTTGAACTTATAATAATGATATCATTATATATTGATTAGAGTAGCCTTGTAATCTCGTCGATAATTAATTACATATATCTTGCATATTACTTTTATTGGACCAATGGTGTGTTGTGGCTATTACAGAATGGTAGGAGCCAATATACATGTCGCATTGTAATCACAATTTTTACGTATGATATTCCCTTAATATTTTTTCATATATATTTGACCGAAAAAGGATAAACATATATATAGGAGATAGAGTAACTAATAAGATATTACGAACAAGATCTTGAAGGCTGTTGTCACTTCTCACTTGTACCTAGTGGAGCAAAAAGCTCATCCATCTTAATTTTGACCGACAAATTTTATAACAAAATTGAAATCATCACATTACATTACGAGCAACTGAACCTCCTAGATAAAGACTTGCATAATGAAGTGAGCTATATATATAACATTACCTATTTAGTAAATACCATTTAGACACTATATAACTAGAACGAAACGCTAAAAAAAGACCAATTGACAACAGCTTGATTTTATAACTGGTTCTTTTTCATGCAGTTTTTAAATCATGTGTGGAAGGCATACATCAAACAGACAGTGAGATCCACATGATTTCATAAACCCTAATAAATTTCTACCAACAATTAAAAAGAGCATCCCTTGTAATATTGAGCACGAGTTCGTCATGGTCACTGCCTTAATCGTCCACAAAATAAATTTAGATTGGCTCGAAGTTGGAAAGCTGAAGTCATTCTAGTTGTTATAACCATTAACACTTGATTTTTGAGCAAGTGATGAACCAGCATTAGTGCTATATATATCCCTATTGTGACATAGAGAAACCAAAAATGCTGATGTGGTTGGAAGATGGACAATAAAGAGGCTGAGGAAAGCGATCCCGAGACAAGAAGAACATGTTCCAGGATCAAACCGAAGTTGCCACTGCGAGCCTTTAGGTTGATTTTGAATGCAAGAATCACATTATAAAAGCATGTGGCAGTTAAGAAAGTCCACATGGGAATTGGGTGTGTCTCAGAGAGTGATTTGGCCTTGTTTTGATACTCTACTTGAAGGACTCCAAGGAATTGTTGATTCAGAAACATGAACACCTCATGGCAAGGGAATGCAGCAATAACCAGTTGTTGATCCTTCTTGATAGTTGATGTGCTGCAAATATGGTAAAAAAAAAAAAAAGAAGACATGATAATGACCCTCGGAACTTATCAAAATGTTAACAAGATATTTATATTCAATTTTTTTAATTCATTGCTGAAAGCTTTTGGGATTCTCTCCTTAAATGAGATGGTATAAGAGTCATTTCATTAATGAATTAATCTTGATACATTCTTGTAATTTATATTAAATTAGTGAATTATATATGAATTTCAATAGATAATAATAATAATAATGTACTAAAAATAATTTATCAACAGATATGTCGCTAATAATTGTAGTCTAACCTTGAGGTTTTCTTTGGCTTAACCCTTGAAGCAAGGTGAAGTCTTGGGGCTCTTAACCTGCGGATTGGAAAACGAACATGGTTATGATGAATATCCTCATCTACTCTCACCTCGCTCTCTAACTTGAACCCTTCCATATTGTTGTAACGAAACAATTATTTTTTCCACAACGGACCGTATAAATAGACACAAGATGATAACTTTGTCCTCTCTGTACTAAATTTTTTACATGTGCCTCAGCGCAAGACGTGGCTGCAAGTGCCCGTAGGAGCACGAGTGTTCTCACTGTGAGTGTTTTGTTTTTAGTTGTGCCAAAAAGAATCAATTTAATTGGTTCATGTCGGTAAGTGCTTCATTACTCATTCTAAGTACTGTTAAAAAAAATTCTAACATGTTATAATTATAATGTATTCTTCAATTTTATTAATAATTAATATTTGCTTGAAATTTTAGTTGATGACTTTTAGTAAAAAAAATTCTTTCTAATTACTTTTTTTCATCTATCTAATATTGGTTGTTAAAAACTTCATTCTTTATCTATTTATTAATGATCATTTAATTGATTTTAATTGTGTCCACGAAGATTTAATTTGGTTACATAAAATATTAACAACATACTTTCATACACTCTTTTTTTAAAAAAAAACATACTTTTTATTATTGAGTGAAATTTATTAATATTATAAAATTGTATATCTTACTTTTTATTTAATAAATTTTTTCATAATTTTGTACTCTCTATTGAATTTTAATCATAACAAATTGTGTTAACACTTTTATCAGTTCAGTTGGGCAAGGTTTTTTTTAGAAAGTTAAAAAATAAAAACTATATTAATTAATAAACTAAAGAATTGTTTTTATTTAAATTTTATTATTTTATTAATCTTCACTAAGTATTCGAAAAAGATAACTGACGTTATCTCTTTTTATATATTAATGCTTATGTCATACCTCAGTAGTCTTGAAATAGGACAATTTCTACATACTGTCCAATAATAAAGTTTTCTTACGTGTTCATTTTTAGGTATCATTTATCTAGATAGGTAGGTCTAGATTACGGAGTCGAATTATTTAACTAAACCTAATTCTTAGTTTGTCGAGTTGGAGATGTCAAAGGTAAAAAATATTGAGTATGTACAGTTCAATAATAAATTAGTAATAGTACTCTTGATAAGGGTATGGCTGCTATGTACAATTTTTAATCCAATATTTGAAAGTCGTTGAATAACAATGTATTTTGAGGAAATGGATAAAACATGACCTAGCTAGTTTCTATATGATCAAATATTACAAAAAGATAGTAAATTGGGGAGTTAATGGTTAAGTTTTGAAAATTAAAATTGTCAAATTCAAATTTTGTAAAAAAGAAAGAAAGAAAGAAATTAATCACTGTCATAAAATATAAAAGTAGAAGAATTTTTGTTTGTCCCAATACTTGTCTTTTGTATTTGACCAATTACCTTATTAGAAGAGAAAAATACACAAATGATCAACACACAAAAATTATTTGTATATATGATTAGACTAAGACTACGACCCATTTCTAGATACTAGATCGAGCATCTGAGAGATGGAGATTGAGTCAAATACTAAAATTTAATTTAAAAACACAAACAGCTTTTTAAAATCTATAATTAAAAATTATAATCCTTTCTTAATTTGTCGCAGATGAGTTAGTTAGCGAACCTAATATCAAGTAGGTTACAGTTCTTAAATTAAGGTTCAAATAATGTTGTTTTAATTGACATCTTTTCTATAAAATGCGATTTTGATGCAGAGTGTGTTTTTCACTATTATCTAATCATATATTTTCACATTATTTAATGAGTTTGAGATTTCATATATATAATAGCTATTATAATTAAATTTATTAAGTGAAATTCAAATATAAAATTGAAAAGGAAAAAATAAATTTTCTGAGTTATAAACTCTTTTTACGGGAGGGAAGATGGTGTGGACTTTTAGATAGGATAAATGTCCGGAAAAAGAAAAAAAGAGGCATCAATTCGTCGCTTTATACCTTGTGTACCTTAAATTAAAGAACTAATCTTTTGTGCAAATTACACCTAAATTGACAAATAACTAAAGTTACCTCCAGGGTGTATTTAGGAATTGGGTTTTAGAGGGGAAAAAAGGAAAGGAGCATAAAAATATTATTTTTAATTTTTTAATTTTATAAAAATAAAGAAAATAAAATGATAGATTATTTACATAAATTTAATATTCTAATATTTTATTTATTTTATAATATAATTCTCTTTATTAAGAAATAAACCATTTATCATCTCTCCTCTTTTTCTCCAAAAATATACTCTCAAACATAAACTTTTAAAAACTTGCTCGAGAAAATCTAGAAAGGATATATTTGTATATTTAATTATTACTTTTTTTATCTTGTGATCACTAAATAATAATAGAGTTTATTTAGATAAATTTTTATATAAATACTTATAAGATAAAAAAAAATAGAATAAATTTTTTTAACTTATGCTTAAATTAATTTGTAAAATTTTTTTTATATTAATTTCTCCAAACAAATAGTTTATACAAATTAATTTATACATAAGTTAATTTTAGTTTATGAAAAAATTTATTTCATTTTTTCTTCTCATTTTCCTCTCCTATATATACTTATAGAAAAATTTACTTAAACAAAATCTTACTCATTATAATATGATTAAATGATTTATTACTAACCTTTCCACAATGATAATTTGAGTTAACATTGAAGTTATATGTTTTTTAAATAATATTGGCCGCAAGTTAAGTCAAGATAAATTATATATATATATATCAAATATAATATCAAAATATTTACGATATTTATTTATCCAACTAAAGTAGAATTTATTGGATAAGTGAAGATAAAATTTCACCCAGTGATTTAAATCCTTTATTTGCAAACCTAAAATGTCCAATATTTTCCCCCCAAAGTAAGGTACCTAGATTGCTTTTAAAATTACTAAATTAGTATATAACTTCCTTTTCTTTTTTAAACAAGTCGTATAAAATACAAATTACTTAGTTATTTTTCAAATGGTATATTTAAAATAACATTTCAATATACATAAGAAGACCACATCTATCTCTTGCCTTACTTTATTTTCACCAATTCGTATAAAAACGATTGCCGTGTTACTTCTTTAGCAAAGTGCTTGACCTCAAAAGTGGTTGTTTTAGAGAGTGGAAAGTAACAAGTGGTTGTTTCCTCTCTGTTTCTCGAAAGACATCTAGGAACACTTTTCTATATGGAATGTATATGTGTGTATAAATTTGTTCCTTTCTGTCAATAACTTTTTGACTTTTTTTGTTATTATGCTCCTCTGGGTTAATAACTTTCGACTTTTAAAAAAGAAAATATGTTATGTTCGTTTTGTTTCAATAACTTTGATGCTTTTGTTTTTTCAATTTTGTTCTTTGTGTTTATAGTGTGACGCCTTTTAAAATTCTCTTCCCTTTTTGTGATCAATATAGAACTCTTTAAGCTTTGTCAGTAAGTCATATAACTTTGTCACAAATGAAATGAGATTGTATGCTCGATGCTGGTCATCCCTTCACCCTTTAATTGAAGATATTCAAGGAAGTGTGTAAAATTACCTAATTAAAATTAATAATGAATGTATTTTAATAAGATAAATAAGATTCCTATTGTATATCTATTACTCGAGCATAATTCATGTTAATTAACCTTGAGAGTATATACCGAGAATAAATTACTTTACATTTGATATGCAAAATTTTTTTTTTATTATTTATATGGACCGTTTTTGCGACATGGCCATTCCATTGGTAGCCATTTATCAATGTTTTAACGGCAAGTGGAACTCAAACTCCATGCTCAAAGACTATAGAATATTCTTAAACGTACTCAACTAAGCATACTATTACTAAAATTTATGAAACTTATATTATATATATTTTATATTTATAACTATTAAATGATATGTAAATATAAATATACTTAAGTCTCGTATGTGTAATATTTTTCTTGTTTTTTGTTTGTTATATTAACATAATGATTTCATTCTAAATTATATGATACTGGTTAAAAAAATATAATTAAGTCTTTATTTTAAATTATTTGAGTTTTATTTCTCTTCATATTTTATATATCAATTTATTTTGGAGTTTTATCAGATAATCTATTTAAATTTTCTTTTAATGTCACATTATTGAGGAAAATCCTTTAACAACATTTATGTGGTGTTTCAATAAAATGTTTTTTTATTAGAAATTTTATTTTTAATTATAGTTATCATTGATTGGTTATCACAATGCATGAACATTGATGTGTTGGTTTCATTCCCAAAGGTATATTAATCCTTATAATACAACGAAAAATTCACAATACTCAATACCATAATTTATGATATATCTACCTCATCTATCTACTATATAAGCAATGTTATGTCTAGAAAAATTCATTAAATGTAATAAACTCTCAATAATTTGAGCATACTCAACTTGTTTAATGAAATTTCTCTAATTTTTTAACTAAGAGTTAATATCATAAGAGATACTTACTAATTTAAGGTCATAATAATCAAACTTCTTGAGAAGGTTCTCCATATAATGCCTTTGGGATAGTAAAATACTATCACCCTTCCTTTCAATTCTAACTCCCAAAATTACACTTACTTCATTCATGTCTTTCATATCAAATTTAGCAAGAAATGATTTAGTCTTAATGACTATATCATTACATGTACCAAAATTTAGCATGTCATCCATATATAAACATATAATCATACAATCATCATTCATAAATTTAGAGTACACACATTTATCCGCTTCACTTGAAGAAAGGACATCATCAAGTAAAGTATGATTAAACTTTTATGTCATTGTTTTGATATTTGTTTTAGTCCATATAAGCATTTCAAGAGTTTGCATACTTTGTTTTCTTAACTATGTGTTATATACCCATCAAGTTAAGTCATATAAATTTCTTCCTCTGGATCATCATTTAAAAAGCTTATTTTTATGTCAATTTGATGAATAATCCTTATATATATGAACACTAAAGTTGTTAACATTCAAATAGAGAAAATCTTGACAAAAGGAATAAATGTATCAAAATAATCTCTTTTAAGTAAATCCTTTAACTACTAATCTAATCTTATACTTATCCATATACTTCCTCTTAAAAATCCACTTTCAATCAAAATAGACTTTATTTTTAGACAAGTATACCACATTCCATACATTAATTTTCTTAATAGAATCAATTTCAATCTTAATGGCTTGTTTCCGAAAATGTGCATTCATAAACTAATTACTTTAGTGAAACTTAGAATCATCCTCACCTAGGTAGGTATAAAAACAATCTCTAAGTCAACTTCTTACGTATAGTTTCACTGAGAGTTTCTATAAGTTGTATCATATTTTAAATATTTATTATAAATTTTAAATATAACAAATTTATATATTTAAACATATTTATTTATTATAATTTTTAATTATATAACTCTATATATATATATATATATATATATATATATATAAAAAAGCTAAAACACAAGCATCGTTGCACATGTGTTTGTATTTAAGAAAATAAAAGAATGATAAATGTTGAAAAGTATAGTTAAAATAATAAAAAAAAAAAAGACAGAAGTTTTGAAAGATATAATTAAAATATAGAAAATAAAGTAAAAAAATATGAAATTGAAAATACATAAATAATTAAAATATAATTACCTAATAAATATGATAAAATATATCAAGTCTAGTGTTAAAACTATTAAATTAAAAGAAAAATAAAAAAAAGAGTATAATTATCCTATAATTGTTTTTAGTATAAGGAGATCTCTAATCTTTCTCTTTTATTATTTTATTTTTTTACTCTGGCAATCCGCATACACCATCAGAAATGATTTAACTTATTTTATTTAAAAATTTTGAAAATAATAATAGGTTTTCGACGACAAAAGAAATGGATTTGTGGAAGTTAATTTTGATCCACATGGAGTAAAGTAAAAGCTGATAAACGATAACCCCAGGAGGAGATTGTTGGTTTGAATCCGAAGCCCGTGGTTGGGCCAGCGATTTCGCCAATAAGGTTACTCTCCATTTTCTCCCCCTTCCAATTTCACTCTCTTTTCGTTTGTCTTTTTCCTCTCAATTTCATATTGCGCCGATAAGCTTTTCTTAGTTTTCTTTCATCTCTTGTTCGAATTCTGTTAGTCATGCTGCCAAAGCCCTATTAGGGCATTCATACCCTAATACACTTGTTACTTGTATAATATTTTAGGGAATTATGAAAATAATGTTTGTTTATTTACCAATTTAATGTTGATACAAAATAATAGTAATAAGTCAGTGAAAAGGTGAATTGGAATTTAGCTAAACTGGTTTCCATTAAGTTTGGTTCTGATTATACTAATACACGTTTCTGTGTTTTAGATGCTCCCTCGTTCTCGTAATATGTATGCTTTTAGATAATCACCTTTGTTTCAATTTATATCTTGGCATAAGAGAGTCAAGAAGACTATTTTTTTTTTTTTTTGAATATTTTATCCTTGTCATTTAGGTATCTCTGCCAAACCAAATGGAATATCAGAGTATTAATGCGGTAATAATATTTTGAGTATGTTAATAAAGGGTAATTTAGCCAATGTGTTTAATTTTCTCCTTTTGTTTTTGTATACAACTGGAGTTATTTGTTGTTGTGTGATCATGTAGTCGACTTCGGCGAGTGAGATAAGGGTTTTGTTGTTGTTTGTTGTACTATTGGAGCTATTTAATAACTTTGTTAGTCCTAATGTGATTAACCTAAAGTGGCTTTGGGGACAAGGAATGTTTGAACATTCTTGGGAAATAGGCTTGGGAATTAAGGTTTCTCATGTTTTGTAGAAGAGAATAAAAATACTTCTAGGAACAAGAATCATATTGCAGATAATCTCATTTCCAGTAAAGTAGTTTAGTTAAGAATGAAAGATTTCTTATACCAAACATCACCTAAATAATAGGTATGTTGAAACAGAATGAGTATACTGGTGGCATTACTCCCAGTAAGTTTAAACTTTGAATGCCTGAAATCTTCAAATTCAGTGAATTCTAGCTGACTAACATTCAATTTTCATTTACCAAATTATGCTTCAAGTCAGTAGATTTGGTTTGCTGTTGAGAAGAAAATGTTTTCATGATGGGAACTCTGTTTTTCAGGGGAAAATAGTTAACTACTTTGTTATCTTAGTTGACTAGAAAATTTTCACAGTTATTAGATTGTCTTTCCAGCTGACTAAAATCCCTGAGAAACTAAATTAAAATCCTAATAATTTATAGCTGACTTGTTTTTAGTTCCTGCTGTGCTGACTAGTTTTGTATTTCAGCTTACTTTAGCATTTGTGCTGAGTGATTTGTTATGAAATGAAGAAACTAGCTAGCTAATTTAGAAAACTATTCAACTATATTGCATAATGAGATATTGATTTTATTTTTATTTTCTATTTTGGTAAGACTGATTAAATATTGATTAACCAACTGCTTGTGCTTATTGATCTGGCTCAATGTTATTTTAATACACCCATTTCATATAAAATATTTCCCTTTTGTTTGGCTTTGCAAAAATAAAAGAAACATCTTTAAACCTCCACCACTTTATATGACCTTGTTACTCTGAAATCTGCCTAAGTTTCTGTTTTTTTGCCTGGATTGCATGACATCTGTTACACTTGAAGTATATCTTACACTGTCTGTTTTTTGTTTGTTTGGAGCTTGTGAGAAAAGAAATTGAAAGTGAAGCTGGAAATAGACTTGAATTTTAGTTTTATCTTATCAGGGGACATCTGGTGTAACTGAAGCTTTCCCAATCTCATTGTGGAAAATAGTATTAATTGTGCACCACTTTTAGAATTGATGAACAAGGTCCTGTAATTCACCTTGTCCTTGTCTCTTGAATAACTCTTTTATTTGTTTTTCCTTTTTCCTTTTAAATTGCCAGACTTACTCACTCTCTGCTTAAAGTAGCATTCAAGATGTAATGTATGCTATCTTATTACATTACTCTGACACTCCAATAATAGTTCACAATTTCTTGATTTTTGGTGGTTAACAGTGTTTGTTGTCAATACTTTGCTATTTCTTAACTTCCGCTGGAAGAGAACAAAGAGCATAAAACCCTTTACCTTTAGAGCATCTGCAGTCAAGAATGAGTACAGGAATGGCATCACTAACTCAAGTCCATTACAAAATACACGCTTCCACTTTCAGAAGGGCGCATCCTAGAAGCCAAGGATTATTGAAATCTGGAAAACTATCCCAACTCCAAGGATCCACCTTTCCTAGTATTCACATTAATCAGTCCTGCATATGCTGCACGAAGTTAACTCCATGGGAATCATCACCTGTCGCATATGATCCTACTGACAATCAAAGTGATATTTTTTTGCAGCAAAGTGCCAATATATTTGAAACTCTTGAATCTAGTAAAACAGCTGACTCATCAACAGCAAATGCTGAAGGAGTTGTAGAGACAAGATCTCAGCCAGGCCTGCAGCTTCAGCTTTTCAAATGGCCATTGTGGATTCTGGGCCCCTCGATTCTCCTTGCAACTGGCATGGTCCCAACACTGTGGTTACCCATATCATCTATCTTTCTTGGCCCCAATATAGCCAGCCTACTTTCCTTAATTGGACTTGATTGCATATTTAACCTTGGGGCAACCCTTTTTCTCCTCATGGCTGATACTTGTTCACGACCAAAGTATCCAACACAAGACTGCAAAAGCAAGGCTCCCTTAAGTTACCAGTTCTGGAATGTTGTTGCAACTCTTACTGGATTTGTTATCCCATTGTTGATGATGTTTGGATCTGAGAAGAGCTTTCTCCAACCTCAACTACCTATTATCTCATTTGCAGTTCTACTCGGTCCCTATCTTCTTCTTTTGTCAGTACAGTTTCTGACTGAGATGTTGACTTGGCATTGGCAATCACCAGTCTGGCTAGTTACCCCTGTAATTTATGAGTCTTACCGTGTCTTGCAGCTAATGAGGGGATTAAAGCTTGGGGTTGAGCTCAGTGCACCAGCATGGGTGATGCATACAATTAGGGGGCTGGTTTGCTGGTGGGTGCTAATTCTCGGTCTGCAGTTGATGAGGGTTGCTTGGTTTGCTGGCTTAACTGCACGAGCTCGTAAGCAGCAATTGTCTTCTGATAATTCTAGGACTAATAGTGATTAGTGTTAAAACCATTGTAAAAATATTCTGAAAGTGACAGATTATAGATAAAGTAGACCTGGTTTAAATTATAGTTATGGGTGTTTTCCATCCCATCCACATACCATAGTGATAGTGGCGCACATCTATATATACACAAGTAAATTGCATGCAAGACTTGATCAATGGGTTTTATGCCGTATCAATGGTTGTTTTTGCATGTGTGTTATCTTCAAGTTGTGAACAAATTGGTTTATCTGTTTTGTACCTCAACTTATGAAGATGGAAGAATTATATAGTGATTGGCTGAAGGAAAGTTTATGGATTTATTATTTTTGATAAATTATGGGTAATAAGATAAGTTATATTTACTTGTAACTTCTTTTTTATTTTCTGGATAGAATGTACAATATGGAAAATGATGATATCCAGATCGAGATTAGGCACGCATTCCTTTCTTTCATATATGATATATCAGTCTTCTAAGTTTTTGGTTTTGGTTTTATCCTTGTCTTTGTTTCTGCTCTGTTTATCTTTGACCTGCTTCTTAATCAGCATCTTGATAAACAACAACAGAGCATAGAACAAGTGTGATTTTTTTTTTCTTGTTGAATACCCTGGTAAATGGAGTGCTCATAATCTGGATGAATGAGATGTGTGAAAACAAAGGTTCATTTTATAAATAGGAGTATAGGACGGACAAGAAAATGTGAAGTGTGAACTGTTGGATTGGACTTTAGAGGGATCATTGGTGTTTTACACACTACAAAACTCATTTTTTATCTTAATAAGTTCTTTAAAGGATTTGTGATTTACTTTGGTAATATGCTGAATTATTCATCGTAATGCCCAACTGAAACTTGCTTTTGGGTTTTTTTTGTTTCGGTTGGGGGTATCAACATTGCAATTTGCAAGTCTGTATTCTGTAAAATTTGCTTTTGAAGTCTGACTCATGAGGTATTATTATTGGGATGAAACCTGGTTTAGGAAAAAACCTCAAGTAAAGTTATATTTATATTAGTCATCATATAGAGAATATTTTTCTTATACCTATTCATAATTAGCTATGGACTCACCACACGTAGACTCTAGATGACTTAGTTGGCAAAAAAACATTCGTCGTGAGCTATGGAAAATAAAAGGGTAATTGTTGAAGGATAATATAAATAAAGTCAATTTATATTTGTTTGTATTATTATGTGGACCCAAACAATATTAGCAACAACAATGCCGGATATAATGCAAAGAAATTCATCATGAACTTATCATTCAATCTTTCAAGAAATTACTAATCATACATTCCACTGCATAAACTAATCATTTATGGTATCAGCAACTATGCTTTAGCAAAAATGTATACCTTTGAAGTAATGGTGTTTTATTTTGTGAAACGTAGCTGTACCTAATTCGTATTGGGTACTAGTACACGTTTGAAATGTTTGGATAGCTCAAATTAATTTCTTGAAAATAAAATAGTATACAATTTTTGAGTATGATTCTAATGAGAGCATGAAATTAGGTGTGCCATATAATAAGGTATGTCTTAAGAGAGATGCTAGAGCATCTGAAAGAAAACAAGAATACGCCGACAAATCTTCCGAACGCTGTTTTTAAAAATTAATAAATATTTTATATTTATTTTTAAATCATTCGATCGATTTTTGGATTTACTTTTTGAAATGCGTGGCATTTTTTATGTCTTAATATTAGTTAGAATTCCATTGTACTAAAATGTTTTATATTTCTTAATATTAGTTAGAATTTCATTGTACTAAAATGTTTTATATTGCTTAAAAGTTAAACCTTCTTATCTCTAATCCACTGATCTCTAATCCAGCAAGATAATAATTTATAAGGACAAAAACATGAAGACTCTCTATTGTTAAAGTAGATAATATTTTAAATGTAATTATTTTAATCATATTAATAAATCTGAAGTTGTAACATTGACACTAAAAAAAGTGCATAACATATTAAATGTGATAACTTTAATATGTTTAAAAATTTTCTTTTATCTTTCTCTCAATTCTTTCATATTTATATCTCTAATTGATTAGAGATGTATTCAAGTTATTTAAAGAATAATTTTAAAAGAATTACGTTTTATTATTATTATTTTATTTTTATTTAATTTAATTATTTTAACGAGTTACTATTTTTGTTTAATTATTTAAAATCACTCATCCTTATTTGTGAGTTGTGAATTTGTTAATTTCTCACGTCATAAATGTTTTGATAACTATCTACAAATATTTTATTTTGTATTTATATTATTTAAAAAAGTTATATTCAAACAATCTACGATCTACATACCTTCAATTTTTCAGAATTGCGGTATTGTGAATCTGTATTCATGCATCATTGTTGCATACTAATTTAGGGGTTGCAGTTAGTCGAAAAGCAAAGGCTCTAAATGGAATAATGGATCTCTATGGTTGAGGTTGAGGGCATTAGAGGTTTCTTCAGCTTTAACTTGCCGAGTGTGCAAGTTTGTGCTAATACATTAAATCTAGCTTAACACATATCACATATTTGACACTGATTAATCGTGTGTCCTTTCCCAGAGTGATCCAAGACACGAAAATCGTGACTTACAAAATACCACTTGTTTGGAAGGATTTTCATCAATTTTGATATTTGCTGGAATCGATAAATATTGTCAACATAATTTTAGCTATTAGTGGGAAGGGTCACTAATGATATGATGCTAAATTAATAATTAATACGGTCTGAATAAGATACTACCATATTTTAAAATAAAATAGAAATTCATAAATCCATGCCAATATATATAATAACGTTACCTTGTTCAATTTTGAGCAGTGTTAATATTTGAAGATACTTTTTAGAAGTGGTCAACTAAATTTTATAATAAAAATTAACTATTAAAAAAATTGATTTTACACATATAATATAATAAGAAAAATTCAATGACACATATTTACATAAGTAACTTAAACATTTTTTATTTAATCTTTGAAGAAGAATCTGAAATTGTTATAAGTATTTTAGTAAATTGAATATAGTCTCCAATAATGTATTTGTTTAATAAACTATACATTAACGATGAAAAATTAATAAAAGAAAGACATTAATAAGAGTATAGTATATAAATAAAGTTCGTCTAATTTCTAATTACAAAACATTGCAATCAAAATCATTTAATTTAGTTGAAAATCTATTTACAATTTTCAAATTTTAATTATAAAATACATTTTGTGAGTATATTTTTGTAGGTAATTATTCCTTCGGAAATTGAGAGTCGTGATTTGATAGGTAAAAACCTATTCTTTGAGTAATTTTTATGAGTGAACATTAATCAAATGTTTCTTCAAGAAACTAATGTAGACATATTACCATATTTTCTTCTTATATTTTTGAAAGTCTATTAAAATGTTTATCTCTTACATAATAAAGGCATCAACCTTTTTGAATGGTTTTTCCAATTTAACTTAGGTTTGTCAGTTATCCATCAAATCAAGCCATTAGATTTTAGACACAACATTTATAGAACGGTCATAACTCACTTTCACAAGTCCAAATGTACTCTTCCGGAGTCCTAACATTAAGTATTGTTTGGAACGACCGAAATACAATTAAGGAAACGTAAAAAGAGCAAGGAAAAACACACAAAAAAAAATATTCTTTCTCCTATTTGATAGTGTGTAAAGACGAAATAAAGGATTAAAAGACCATATGGATCTTTTGGAAGGAATAGGAAAGAAAACGGGAGGTATCAAAATGATAAAAATATATTTATTTTTGTATATTTCTTTTTTTATAATTGTTGTTTATAACTTTATATAATTTTATACACAATTTTTTTTTTTTACTTTTTCTATTAAACAACTTAAAAATTATATCACTTTTCTTTTTTATTTTCTTTCTTAAACTAAACAAAACATATCTTTTATCTTCTCAAAGCAATCATATGCCACTACATATATGTGACCAATATCAAACATAACTAGCTTTCTGTTAAAAAATAAGTTAATAAGTTAATTTAATAAGTATTTATAAGAAAAAAAATAAGAAAGTGAAATATATTAAAAAAATTATAAATAAAAATTAATTTATGTACCTTAATTTTTAAAAATAAATAAATAAAACTTATAAAAAAATTAAGTTAATTTTACTTTATATAAAAATTCAATTTTTTTTTTTTTTATTTTCGTCTTCTATAAAAAGTTTCAACCGGGACAAAGGTATATTGGCGGGTTACTATATCAAGAGACATTAAACACACTGTTTAATTGTTTCTAAAACCCCATCCTTTCAAATCCTTGAAAATTGCATCAACCTCGTCAAATTTATGCCTTGAAAAAAGTACATTTACCGAACTCATTTTCACCTTGCAAAAGAAAAATATAATGTGTATAATAAATTACATAAAAAAAATTGTGTTAGAGATTCGGTATAAAAATGGTAATTGTACCGATTGACCAGAGATTCTTCCGAACAACTCTTTTTTCTTCATTGATCAATATAGTATAATAATATTTAATGTTTACCGAAAACGTCGCATGATAGATAATGTAGTTAAGACACATGTATCTAAAACCTTGTTTATTACACGTCATAATAAATTAGGAGTTAAACATTTATCCATTGATCTCATCATCGACTTCTTTTTCTCTTCGATTTTAAAAAATAAAAAAAAATAAGTAATCAAAATGAGAAAAAGAAAAAAATAATTATGTTTACTAGAAAATCACATATGGAACGTGAACATAACATAATTTTTTCTATCAATTACATGGTATTTGTTGTCACATCAACATGTAGTGGAACCCTCAATGAAGGAGGCAATAGAAAATCAATTGAACAACCAAATTCGACTGTTTGAGAGTTGGCAAATATTTGGAGTTTTAAAATGATATAGTAAACTAATTAACATACAAATCCACAATTGTATTAACTGAATTCCTATAATCGATTAGATTACTAGTCTTTACTTTAAGGTTATTAAATGTAGGCACCATATTTTCTATGATTATTTTCCAAATACTATACTATTGTTGTCTTTTTTTCCTATGATATCCCTCACAAATAGTAAACGTTTGACTTTTGCAGGGCAAAGAAGCATAGGTGAGGAAGAAGGATGAAAAGAAGGCCTTGATTGTCATGTCATTTTCATTTTTAATGCAATTAGTTGAAGAACGGAAAATGGTCTCCTTGTTATCAAACTCACGTGTGGTTGTTTGTAGCAAACATTTTTTAACAAATTTAGGTATTAATAGTATTATTTTAACTTGTATAAAATATATGTTTATTTTATATAATTAAAAAATAAAAAAAATAAGTTATACACTAATAATATAAAATAAATTTACAATAATATAATCATAAATCATTATATATGATAACTTTTATCCTAGTAAGGCAATAGTCATTAAATTCATAAATAATTAATTTTAAATATATAAATAATTAAATTTTGAATATATATATTATATTTAAAATTTATGATAAATAATTTATATTGTGATACAAAGTTATTTTTAATTATTTAATTATTTAAAAATATGTTAAAATTCTATTTAAAAATAAAAAAATGAAAAACTGGATTTAAAGAGATAATAGGTTAAAAAAATCTAAAATGATTTTCGTTGAAAAAAATTAAAATATTTTTGTTGAAGAATAGTTTCTAAAAATTATTCTCTGTTAATATGATTATTCTAATTTGTATATAAAAATGATTATTTTTTTCTTTTCAATATAGAATTTTGTCATAGGACTACATCTTAAATATGTTGAGTAAGTAGTGAAAGAGACAAAAGTATTTTCTTTTAGGTGGGAGAAACAAAGTAAATGTTACTAATGTTTTAATAACATTAATTAATAAATTAAAATTAAAATATTTTATTAAAAATAACGTTTAATATTACTAATATATTGAGTGTTACAATTTCTAATAAATATTTTATATTTATTGATTTCCTAAACCAATCCTAAAATTAAAATACTTGTTAATAATAAAGAAAAGGAAAAGTAGAATATGAAAGGAAGAACACAAGAACCTCAAGTTTTACAACTCATTCCAAGTACTAGCAGATTCCTTATACCATATGTTTCATGGAAAATTAATAAATCAGTTTTTAATTAACATTTAAAATGGAGGACATTTGTGAAGTTAAAATGAGGATAATTATATTTCGATAAAAAGAAAAAGTCAATGTTTTTTAGGTAAGAATAAAGTCTCTAAATCATTATTCATTAGATGGCATCTAAGGTACGTTGAATACAAGTCAATGTTTTCAGAACACCATTACGAACAGATGTTGATTTTTTTTTTTTGTGGGAACAGATATTGAATATAACAATTATAAAATTATTTGAGGAATAGCTGTGATTTTTGACTTACAACTCATATAACAGGTCACATATGTTATTTTATTAAAGATCCCAAGCTCGCAATTATTTTCAAGGCTCAAAATTTTCTTGAAATTTCCACTTTTGGATTAACTTTTATGATAGTGAAACTACAAAACAAGTGTTCCTGGTGTCTCTCTTATGTTTATTTGATTCTGATAATATTCTTAAAGTTTTAAATTGCCGTGGCAGTTATAATTTCTTTGTAATTATTAATATTATAAAAGTTATGGAGAAATTTGATTGACTCGACCGTGAAAATAATATTTTATTTTTCTAAATCTCGAATGTTTCTCTAATTTAGATAAGAGAATTTGATATATTTAGTTATTTATCATTATGTGATTAAATCTAATGCAACATTTCCCATGAAATTGTGTCTTGGAAGCCTGGTCTATTATGTACATAACTTGAAGCAACAGTGAGTGTTTTTTGTGGCATTAGCTTCTTATGGAGACATTTTTGAATGTCAAGATCTACTTAGATCCATGTTCTAGTTTCTAGAGAGATGTCACTTCCAACAACAAGTGATTTTTTAAAATGTAATTTATTAGTTCGCTTCCAACTTTTAAAAATGTTTGATTCAGTCTTTAAAGTATGCTTAGTTTGAATAGGGTATAATGGTTATATATTATTATTATTATAAAATAATTTTAGATTATTAATTAATTATAATTTATTATTAATATAATTTTTAAAATAATTAATAAATTTATTATATATGATAGTGTGTAATTAAATAATAATATAAAATTATTTTATACTATTAATTATTTATTTTTTATTTCTGAATAAAAGAATGAGAATCATAATTTGCTTTAAATTCACAAAGGATCTTTTAGAAGAGTTGGATGTATAAAATGGAGTTGGGAGCCAAATCACTCTCTTTAATTGTAAAATATAGTAGTCATGGATGGTTTAGCTAATGCATATTATTGCTTCGTTTTTTACCCACCAACCAGTTCTGAATTGACATGTACCTGCTTCTTCATTGTACCTTATATGTTTTTTTTTTCTCAAAAAAATATTAAATTCTTGTTTTGATTTTATTATTAAAAAAATTCTTTCATTTTCATCTTATTGAAATTTTAAAATAATACTTTTAGTTTCTACCTCATATAATATTGTTAATTGCTTAGATTTAAAAAAAATTAGTTAGGTAATCACTTAGTTCGTTATTTGGTGTATGTACTGTTAATATAAATAAGAGCAGCATGTATATTTTTTTATAATATTTATTAATCATTCTTTTTATTATTTTTCTTTATTTTATGTTTGACTTTAATGAGTAAGAGTAACTGTATCTTATCTCAATTTTCTAATGTAGATATTTATGAGAATATCATGTGGCATCTAATAATACATGTGATATGGTATTGTCAACGCAAATAACTCCCACATTTTTAATTGAATGTTGAAATAACTTTATTTATTTGTCTTACTTATGTCACTGTAGTAGTTGAAAATTTTGAATAGCATATACAATATTCTATATTATAATATTATTATCGTTATTATATTTCTTTACTTTATTAAAAAAAATTAATGATTTTAAATTTAAAGAGAATGTAAAACCAAATAAAAAAATTATAGGAATCAAAACTAGAGTTTACTTGTTACGTGAGTCAAAGATAATGATTTTAAATTTTAGAAAATTAAAAATTAAAAAACAATTTAAGAATCAAAATTTAAATTTTACTTATTTTATAAATACTAAATACATATTTAACTAAAAATTCATGCATAAATCAATTTGTATAATCCCTTGTGTTGACAAATAAAGAAAAATGGTTGAAAGGGGGTTAATTATGAGTTTTAATTAAATATCCTCTTTATATATAAATTAGGGACGATAAATTGTAACCAATCATATATGATAGATGAACATATTTTTGTTTTAAGCACTATTAATTTGGATACATGACTGCCAATTTTGGCACGCATAAAGTAAGTATCATACATACACCAATAAATCTATAATATACATAGGTTTATAAAGTATATAGTACATTTTGATGTATTAACTTAATATAATTTAATTGTGTATATTTTGATGTGATGTATATTTGATATTATTAAATGAAAAAGAACATAAAAATTTACTAATTTGTGGAGACCTCAGCGTAGGTAGAATGAGAAAGACTAAGAAAATTGGGTTTATAGAGAAAGTGGTAATTGAATTGCTGGGCTAAAGTCAGAGATTCATAGAGTTGAGAAAATGAATCTATCAGCTGAATGGTCCACTATTTATGCTAAACTTAAAAAAGAATGAATGAATATTTTTAGAGTAAAAATATATATTAAAATTAAAAAAAATAGTAGCAGTAGCGTTTAAGAGGTAATTGTAAAAATGAAAAGACAGTGAAGGTTGGTTGCTGCTGCGTGTCGTCACTCACCTCTGGAGCGCGTCATCGCTTGCTGCTGCTTCATCGGAGTCGTTCTGGTTCAGTCTACTTTTCCGTTTGGTTTGGTGGGCTGCGGCGTATTGCCCAAATTGCCACCTCTATGGATTTACAGGTCAAGGCATCAATAACTTCAAAATTTCCAACACTTTTTCAAAGATTTTTTGGCAAAAGTTATAAAGACAAATGAGATTCTCTCTCAACTATTCATGATTCAAACCACTTGTAATAATTCTTAAAAGCCTAAAAAAAATTTCCTTTAGGAAAAATTTGGTTTTTGTTTTTCTAATTTTTTTTTATTTTAGTTTTTCAAACTAAAAAAAAATGTGTTATTTTTATTTACTTATTTAATTTGGTTAATTAAATATTGATGTGATTAACAAAGTTTTACGTCAGGATTTCACATGTTGATTTTTGAGTGACTTAGTTTTACATGACTGTGATATTATAAGTAATTTTTTTTCATCTTTACAGAAATTTTAAAATATAATTTTAATCCTTATAAAATTTAAAATTTGATTTTAGTCTTTATAAAATTTAAAAATTTGATTTTATTCTTCATAAGCTTCAAAAATTTAATCTTAGTTCATATAAAATTTAATAGTTTGATTTTATTCTTCATAAATTTCAAAAGTTTGATTTTAATTCATATAAAATTTAAAGTTTGATTTTAGTCTTTAATTCAAAGTTTCATTTATTAACACTTTCATCTCATCAGCAACACTATACAATATTGTTTAAACTGTTACCGGGATTAAATACATGAAACCTTTTAGACACATTATCTAACAACCTTTAATAGCTAACAAAATTCTAAATTTTTTGTTGATTCCATCTTGTTCATGATATTATAAGTTTTGATTGTATTGAGTTTAAGTTTAAATAAATGACCTTAACAAAGTTTTAGGTCGGGTAAACAAAGATAAACTCCTCTCATTCTCATCCCTACTGATAATATTATGAAATTATGAACTTAATGTTATTCTTTGTTTAATATTCCTTAACAATTTAATTATACAAGTTTAACAATAAATGAATCACAATTAGACCATTAAACATTGAACTATTATCTTTATGGATTCAGTGATTGATCTAATTTTAAAAACATTAATTCAAACTATTATTATTTATTAAGAATTGATGATGAAGGTGAAACTTGGAATAGGTGACCTTCCATAACGATAAAGAATGACTAAAATTCAATTTGATTAAAACCATGATTGCATAATCTTTAACACTATTTAGTAACTAACAAAGTTAAAAGGTTTGTTTCATATTTCTTTAGTAGTTGAATTTTGCATTAGAAATTTGTTAGCTATTGAAAGGAGGGTATTAAATAGTATGCCTAAAAGATTTTATACCTTTAATTCCTCCTAGTTGTTTGAGCAATATTGTGTAATATTGTTGGTGAGATAAAAGTCCCAATAAATTAAACTTTGAATTAAGGTTAAAATTAAACATTAAATTTTAAAATGACTAAAATCAAACTTTTAAATTTTATGAACACTAAAATCAAACATTTGAATTTTATAAGAATTAAAATAAAACTTTTAAATTTTATGAAAACTAGTAGAAAACTTTAAATTTTATAGGGATTAAAATCATACTTTTAATTTTTTATAAGCACAAAAACAAAATTATTTGCCATATGACTGTGAATGTCATGTCACCCAAAAATCTACTTGTATAGTCTTGACGTGGAATTTTGTTAGCCACGTTAGCATTAAGTTAATAAAATTAGATACATAGATAAAAAAAAATAACACATTTTACATTTTGAGAGACTAAAACCAGATGAAAATCGAATTTTAACTATTTTAGAGGGACGATAAACATATATTACCTTTCTTAAAATTTCTAAGGCTTCATCTTCCTCTATCTTTCATTTTTTTTCTTTTCATCTCCGTTAGTTTTTGTATTTATAAGGTTAGGTTAAGATCAAGTTTGATTTGAACATTATGTAATCATTTTTTTTATCCAAATTCCAACATCTTTTTATGTAATTAAAGTCTTTAAATTTATGGTTCATGCTTTCTTTGATAGATATCTTGATATTGATTTGTAATCAAAAGTACAATTGGAAAATTGATTTTTTTCGGTTCTCAACAATTTTTAAGGACATTTCTCTCCACTGATAAAGATTCAAGACATTCGAAATTATTCTTAAAGATTTGGGGACTTCATCATCCTCACTCTTTATCTCTTATTTTTTTATTCTCTTTTTCTCTCCATGAGTTTCTAGATTTCTATGGTTAGATTATGTTGAAATTTGATTTGAACTTTATGTAATCTAATTTTCTATCTAAGTTTCATCTAATTAGAGTATCTATGTTGATTCTTCATGCACCCTTTGATTGATCATCCTAAGATTGATTTATAACTTGAAAGTATACTTGAGAAATTGATTTTTGAGTCATTTTGATTTATTTTATGTACAAGAAAAATTCAAGATCTACGCGATTGCCTACACCAACTCGGTGATCGTCACCTAGACCAATTCGATAAATGTTATAATTCATAACGGACGACTGACCATTAATTGAGAAAACACATAAAAATGAATAAATATAAATTAATGAGATATGTGACACGATCTTAAAATGGACCGTATTGAAGAGGAAACTTGACCCTAACCGCGACTTGTCAGTAGAACCAAAGTTATTAAAACGTGACCTGCCGGTAGAACTAACAATATAAAAGTTCTTGCTTAAGTAGACACTCTGAAATTAATGTCCATTAATATTTTAATATACATAAAATCTCATGCATTTAATACTCATTAATATTTTAATTGGCATAAAATCTTACTTGCTATAATTCCCCACTAATCTTTTATTTTCACCATAAATAACCTTCCTATTTTTCCACCAGCTATCAAACTTTTCCTTTTTCTACCAACTATCAAAAAATGATTTATGCGAGAATATAGGTAAATGAATCCTAATTAACTACTCAACCCAAATTACATGAAAATGACTTTGGATTTTACATGTATTTTTCAATATGGACTCCAATCATCATCAACTTGTAATAAAGTGATGTATTTTGGTGCAGCCTCCGATTCACTTTATTTTAAACTTTTCTTAATTCCCAAACTTAGGCTTTGTAAAAATTGCTTCGTCATTTTGGTTTTGGACCTAGTTATGAGACCTCTAGCGTCAAAAGACAACTATAAAAAAGAGTAAGAGGAAGGTCAAAGGTATCTTATCTGATATAAAAGAAATATACTAAATTCAATAGAAACTAACTTGAACATTGAAGTGTGTTTTGTAGGCACCCTCCCCTCTCTATCACCTACAAGATGAAGTTTACAAGGAAAGAAGTAGTTCAATTCCAAGTGTGAAATCGGGTAAGAACAGGTGACGCCGTATGTGGGAAGCAAAAAAAAAAGACCAACCAGAAGCAAGCAAATCACGAGTTAAAAGCAAGAGCATCCATAGGCAAGAATGTATTAAAAAGTATCTTTTTTTACTAAACATCTCTTTCTAGTTGAAGGTTTAAAAATAGACTGACTTGTCAAGATTTATACGAGAGATGAAGACTCTTAATAAGTTACCGAATCTATAGAAGAGCTAAAGACTTAACAAACCACCAAGCCTATAGAAGAGATGAAGACTCTTAATAGGTCATTGAGTCTATACAAAAGATAAAGACTCTTAACAGGCCACCAAACCCATACAAGAGATGAAAATTCTTAACAGGCCACCGAACCTATACAAGAGATGAAGACTCTTAACATGTCACTGAGTCTATACAAGAGCCTGTACAAGAGCCTGAGAGATAAATTGAAGAGCCTGAGAGATAAATCAAAGACTCAAAAACAGACTGACATGTCGAGTCTATATGAGAATGAAAAGTTCATTCAGTGGTAAAAACAACAAGACAAATGATAAGTCCTTACATTCTGAAGAACTTAGGACTAGGGGGCCTACGTACCGGAGAAATTTGAGATCTATTCAGTTGCTTAGACCAACTTAGTCGTCTAGACCAACTCAGTCGTTTAGACCAACTTGATTGCTTACATTAACTCGATCGCCAACACCAACTCAGTGGCCATCACTTACACCATCTCGGTAACTATTATAACTCATAACGAATGAATAGCCACTAATTGAGGAAACACATAAAGATGAATAAATATCAATTAATGAGATAACAATCATAATAAAGGAGAATTAATAGAGGGTAAACAAAATTATGCCAAAGTAAGAGAAAGGTCAAAGGTATGTTCTTAAAGGTATGTTCTTAAATAAAGAAGAGATATACTAAATTCAGTAGTGACTAACTTAAGCGTTGAAATCTATTTTGTAGGTATCATATCCTCATTATTGCCTAGAAGATGAAACTTATATATATAAAAAAAACAGTTCAATACCAAAAGTTGGAATCGGGTAAAAATATTTTATATAAATACATAGTGGACAAATATTGTTTTCTCATGTAAATATCTATCCCGAGAATGATTTGTAACTTAAGAGTACAGTTGAAAAATTTACCTATTATTTATTTTAACTAAGATTCATGCTTTTAATGAGAGAAAGTATCTTTTAAAGTATCTTTTAAAGATAGTTTCTTCCTAGTAAATCGATTCAATTATTGTTATTATTCATTTTAATATCTTAAAAAATGTTTGTAATCTTTATTCTTCATCATCATGTATCTATTCATTAAGTATTAAAATAGCATAGAGTTAGAATTTTATATATTAAAAGAAAACTATGCTTTTTCATAGGCTAATTAGTGGAGATTAATTTTGTTAGTCTTATATTTTACTGACCGAGTGCCTTAGTATTAGTGGATAATTAATTTGAGTTGTGGTTCAACTTGTAGATCCTTAAAAAGAATACTAATATTGAATATAAATAAAAAAATCACAAGAGGGAAATTAAATTATAAATCATCTTATATAAATCCAAAGACGCTGTCATAACACAAAGATATTTAACTATGATTATGGTTTCAAAATTTTTTGAATCTAGGTGAAGCCTTTCTGGCAGCAATTCTCTACATATATTATGGAATGATAATACATATTATCCTCCCTCCCACCAGTAATTGATTTATCTTAAGATTATTTTTGTACATCTTTCAATTCAACTCTAAAATGTGAATTTTTTTCAAAATCATTCCAAACAATATCGTTTCCTTTTATTTATAATGAACCCTCATCTCTTAAATCGTCATGTTCATGGAAAGAACTCAATTGATCAAGGTTAAATGCACTATCTTGAAGCTGACATGAATACGCATGTTGGTATTTGTTCACTGTCTTCATAAAATTCATCTAAACAATAACAGGGGATAAAATTATTTTATGTAACTCTAAATCGAAAAAAATATATATTAGGTGACATAACATAAATGAAAAGCCATTACAAGAATATCATTGTCAATTAACCTTCAACAGGACATGAATTTTGTAGTTTGTGTGCCAACAAATATTTGCATCCAATTGAATGCATAATTATTAATTGCAAAGATATCAACAATCAATTTAAGCATGTGGATACCTTCCACCAATAATGTACTAAGGTACAATGCCAATTTTTTTCCTCAAGATTTTTTATGCATTTTTAGTTATGCTTCCCTACGTTCTCCTGGACTCGAATTAATTCTTATATCCTCAGAAAAAAAAAAAGAACTAATTCTTATATTGCAAAAGTAAACCAACGGTTATATTCAAATTTGTTTAACACTATCCTAGGTCGTTCAATTTCATTATTATTTCTTCAAAGAAGGTAAGCTAAAATAAATAAATAAAATTTATTATTTAATGTTTAGGGTTTGCTTGAGTAAAACAAAACCTTTTAGAATATATACTTTATCTTAATAAACCAACAAAGAATAATATCAACCTTGGAAAAAAAAAACAAATAAAAGAGAAACGAATTTACACAAGTTAAAAATCACCATGATGGAAGGAGAGCTAGAAAGAAAGCACATAATGATGAACATATTTTTAGTTTTTTTTTTCTTACCTTTTTGACGAAATGAACATATTCGTATTTACCTTCGCGGTATTACATCTATTAATATAATATATATTTACGTAAGATTGTGAATTTAATTGTTTATGACAATAAATATAAAATAATTTTGTATTTTTAATTAATTATAAATTATTATTAATATATTCAGAGTAATTATAAAAATTAATACATTTATGGTTATAATGTATAACTTATTTATTCTTAGATTAAACATCAAATTTTGAGTTATAAATTTATGATAATTTATACTAGAGTTTAATAATTATATAAAAATAATTTTATGTTTGATGTAATAACAAATGATAGTGAATCTTAAGTTTGTTAATTTTATAATAATTTTATTAATAATAATTTTTATTAATTTATCATGTAAATTTTACTGTACATAATTATTAAATACTTTATATAATACTATTTTTTATCACATCATTTTTCTATTATTTTTTTCTCATTATAGGAGAAATAATATTTTTGTTGAGTTTTAATCATAAAGGTGGGACCAGTTATTATTTTGAATATTAGAGTCAATTTAGTCTCCCAGTGCCGTGTTAAGTTTTTATTTTTAATCATAAAAGATGGGACCAGTTATTGGTCATGATTTTGAAAAACGAAATGACGAAAATACCCTTCCGTTCTATGTAAAATATTTCCAAAGATCAGAGACAAGCGCAAGGTGTCCCACGTTGTTACTTTGCAAGTTGCGACTCTCTCTCTACCCTCGACAACCGTTTTCTCTCGCCGGAAAACCGACATTGATCTTTCTCTCCGCCGATCCCGCCGCCATGAGTTCCGGCGAGCTCCTCCACATACAGCCCCAGGAGCTGCAGTTTCCCTGTGAGCCTATTCAGATTCAATAAAGATGCTTACTTTTCTCTGCAAAATTCGATTTTTCGGCTTTTGTCTTTGGTTTTTGCTTCTGGGTCTTGTACTAATTTCTTGTTTCTTTCTTCTTCTTCTTTTTAATTTTCTGGGTTTTGGGTTTGTGAAAATAGTTGAATTGAGGAAGCAGATCTCATGCTCTTTGCAGTTGTCTAACAAGACAGACAACTATGTGGCTTTCAAGGTTCTAATTTTACTCTTCATGTTCCTTTTCTGACTTACTTCTGATGTTTTATTTTTCAATTCACATATATCCCTTTTTTGGGTATATTCTTTTTTTTTAAAATTTGTGTGTTATGCAGACCTTTAATTTTGATTTGGAGTGAAATTCATGGTTTTGCAGGTGAAGACAACAAATCCTAAGAAATACTGTGTTAGACCTAACACTGGAGTTGTGATGCCTAGGTCTACATGTGATGTTATAGGTTTCTTTTTCTCACTCTTTCTATCTACCCTCCCTACTCATTCCCCCTCTTTCATACAAAAGCACACTTGCATGCAAAGAGAGTCTATCTTTTACTTGATTTGGTGTGGCACTTGGTTATATATGGTGAAATATTTTATATCTGTAACTTTTTGGGTTAAGTTTTGCTATATAGCTTATAGATTTATTGTTTTTGTTTTTTCCATTTTTTAATATTTTTTGAATGAATAATATATGCACTGACAGAGTAATCCAATCACAAACTGCACAGTAAGTTGATTTATTTTTATAATAACTACCTTGAAAGTCATATAAATGATTATTTCTGATTGGTTAATAGTATAAAAAAGTTTACACTGACTATGTATACTTATTAAACTCATTGTTTAGTAAATTTCCCTTCTCTGTATTGACTGTCAGTGTCTTATTCATATTTTCAGTAACAATGCAAGCCCAAAAAGAGGCACCTGCTGACATGCAATGCAAGGATAAGTTTCTCCTTCAAAGTGTAGTTGCAAGCCCTGGGGCAACCACAAAAGATATCACTCCAGAAATGGTATCCAATTTAACTAATTATACTCTTTTTTCTTGATAGAATAACTACATGTGTATCATGTTGCTTAATTTGATGGTTTTCTATGCTCATTTATATAGTTCAATAAAGAATCTGGGCATGATGTTGAAGAGAGCAAGTTGAGAGTTGTTTATGTTGCTCCTCCTCAACCACCATCCCCAGTTCGAGAAGGATCTGATGAAGATTCGTCTCCTCGTGCATCTGTATCTGAAAATGGACATTCAAATGCTTTGGAATTTACAGGGGTATGTAACTAGTGGGTTTGCATATATTTTATAACAAATTTTCATCTTTTTAGTTAATTAATTGTTGCGATAAACATACACTGTAGGCTTCAAAAGCTTTCAATGAGCGGGGTGAACATCAAGATACTTCATTTGAGGTGACATATATATAATTTCTTCTTCAATTAAAAAGAAAAGCAGTTAACGTAACCTTTCAAATGCATAAATTTGTGAGCTTTTGAGTTTATGTATTGATTTATATTACTGTGCTGGCCTTTTATCGGTGATCTTTCTTTCATAGCCTTGTGGTACTGTGATTTTCTATTTAAGCACGCTCCTGATGATAAACTGTTTGAAGTGGATTGATTCTTGTCATTTGTTTGCATTGATAATTCTATTATTGGAAGAGTTTTTGTGGTAAATCCATTGAAGGAGTTATCTCTAATATTACCTCAAAAGGAGCTCAGATTCGTTCTTACTGAGATATGAATCAACAAACAATGGTGCTCATTTTGAACTCATTATTGTTTCAGGCAAGAGCTCTTATTTCAAAGGTAACTGAAGAGAGGAATTTTGTTATTGAGCAAAACAAAAGACTTCTGCAAGAACTGGTATGGATGGAATTCATTCCCAAAAAAATTCTTTTAAGTATGCTAATACATGTATTATCTTGAATGTTTCTATAGGTGATTTTGATGATATCCTATGATGGCATACACTTTCAATGCTTCTAATTTTTCTCCTGTTGTGCTATGCAACTATTAGGATGAACTGAATTCAATATCCATCTCTTGATATCTGAATTTACAGTTTGGGAAAAATGAGGTCATCTTAGTCATACTCATATGTTCATCATCAGTTCATGAATCAAAGTTATCTGAATACTTTTTCTGATTATAAGTAATTAAAAGTGAGGGAAGTGGTGGCAGGGGAACCAAAAGGATCCTGTTTGGTTTCCGGTTTCTAAACTATTTTGTTTTCAGATTAAAAGAAATAGTAAACTGACCCAACATATGCTACTGTCTGATTCTTGAAAGTTTTTGGTTCAGTTTCATGTTATCCATAGGCTTAGTTCTATTATTCATTTTGCTAAACTGAGTATATTAGTTTGGTTGTTGGATAGTTTGAAAATCAACCCTAGCAAACCAATGAACATCCTGAAATTATCTACCTTCTTAACCAATCACCTTACATTTTGCTTATAGTTTTATATGCCTAGCTATTTTATCACCCACCTGAGAAATAAAAAGGAGAATTTTTTAGATGGTTTATTGCAGTATTCCTATTGTTGTCACTTCCCACTGAAATCGTACTTGTTCGTTGCCTCACATGTTTCAAATCTTTCGAATGCTAAAGTAAGGATCCATGATACTCATGCACTCTAAATTCACCTTCTTCTATGCTATGCTCTTCTGAACGCATCAGATTCATTTTCACTTCTCACTTTTTCAGACCAGATGCCTCTTTGGCAAACACAATCAATTCTTTCTACCATGCCACGTGCTCCAATGTAAAATTTGTGGTTGAAATTAATCTAGGCTCACATCCCAAATTCCCAATTGTTCTGTCCGAAGTGGATGTGTTAATGAATCTCTAGTCCAAACTATCGACTTAACCAAACTGAATGCTTGATTGCCCTAGTGTTGTTAAATAGCAATGCCATAATGAAATGGTGTTGCGATTTTTTGTCAACAGCCATGGGCAATTTGTGAAGGGAGGCCCGCCATGGCGTCGCCATAGGCCACAGGCCACAGGCCACAATGGCATGTATATATGGCAGAATTTTGGCCTTCCACCATACTCCATTGATAACATTGGATCATCCAAACTTATTTATTCCAATTGAAGCTCTGATGAATAAGACATTCCAACGCTCAAGTCAATATCAACATGATGAAATAAATGTGTAACTTTCATGGTGATGTTGGTTGTAATTACCTCCCATAATTGTTGAATGTTAGATGAAGACATTGAAAATATTTACAATTTAGAAATGTGATGGACAGGAGCCATTGAGGCGTGAGGCGAGCAGAAGCCGGGGCGTGCCATTCATGTACGTAGTTATTGTGGGCATCATCGGCATCATTTTGGGTTTCTTACTGAAGAGGACGTGACCTGCGAGTTGTCGAAAAGGATCAAAATTGTAGAAAGCAACAAGAAATATGTGCGATGTGGAAAAACCAATTGTTGTCTTATTGTCGTGTATTGCTCCTACAAATTTGGAATGTGTGGTCAAAAATAGGTACTTCTATCGGCGATGATAGCAATCATAGACAGTGGACAAATTTGTATTGTTATGTGCTACATGTCATTAACTCTTTACTTTTTGGCACCTCCTATTTCCCGCACCCCCTTGCCATGCCACCACCACCAAATTGCCTTTCAATATTTTCAACCTATCAAATTCTTCGTCGTCACAAAATTATTCTTTACTTAAGAAACTAAAATCGATACTATTTATTAAACTATGCACAAACTGGGATACGTGTAAGCCTTTCCTCAATTTTCCCCACCTCAACTACTATTATTACTACTCTTTTCCTTTTTTCTAAAGTAGGATAGGAAATATTCACATTCTTGAAGGTGGCATCACAATATTTTTTTTTATATTTGGTAAAAAAGAATACGAATGTTTTTTTGGGTACAATTACATTTTGGGATTGTTAGTTTTTAAGTGGATAATTTTTTTTTCTCAATACTTGATTATGATGTTTTTAAATTTATTTTTCATAATTAATGGTAAATATATTATTTTTAGAAAAGTTGAATAATAATTAAAAAAATTATTCATGAAAATGAGATTCTGAGAGTACTAAACTTAATGATTTTTTTTATTCATTTGGGTTCGGATACCATGTAACACCCGGGATATCAATTCTAGTTGTTTTAAGGCTCGAGTTAGATTTGTAAATGGTGTTCATTCATTATATTAAAGATATAAGTTGAAAATTAGAACTAAAGTTTTAAATGAGATTTATAATGTTCAATACATTGAAAAATTTTAAAACTTAAGCCCTTATGTATCATTTAATGTTTTTTATACTTTATCAAGTGTAGTGGGGCGTCATCAAAACCATTCATTTATCATTATGGTCTTTATTTCTCAGAAGGTATAATTTGCGTCGGATAGTTACCACGTTTTTTTTTTCCTGTATATCATTTGTATTATATTATTCTTTTTTTAGTTTCAATCTGTTATTTCTTTTTTTTAAATGCAAATGTAATTTTTTGCTTGTCAAAAAAGTTATTCAAATGGATTTTCTGAAAATGAAATAGGTGGACTGTGCAATTCCCTTTTATAATTGAAAAAAAGTGTCTTGTGGCTTATCGGGCCACTATATGGAGTTTAAGACTTTTCTTAAATAGGATGTAGTTATATTTTATATAAGTTTAATTATATTTTTTTTATCTCTTTAATTTAAATTATGTGTGATTTTTTAGTCTTCAAGTTTTTTTTAGTCTATATTTAGTCTTTCTATTTTTAAAGTTAAGTAATAATTATTTTTATCCTCTATTGATTTTCTTTCACCTAAGACCCTTAAATTCTATTTTTTTTATTCAAAAACTGAATTGATTATTGTCTTTTACCAAAATTCACCAATCAAAATATACTTAAAATAAAAAATCTTAAACTTTTCATCCTTCAAATCTTGTCTTACATCTTATAAAATCTTCAAATTTTATTAATTTTTTTACTAAATTTCTGACTTTTATACTTCTAAAACTATTTCATATCTCAAATCCCTCCTAAATGTTCAAATATACAAATCTTAGATAGTTGAAAATCAATTAACCGGAAACAAATTTACTTAATTTTAAAATATAAAAACTTATTAGTTAACAACAATTTAAAAAAAAAAACAGTATATAGTCTAAATTAAATAGATCAAAAGAACAATATTATGTTGAGTAAAAAATTATACTTTTTTATGTAGACAAAAAAAAAGAAAGGTTTCTACACCAAAGGAAAACTAGATAACAGCACTGAGTTAGTAAGGTGATCCACGTGATTTGAATCATGAAAAATGTGCAATAGTACCAAACTCAGAGCTTTGATATAACAATGGATGATACTAGATAATTATTGGAGGATACTTCTTAATCATTTCAAATAAAGAGAAAAAAAAAGAATAAAAAAATATGAAGAACGAAAGTAAAAGAAAAATATAATAAAAAACGTTATTGAAATAGATAAAAAAAGTTCTCCTTATTTATTTAGATGAGCAGAAGAGAGCGTAAATAAATAAATGAAATGTATTTTATAATAATTAAAAATATTAACCCAGAAACTTTTTTTATTTCATTATTTTTTAATATAAATTAGTTATTTAATTTTTAAATTATAAAATGTTTAATTTTTAAAAAAATAAAAAGGAAAGATCTTCCCCTATTTCATGCCAAATTGGGAGAAAATGTTTTCTTATAGATCCTAGCTACAAGAGAAACTTAATTCTTTGCTATTCTCATATCAAATATGTAGTAAGAAATTGTTATTTCTGTCTTTATCTTTCTTTTCCTCAAATCGGGATTCTCTAGATTTAAAAAGTAACTACATGATTCAAGGATCAAATTTTTTTGAGTTATATTTTATTTTATTGTTTAATGTATATAATTTAATTTTTATGAGTAAGATTTCATTCGGTCACATTTTGTGATTGCAGCACGAATTTTCTTCTCGATTTCTAGAGAAACAAACCATGTGTAAGTTGAAGACTGTTTCGGACTCCATCTCTATGACTACTTTAGGGACAGAAAGTTTCGTAGCTAATTTGAGACCATTTATAAGCTCCCATAATATAATTTAGCCTTGATGATAGAACAAGATTGAAAATAACACCTTAAACGAAAGAACCATATTCTCTTCATAACAAACTTCCACAAGTTGCAAATCATGAATAACCCTTACCTACTTGTCCACAATAAATTTAATTGCATACACATGTGCCAATGCTATTCACCACCACGTGATAGTAGCTTAAAATATGGAAGAAGTAGTCGTCATGCATCTAAGAATTTTGAGTAAAGACCAGACTCTTGTGAATTTTACAAATTATTCAAATTAACTTTAGAACAAGATTTTAAATTATGTTGGTGTTCATAGTTTTGCCCTTTGACATTACGGGGTACATGTAACCAATGCAATTATAATTGTGGTTGCGATATAATCATAGATACTTTAAAAATCTTGATGCTGGTAAAAATCAAATATTTTTAAAATCATGCTTTACAAAGATATTGTTTCAATCATGATGAGAATTCTTAAAAACTTCTTGTATGAGTTAGATTAGCAAACATGTTTTGCATTTTTTTAAAATATTTAATTGATTGCCATTTTTACTACAACATCAAGAGTTTTGGACTTTTCACAATCACTATTTGTTGTAATTTTTCACGATATCAAAGATTAGGATGAAAAAGTAACTACAATTTAAAACATCTTAATAAACAACTAAACTCTAAACCTAAGCTGAAAAAAATACACCAATTACCGAATATCAAGCATGGACCACATGTCCATAGTACCCTCGCAGTCCCTTAGCACATGCATGAGAGACTCAAGACAAGACATATACAATGAGGACATGCATTATTTGAGGTCGTGCCTCGATCTCCTCTCATCATTGGCTAGAAGTTTATCATAAGACACCTGCCAAAGAAACATTTCAATTTTTTAGGACTTGGCCATATGCATTTCCAATTGAGGCTAAAAATGGGGTCAAGGGATACACCAAGTTGAACTCATCAAGTGACAAGATCATTCACAAATTTGAGAGAATTGAATTTCTTCATCTGATGAACACTTTGAGCACTAGTAGAAATTCAGTAACTAGATCAATTTAGAAACTGAATCTAAATGGTCAAGGTCTGCATTGGGACCATGACAGATTAATTATTGCAAAACTCCTACAAACATCATGGCTGAGAAGGAGGTTGTTTTCTTGTCAAATCCCACTTCTCAGCAGCATTAGGAAGTGATTTGGTCAAATTGGGACATTGATGCCTTAGACACCCCCAAACGCAATTTTAAGGGACCTACTTGATAAGCCAAAACCGGATGTCATGTCCATTTTACACAACTGCCAAAAGATTCCTTCTAGTATATGCTTCCAATTTATTACCCATACCTTTCCACTTTCAATTAGTCCTTCCTCGTCGTTTTCAAGTACGTCATGCATAAGGGCATTTTCACATTTATATTTTACTTTCAAGGCTCTAATCTAAGTAGCATTAGGGTTCTTTATTAGCATCAACCATCTAACTTCACCATATAAGCTTCCAAGAGTATCATGGTTTTAAATTGAATTTGCAGTTACCTTTCATCAAGATATTTTATATTGTAAAAAGATGCAGCTGATGTAGTCGCAATTGCAGTCTCAATACATTGTAGTGAGTCAATATACCTATGCGATTCAAAACCTAGATCAGTATCCTTTTTATGGGGTGCAGATTTTTACCAACAAATCAAGTTTCACTTTGTTTGATTATCATTGCATATTTCCCCATGTGACGGCATGCTAGGGACAAGCTCTTGGCTTTCCACTTGGATAGTTTCTTCCTAATCCTATCAATGAGAAACAAATTTTTGTTTCACTATTCTATCATGAGAGATAGGCACTAGAATATTTCACTAAGATTATTTTATCTCTAGTTATAATTAAAAAAGAATACAAAATTTTCTCTCATTTCAGGCATACGAGAAAAAATCAAAATTATTTTACGAGTAACATTTAAGAAAGTAATTTTCTTAAAATCATTATGGGAAGAATTTACTTATTTTAAGAATTATTCTAAAGAGTTATTTTTCATCTTTATCCTTAATTTAACATATAAAAAATGTGTTTAGAACCATTAAATTATAATTATAATAATAACTTGATACTTGTTTTAATAAAAAATTCCAAAAATTAATATTTATGTAGGCTCATTTTCTAATATGTAACCCTTGCTTCTATATTTCTTTCTTTTAATGCAACTGCCTCTTACAAATTAACAACTTTCATGCCATCTACGTAAGGATTCTGCTGTACGATTGAAATGAACAATGGATGGAAATAGGGAGACGCAATTGTGCCCAGATCTTGGAGGATGGGAGGCAATTTGTTTTTTCAAAGAACTAAGGAAAAGATAGTTGTTAGTTGTTACAGAAGCACTATCATAGATGTCACAATAAAGTGCTTGAAGTATTTTCTAAAAAAAATGTCATATTGCTTGCATAGGTATAAATTGTATGATTCCAAAGTGTAACTATGAGTGTTAAAAAAACTAAACTAAACTAATTTTGTATGAAAACTTAACTGAACTATAAAAGCAGTTCACACAATTCAAATTGAACTAAAAAACAGTTTACTCATTGAATTGAATTGTTTTTTGGTTTAGCAAATTATTTTCTCATATCTGAACTAAATTGTTTTTTTAATTGAATTAAAATATTTTTTGAATTGAATTAAAATATTTTTTGAATTGAACTATTTTCAAATTAAACTAAATTGTTTTTTTACATTAATTCATAGAAAAAATATTAAAAAGAGAATTTAATAAATTTTACCCTTTTATAAAAATAACTTAGTTTTTATAATTTGTTCGGTTCAGTTCAGTTTTCAAACAGTTCAGTTTAATTATTTATACATACAGTTTAACTCAATTTTTTTATAAAAACAATTTAGTTTTTATAGTTCAATTCAGTTTAGTTTTTTTACTCACATCTAGAGGTTAGGTTTAGTACTCTAGTAAAATAATATAATTTCTTACAATATGATAAATTAAAGTTTAAATTTTACAAGAAGAAATATCTATATTTAATGTTTTATTATATCTCATAAGATTTTTTCAAAAAAATCATTCTGAAAAAAGTAACTATTATGTTTATATAGAGTCGATATAGTTTCTTCCCATAAAAGAATTTGATTTATTAGTTTTTTTTTTCCTTTCATGGATGCATTCCTTCTTTTTTTTTTAGGGTGTTCACTAATGCATTTTGTTTCAGTGGCTGAGAACAACTCCCCCACCCCTCCCCTACGACCAAGCTTTCTTAGAAAGAAATTTGATTCGATCAGTATAGAGTACATTTTTTTATTTGTAAAAGTTTGGATGAGTTGTAAAAAAAAAAAATCTTGTTAGAAACTATTAATATTGTTAGGAAATACTCTCTCCCACAAGATCCTAAGCTGAGATCCAACTCTAAATTTTAATTAATAAATACAAGCATAAATCACTTGTGTTAACAAGTTTTGGACAATTCAATATTCCTTGTCAATTGCCTCTTAAATACTAATAAATTTATAGTCATTATGATAGTTTGCAGAAATAGAACCACTAACTTTTAACGTGAGGTTTGATAAATTTGATTGTTTTAATTTTAATGCACAAAAGCTTGGGTTATTTTGATTTGACGCGCTTGCGACTTAAGCGAGTTCAACTTGACTTCACTGTATTTTTAATTAAGAAAAAAAAAACTAAATATTATGCTTGATATTTGATTCAAGGAAGGACTATTGATCCTAACCCAGCCCCACCATCATTAACTAACCAACTTGAGGCCACCATAAGTGTACCGAATACCATAAAGTAATTGTTATAAAAATTGTTAATTTTTGTAAGATGGGAACGTAGGATTTTTTTTTTTAAATATCAAATTCAAACCACATTTTGTGACTTAAGAAGATATCTACGGATCACAAAGTTACTAACGAAAATACATGGGATAGTGAGATTTAACAAAATACGAAGGCCTATAACCGTCAATTTGATGGAAACAGAATATAAGGAAAAAAAAAAAATCCTAACATCATACTTTTTAGTATTATCTTTTATAGTTTAAAATTCTTTATCATTTCAAGTGGAGGTACCATTTTATTTTTTGATAAACTAATTTGGTGAGCGAAAGAGTAACTCTTAATATACCAAAAAAATCATTATGTTTTTTTTTAAATAAATCATTATATATGTTCTAATTAATAATTTAGAAAAGTGACACACTAAGTGAAATTCACTTATAATATAGAAAATATATTACTATGGTTTTCTCAAACAATGGTTTTGTCTTAGTGCACAAGACTTTTAAAAAGAACAATGATCAGAAACATTCTTTGATTGAATGAAAAGAGTAAATAATTTATTTTTATAACATTATTGTTTTTTAATCACATAAATCGTGAATCAAGGTTAACATTCACATTTATACTTCTTTGACGTTTAGCGAGAGAGAAGATTTTTGTCAGTACGAAATTAGTAAAAAAAATAGCAAATTTTATATTATTTGGTTTATGGAAAATGAGAGTAAAAAAAAAAACGATAAATTATGTCTCCACTTATTTAATTGAATTGAAAAGTATTTTTTTTAAAAGACAAATATTCTTAGAATTGATAAAAGTATATGATGAGATAAGAAAAGGTTAAAAGACGTGATTAAAAATTTATAAAATATATCTTGATTTTTGTTTCTTTCTATTTTGGATTGGAAAATTTCAAAATGATTCATATATATTTTTATTCTTTTCTCGTTTTCATGATTCTAAATTAGGAGAAAAAAAGGAATAATCTGTGTTTTTTTTTCTTTCTTTTTCTTCTTTCTATTTGTATTATTTTTTCTCCTTCCCTTTCTTTTTCTTCACAAATTATCTCTCCAATTGTTTAGTTGAATTGAAAAGTGAAAAAAATATATTTTTTAAAAGACAAATATTCTTAGAATTGATAAAAGTACATAACAAGAAAAGAGAAGGTTAAAAGAGGTGATTAAAAATTAAAAAAATATATCTTGATTTTGTATCTTTCTATTTTGGATTGACAAATTTCAAAGTAATTCATATATATTTATATTCTTCTCTGTGATTCTAAATAAGGAGAAAAAAAATTAGAAATCCATGTTTTTTCTCCTTCCCTTTCTTTTTCTTCACAATTTCTCCAGTTCCAAACAATGAGTTTGATCTTCCTTTGATGGTGGTAGGAAGAATGGATTTTAGTGAGAAGTAGCATTTTACTATTATTTATTCTATCTCTACCATGGTTCAACGCTCCGTTTGCGTTTTGCATTCTAGGTTTTGTTTAGCACCTTCCATTCTCACACTCTTGCAGCAAATGTAAACATGAAACTTCACTTTTTATATGTTACAAGTGCCATCCACATGCCTTCATCAACATTAGATTTAGTATATGTTTGGGTGTAAATATTTGTAAAATTAATTTCATTTTGGTTAAAATTATTTGTGAAGTAAAGTAATTTATGTTTAAATGTTTTTATTTTAAAAGTCAATAGTAAAATTCAATATGAATATTTTAATTCAACACAAATTACTTTAAATGGTTTTAAATCAATAAACTTTGAATCTAAAATTAATTCTTCAACATGGGATTAAATATTTTAACATTTTTTAAGATCACATTGATATTTCAACGTGAATATTAACATTTGTATAATCAAGTCACGTTCTAGTGCGAGACCAAACTAAGGGTTCAAAGATTTCAAAACAATAAAAGTAAAAAGAAAAGCTTTAGGAGATTAAAAAGGTATCAAATTACAGGCCACTAAAGTACATTTTATCCTAAAAATGATCACTTGGCTCAAGAAAGTTGCAAAGATACAAAAAAGGAAAAGCAACATAGTACAACAGAAGTTATATAGTGATCATGGGATACAAGAAGAAGGAAAACTAAAATCTGTCTCATTCCATGGAATATATGTACATTTAACAGTCCTTAGAGTGATCATGGCCTTGACCCCTCAAAAGGGTACCAAAAAGAACCCAAGGACTCATAATAGTCATCCTGTAACATCTTCCAATGTGCTATCATCTCTGTTAACCTTGATATGTCAAGATTTTCAAGACCCTTTAATCATGTTGCAACGAACAACAATCTTCCGGAAATCGTCAAGGCTTAGCTGCAACAGACCCCATTACTTTTAGTAGTTAATAATAATATTAATTCAAACATAGTGCACAAAATGTAATTTTCCACAATTTTTATATTAAGGGGTTAAAATCACCAATTCTCGTACTTGTAAGATGTAAGAAAGAAGACTATATTTTCTGACCTTGAAGTTATAAGGAAAAATATGAGTAACTATCACAAAGTGAAAGAGATTAACTGCATAGTACTCCAATCAACATAGCATATTTGGACTAGTGAAAGAATCCTAAAGATAAATAACATTTAGTCTATCTATGCTGTAGTTCAGAAAGTTTTAGCAATTACCCAACAAAAATGAAAGTTAATAAATTATAGGATAAATTTGGATAAATTTCTTTATAAATATTTACAGAAGAAGAAAATAAAAAAAAAAAAAAAACAATCTTTATCATAAGTTAAAATTAGCTTATGCATGTTAAAAATAATCTTTTAGAGAAGTTAATATAAGAAAATCTCTATTTATATATAAATTAATTTTAACTTACGGAGAAACTTATTTTATTTTATTTTATTTTTTTCTTCTCTTACGAGTATTTTCTAGAGAAATTTATTCAAACAGCTTCAATAAAGCCTTGAGGTTATTCTATGTTCTCCCTGATCCCCAGCCAAAAAAAACAAAATAACTGAAAGACATCCGGATCCTTCCTTACCTTTCCATCTCCATCACTATCAAAGCAACGAATCATATCAACCAACTCTTTGTCTGTCCATAAAAAATCATGAGCTGTGGCTGCCCTTTCTAAATCCCTTACACTTACAGTTCCTTTTCCTGCTTCTGCATGCCACAACTTCCCTGGTCAATCACAACAGCCTGTGCAAGAAATAGAAGAAGCAAAGAAAAAGAGACAGAAAAAGCTTCTTTGTTCACCTATATATTAAACAAGAACTTAATCTAGATAAAATAGCTAGATGTTGATAGCACTGTAGTTGAATCGGGATACAAATCGTGAATGCGGATAGCTTATTTTCCGAATCGTATATCGTATCATATCGTGAATCGTAAGATTCATGATCAAGAATAAAACATAACATATATGTGTATACAAAACATAAAACTACAAATTCATTATCAATAACTAAAAAAACATAATTATGGGGAGTATTTTAAGATAAAGAAACATATGAAAATAAAAACATATATATATATATTAGCATTTTGAAGTCAAATAACTAACAAAGTGACATAAAAAGCAAACAAGAATACAAATAATGACACCCACAAAGCCAAAATAAGTGGCTTTTGCCTGTTGCAACACAAATTCAGCAAACAAATTGTTTGCTACTGCACAATTCAGCAACATATCCTTAAAAAAAAGACAGTGTTGTTGCTGAATAAATTAAAAAAAATGGTGTTGTTTGTTGAATCATTTCAACAAACAATGATTGTTGCTGTTGTACAAATTTAGCAGTATAGCCTAAAAAGAAGACTCTTTCCCACAACATTATCCCCAAGATCAACATCGGTCAATTCATCTTCATCATCCAATATAAGTTCTTCTCCCCTTCCTTATTGTCTTCAAATTCATCCTCATCTACTATTTTGGATTTCCCCTTATCAACCTTGACATTCAAATTTCTTGGACCTATGTAATCAAAAGAAAAAAATAATGTTTTAAGTTCTAATTTCTAAATATAAATAATAACCTCTCTTCCTTTTCTTGCTTGGAGCTCCCTCATGAACATCAAAACATTCATGTACATCCATCCATGAAGCATCAACCGGTAAACAAGGATTTTCTTTTTCGGTGATCCATGAATCATCTGATTCAATATCGTACAAGTATATCGGATCATAGGTATCCCCCTTTTCTTCTCTACTCTTTTGCCTCATTTCAAGTTGAAGATTATATTTAACAAACACATGTGCATTTAATCTTTGTTGCTCCAATCGATTTCTTCTCTTAGTATGCACTTGGTCAAATGTACTTCATTTCCTTTCACATCCCTTGACACTACATGTGAGACTCAAAATTCTCATGACTACCCTTTGTAACTCTTTACCTTCTCCACCATAACTCTCCCACCAAAGAGCTATAAAAACAAAGTGTACAATTAGAATATGATTAACAAAGTACGCAAGTTATGCTTACTTTATAAACAAAGTAAAGCAATAAAGCCTAAAGTAAAGAGATACCTGGTTGTTTCTTATCTCTAGTATCTATTTCCATGTTCATTCCAAAAAACCCCTTAGCTCCCTTGAATTTTTCAAGTTGTTGATCCATTGCAAATCTTGTTCTTCTATCCAGAATCATTCTTTCAAGAGTATCATATAGACCAATCAACACCTCACTATTCGGATTGAAGTTTTTGTCATAATGATACCTAACCAAATAAGAAATAAGTTACTAGGCACACAAAATATAGTAATACTTAGATGACAAAATTAGATGAAAATAACTTACCTACGATTAAGATAATAGGCAGCTGCATGAAGAGGCCTATGTAGTTGCAAATTCCACCTAATGTCAATAATCTTCCACACTTTTTTATTCCTTGACTCTTGCTTTTGAAAATTTTTAGCAATTTGCTCTTTAGCCCTATCCATTGCTTCATAAATGTATGACATGACTGGTTTTGAATCACTATCTACAAGTTTTAGCACTTTTACAAGTGAAATCACACACTTTAGGCAATATGTGATAGATTTCCAAAATCTACCATCACTTAACACTAGGTTCATCACTTGCTTAGCCTCACTTTTACTAGCATATGAACTAGTAGCACATTCCTTTGATGCAAGCATAGATCTAAGAGCATTCTTTTATTGCTTAATGCAATTTAATATAAGATATAAAGTTGCAAACATTGTCACAGCTGGTCTTGCCAATTCCCTTCCCTTGGAATATTGTCTATACAAATTAAGAACCCATGTATGCCTATATATGTAGGTAGTGATTTTCTTTGCATTGGTAATGGTATTATAGAATACCAGAAGCTCTCCAATGTCCTCAAGGACTAGATCAATGCAATGAGCTGCACAAGGGGACCAAAATAATTTAGTTCTCTTCTCCATTAACATCCTCCCGGCTGCCACAAGATTAGAAGCACTGTCTCTCACAACTTGAACTATATTCTCCTCCCCAATTTCTTCCACAATGCTGTCCAACAACTCAAACATCTTTTGGCCATCCTTTATCACATCACTAGTATCAATAGACTTCAAGAAAACACTCCCACTTGGACTATTAACAAGAAAATTAGTAAGTAATCTTCTTTTCCCATCCGTCCAACCATCACATATCAAGGTGCATCCCTATTTCTCTCATTCACCCTTATATTTGTCTAGACTTTTATGGATATTATCAACCGCTTTCTTCAAAAAAGAAACTCTCACCTCATGATAAGTAGGAGGCTTTAAACCCTTACCATATTCTCCAACATCCTTCAACATTTGGATAAAAAGAGGACACCTTACCAAATTAAATGGTAATGCATTACCATATATACAATTGCAAATTTGTTGAATTGCAACATCCCTATATTTACAAATTTCATTCATTGTCTTTTGTTTGACAACTTTAGATGCACACTCCTTTCCTTTTGCTACTTCTTCCAAACAGTCAAGGGTATTCTCCTATTTTTTTTGTCTTTACTTTCCAATAGCTTGACAAACATTTCCTTAACATCATTTGAAACACTTGTACAAGCACTAACATTTATCTTTGTTCTAGCAAGATGATGTTTCATTCTTGCAATCCCACCCCGACAAACATGAGAACAATATTTGCATTTCACTTGAAGTCTATTTGGAGGGACACTTTCACAATGTTGCCATGTAATATCAACCTCTTTCTTTTTTGCTTGACTCATTCTCTAATAACACACATCCAACAACAATAAACTAACATGACAATCCAACAAAAAAAAACCAGCAAGTTAGCAACAACAAAGTGAACAAACCAATAGCAAAAAAATCAGCAACAACGAACTACCAGCAAAAAAACAACAAAGTGTCGCACCCAAACTACCAGCACCACGTTCCAGCAATAGAGTTGCACTCAATGCAGCGCACCCACCATGTTCCAGCAAGATGAGAACAAAAGAACACAGTAGAACAGAAGAACCCACCACATTTCAGCGCACCCAATGCAAAACAGAAACAGAGCACATAGTGCAGAATAGAAACAGAGCACGAACCCACCACATTTAAGCGTACCAAGTGTAGAACAGAAACAGAGCACAAACAACATGGGACCATACAAAGAGTGGAGATCAGCTGTTTCCCACGTTTTTCCCTCACTTTTTGAAATAAAAACAAGTTTTTCTTAGGGTTTTCAAAAAGACCCACTTTGGACGCGACCCAAATGAAGCCAAGATCGTGCAATTCCCCTGTAAATTGCAATTCATGTGATTCTTGAGCGATTCGTTTTGCGACTCAAATGCAAAAACGATACATTCTATGATTCGTATCGTTTTCCCTACGAATCGTATCGAATCGCATGAATTGTATTGAGATTCATGCGATTCTAACTACGCTGGTTGATAGCATTAATGAATCTTTAGACTTTTCATTTTTTAGTTTAGAGCTTAAGCAGTAACTTCTCTCTTATTTATTTTCTTGTTTTGGTTTAAAGAGGGAGGGATAAAGAGAAGCCTTATTTGGTGTGATTTTCCATCATATTTAAAATTTCAGATAAGCACTAGTTTATGCAAATTCAAAAGGCCTTGAAATAAATAATGGTTAAAATTTTTTCGGATAAGTTGTGTTCAGCTTAAGAATAAGAATCTGAACTTGTAAAAAAAATGAGTCAAACAAAACTATCAGAAAAAAAAAACAGATTTAAGCTGATCCATACCAATGACAAATATCTGATACCTTAAATACCAAAAAAGCAAGCAGTTCTACATTGAAATAATAGTCCTCCTACATAGGCAAATGAATCAAAAGATGCAAAAGAAGAGAGTAATACAAAAAAATTAACTACAGCATTGTAAGGGCAAGAACATTTACATAATTTTATGCTTTTTATGTACTTGGTAAAAGTTACAATGTTTTCCCTAAATGCTTAAGAAGTTGAAAGTGATGATAGATCATTGTTTCCCATTTTAAATTAAATGGAACAAAATGGCTGGTTTATATATACTCTAATCACCTCAACAACTGCAGTTTTTATATAGGCATGATATACTGAAACTCTAAGGGAAAACAAAGTTCATCTTTGATGAATATAGATGGTGATATAAGTATGACTCTTCCAATGTATCTCTTGCCATTATTCCTTGTCCTTAACAAACAAAACATAGTAAGTACAGATTTTATCAAATTACCGTCAAGCTGGAAGAAGTGTACAATGAGCTCATCCTCGGTCAGTTGCAGCCGACTAGCAAACTATAGATGTTGACACAGTCAAATATTAAAAATATTAAAAAAAAGATCCAACACAATTGTACAAACTAAAAGAAATTAAAGAATTATAAAGAAAGAAAGAGATCATTTGAATAGCAAACTCTATACAAACCGTTTTCTTGTTCTTCTTTCGTCCCTTGTCTTCTTGAATGTGATTGTTTCCCTTTTTCTCAGTCTTGCTAATGTTCAGTACATTCTTGTCAGGCAAATATGAACCTTCTGCAGAGTCTTGCAAGGAAAGAGCAATTGCCTATCCATAGACATCATACAGTTAAGATGCTTCTATTCATAGCATTATGCTGCTCAGCATCACGGCCAAATGCTTAGGATGTATATCAAGCAACGTAAGCATCAAAACTACCTGCCTCAAAGCTTCATCATCATCATAATCAATGTGCTCTGAATGACTGACACACTTCTTCCCCGAGACTCCAGCTTTCTTTTTCAAACCTTTGTTCTTCACCTGCAGTTGGAATTAAGCAAAAGGATTGTGATTGTAAATAAAATAAATTTCATATCAGAAGTCAAGGGGTCTATGCATAATAAGTCAATAACTACTAAAAAACACAATGCCAAAAGTCTTATTACTCATATCAAACCAAACAATGTCTGGGTGAAATACAGAACACTTTACCAACAAAAATAACTCACTTTTGCAAAGTAGCAAACACAAAAGAGAAAAAAAATCCCAATAACCAAATTTCATTAAAATCAAAACACTCTATAACAATATATTTTTTTTAATTTTAAATATTAAACAATTCACTCTCAGGATGCAAATGCCAACCACTAAGCTGGTGAATTAACTGGCATAAATTTATTAGTACGTAGTTGTGTTCAATACTTGGAATGAGAGTTTTGTTACTTATAGTGATCCTATTGGACTCTCAGCTAAGACCCCTAAATGACCGCTCAATGATAAAGGAGGTACGTAGACACATACAAGAGGTTTGCCTAGAAGTAGCCACCCTTGAAAGTATGCGTAATAGCTCACTAATTGAGCACTCTTGCACCAAAGATGATCGGGGTAAGTGATCTACTGAAGTTGTGGAATGTAAAAATGAATGAATAGGAGAGCGTTCTGCCTTAGAGGGAAGGGCCCACGCAAGCAGTTTTGTCTTGGAGAAGTGAGAATGTCGGCTTGAATAAAGCATACAATGGTGATAATCCAATGCCTCAAAAATCCAAGGGTTCTTCTGCAAGGTTTGTCCACGGAATGTGAGTCGGAGCCTAAAATCAGGCTGAAAGGCATAGGCGATGAACAACAAGGGAATACTCTTGTACTATCCTTTGTTGGTATTGAGGGACGGAGTTTACTGATTTTTCAGGGTAATAAGGGGCAGAGATAATGCCTCGAGCCAATGATTGAGTACCAAGTTCTACAGCGCTGAAGTAGTCATACTCCAACCGACACAGGTGGTAGGTAGAGAATACTTAGAGGCGTTAAACAACTCTCTCGAAGGAACTCGAACAGGATTACTTCTTGTGAAGGATATCTGTGTTCTCCAAAGAGTGCCAACAGCCAACATGTGTTATTCTAATGTCTAAACAACTTGGTAAGTTAAACTTATTCGCAACATGTCAAATTACCTTAATGTTTAAAGTTAGTAACTTGGGTAATCTAAACTATAATTTGCAATTTGAAACATTGACACTTTCAGAACCAAACTGTATGATATATTGAAAATTTTTCACAACCCACCTTCCTTTTCCGTGATCCAGAAGCATTTTCAACTGCAAAATCGTCATCTTTATGGTCTTCAAGTTGTTCGCTTGAAGAACTTGATCCAGGTTCTCCGTCATCTTCGGGTACATACTCTTCATCATCGTCGTCTTTAACCTTCTTCTCTTTGGCCTTGTTGGCGTTGTGAGGCTGCGAACCCTTCAATGAGGAAGCCATTTGGGGCAAACCCAGAGCCTCCAACCTGGCTCTGTTCTCCGCGATTCTAGACAGCCTCTGTTTCTCATACTCTGACGCGCCCTTCGCATTCTCCACGGTTTGTGCCTCCTCTGACTCTGAACTTGAGGCACCCTCGGATTCCGAATCCGAGGTTTCGTGTTTCGCCATTTCGGATTGTTTCTTCTATGCTCTGTTCTTCCGTATCAGTTTCACTATCGGGAGTGGCAAGTAGGCATGCGTTTTGGGCTTTATTTGGACGTATTATCTGCCTAGGAGAACCCGGGCCTAACCTCAATAATCGGCCCATACTCAGAGGGATGTCCAAGCCCAACTTCAAACTGTAAACCCAATGGACACCACACAGGTCGTAAAGACACAACTGAATTTTGCAACGTTGTACTCTTTAATAGAAAAATGTTACTAACATATTCTTTAATGAGTTTTTTACACTTTCTATATTAAGAGAAATTTACATAGATTTTATTAAATATTCGGATCTTTTTCTTCATTTGGTAGATAAAAACTAAAATGTTTTTTTTAAAACAAACTCTTATTTCTTAAAATTGTCTCAGGGAAAGTAACAAAAGTAAGTGATTATTATTTTTAAAATATAATATTTAAAGTAATCACATTCAAACACGTTGAAAGTGTCGGTAACACTTCTTCAATAGAGAAATGTTGCGTGATGCCTCTTTTCACTCACTCACATGACATGCAAGACTAGCAAAGTACATCTGTAATTCTTTTTAAAAGCTCTTTTGGATTTGAGCTTTATATGTAAAAGAAAATTCATTGCACGAGTTAATCTCATTATATTATGGACATTTTTAATATAAATATATAATCACTTCATATGAAAAATACTTAGGTCTTAGAAAAAAAATGGTCATATGTAAAAGTGAGAGCTACTTTGTGCGAGAACAATGAGAAAAGTTCTCAATATAAAATATAAGTACAAAACTTATTGGAAGTTTGCCATCTATGTTGTCAATATCAAACTGATTGGCACAGTCATCTAACTACGAATTGAATATTAAGTCAGTTAAGAGAATGTAAACATAAATTTATCAATAAATACTTATAAAAATATAAGAAATTAAAAAAAAATATTTTAAAAAAAATTATATAAAATTTATTTTATAAATTAACTGATGTAAAAACTAATTTTAATTTATAAAAAAATTTATTTTTTATAATTATTTATGAAAAATTTTATCAAAATAAACACAAAATGATTTTAAAAATCGGACTTGTAAAAAGCAGTGTAAAAATAGGTATAAATCAGTTTACAACTTAGCAAACTTTTACCAAACTCATCAAACCATTTCAATACTTTTTATTTAATAAAACATCATTTTTAGTATTTAATGAGCTATTTTCAAACATTGAGTTAATAAATCTGAAAGGCTAAAATCCTCACCCAAATCTTATCTCTTGTGACAAAAAAAGAAGCTCATTCAAATTGATATTTGTAACATTTATAAATAAAATTTATTTTTTAATATTATGAAGTTAGGGATATATTATTCTACTTTTCGTTTATTAATATTATGTAATATATTATACTAAAAATTAAAATAATATTATTTAACTATTATAAATATATGAGATCTTACATTATTTAATAAAATAGTCTAAATAATACATATAAACAATCGTCGTATAAATTGATTTTGTAGGATTAAAAATAAATTCAATTACAAACGAAATATTATTAAACTTTAAATTAATATCTTGCCCATTTAATAATAAGTCCAATTTTAAAAACCATGATATATAGGCAAAGCTGTGTATGAACGTTGGGTATCAATTTCAGATAGAAATATTGTGTGCAGTTCTCTTCTTCTCTTGTGTGCGTTAGTTCTGTGAAAAAAATAATGTCGCACATGATTTCTCATGCAGTAACAGGTCTTTGAATGTTTATCAAATTAATAATAACATGTTATGTTGACTGCACCAGTTTATGCTCAGGTGGAATACAAGACAGAATGGGTACCGAATTCGAATTAAATATATGATCAGAAATTTTAATTTCGATTGGCATAAGTAAAAAAAAAATTGTTAAAAAAAACTCTTTGGCAATAGAAAAAAAAATGGTAGACAGAGTGCACAGCTATGTATTCACGAGCTTTATGAAGTACGAAATAAAATGAAACTAGGGTCACTAAATTAGTCGGAAAAGCTCTGGATACTGGGCATGGGTCAGAAGACAAGACAATTTAATTGCTTGAAAATGGGTCAACATGTTGAGTAGTGGAAGAGACAGATTCTGATGATCATTGGAGCAGGAACAATAAGATTTTCCTTATGTAGGTAGGGACTACCCCATTAGAGAGCACACTTGGACTTGCTTTTTTTCTTTTCGGATAAGTTTGACAACTATCCAATCATGCAGTTATATATAACATTTTCGCCATCACAACACTTAACTATGTAATACCTAAAATATTTTTCTATATTATAATGAGTAACTCTTTTTTATTTTTTATTTTTTATTTTTTGATCAGCAGTTAGAAAGTGTTTGTTTACTCATTTAAAAAATATGAAAAAAAAAAAAACAAACATTATCGTAGGTTTTAAAAACAAAAATATTTTTACTATCCACTAAAATGTTTTACCCTTCCTCACGTGCTGCGGTCCTTGACTGATTTCGTCTTACAGTCCTTGACTGATTTCGTCCTTCCCCAGCTAATATTAGCTGTGAATTTGTACAAAGCCAAATTTTGAAAATTCAAAGAACACAGGCACATTTGACTAGGGTTCCTGATAACCAATTTCTTTAGCATTATTAATTAACCGTATCACTTTGCACAACATGTAATTTTATTATTATTTTTACAAATGCAATACAATCTTTATTAAGTCCGGTAACATTTTCATGGATACCAAAGTTATGGTAAATATTAACACAAACGTCATGTTTTAACTTCAACTTTGTATTGCTGGTTAATTGGAATGACACTGTTATACCTACTTAAATTTTGTATTAATAGTCAATTGGTACGAGTAACTTGATTAATAAAATTAAGTTTATACGTTAATTAATTAGAAAAATAATATTATATCTCATAATCTTATCTATTTTAAACAAAATTACTTTGCTCAGAGTTTATGTATATATATAAATCTTTAGGATGTATATATATAAATCTTTAGATAAGTTGTTCGTCAACTTGGCTATGACTACTTTGATGCCTTGAATAAATTTACTTAATAATTTTAGCATTTGTTCATACATCATGTATTAAATTCAATACATGAGGTTTAAAAATGAAGACTATCAATATCAAATTAATACTCACTGAAACTTTAAATTGTTTAAAGATTAATATAATAATTTTCAATTTATTTGATATATATTACACAAAACTGATATTATATTCTAAAATTTGTTTAAATAAGCTCTCAACAAGACAAAAGAAATTTATTTGATATATATTATACAAAATAATCAAAACAAAAAGATTTTTTTTCACAAGAACCAAAACTCCAACTAAATGTATGATCTTGTCATTATCATTTTCGTTAAAATAATTTTTCTACGAATTATACTATTTTTATGAAAGTTAAGTTCTATATTCATTTCCATGCCATTGTTTTAGTGTTTACATTAAATTAAAATAATTTTCTTGATAACATTTTAAATGAGTAATAAGTCTTCGTAATTATATTTATTTTGGAAAAGTCTTTGTAAATAATTTGCAACAACATTTATATACATACTTAAAATTAAAAATAACTTTTTTTTAATAATATAAAACAAGTTTAGAAAACGTTAGATGACTGGGGCGCGGCAGCTACGAGCTACGGCCCTGAAGATTGTGTACCAAATTTACTTACAGAATTCACAACTTTTTAATTAAGTAAATAACTGAATAGAGGAAGATGAAAATGATACACAATAATTCCCAATGAAATCTAGTGAAAATAATATTTATAGTATTTTCTTTTAACTTTCAATTGTTTTCATAGTTTGCGTCTTTGCGAAGCAATTAATACAGATAAAAAAAAAAAACAGGCTAAACTAAGAAATGATAAAAGAGCATCGACCTAAAAATATTTTCAGGAATCCAATTAGGAGACCAAAGCCCAAACCCACTTGGGCTTACTTAGTTTGGCTTCCCAACTGCTACAACCTTGCAGACTTTAATTTATCCTCTTTACAATGATATCATAAGCATTAAGCACCCCAAAAACATTAAAAGATCTCTAATTTTTCAATCCATTAACAAACTGCACTATTTCTAAGTATTTATCATAAACTTTTCTCAATTTTATAAATATAATATTTTAATTGTTTCTCCCTTGATTTTGATTGAATTATAAAAATTTAAAATCTTGATCGAAGATAAATTGCAAAAATATTATATTAATCTTGGAATTTGTTTAATATGCTGATATTAATGGTCTTAATTCATTTAATACGTATAAAGTTTTTGAAATACGTGCCAACTAAATAAACTAATCCGCTTAAAAAATATTAAATTACATAAAAGATCATATTTTTTTAATGCATGCATTGCGTCATATAAAATATATTATTAACAATACTGTAATTGTTGTAATCGCAAAAAAAAATATTTTCTAAAACTGAAATTGTTTAAATTTTATTCGAGATAATCTATTTTATAAAATAGATTGAGTGAATTTTATCATATTATTTATTGATAGTGAAATGTTAAAATTAATTAATTATATATAAAATGTAGGTAAACAATTTTGTAATTGAAAATTTTAGAAAAGTAAAATGAGGATTAATGAGTTATATTAAATTGAATTAGACATAAAATTTGTCTTATGTATAAGAATTTCTGTGGATGACCTAAACTAGATTAAGGATATACTTAGGAGAAATCAAGCTAAACATAGGTTGAGAAAAATATTCTAATAAAATAAAAGGACTAATATATCTTTAATGAAATAATAAAAAAGGAGATTTTAGATAAGCTGGTTAATTGGAGCAATTTTACTGTTCTATTTAAGAGTAGTGATTTTTTTCTACAAATTATTTTATAAATCTTTATAAAAAAAGTATTAAATGAAAAAATATTCCTACAAATGTAGATTTCTTTCTCTCTTTCCCATGTCTCACCAAACACATGGAGTGATTAAGATAATCATTAGCAATAGCTTTGCGCATGGAGTGATTAGTACGTATAATCATCAACAAGCAATGAGGACACAAAATAGGTTAAGTATGATGAAGCAAAAAACATTATTCATTCATCATATTTAAGAATTGTTTAGCAGAGAAGGCCAGTCATATTGGTTGTCTAATTCAACCACGTTGGAAAATTAATCACGGTTTTATGATTGAGTATGGTGGGTCTTAATACACAATTATGGACGTTCAATTAAGTTAAAAGAATTATATAATTACTAAATTATTTTAGCTTTATTTTAAATGAACTTTTAAGATGAACCAATTGAGTAAAATAGTACTTTATTTTGTCTTTAATCAAACACTACTTAAGGAGCTTGAATGTAATTAAGAAAATGATAATACATACATTGAGAAAAAGATATGTAGAGGGATCCGGATATCAAAGGAATGGGGAAGGATAAATACTTTTAATTTTAAATAAATGAAATTTTATTTTAGTTTTTTTTGTCTAAGAGAAAAAAAAACACTTCACAAATAATAAATAAATGACTCAATCCTTATTTCTCCAAAAAAAGAATAAATTAATTCCTAATCTCTTGAAAAAGATTCAACAAAATCATTAAATCTCATTTATCAGTAATATAAAATCCACCAAGAGTAATAATATACATTCATTTGTGTTATCTTTTTTCATTTACTAAAAATGCATTTATAAATGTGAATAAAATAAAATAAAAACTGTTATTCTAATTTTTTAATAATAAAAAATTGAAATAAATTAAAAATATAAAATTATAATTATTTAAAAATATACAGTTACCAAATTTTATGTACTGATCAAATAATTAATTATATCTTTTTATTTTACTTTTATTAGTTATTTCAACAACTAGTCTTGTCAAATACACTATAAATCATTTGTCAAAAAAAACTACAATGTTTTGTTGAGAAAAACACTCTAGTTTAAGACAGAAAAAAAAATTCAGATTCAAAAAATACTTACAGCAAACTTATATTTTCTCGTATTAATAAAACAAGTTATGAAGAGACTTTATCTTTCTTCCCCCGACCAATCCTTTGGGGTTGAAAACTACAATGTTATAGTTTAAAAACAGCGATGTTATGGATGGTGATTTAGATTTTTTATTTTTTAAAATTTTGTTCACACTTTGAGCTGTAAATTAGCATAATTTTTTACACTTGAACTAATTCTTACTTGTTAACATTGACCCTACCTTTCCTCCATAATTTGGTGGTTATGATAATGGCTCCAATTTGCGCGACACTTAGGTCCATCACAATTCTAACAATCAACCAATAATTAAACCTTTTAATAAAGCTTGAACCATAATTTGCCCTGTCCCCAGCTAAATTCATTGCAAGGTGATGTTTATGTCCAATGTCGTTACTATATTTGACCTTAACATATTTCCCTAATCATATCATGCACTGAAAATGATTTCGATTTTCAAGCCATGTCAACCTTGCTTCTGAGACCAACAGAAAGCTCCAAAAGGGCCTCTAAATATAACCAAAAGACGTCTTGTAACATTGTCAACTTGTCTGTATGGTTTATATAATATAAACAAAAAAGTCATATCCTATCACATAACCGAAAGAACTGAAACCATTGTACACAGGTTGTCATCAATTATTGCCTGTAAACATACACAAACTTTGGCTTCAATAGGAAAATTGCATACACAAACTTGGAGTTTAAAATATTTTTTCTTTGACGTAGTTGTTTGTTTTTCTAATTTAAATATACATTTCTTAGAAATAAATCTATGGGATAATGTAATTGGTTGCAACATACTTCAGTGCATGTACACGGTTTTTCTGTATACTCTCTAGGTTGAAATATAATTAATAAATCATTCAATGTAAATTAAATTAAAAATAAAATTTAATAAATTTTATCTTATTTAAAATATTTTTATTTAATTAAAATTTTATTTTTAATGACTCTTTCTTATTCTTAATATGAAATTCTAATGAAAGATCATTTTGAGAAGAAAAAAAAGTTCGTAACGTGTTAATTAATTTTTCAACATTTTTTTAACAAAAGCAGACATGTAACATGAAAAAGGTGAAAAATAGTTATACGATTCTAGAAATATATAATAACAGAAGCAGACAACATTTCATTAATTATGAAGACATTGACTACGAAAGAAAACTGGTTTCGAACCATAAAAAATAGCAACCTAACCTAACTTGATAAATGAGGAGGAAAAACACAGAAAAATGATTGAGGACGACAAGGACAGCAAATGAATGGTGGGTTGACTTAGATTTGATTTTCCACAGTGCACACAAAAGAAGAAAAAGAATGCGTTGATAGAAGAACATTGGATATAAAGTAGAAAATTCCTAAATTGGATGCTAGCCAACTCGCTTAATACAAAGCTCCATCCAATGTGTCTGTATCTCACGTATAGGGAGAGAATTTTCTTTCAGTTATACCAGAACAAAAACAAGTCTTAAAATTCAAAAAGCGTTTAATTATCAATAAATAAAAATTTTATGTTAACAATAGAATTTAAACTCACATCATTATGAGATATGAATATGATATTTATCATTTAAACTAATTTTGTTGGTGAGAAAAAGAGAGAGAGTTGTGCATGTATGAAAAGTAGGAGACCAATTGGAAAGAGTTTTGTTATTGGAGGGCCTACAATATGTGACTTTGACAATCAAATGAGTGCTTACTTTTTTGTGTTTTGGGATGAAATAAAATGTGTGGGATACGAAGAAAGCGTTGTTTCTAAGCTGACTAACTAGAAAAAATAAGGGAGGGAGAGAGAGGGAGTAGAAACAAATATTGATGGAAACTTTTAGAAAAGAGTTGGAGGAGATATGGTGGGCAAAGCATCTACAAAAGTTGGGAATGAAAGATGGATAGGTAAAAGATTGTCTGGTGACAAAAACGCAACTTTTTTTACACACGCAAACCCTTACATCTTATCTCTTTACCCCCCACATTTTCCACCTCACACAAACTTTTGCCTTTTCTTTTCATTACTTTTCCTATATATGCTATTTGCCTTGGATGCTCACGCGGTGTTTATTGCCTGTTAGCTTTAACTTGTATTAGGTGATTTGCATAGTGTTAGGAACGTGTATTTTTATTTCTCTAAGTTCTAATTACTAGCTATAGAATCAAATATTATATCAAAGAAAATAAACAAAAACATAATTGCAATTATGTTTGTTCTTTTACATGCAATTATAAGAGCATCTTTGATGGTATAACAGTAGTGAAGTACTTAACTCACTTTAATAGCTCCTATGATGTTACATAAAATTTAAGATCTTCAACTAGTTTTTTCTTCAAATACAATTTTTAAGAACTTCAAATAAATCTTATGATTGCCTTACAATTTTTAAGATGGTTAACAACGTTGCTTATAAATATTACAACTGAATGTCACGTCAAATTGTCAATTAATCCAATATATAAGAACTTGTTCTTAAAGTTTAAGAATTCCATAATCAACTTCCATAAAAAAATTTGTAAGAGTATGTCTGATTCAACTTATTTTAAAAAATTATCACCTATTTTTTATCATTTTTTTAGAAATTTTTAAAAGTAAATAATTACTTCTTTAAAAACAATATTAAACATGCACTTACTAATGGCACGTTTGAATTTACGTATTTGTTGTTAAGTCTCACGCTTAACACACGCGCTCACATCATTTCATTGATCAAAGCACATAATGTGATGATTATGGAATACAAGTAATTCATGCAAGAAACCATTTTCAAGAAGCATGATTGGAGAGGCAAGGAATATGATCCAGGAACAACAGGAATTTCGATCTGCTAATGCCATTTTTGGTTAAGAAATGTATTTTATGTACTTTGCAAGAGGTAGAACATATGCTCATCCCACCCCACGAATTTGGGTCCCGTGTCTCTTCTTCCATTGAGCAATATACCTTATATATGGACCATGGTCCAACATTGTATATGGTCACCTACCACAATTACAAAGAGACATGTGTATAAGCCCTAAGTTTGGAGATATATATGATGCAAAGTGAGTTTGGTAAATAGCATGTCAATGTTAACATCGCATCTCAAACAGTGTGGTCTATTAGGTATAGCTTTTGACCACATTGGGTGAAAGAAATGGAAAAAGTAAAAAGTGAAAACAAAAGAGGCCATCCTTTATAATTGGACATAACAAAAACAAGACGTGCCATTTTACTAAGATCACTTATTGAAAGCAGATTCATAGAGAGGTCCAAGGCATCTAGTACATATGGATGGTCATAAAAGTATCGTTGTTTTATTTTTGTTTCGATGGATCTACAAAATTGCCCTTCCCTCAAAAGTATAATGATAAACGCCTTTTTATTAAGGAATTCAAGTAAGCACTTTTGTCCCTAAGAAGACTCCTCCATGAAGTGAGAGGTTCAGTTATTATTAAGAACAAAGTTATATACTATAAAGACGCATATACACACCTAAAGAAAAAAGACGCATACACTTGGCAGCCTTTACTTCCGGATAAGAGTTATAGCATTTTGTTAGCAGCCAATGATTTGAAATTTTGATTATAAAATGGGTTGGCACAAAATATAGCCATCACGAAATTTGATAAGAGTTCATGTACAAAATTTATCAAAATTAAACGGAAGGTAATTAGATTATTCATGTTATTGTACACATTTAAAAAAGCATATATTAAGTTAATTTTGATATATATAAATGAGTTATTATATTTTTATTAATATAAGTTTTTATAAATATAATTTATATAAAAGAAAATTTCAACCTAACAATAAATTTTAAGATAAAATTATTTAATTAAAAATTATTTATGTTAGATAACGTGGCGTTAATGTGGTAATTAACATAGATGTTAACATGTCGGTAATGACATGGCATGGGAAAGTAAGAAATTTGTTAAAATGTTAGAGCTAGAGATTGCAACCCCACCTTTTACTATAACAACAAGACTTAACCACTATTCTAATGAGTTTATTGGGCATATAAATGAAAATTAATATATATATATATATATATATATATATATATATATATAAGGGTTAAATGATATGTATATTTACTATTAATAAATTAATAAATTTTTATATATGGTATATATTAATAATATTACTAATAAATTAATACTCATGATATTATTAGTATATATTAATAAATATAAATTAGTATAAATGAATACATTTCTACATAAATATAAATATATCATAAGAATATTAATTAAAAATATATGATATAAATATAAAATTTTAGTGGCAAAAGTATGCAAATTAGATGTTGAACATGGACGTCAATCTGAATCATCTCAACATTACTATAATAAATTGATATTGATCTCTCTATATATATACAAATTTGATATTCAATATAAACGTCAATCTCAATTATCTCAACATCACTATCAATATAATTGATAATATTTTTCTTTCTTCCAACAAAGATCTCAATCAACTCAACATCACTATAAATAAAATCACTATTCTCAATAAATACAGGGATGCCAATTTATATTTATTAATAAATTAATACTGATTATATTTATTATTAATATTAGTATATATGTCTACATAAATATATTAATAAAATAATATAATTTTTAATAATAATAATGAAATAAAAAATTTATTATTATTATAAAAACACAATTTTATTAATATATTTCTGTATAAGTATATACTAATATTATTAATAAATATTTATACTTATGCAGAAGTATATTAATATATATTTATTAATATTATTAGTATTAATTTATTAATAATACTATCAATACTAATGATATATATATTTGTTTATTTTGTAATAGTAAATATATATACAATTTTGATCCTATTTAAGTTATATATTATAATTTTTATTTATATATTAAGTAAACTTATTAATGTAGTAAAGTATTGTTGTTAGAGTATTGGGTAGCTAGGGTTCAATCCCTATCTCTTACTATTTAACTGTATTTTTCTTATTTATACACATCATATCATATTGTTAAGCGATACCTAAAAGACTAAATTTAAAAAAAAAATATAAACTATAATTATAATTTCTCATTTTCTTATTGTAAGGTTTCTCGTTTGAAACATCTATAGAGAGAGATAAGAAACAACTCCAGGGAGAACATGGGATAGAAAGGTGTGATACCGCAATTAACCACTTTTTAATTTTTAAGAAATAAAATGTAAATAAAATAAAAAGATATAAGTAAACTTTTCTCGAAGCGACGACTGTTTGATCAACTCAACGCGTAAAAAATTTTGCAATAGTCCATGCATCTCTAATTTAATTCTTTGAGAGCAATAAAAATTTGCTTAAATTTGTTCTATTTATTTTATTTTATTTCTTTATTATTAAAATGTTTAATTTAGTGACTTAATTTTTAAATTTAAAACAATATTACTCTATCATCGGCTTGGCAGTAATGCATTAATATTTTATGGTTTGTGAGGGTTATGAATTGCCAAGAAGTGTGTATATTTAAAATAATTACTTTGATCATAATATCAATTTTTTACTGTCATTATAATAATTTATTTTATTAAATTTTAATAAAATTATACTATTTCAATCATTTTATTTATATAATATTATAATATCATTTATATTTGTCGCATATGGATCCGCAATGCGGAGGGACACATGGTATATCCTGGTATCCGAATCCATTTCAGGAGAGATGAAGAGGGAATTGCCTATGACATTTTAAGGGAAGATACTAGTACCCTTCAACGTTCGTCCTAAAATCCTAAAATGATTACCTTAGGCAAACGTGTGAGACCATTATAACCACTAAATTATTATTTTTGTCTTTCAAGCATAGGCAAATTGGGAATTGTCAATAGAAAAAGGAAGGAGCATATTTTTTGGGTTTTTTTGACAAGAGTTGTCTTTTATTCTTATGTAATTTTTTGTTGGGTTTAGGCTTGGCTGAGGGGTAAAAAATGTGTCGATTAAGTGTCAGCTAGCTTGGAGGGGAGGAGATAACCAGTTAGAGGTCGGTTAGTAGATTGAGTTCCGATTAGGTGTCGGTATGTAAGGTCGATTCTCAGATGGAGGGTGAAATGAGGTAACAACCAAGTTGGGATTTACCTGTTTGTCAAGTTTATTACTGTTGCGAGGCGGACTCCTTTCTCCACTTCGTCCCTCTGGGTGTTTGTTGCAATCTGGATCAGGACGGGAACGACAAAAACTTTGATTTTAGAATCTGAGTCCCTTCTGGGAAAGGAACAACGAATATGGAGTCGCCACCAACATTTTTATGGAAAACACCAAGAAACATTAGATAGATAAGGCTGGTCTGGAATCAGAGTGTAGGTTCGGGAGTTGATTACGTGTAGGGATCACTAGTATCCCAACATGTCTATCCGAGGATAATTACCCTAATTAACTGCATGAAATGAAATATGACTTCTACATTACAGTCTATGTCTTTCTAAGAATAGAAGATATTTAAAAAAGATGGGGGAGGGATGTTTTTGGGCTTTTCGGATGAAGAACTTGACAAGTGTTGTCTCTTGCTCCTACGTATCTCCTACTGTAAGGAGAAGTCAAAGTTTACGTAATTTTGAGGCATGGATGATTAGATGGTAGGGGGCTGAGACTGTTTTGGGCAGAGTCGGGATGGAAGGGGCCAAGACTATTTGGGCCGAGTCAGGATGAAAGGGGTCGTGACTATTTGGGCCAAGTCGGCCTAGTTGGTGTGGAAGGGATGGAATATTCATTGACATCCAAAGAGTTAGAGAAAAGTAGACTTTCCTTTGGCATCCAAAGAGTTAGATAAAAAGCGAATTGTTCATTGGCATCCAAAGAGATGGATAAAAGTGGACTTTCCATTGGTGTCCAAAGAGTTGGATAGGATAAGTGGACTGTCCTTTGGCGTCCAAAGATCCTTAGATGGGATGGACATTTTTTTGGGCGTCCCAAGAATTTGATAAGATAACTGGACTATCCTTTGACGTCCAAAGATCCTTAGATGAGATAGACTTTCCGATAGACGTTCAAAGAGTGGTTGAAAAAATGTGGTCAGTCCATTAGCGTTCAAAGATGGTTAAAAAAATGGACTATCCATTGAATTCCAAAGATGGTTGTAGAAAAGTATAAATGGGAGGCTTAAGGTTAGATGTTAGGAGGGGTTGAGGCTATCTCGGCAGAGTCAGGATGAAGGGCCGAGACCGTCTCGACTGAGTCAAAGTGCCGACTAGGTGTTGGCAGGGTTAGTATGTCGAGTGGCACTCAGTGAGTGTGTGACTTGAATGAGTGATGTTAGAGTTGGACCAAAAAGCGTTGGCTCTCAATCAGTCTTGGTATCGGCTACATACGAGTCGGTTTGGAATCGGCCCACAACTTATGGTATGTTGTTGGGTTAAACAAAGAAAGCACATCGGCTTAGAGTTTAAGGCCACTAAATGGATATGTGCGGGGGATATTTTGAAGGACTTACCTTCTATCCAGGGATTCCTGATTCGCCGAAGAATGGGCAAACTCCTTCCGTCTTTCTTTTGAAAATCCTTTCCAAACTCCTTCTTTCACTTACCTTCTATCCAGGGATTCCTGATTCGCCGAAGAATGGACAAACTCCTTCCGTCTTTCTTTTCCAAATCCTTTCCAAACTCCTTCTTCGAGCTTGAGGTCTTTTATAGGCTAGCTCATGGCCTCCCGAATCTCCCAAGGAGATCTTCTACCATTAAAGAGATGACTCTCCCGTAGGCTAATTAATGCTCTAGTGCCCTTAGGAGGGTTTTCCCTCATTCAATACGATGGCCCTGTAATTAATGTGGTAGTGATTTTTCTTCATTTTTTTGTTTGTCACAAGTGCGCGTGTCCTCCAGGTCTTCTTTTGCTTTCCAGGGAGGAAATGACTCAACCGAGGGCGCACAACTCCCCATCTTGGCTGCATCTACCCGAGGCGTGTTGGGAAGTGCAAGGCTACCACGTTGTGTGACATATTTTGTCTTTTTCCTCCTTTTGGCAAGCCAATCTACAACCATTTGCTACTTCTTTTCTCTACTTTTTTCTTTTTCTCTTTTGCCTCTTTCTTCTTCTGCTCGAACAGAAAAGAGCTACTAAAGTGTTTTTCCTTAGGATGAAAACTCTCAAGCGTTTCCTCCTTTTTCCTCCTCTTTTTTTTTTTTTTGGCAAAGCTTCCACCCACTCCCCTTTTTATAGAGCAATTCCTCCTTTCTTACGGATCTTGAATTATTGGGGATCATCTTTCCATGGTTCCTATTTCTAATTGTAGGGGCAATGTGACACCCTTCTACCCTGAATACTTAGATTAAAATAATAATATAAATAAAAAGAAAGACAAGGTAATAGATAAAACCAAGGAAACTCAATTTGTATTAAGGATAAAGGGTTCACATGATCGTTATCATGTTCAAACATTAAGTACACATAAAAAATTTACCACATAAATTATTAATGTTGATCTAAACACGTCATTCATATGTTTGACACATATTTCAAATATATAAATCAGTTTCATTTCTGTATACATTTAGTGAGTTATTGATATGCCTATCATTTTCAAATATTTAAGATGCAAAAGTACGTATGAAAAGACATAGAACCATTATTCTAAATCTTAAGCCCCGATGTCACACAAATCAGAGAAAGACCCCACCTCTTCAAAACTCGGCACTATGAGTGTCCTCAACATTACCTAAAAGAAAACCACAAGAGAGTACGGTGACAAATAACATTCAATCACATATAAATGCAGATAGTACCCCAAATCCCAACCATTATTGTACCAAATTACTAACAGTTAACAAATACTCATATATCAATCACACGTTCCATCGCATTCAAAATCAATCACATTCCATTCATGTTTACAAAATGCATATGCTCGCACAATGCATATGCTTATCACCACACCTAAGAGTCTCGATTCGGAACTCCACACCATGGGCGAACCTCCTCAATCCCCTTAGTTATCACTAATGATGGCCACATCGTTAAACACCCCATATGGTCGGTGTGTCGCACAGTTAAACACCACCTATGGCCCGTGCAAAGACATTCTACACAATCGTTAAACACCACCTATGGTCGACGTCTAGCTTGGTTAAACACCACCTATGACTCATGCATATGAATGTCCCCCATTATTAGTCCACCATGTTAAACACCACTTTTGGCCAGGGTCCCATGTTAAACACCACATATGGCCAGGGTATTATAGCCACGTCTGACTTCTCATGCATCTCATGCATCTCATGTCCATGCTCAATGCATTCTCATCCACATTCTCATTCTCAGGATTCATACATCATTCACACAGTTCATAATCATGCCAAAATCATATCAATTTAGTCATCATTGCCATAAATCATTTATAAGAACGCACAGAAACGCATATAAAACGCCATTGAATTCCATCCAATTTCACCATTAGACACAAGAGTCCCAAATTGAACCTCAACCATGAATAACCACGAGAATCAAGTAATTAAGACAATTAACCGTACAATTTTAAATGAAAATCACGTTAAGGCAAAACGTTAATCCAAGAATTTAATCCCCCTTCAAATGCCACAAGAAACCATACATCTCTGCATACTTGGAAGTATAATGAAGAAAACATATTCATCAAATTCATTCTTCTTGTTCCTTTGGGATTCCCTCTAGAGGTTTTCCTTCACACTAAAGGCAACTGATTATATTATCAATTAAGTCAACCAAAACCATGGTACACATTGACGAATCTTTTCTATCGATTAAAACATTTTTAGAAAATAATAACCAAACAAATTTGAGAATTTAGATCTTAGAGGGACTTAAGGATTGCCCTCACTACCCGTACACCCCTGCATTCTCCCGTACCTTAGATGCGAAGAACAGAGAGGATCTGATGCGGCTCCAGGACGATCTGAATATCATAACTCCTCCTCCTTGTAGGTCTGTGTTCTTTCTCCTCCAGGTCTGGCCGTCTGACGCGCAAAACACTAATTATGGTAAACTAATTAACCCCTGTCTAATATTCTAGCTGGGTCGGGTCAACCCCGACTCGCCCGTCAGCCTCCCCCGTTAATTCGTTTAATTAATTTAATAAATGAAAATAATTTAGATTAATGTCTCATCAGTTTATAAAACCATCAGCTCCTCCGTTAAAATAAAATTAAATGTAAATATTTAAATATTAAATTAATTTTCTATCATCATTAAGAATAATAACAATAATAATAACATTTTATTTTCAAAATACAATTATTTAATAAAATAATTTCTACAAGCAATTAATAATTAAAATAAAATTATTAATAATAATAATAATGATGTAATTTATTTTCTAAAAAAAATAATTAAATAAATTTTAAGATATTACATGATCCCTTACGCTTTTTGCAACAACAAAGACTGTAGGCTACTTTTCAGAAAAACAACGACGTCCAGAACTTGCCAGCAACTCATAGGGCTGCCTGAGGGAAGCGAGTCTTCCCCTACGCTACGTCTCCTTTTCTTTTTCTTTTATTTGGTTTATTATTATATTATTATATTTTTATTATTATTTTCTTTTCTTTTGGTAGGACAACTATGGTCCCTGCAATAGTAATACTTTTATAAAAGTTATTATACTATATTATATAATAATTATTACTTAAAAATAATTATTTATGTTTTTATTTTTATATTTTTAAATCTAAAAATATAAAATAATAAATATAACATAGCATAAAAATATAAAACTTAAAATATTAATATTAAGACTACAGATAAAATAATTATTATAAAATATTTTACTATAGAAAAAATAGGATATGTAACATCAATGTAGATTTTACATAATCATCTAATCATAATTATTATATATGGTAAGTTTTTTTTATTTTTATAATAATTAACTTAAATTTATACTAACAGTATAAAATTATTTTATACTGAGAGTGTGTAATCATTAAAATTTTTACTATATTTAATATTATAATATAAATATATAATTAAATATTTATAACATAATATAATATAATTTTACTTTTAATTTTAATATATTATATTATGTATATAAATATATAATATAATTTAAATAATAATATATTATTATTAATTAGGAATTTATATTATTAAATTATATATGTATTATTATATGTATATAGATAATATAATTTAAATTATATTATAATTTAATAATATAAATCATATTATAATTTAATAATATAAATTCAAATTAATAATATATTATTATGATTTAAATTATATCATATATTATTAAATTTTTAATTTTAAATTTTATTAAAAGTTTAATTTATAATATAAAAGTAATTAATTTCTTATCTTTAAATTGAAATGATTGAGATAAATAAAATTTTTTGTCCAATTACAAAAAATGTGTGTAGAATGTAACTCTGAAAGAAAGAAAAAGGAATGTTAAAATTTTCTAATATAAAAAAGAGCAGAATGAACTCTACTTTTTAATTAAAAGTTATAATTGAGAGTATAAAAGTAGATTGATTACTTATCTTTAAACATCCCTTTCCATCGCGGTAAAAAGGTAGCAATTTGTTTGAGAGCTAGCATTTCTCCCTTTCACACTAAGAAATTATTAATTTATAATGGCACCTTAAACAATGGTTGGATTATATGACACTACACGTTGGAGTATCTATTTTGTATCTATGTCATGTTTGGAATATAAAGTTTAATTCCTCAGCTGCGTCGTATTAGACCCAAAACTCTAATCATACGCGCATTATTCAATGCTTAACTCCTAATTTAAGTTAACTACAATAACAGGTTAACTATCACATGTTGACCCATTAACCCTAATCTCATCCCCTAAACCTATGAATATGACAACTGAACAATACCTAAATTGGTAGAAAAATTTAAAACTATTCCTTTGTCGCTTGTATCATGAATGGAATTTGAGACTACGCGTTAAGTTTGATAGCGTAATTGTCAAGAGAGTAAAGATTTAAAAAAGTCATTAGCTATTGAATTATGAGACCATTCATTATCAAATTAAAAATCATTTTTTAAGTCTTACCCTAATTGGGTTAAAAGAGTTATAATTTTAGTTTAGGGAGACAAACGAACAAACGAATAAAAGTTGTTCTTATATATATCCACCTAACCGTCCAAATTGGATGCTTCTTTGTTCCACTTGTTACTCTTATTTTCACCACATTAATTACTCTTTGTATTGAGGATAAAAATAAAGTCGATTGAAGTAGGTTTTACCATATTTAAAATTGGCCTCTTTTTTTAAATTAAAAGGCCCATGTACTTATTTATATATTAATAAATACATAATTTCAAAATATTATAATAAAATTTTAATACAATAATAACAATAATTTTATTTATTTATTTAAATAAATTAACATGTTAAGTTTAGTTTTTTTTTTTTTTTAAATGACTAGAAGCCTAACCAGACTTTAAACAACTAAGCCAACTCATGTAATAAAAAGTAACCTAATTTAGCCTAAGATTATAGTAAGCTACATAAGCTTCTAACAAATAATCTATCCTATTTACATCTCTAGCAAAGAATACAATACCTGACTTAATACTGCCGAACAATATTCCCCCAAAATATTTTAATTATGTTTGCTTTTATCACTTTGCTTGCCTTACAGATACAGACATTATTAAGATGGTATAACTTGGTAGGCATACACAGCATTTATGTGCCAAGAATTCAAATATTTTCTATTCCAGCGTTATTATAAGAACAATTAAAATCAATGAAAATAACTTATATGTTTTTTTTAAATGTGATATTAAATATATATATATATATATATATATATATATATATATATATATATATATATATATATATATATATATATATTATTAGATTAAGTGAATGTATGAAAGTGTAAAACCATTGTTGTTCCTTGTTTTTAGTTATTACTAAATAGTAAACAGTAAATACTATAGTTTTAAAATTAAACGTACCAATTTGACCGTAAATCAATCTAGTGACCGTTATATTAATTCTAAAAAAAATATTGGACCATTTTAGAGTTGGTGAAAATTTTGTTAAATTGGTTTAAAATTGATAAAAAAAATACAGAAATCGGTTTGAACTAGTATTTTTCAATTTTATTTTATTTTTATAATTTAATATTAAGTATTAAGATAAATAAAAAAAAACATGCACATTCAATAAAGATTACACTATAAATTATTTTACCAATTCACATTAATTTATAATTTTTATATCTTGATTTCTTATATTTTATATTATACTAATTTATTATTTTCCTTTTTATTATAGATGTAAATATATTATTATTAATTAATATCGCTATATATTTTAAAATTTAAGTTGAAATATTACAATATATTTGATTTAAAGGTTAAGAATTTATAAAGTAATATTTTGATTTAATTTTTAGAATTATAAAATTATGATATTATATTTATTTAATTATTATTTATTGTTGAAGAATAAGTCTGATTTAAAAAATATTACTAAATACTGATAATTAGTTTGACCTGAGGTTGAAGGGCTGTCCTATCCAGTATCCATTGTCTATTTTGGTAGTGGAATGGTGCTCTCTCCCAGGACCACTAACATGCCTTTATCCACGTTACGAATATCCCTAGTATATTTCTCACCCTTAATTTTATTATTTCAATTTTATACATGCTTACGAAAGCAAGTGCGTCAATACCAACTTCTGGTAAATTAGTTAGGGTAGAATTGTTCTAACTTAATTAATAATATCAAATACAAATTTCACAGGTGCATTAATGATCTTAAGAAAGAGTTGCAAGTTTATAATCATCTTACCAACTCCAACATGATTACCTAACCTAAAATATATCTATGGTATAGAAAAAAAAAATAGCAAGTATACATAGTACACCCGTAAAAAAAACAACTGATTATATTAGATAATGTATTAAAAGATTAATTATATCAATAAAAAGTTTTCAAATCTTTTACCTGGCCAGCAGTGTACTCTATTGCCCTTGGAGCTTAAGCGTTTGAAAGTCATTTGTTTTCTGAATTTAAGAAAAGAATATAATTATATGAATATATATATATATATATATATATATATATATATATATATATATATATATATATATATATAAAAGACTTTTACATTATTATTTAATAAAAAATGAGTTTAATGTTATAAACCAACGTAAAACTGTCATTATGGGCAGTATTCTTTTACACTAGCATCTAAATATAATTATTATTAATTTAATAAGAAAGAGCTTAATGGTTATACTAACTGTGTAAAAGAGTATATCTATATTATTATTCAATTACACCTCATAATATATAGTAAATAAAATATAAAAAAATAAAAAAAACTGATAAAATTACTTAAGACAACAATTCTTCATGGACACAATGCATAAAAGAATTCAAAGCAACCCGCCAGCCTCTAATTTGAAACTACAAGATAATAATAATAATACTAACTTCTACATAATAATAATAATAATAATAATAATTATTATTATTATTATTATTAAATGATATTTGAGGTGTACTAATTACAATATTATCAACAAATTAAGGCTAACTATAAAATAAAAAGAGTGGGAATATGATTACGAAGTTAAGCATTTGTTATATATTTTAAAATATTTACCACACGAAATCGAAAGGTGTTCTAGATCAATTTATTTAGAGTCAAAACAAAATAATTTGTTAGAATGTTTTTGTTCGGTAAGCAATCTTTTTGTATGCAACAATGTAAAACATGAAAAATGTTTGGGGTACTTTGATGACTTTAAGGTCAGAATGCAAACGCAGCCCGACAACTCCTCACTTTCATTGATATAGAAATGTTTTTGCCAAGCTCAACCCACGGTGCATGGTTTTGTTTTAAAAAGTGTTCGTGTCAGTTATGTGCTTTCTTTTCTGCCACTCTGAAGTTATTTGTTCTTTTCGTAAATTCTTTATATGGAGAAGTTATATTAAATTTTGATTACCTCTCTGAAATGATTATTTATCTAAAAATAATCAAATGTATTAAAGAAAATCAAATGATTTTAATATTCATTTTTTATTTATATGTCTTAAATTCTAAATTTTATTTTAAAAAATAAATTTCTTGTCGGTTAGATCAACGAGTGTTATTAGCATGCTGACTAACATTTCATTCTAATTTTTTGTTATAGTACATAATTAATAATTAATAAGAATATACTATAAGATTTTTTTTATTTTGTTACTATTTAAATTAGTAGTTAAATATTATTTAATTAACTATTAATTAACTAGAATATTATTTTTTCTAGTTAAATTTAAGTTATATTCATTTATACTTCTTATTACTACATATTAACTAGAAAATAACTACAAATTTTAAAAATTTACTACAAATTGACTAAGATTATTTTTTTATCTAATTTGTTACTTATTTCATGCTATCATTAATATTATAGTAATTTTGTAGTTAATTATTTTTACTAAAAATTAGTTATAAAATAACTATTAATTTAAAATTAACCACAAAATTATTTGATAACAAATTTTAAATTTTCTAATAATAATAATATAATCACCAACAAAAATTAAATACATCTTCATAAACTCATTTCTTTTGTAAATAATTACTTTTTTTAAATAACCTCGTATATTTTAAGTTGTAATATGAATAATAATTATATAATATTTTTAAATGGGATAATATACAAACGTGTACTAAATAAGAAAGATGTATTACAGCTTTATATTATGAGGTTATTTAAATATAATATATTTCCTCTCATAAAAGAATACGTGTGATATTATAAAAAAAAATTGGAATATATATAGACATTTTTGAAAACGCTCGTATTTACATGTACATACATCTTGTCATATTTTCATGTCAAATGGATGGAATGGAATAATGAGAAGCTACTACTATTATTAGACAGAGAACCAAATATGTAGGTAGTATGTTTAGTTTAATTTAAATTTTAAAAATTATTATTTTTTAAAATAAACTAAATCAAACACGTATTAAGTGAGATTATTAAATACAGTCTATAATAATTTAAAAATTTTAGTGTTTGAGATACCCTTTTATATGAAGATATCAACGGTAGAATATGAATATAAATCTTGTTAAGGAGTTTTTAAAAAGTATTGATTAAAAAATATTTAATATATTTTATTAAATATTTTAATTATTTAAAATAAAGTGTTGAATATTGTATTTTCGGGAGAGAAGCCAAGGAACTTGATAAATAAACCATTGTTTTTGTTTTTTCTAGGATATAAATAAACCATTGTTAACAATCGACAGTTGGTCAAATATTTAAAACATGAATCACGAGTGTCGTGTTCGTCTTCGATCAGTCATACACAATCACATTAATATCATATAATTGATATTACATTTAACATTATAAATAATTAGTTTAGTTTATTTTATTTTAAGGTTATTGGGTTACATGTGCAAAGTATTTATCAATGATTCATTAGAAAACTTAACCAGTGACTTTTAGTGAATCTCTTCTCCTAACTACATCTGGTGAATCTTTCTTTTTAACCACTTTTTCTGTTTAAAAATTCAAATTCAATATATCATTTAAAATATTTGAGTTCAATTGTATTTGTATCACCATTATTATTTAAAAAAAAATGTAAAATGGGAAATTCCAGCCTAAGGTAGAGAATGCAAAGCTGTTTGTCCCTTCCGTCCCGCCACCAATCTGCTCAAAACGGGCGTGAAGAGGTGAATTGACCTGCTTTTATAAATTTGTAGGAAAAGCCAACCAATTTCATTTTATAATAAGTTGTTCAGTCAAATTAGTTGAATAATAAAAATAAAATAAAATAAAATACTCTTTAGAAAATAATTTTACATTGTTATTTAATAAAAAATTATTATTAGTATGACTAAAATCAAATTTTAATATATTTTTAGAAATAAAATTATATTTTATCTTAAAATTGTAAAATTAAAAAAATGACTATGTGGGTGTTCCTCCCACCTTACCACAAATTAAAGATATTTTTTTAAGTAAATGTTTTTTAGGCCAAAATTAAAAATTAATCTATCGAGATACTGAATTATTTAAAAAAATTATTTTTTAACAAATAATTTTTTATCTCACCCACTTAAATATTAAACATTCGACTACTCATTTTAAAAATAATAATAATTATTTATCAACCATAATCATTTTTTGCAACCATGAATGATGGTGGATGTCTTAGGCATATTTACACTTATTATTTTGCAACTGAATCTGTCAAAAGATGATTGACTATCTCAAACTTGATTCGTCAGTCTTGATTAGAAGTAATCCATCCAAGGCTTGGCTATCCAAAAAAATTATTGGTTATCTCAAAATGTGAAATATTGATAAACTAAGCTTTTATTTGAGATTGTTATGTCTTTATTAATCTGTACCTGATCTTATAATTTGATCACTAATAAATACATTTTTTTTGCTTTCGATTCCCACGTTTGCCAATTTTGTGTAGCAACGTGAAAACTAAAAATAGTAAGCCCCCCATGGAACACGCCCTATTATTGCCAAATTAAATGAGTGTAATGAATTAGGATTTAAAAGATTTTTTTAAATAATTTTTTTACTCAATTAACACTTTTAAATAATATAAATAAATCTTATAGTATTTAATTAAGATTATTATTTTTTTTTAAAATATGATAAAAATTTGATAGTATTTAACTAGGATTATCAAGAAATTTTTTTAAGAGAGTAACAAAATCTAGTAATATTGAATTGAGTTTTTCCAGATTTATAAAAAATATTCTAGTATTTAAAATTATATAAATTTCAATGGATTATTTTGTAAAATAAATGTGGTATGATTTTCAATAGAAAATATAATTTTCAATAGAAAGTATAATTATCACACAAATCTCAAAATCTTAAGACTTTTTTTTTACCAATGCTAGATTTTTTTTCTCATCTCATGCATAATTTTTTCTATCTTAATCTTATTTTTCTTCTCGTCATACACGCCTTCCTTGTAATAAGTTTTTTTTTGTCTTTATCAGTTTTTTTGATTGAATTTATTATATATATCAAGTATTGTATAATTTTTTTCCTTTTTACATCTGTTGTATTGATTCAATTATATTATTTAGGATAATTGTTATTATATATGATTATTCAATTGTTGAATTGATGATGTTTTCATAGCATCAAATCACTATGAATCATCCTATTAGTCTTTGTCACTTGAACAATGTACTTCACCATCTCATTTTCTTTTAAATTCAAAGACTCTCAATGAAAAATTAAATCATTCTAAGAGAAATAGATATAAGAATAGAAAAGGTTTTACCTTTATTCAAACCAACTATCAAATCAAAATTTTAAAAAATATTTCTATTGACAATGAGATTATTGTTGTTAATTTTGAAAAAAAAAACCTAATTTAATGAAAAAAAGAGAGAAAAGAATACTTAATATTTGGTAAAAAAAATCTCAAATTTAGATAAAAAAATATTGTTATATGATTATTGATTTGCTTAATACTAAAACAAATGAGAACTCGTTGAAAGAATATTTATATTGTATAAACTTCAAGTTAGGATGTTTAAATTTACAAAATCTTCTAAAATCTTATAAATCTATAAAGTTTTTTAAAATTCCATAAATTTTTACTATATAAATCCATTAAAACCTAAACAAGCATTGAGATTTTAGCAATGACTTGTAAGACTTTTTTTTTAATATTTTTTTAGATTCATAAGATTTATAGTTTCAATTTTAATAAATTTTAAAAAATTTTAATAATCTTAATTAAATACCATCATATTTCATCACCATTTTTTAAAAAATCTTAATAGTCCTAATTGAATTCAATTGAAATTTGGTTATTCACCATGTACGAGGATTCCCACTAAGCATCCATGGCTGAATGGTTAAAGCGCCCAACTCATAATTGGCGAATTCGTAGGTTCAATTCCTAATACTACCATACTTATATTATTTAGAAGTCATCATTGAATAAAAAAAATTTTGTTAGATTTTAAAATTATATAAATTCGTGACATTTCTATAATCTATTAAATACTAAATTAGTTTTTTAAAATCTTAATTCAACGTAAACTTCTAAAATCAGTCAAATCACCGCACAAATCATCCAGTAAATAATTAGTTTATAAAAAATAATTCTCTTTTAATAATATGTTCATAAAAAAAATTCACCATTCAATTAGCCATTTTCCGGCATAGATGGGAGCAAATCCAACATTTTCTGATTCTTCATTTTGTGTTCTGATTTGCACATAAAGATAAGTGTAATTGAGATAAACTGTTTCCTTAGGATGTATTTTGATGATATTTCGAAGTGCGATGTTCTCTAGATATTCTTACTAAGATTTTCTTTCTAATATCTTTTTACTTAAATTTATTAAAAACTACAAATTTTAAGTAAATCTAACTTCTAAATGAAGAAAAAAAAACTATGAATAAAAATACCTACTAAAATTTATAAATTTTAATAAATTTCAACTATTAAAGGACAAAGTATTAGAAAGAGAATTCTAATAAATTTCAACCAATAACAAACATATCATTAGAAAAAAAATATTAAAAAGACAGTGGCTACATATTAAAATCATGCATGCCAAATTCAGCCACTAACCCAGCAATCATCAATAAAGACAAAACTAAAGCAAATAGAGCCACCATTCTTGGCTAAATTGTTTGTTTCTTCCAAAGCCATACGCTTGCTTTGCCTTCAAGATAACCACGAGACACTCACCAATCCTTAGATAATGGAAACGGGAAAAGGCATAAACAATACTCATATTTAAAGTGACACACCAGTAACAACTGTAGAATCCAGATGTCAACCTATCAAGTGAAGAAAAGAAAACATTTGGGTGGTGAATCTCATTAAAAAGCCTAAATTACATAAACAATTACACAAACTAGGTAGTAAGTTGTGAAGCACCTTTAAAAATATAAGGTAATAATTAGTTGCTGCTGCTCAGCATCTCCAAGTTGAAACTGTGATGAGTTCTTTCCTCTGCCAGCATAGAACAAGAGAAGACTGCTTTCTCTCCAATTGGAATCCCCTTACAGGTGCCCTCTGCACTAAACACTCAGCTTGAGCTTCTGTGAAGTTGCTAAATGTGAATGGAGAGAAGCCATATTGAAGAAACATGTTCCTCCAGGTAGGTAATTTCTCCTGTGAATGGTGGGGATCTATCATGGTTTTCTTAATGGATGGCAGGATGAAATGCTTCTCAATCTTTTGGACCACATCTAGGTTCACATTCACTGCATCTAGTGATTCAAGCAAGGCTGAGAAACAGTGAAGAGCATGAATTACATTGGTGGAAAATGGTGCATCGATTCTGTCGCAATTTCTGTCCAAAGTGATCACAACTTTTGGCCTAAGCTGCTTCACAAAGCGAAGGACTGAGGGAAACAATGATGGATGGTTTGTGAAGCATGAAAGTGGCATGTTCACAGCAATTGCCTCATCATAGAACTGACCAGAGAGTGGACATGAAGGAGTGTTCAATGACTTGATGCTTAAAACGTTGAGCTCGAAAGACATGTTGATGTCTTTTGCAAATTGGTTCAAGTTTTCTCGGGTGACATTGAGCTCAACCTCGTCACATGTAAGGGGTGATACAATGGCAGTGACTTTGAGTGAAGGCACACCAGTACCACTACTCCTCAGGGCAAGCTCTTGCATAAGAGAAGACCACTGCACACCAAACCCGATATCAAAATCGATAATGTGAATACGATCAAACCTTTCCACAGCTTCAATGATCGCTTGATTACTAGTGAAGTTGGCAAACTGAACAATAGGTGATATCTCAGAAAAGGACTTGTAAGCCCCAATTTTGAAAATGAAACCAATTGGCGAGAAAGCCAAGAAACTGTGAGGATTTGAATGAAGCAGTGACATCAAGGCCTCCTTCATGTAGAAAGCAGCCCTCTGAAAAGGCTTACCAATTGGGGAGAGCTGGTGATTGAGCCGCGCCAATATCCCTTGCGCATGAACCGGATTACCAGCTTCTATCAGCTCAGCAGTTTTGTATAATTGATCAAATATGGCCTGCTGAAGCTGGAGGCTTGCTTCGTCTCCGGCGGAACTCACCTTCTGCGGTTTAGCAGATGGTACAACCAATGGTTGTTGTTGTTGTTGCATATGGTGAGGAAACAATGGAAGCTGTGTTTGCTGCCTCCTACCAAACACCTCTTGCCCTGAGTCCAAAAGGGGCAACCTTGGAGCCTGATAATTGTGCCCAACAGGTTCAAAAACGGGGGGGCGTTTCGCTTGATGCTGAGAGAAAACTTGCTGCTCCTGCAATTGGGGGTACATCATTGGCACAAAGAAAGAAGGGTTCTCAGAAAATTGAACTTGATTCTGGTTCAACACAAACTGGGGATTGATGACTTGAGGCTTCTCATCTACCTCTCCAATCACTTGCTGCTGCTGAGAATTAAACCCTCCGAGAGATGTTGACAACAACAAAGGATTGTTACAAGAAAACATAGATTCTCCAACAGACAAAGAACCAACCTTACTATTGTGGCCATCTATATTCTCAGCAATAAAAGGAAAACCAGGGTAATTCCCTGAAGGCTCAACAATACTTACCATATTCAACCCTTGATCCACAACACCAAAACCTGCATTGAAATCACCACTTTGTTGAGAGTCACAGCCACTGCTTTGAAAGAGCTTGCTCAACCCTGCAGAAGGGTCTTCAACATCTCCCATGATTAGTCTCAGAATGGATTGATCTTGTCCCTCCCACTCCTCCATTCTCACACCACATTTTTCTTCCAATGCTGCCTGAGGAGGGTTCTGAGAAACACCACTGCCAAGGGAAGAGGACATGGTGGAAGAGTTTGGGCTTCTTCTGGTGTCAAGAACTGAGGTGGGCTCAGTGCTTCCCACATAGCAATAATCCTCTTTGTCTATGGTCCACTTTGGTTGTGGATGATGCAAAAGAACTGAAAATGAATCTGAGGCTGAAGAGAAATCCAACACTCCCTTCCCTTGAAACTCCTCAAAAGAAAAGGGCATGGCCTTCATCTAACTCAAGTGTTTGGAATCACGTTTTGTTCGTACCTCAGAGCTAAAAACCACTTCAAAATTAGCAAAGAAGCATAAGCAACAATCATTCCACGTTTTCGAATGTGACTTTTCACATCTCCGATGTAATTTCAACAAGTTAATAATTATAACTTTAACGTTTCAAACGTGATTCTTCCTAACCCACAAAACCAACCACCCAAAAGACTCCAATTTCTTCAAAAGTTAGCACCTTTGTTCAAAACCGGTTTGAAAGCAGGAATTTGAACAAATGGGGTAGGAAAATGAAGCAAACTCAGATGCTAAAGTGAAGAAAGGTGGAATTTTGGAATGCAAGAAGGGTGAGAATTTTGGTGGGATATTCAAAATTATTGAGGGACACTAACTCACACACAGGGTTCCAAAGATAAAAACTTGGGCACCTATAAAGCTTGTCTTTTTCTTTCTGGATCTGTGGCTTATTATGCTCCAAACAGTTGCAGCGAAGGAAGAGGGCCATGAGTTTGATTCTCTTTGGTTGCTTGTTTTAAAAAACGCACACACTTGAACGAACACCCTTAAAGCTTGTCCTTTTCATTCTGGATCCGTGGCTTGTTAAGCTCCAAATAGTTGTTGAAGTAAAGGGTGGAAGCCATGAATGTGATTCTTGGTTGCGTATGTTTTCTGTGGGAGACACTCTTTGTTACTTGTGTTTTCTGGGATGCTGTGCTCTCTCTCTCTCTTACTGTTTCTACTTTATTTTTTAACTTTTTTTAGTTTATATTGTCTATGTTGTCTGCACAGTAATTTTCCCTCCGCTTGGTAATGTTGCTTTCACCTCACACTTTTCCCCATTCTCAAATGTAGCGCGTGACTGTCAGATAGGCCATACTCCTATATATCTCTTCTCTTGGAAACCTTTCTAGTGTCCACTACATGGCATGGTCACAATTATAACATATCTCAATATTATATGATTTTTTTTCATTGAATGTTATATGGTATTTTGATTTGGTCAATTGTTTGAATTTGGAATGGACCGTCTATGTCTAGACTAATAACTTGGTTAGGATTAAACTAACTTTATAATAGTATTTGATAAATAGATTAAAATAAAATGAAATGTAATAATATATTTGATATGTTTTGTTTTTAAGTTTAACATATTTTTAAAGTAAAATTAAATACAAATGTTCCAATATAGAACTTCCGATGTGGGTCATCGAGAGTTCCTTTTCTTGTGTTTTTTACCAGTGTCATTGGTATTCTTCATACGAATGTTACGGTGCTAGTAAGTGGTCTACCAGTAAATTACAATTTTAACTATTAGATATAATATTTAAGTAATAAATAATAAAAATTAATTATTTTATTACACATCTCAATTAATTTTACGGCAGATCATTTATTTCATAGTGGACTAGAAAAATTACGTACTCTTCAATGATTGTGAGTTGAAGGTGTACTTGTGATACTTGAGTCAATTAATGGGTTAACAAGTGTATATGGGTAAGTAGAATTGGATGATTATACTTTCAACGTGGAATCGCTTTATATTGCATGGTAAGGTACTAAAATAAAATAAAGTGATATCTAGTAAGTAAGAAAAGAGGAAAGTGTTATTTTTATGGGGATAGTACTCCTTGGAATTTTCAGATATTAAGATAATTTGATTATCTAACATTTTCAATGAAATTGAAAAAAATCTCAAGACAATATAGTCTAGAACAATTGCCCTTTAGCGATTATACTAATTAGGCAATATATCATATTTGTTTATGTGGTTAAGGATAAAAATAGGCTAATTTATTCGTAAATGATTTACTCAATCAAATTCGTTTTTCAATTAAATAAATAAAATTAAACTTAAAATTAATTTAATTATTTAAATGAATTAAGTCCAAATTTTATAATTTCAACATTAACTATTTGTGAATACTCGTTTATTTAAATTGATTATGATAAATTTTACTGGTCTTTATTATTTATATATCTATTATGAAAATATGTATTTATTGAGAATATTTTAATTAATTTCGAACATTTTTTTTAGTAGTTAAGAAGTTATACATTTTATTTACTAGATTACAAAAATGAAATAATTTAAAATTTTTTAATTTCATACATCACATGTTAAACATATATTTCTATCTATAGATTATCATCTAGTGTTATAATACTTATTAAATGCTAAATTGTAAAATTAAAAATAATTTAAGAGAAATTCATAAAAGAAAAGAAATTAAATTATAAATAAACTAAATAAATCAAACTTAGACTTTATTTTTATTTAAGAATTTGAGTTCAAACTTCATGTTTTAATAATTCATCTTTTTTAATAAGTCAAATCTAAAATTTATATTCAATATTTAACTTAATATAATTTTTCATATATACTTTTTTTATCAACTATGAAATTATTTATCAAAGCTCTATAATTATATTTTTTTTTAATTTCACTATCAACTTATAAAAAGAAAAACTCATTTGATCTATTTTTTAATATAGTTAATATAAAATAAAATCAAATATTTTTAAGTTAAAAATTATGCTTAGAAATAATAATAATTACAATTACTTTTAATAATATTTTAGAAACAATGCATGCATTTAAATATATATATATATATATATATATATATATATATATATATATATATATATATATATATATATATATGTAATTTAAAGTGATGATTATTTTTTGAATTTAATTTATATACAATGTTAGTGCAAATTTTTTTTTACACATAGGTATAATAAAATTTAATTATTTTATCACATCATTTTATTTATTAATATTATGTTGCAGTATGATGAATTTCTATTAAATATATTTGTGAAAATATTTTATACTAACCATACATATAAATTAAACTTTTTTTTTATATTTCTTGTGATATCTTTATTTTTAAAAATAAATCAAAATCTTTAATATTATAATACTCTATAACTTATCTTTTTCAATATTATATTATATATATATATATATATATATATATATATATATATATATATATATATAGTTATATGGATGAAGTATAATGGATAATATAATACTCATATTATTAATATTTTGCAGATAAATCTTTGACTCTAGACCTATCCTATTAAGCTTGTATTTATTATACCAATTATTGGTATATTTTGTGGATACCCATGGAATCATAGTAAAGTTCTCATCTTAGAATGACATCATGAAATAGGCGCGCATTAGAATGTTGTATAAAAATTGAACTTTAGATTGTTGAAATTGCTTAACTAGCTTGTCAAAAAGAATTTCTTTGTTGGGGGATATTAAAAAGAATTCATGTGATTTTGAGAATGAAAACTTTTGGGATACACAAATCTTTTGCTGAGAGAGAACTCAAATCCATACAAATCATCTAGAGCTTTCACAGGAGAAATGGAAGTGTGTATTATATGTGTTCTCACGGTAAAAATTCATTCTTACAAGAGTTAGTAAAAACTGGGATATGTACAGTTTTCACACAAAAAAATCCATTTGTTGTATTTTCTGGTTTGTAAATTACCAAGGCTAACCCAGTAAAAGCAAATGCTTTGGTTGAGTGTTTGTGTAAGAAAGAAGTTAGCACTTTATAATGAGTATCTTACGATGGTTATCTCTAATAAAAAATACAAAATTACAAAAAAAATATCAAATAATAATACAAGTAATAATAATGATACTAGTTATGGTGGTGAGTCGTATACAAATAAAAAGTCATTTTAAGGTTTTCTAGAAGGATGATATTTCATTTTGATCAAAATCTTAATGTAGTATGATATACATGGTAAATGAAGTTATTCTTCTTGATGTAGTAAGTGATTATAGGAGTAGCAGTGGTATAGTTAAACTTAGGTTAAATAGAACGCATAGAAATACTATATATGTGGGAGGGAAGCATGAAAATCCTTCTTTCTTATTTTGAATAACATTGGGGCTGAATCACTTTTTGGTAGATTTGTATCTTAATAATATTTGCTAACTTTTAGTATTGCATTTATTTTTACAAGACATACCATATTTAGTCATCACCTGGTGAGAAATTAAAAACTATGCTAGCTTATGGATAGCTATTTAGAAAAAAAGTTATGCATGTGTTTTTGCACTTTAATTGATTCCTAATTGTTAAAATTGACCCCACCTTCATTCATAATTTGGTGGTTATGATAATAAATCTCCCATTTGCACGACATTTAATTTGGTCCATCAGTAGACCAAAAAATCAATTAATAATTAGAACTTTCCATAAAGTTTGAATCATAATTTAAACAAAACTCATTGAAATGTAATGTTTATGCCAAAGCTCTTGGCCATATTTGACCTAAGACATATATAGTTATACAATAAAATGCCTTAACGTTAATGATATTGATATTCAAGCTTCTCAACCTTACTTCTGAGATACACAGAAAGATCCAATTGGACAAGGTCCTTAAAATATCCCCCCAAAAGACCTTACATATGGGTCAGTCTCATGGGAGTTGTCAATTTGCATTGTTTGGATTATATATAAACAACAAAGTCATCTTGTATCATATAACCGAAAGAATAGAAACCAGTGCACATAATTTATGATCAATAATTGCCTCAAAACACACAAACTTTGGCTGAAAGTGGGATTGCATGGGATTGCATACATAGTCTTTTGGAATTGTGTTTTTTCTTTGGAAGTATTAGTTTCTTTTCTTTGTTAAATTACATTTTTCTAAAAAAAAATATCTATAAGAAAGTACCAATGTATGTGCAATCCCCTCTCTTGCTAATATATTTAAGTGGCAGTGCACCGACTAAATTTTTTCAATTATCATCTAAGTCTCGTCTCTGAAGTTATATCAGTGGATTAAATTGGTCTTAAAAATGTTAATAAAACAATAAAATAGTTTTTAAAATTATACGTTATTAATTAATTTTGTCTTTGAAGTTATATTAGATGATTAAATCGATTACTAAAATAAATAAAATAATAAAATAGTTTTAAAATTATAAATTACCAAATAATTTAATTTCTGAAAATATAGCATGTTAAATTGCTCGTTAGAATTAAAAATGTTTAATTATACTTTTTAGTCTTTAACTTTCAAAATTTTACAAAATTTTTTTCTAAAGATTTTTTTCGCATATTTTAAGCTTAAATTTGCATATTTTTTCAAATTTTATCCTAACTAACCCTGTCACTAACATGACAAGGTAATTTGTTGTTTTGAAAAAAAAAATAATTGCCTATTTTATTTTCTATTTTTAAATTTTTGTATATTTTAACTCTTAAATACAATTATGTCTTTAGAAAATATAATAAAAGAGTTGAAAGTAGGATTTGAGTCCATTATTCCTTCTTTCTTCAATACCATTAAATTTATTACGTAACTTGACTTTGTTTAATTTATATAAAAAATTATATATATAATTATTATATTTTTAATTATATTTTTATTCTCCAAGAATATGTTTATATTATTGTATGAAACAATTATTAAAAGTTAAGAAAATAAAAATATTTATTAAATATTTTTTATTTTAATTATATAAATTATAGAAATTTGTTAATTATATTTTATAAAATTATTTATTAATTAAATTATATAATATCTTATAAATGTTATTAAACAATTTTATTTATGAAGAACTATCTTGCAAATAAAATGATAGATGATATATATAAATAATTTATAAAAAATTAATAATTTTACCTAATTGAAAAAATAAATTTATATAATATAAATATACACTTAGGAAAAAATATAATTAACAAATATAATAATAATATATATAATATATTTTTTATAATAAAACTAAGCAAATCAAATGAACTACTGATTTTAGTGGTAATGAAGAAGGAATGGATTAAGAGTTCAAATTCCAATAATTTTAGAGTTTATTTTTTATCATTTTATTTAATTCAGAATCAATTTGATTACCAAATATAATTTCAAAGATTAAATTAATTAATAATATACAATTTTAGCAGTTATTTTATCATTTTGTTAATTTTAAGAATTAATTTGATCAAAATTTACAATTTCAATAACAAATTTGGAACATAAACGTGGTGAAAATTAATTAAATGAAAAATGAGTTTAATGAGCATATAAAAAAAATCTAATGTTAAAATTTTCAATTTTTTTGTTTCTCGTGAGACTCATTTTTCACTCAATTTGCTTTTTTAATTCAAACACTGGTTGATTTTATAATTTTCATGTAAATAAATTTAATAAGATAAAATTTATTTTTTGAATCAATAAAAAAATTTAAAATTATGTCCCATAATCAAAATGACAAAATGATTTTTTTAAATAATAAATGATCAAAACGAATTTTCAAATAAAATAAGAGAAAAAATATATAATTTAGTCCTTTATTGAAAAAATAACATTTTTTTCTTTTATATAAATATGCATATGATATTTGCAAAAAAAAAATTATAGTGATAAAATCACAATATTTTTTAAGTAACCATATTATAAATATGAAATATTTACAAATATGGTTGATATCTAATTTTCGCTAAAAAAAATTATGCCATATTTAATAAATTCTCCCCTTCTAATCATGTTTTAAAATATTTTAATAAAAAAACAAAACAACTTGATTTTCATGTTGTTTAATTTGTGATTGTTAAAATCTATAATTCGTATGTTAAAGTTGTAGTTTTTTTTTTTAATCGAAAACACTAGGTAAATAACTTTATAAAAGAATGAAACTTATAATATTAAAAAATTGTGTCCTTTCAATACAAAATTTAATCCTCCTAAAGAAATGTGAAAAATATGATGTGGCATGGGAAATCAGATTCGGTAAAAGTCCTTTTTAAACCAAATTGGCAAATTCATTACAATCACTGTTATATCCCACGTCTTTTATTGGTTTCTTTCGAAACTAACTTTTTAGAAGTGCATTTGTCACGACATGCATAATTTTTTAAGAAAATATTACATGCTACTACAAAATGAGGGTGTAGGCAGACAATATTTCGTTAATTATGAGGTCAATGACCAACCATGGAAACTAGTTCCGAATCATAAAAAGAAACCCACCCTTGATCAACGAGGAGGAAATACGTTGAGAAAAAAAAATTTGAAGAAAGAGACAATAGAAATGGATGGTGGGTTGACCTAGCTAGCTAGATTGGTTTTGCACAATACAAAAGGAAAAATAATTAAATAAAAGAATGCCATCATATGAGAAGAAGATTGGATGTAAAGAAGAGAATTCCTAAATTGGAGGGTAGCTATGTGGAGCCAAAGCTCCACCCAATATGTATGTATCTTAGAAAGAGACTTGTGCATAACGAGAGGAAGAGACCAATTACAAGACGTTTTTGTTATTGGAGGGCCTACCCTATGTGACAGTTAATATATTTTTTTTATTTTAAAGAAAGAAAGTTGGAAATTAACTTTTTTTAGACTTAAAACTACTAAACTGAGTTTTATTTTTTCAAACCAAAGTCTTTTTTATATATATGTAGTACAAAATTGAACTTCTAATAATATATTTAAAAAATTCAGTTATTTAATAACTATGTGAACTTTGTTGATATTTGAAGGCATATCCTATGTGACATTTGATAATAATATTAGTGATTTGTGTGTATAGGCGTGTTATAGGATAAAACAAAAATGTGTGAGTTGCGAAGAATGCGTTGTTTCTAAGCTGACTAAGAAAAAAGAAAAGAGAGGCAGAGAGAGAGACAATAGGAACAAATATTGACACATTTTTTAGGAGATATGGTTGGCAAGCATATACAAAAACTAAGAGGGTTAAAAGATTGTTTGGTGACAAAAAAACGCAACTTTTTAAACACACGCACACCCATGTACCACATCTCTTTCTTTCCCCACCATTTCCAACCTCACACAAACTTTTGGCTTTCGATCTTTTCCTTACTTTTGCAATGCTATTTGCCTTGGATGCTCACATGGAGTTTTGGGGATTTTAGCTTCAGATTTATTTGCATACACTTAATTTGAAGCATATTGGTTTAATTCAAAAGTTATAATCACTACATGTTCCCTTTGAATCCGCAATGCATCATCATTAGTCTCTCCACGTACGGTGTATTGCTTGTATTGATTCCCATAAATCTTCACCATTTTTTCTTTTAGTCTTAGATTTCTAATTAACGCGAGATTTTTTTTTCAAGATAGAACACTTTTTATTTTTTAATAATTATTTTTTAATCTAATAATTAAAAAATAAATTATTATTAGAATCATTAAATTAAAAAATAGTAATAATGATTTTTTTTTAAATTTCTTTTAAAATAACTTGATCTCTTCTCTTCTTGGATATATATATTAATGACAATATAATTGCAGGTATATTTGTTTGATACTTAATTTACATGCTACCATTAACGTCTAAATTTATGTATTGCTTTGTTAGAAAAAAATTATGTATTGCTTGTTGAGTCTCATATTTTACATCTATATATACACACATACCTTTGACTAATCAAAGGCATATGCATATCCTTGTCAACATGACAAATATATTCCCTTAAGCTTTAGACTTCCACTTTGCTTCCATAGTCATGGCAGACCATCCTCAGTAGATTCACAAATCAAGGCAGTGGTTCTAATATTTAAAGGTGAACAAAATACATTATTTCCTTTAATTTCATTTTTTAGGGGTAAAATGTTCATTAAAATTCTTGAACAATGAAATCATGGAGGATCTACTTCCTATAGCTAGTTGGGAGCCAAAGATAGATTATCGGTTCATAGTGTGGTAGTAATTCTTAATATATCAAAGAAAGACGATTTTTACAAAACTCGAAAGTAATTTAACCTCAACCCTAAAAATATATCACGCATCATCACAATTCTTGAAGCATGTATTTCTGTTAGGGTCCCATAAGCTTTCCATTGCTTTTTGTTACATCTGGAAGATATAAGAAGGCATAATGTGATTGTGGCAATTATTTTAATTTGAAGATAAACGTCTTTATTTTGTGCCAGCTCCACTTTTTTATAAAAGAAAAAAGCAATTATTTTTTTGGCTTACAAAAAACTACAACTTTGAGACAATAAAAAGCTGCCGAATGTGTAAAACTTTATAGCATATCTTTGTTCTTAATAATAACTGAATCCCACACTCCTAGGAGGTGGCTTCTTCCAGACAAAAGGTGCTTACTAGAATTCCTTAATAGAAAGGTGTTTATCATTATTAGACTTTTCAAGGGGAGGGCAATTTTGCAGAACTTGCAAAATGAATAAATAAATGAAACAATGACACTTGCTTATAACATTATGTGGCCTTCCATATCTAGAAGATGCCTTGGATGGTTCTCTCTTTCCCTCTATTGAGAATCTGCTTTCAACGAGTGAGGTGACTAAAGGCAAGATTGGCAGGCTGGTCTTTCCATGAGGCCATTGAGTTTGGTTATGTGAAAATAATAGACAACCTCTTTTGCTTTCATTTGTTTTTGTTCTTTCCATTTCTTCTCATAATGTGGCCAAAAGGTACACCCAAAAGGTCACATTGAATGAGGAGATAACATTCTCACTATGGCCAGCCCATTTACCAAACTCACCATGCATCATGTATAACTCGTACTTAGAGCTTGGTAATTTGGGAGAAAAATGATGTTCATAATTATTCCCAAATGAGTATACTTAGGATACATTTAGATTAAGAAAGGAAAGTGGAGAAAAGATAGTGAAAGAATAGAAAAATTGTAAAATAAAAGATGTATTTTTAGATTATTTGATAAGAGAAAAAAAATGATAAATCGATATTTTACACGTAGTTAATGGAAGTTTTAGGAGTATAATGATATTTTTATTATAAATTATGTAGAATTCATTATTTTTCTCTTAATTTATTATAATATTGGAAAAAAAAAGCTCAAAGTTAAAAAAAATCTTGGAATAGTTATTTTTTGTCCAAAAATGACGAAGTTAACAATATTTGATACCATATACAAGTGTCAAGGACAAAGATCAATATTGAAGTTCACATGACCATGCTAATTTTAGCACAATCATACTTGAATTTGGAGGTTCTATCTTAAGAAGACAAGCACACTAATGTAAAGAGAAGAACATACTCATGCAAAGAGACAAGCATGCCCATGCTTACATGACAATGCTATATTTCACATGGTCGTGCATAATTCTTTGGTTTTTACTTCGAAAAATCAAGCACATCTTGTGCAAAGAAGGAACATGCCCTAACATACTGGAGCACAATCATGCACAATTTTGAAGTCTCCATCTCATAAAGTTAGCATGGTTGAACTTGTTGGTTAGGTTCAAATTGCTTCTTTCCTATAAAAGGAAATAAGAAAATAAGAAGAGACACTCAATTTAAACGGAATAAGTGCACATTTAGACTATTGAGTGAAGGCCAAATAAGAAGAGACACTTTAGTTTTCACCATTGTAATGGGTAGCTAAATTCTTAATTATGGTTATGAAGTAGTTTGTAGTCAAAAACCTGAATTCTTAATTGCCCTTTCCAAAACTTTAATTGATTAATTGAATATCGGTGGTACCACAATTAATTGATAGAGTTATAAAACAATTGAGTTTAAAAAATTGATCAAATCTTTTTTTAAACTTCTTATTAAATTAATTAAAATCTATTTGTATGTTTTAATGCTTACTCTAAATTAGGTCTCTATATGACTAATTGTAAACTTAACATAGATGAAAGATTACTAAGAGGTTTAAACAAAATATTTTTAATAAAAATAAGAGGTAAAATAAATTTAGAGGACTGAAATAAAATTAGAATTAAGAAATGAAAGTATAAACAATAGGTAGATTCAATTTCTTATTATTATTGCGATAAAATATGTTTGTCTTTAAATATATTTTAAACGTACCAATAAAAAAGATATCTTTCATTTTATTTAATTTTATAAAATAAAAATATAATAACATATAAATACTCCAAATAAAAAAAAATGTGACATAATTTTGGATGTTTTTGTCTTTATATATACCTCCATAATCCCTCTCTTTTCTTCCAAATTTGGACGAAACATGTTCTCAGGTGAGATACATACAAATACTTTCATTCTTTCGTATTTTATGGATTTCTAAATGGGAGAAGAATTGTCTACTACCATATTTTCTTCCTTCCTCAATCAATTTGGTCCATTTTTTACCAAAGCAAACAAAGGGTCCGTAAAAGATACGAAAAGAATAGGATAAAGTGAAAGATATAGTTGATCATGTGATGCCAAAAAATAAAAAACAAAGAAAAAAAATATATAAGTAGTATATAAATATAGCAATATCATTGTTAATTTAGTAATTTTGGCATGGGTTACCGTAAGTTGGACCATCTATGGTCCATAAGGTTATTGCTCTGGTAAAGCTACCCAAGGCAAAATCATTCATATGTTGGGTGGGTTCAAATTTTTGGGGGGCAAACGTCCACCTCTTTATGAAAAACACATAACTGAAAACGACATTAGCATATTGAAATTCCTTTTGTTCATAGACCATATTCCTTGCTTCTTCAAATGCAATTCTTGGAGAGTATTTTACAATACATGTGAACTACAATCATCAACATTATGTTAATGTTGACATGCATGTAATTCATCAGGTATTTGGTAGAATCAAATACAACATGCATGAATTAGTTGTATGTGATAAATGACAACAAAAAAATATGAAATTAAAAAAAACAATGTAAATGCAACAAAATTAATATGAATATGTAGATACCCAAAATTGTCCCTCCAAAAAAAAGAGGGAGGAGGCATATGTGAGACACTTCTCCTCTCCTTCCCTACTAACAATCTGTCCGCAAAACCTGTTGTTCCTCTAACAACTCTGTCTCTCTGCTACTCTGCAAACCCGTTTGAGAGACACAAACCAACCCCACCAACAACCCCAAACATCACCGTGACCGCGACTAGAATGCTAAGGAAGTCAAGCGAGGATAGCCCCTAGTAGGCTATAAAAGGGAGAAGCGAATGCAAAGCAAGGGGTTGAAAAAATTGGAATGGTAGTTGGAACCGGAGATTGATCTTGAGAAAAGTCGAGAATCTTGCGAAATACAAAGAGAGGAGCACAAGGAGGAGTTGAGCTTTCAATACTCATCCACTAATGAGAAACGAAGTTAAAAGTTCCATCCCAGCAACGATAAAGGGTGCTTTGTCCAGGTAGTCAGTTAGTGAATTTCTATCACTTGTAAATTTTATTTTCCTACTTTGAATTTTGTTGTGACACGAGGAAGGCGAACTGTTCAGCGGATGGTTCCCTTCCCTAATCCGATGTCCTAAATTCCAATGACGACCCCTCAATCGTGGGCTAAGTCGGCCTATTCTGTTATACCTTATCAACCAAATGATGACCTCTCACTTGGTCAAGTCGGAGAGTTTCATTAAACCTATATCCAGTCAACTAGGTGAACTCCCACTTCAGCCAAGTCAGCCTATTCTGTTATACCTTGTCAACCATTCTCCTCCGTTGTTGGCCAAATCGGACAGTCTGTTAATTGATACCCTATCGACCACACCAGCCAGTTTTATTGATATGTCATATTAGTCAAACCATTCTCCGCTATTGTCAGCCAAATTGGCCAATCTGTTAACCGATACCCTGTCGGCCACACCAGCCAGTTTTATTGATATGTCTTATTAGCCAAATCATTCTCCCCTATTGTCAACCAAATCGGTCAGTCTGTTAATCGATACCCTGTCAGCCACATCAGCTAGTTTTATTGATATGTCCTATTAGGCAAACCATTCTCCCTTGTTGTCGACAAAATCGACTAATCTGTTAGTCAATACCCTGCCAGCCACACTGGCTAGTTCTATTAAGCTATACCTCATTGGCCAAAAGATCCCTTGTCGGCCTGTCAACCTGTTGCTTAGCTGACCAGTTTTGTTCTTAGATTTGGCAACCCAATGACCCTAGTCAGTTAAGTCGGCTAAATTGGTTGCTGCACCCAGCCAGTCAATCGTCCCATAATGTACATCCTTCCTAACACTTTGGATGTCAAGGGATAATTCATCCTATACCAATTTCCTTTGGACGTCAATGGATGGTCTATCTTTGCCAAGCCACCCAAAATTACGTAAACTTTGAATTTTTCATTACACTAGGAAATACGTAAAAACAAGAGGCAATTCTTAACAAGTTCAAAAACCCAAAAAATATATCTTTCCTCCCCAACAATAAATTTCATTTCTACTTGTGTTTGAAAGGTAAAAATACTAATTTATAAGTCATAATAATTTCACGTGTCTGATTAAGGAAACCGTCTTAGAATGAACATAGTAAGGTGTTAACACTTTTTCTATACATAATCAACTCTTGAGCCTTAAATTTATTTTCGTAGACCAGTCTTGTCATTTTCAAGGATTTTTGACGTTTTTCTTAAAAATTTCAATGACAACTCCATTATAAATTTATTTTTCTTTTCATAAAAGAAACTTAAAATTTTGTTTTCTATTTTTTTCTGTCTTCATCGCAATTACAATTGCGACAATACAATTATTTTTTTCGATAATCAAGATGATATGGTATCTTATTTTGTGCTCAATGGTTGCATATAACCAAATTATCTTCACCAAACTCAAGCTCTTACACAAATGGTCATTTAATTGATCAGAATTTGTATAGGGAAGAAAGGGAAAGAAGAACATTGTTTCCTTCATTCTGAGTGGTGATTGAATCTCATGGCTTCTCTTTTAATTTTTGTATGTGTTTACGTATTATCTTCTTAATCTTATGCAATAGCGAAAAATTATAGATTTTGATATAAATCGGTAAAAGTATCTTTCTAGTTAATTTAATTAATACATTTTTTGTCCCATAATAAAACAAAAAGATAGAAATGTGTGGATAATTTAAAATGTTACGTTCTCAACGTGTGACCTATGCGGTATGAGAATTTATGGGTAAGAAAAACAATTCTAAAATGTTTTGATCGGGTATCTGATTTGAAAATTATTTTTCATAAAAGTAATCTCACTTCTTATTTAGGCTGATTTTTTAAATTGTAGAATCAGTTCTATTTCGTTAAAATATCTAGGTCTCCCCATATTTATGTCAATCGGAGGAAATTGGAAACTTGACATCTTATTATTGATAAGTTCAGAAAGAGATTTTCTTCATAAAAGATTAGACATTGTTCATTGGGTGGTCGAGTTTCCTTAACTAATCCAATTTTATCCACCTTGCAAATTATATTACTTTTATTTTATAAATGCTCCTAAAAGAGTGTACTAAATTTAAATTACCTCTAATTAATATCCATATATATTTCTTTTGGGAAAGGAACGAGGAGAAGAGACAATTTTCTTGAATGAAGTGGGATATATAAGTATGTACTCTGAAACTTGAACCGTTCACTTTAAATTTTTGGAGAAAACTACTATATTTTCTAATATATTTTTTATTATTAGTTAAAATTTATTAAAAAATTAGTTTTGAAAATTTGACTAAACTAGTTAGTTGGTCTAGATATTAAAAAAATGTTTAATTTATCTTATGTAAGTATAATTTTATTATTTTTATTTTCATGTCTTTTTTCAAAAATAATGATATTAGAAGTATGATTAAATACTAAATATAATTGTTCGAGAACTCGAACATTAATTCATAATTAATTACAGTTTACTAGATTCAATTCTGTTAATATATTTTGTACTAGATATTTTTGGAAAAATATTATTATAAATATTTACTATGAAATTAATATTTATATATTTATTAAATTTAAATTTGAATAGTTAACCCTTCTTATTATTTAAATATGGAGGGAGTAATTACATGTGATGGATTTAACAGAGTTAGTATGTGTGTTTACAAAATGGTTACTTGTTATCATTTAGTGGTAACTGTCATCTGTCAATCATTACAGGGGCTTCTCATATCAGATTGATGTAATGAATCTCCAATTGGACTTTTCTTCTCTCTTCGAAATCGTTTATATGTGTTGTATGTCAAATACTTATTTTGAATTTATGTCATTTATATAAACTAATTCTAAACGTGTATCGTGTACTTAGAACTAAAATATCATTTTTCAACTATTCAACGTTTAGCTTTCTAATTGTAGTCAACTACAAAGTCGATTAACTATCATGCTGATGTTGACCATTCGAGCCTTATCAATGGTAGCCCCTGTGGATTTGACAACTGAACTATGCCTAGTGCGCCATTCCCAATTGTTTATGATTTATTTTCTTACCAATGTCATTGAATATAAAAAAATTAATATCATATATATAACTAAAGAAAATTGTTATTATTATATTGTTTTGTTTAGAAAACATTTTGTCCTCTCGAGCTCTCTGGTTTTGACGTATATGGAACTTGAAGTCCAAAGTTGGAACAAAAACGACCATGCCATTTTAAGATGGATAGGGATGAAACTTGAAAGCAAGACAAAGATACAAACTGAAAAATGAAATGAAAAATAGAGAGATAAAATAATATATAAATGCCGTCATAGAAAAAAGGCATGAAAAGAAAATGAAATAGAAATAAAATGAAACAAATAAATATATAATTATAATAACCCACAAGTTATTAGATAGGAAAATCAAAAGGAAGAATCTTCCAAGGAATCATATTGTTACGCCAATCATGAAATTCCTTGGAAACTTGCCCTGGACAAATAAAATCATGAAATTCATATATTATACACTTCTAGGTCATGCCTTTCAATAAATTATATCATAGTTTAGGCTATATTTAAATAATAGATATAAGTTATAATAGAGTAAGTTATTATATTAGCTGATTATTTTCACGAAAAAAATGGTATTTAATTTCATTCCTCATATATCTATAAATTAGATGAAAAGAGAAAGAAAGATTCTAGATGAATCTGTCTTTCTCTTCCTTTGAAAGATTCTGAATGAAATAAAATGGAATCTATTTCATTACATGTTATATTTATTATATCTTATTTTAAATAAGTTCAAAGTAAAAGTTAGCATTGTTACATTTTGTTTTACTTTGTTTCACTTCATTTCATCCTTTTCTAATCCAAACAGAGCACTAAAACTGTTTAGTGAAGCTTCAAATAACCACTGTCGATATAATAGAATAACTAGAAATAATTGTGTTAATTTTAAATTGACGAGAAAGTCAATAAAAATGATTAATTTTACTAAATATAAACCCCTTTGACACTTTATTTATCATATTATAAAATTATTTCAAACACTACTTTGAAAAAATATAATATAGACTAGAAAAATAACTAATTATTAACAAAGTCTACTATAATTACAGTTAAATCTCCTCATGCAAAATTGTCCTGTAAATAAAATATTACGTTAAACAATTCATTAATTTCTTATAGTTGATATTATTTTAAATTTTAGCTCCTTACCAAATTTTACTCATATAAATATTTTATATTCATTTACTATTGGGAATTTCACTTTAATATATAGTTACGTCAAATATTTGAACGAGAACATTCTAGGATGATTTTATTTGGCTTAAAAAATTATTTTTCTAAAAAAAAATAATTGTGATAAGAAAAAAATTTTTATGACCCTACAAATGTATTTTTGTTTTTATAAAGAAAATAAATTTTACAAATATGATTTGAGTTATTAAACAAATACTGATAACAGACCACAAGGTTAGTGTGGTCCTCTCCATTTTCTATCTTGTACGACAGTGGTGCCGTCACAAGACCACTGCCATGGATGAGTATTTGCAACATGTTCTTGAAAGCAACTAGTGACTACTAGAAGTTGGATTTAGCGTAAAGGGTTAATTTCTATTTTTTTTTAGTAAACTAAAATTCGAATTTCTACTTAAAAAATATTTATATTTATTATTTAACCATGTTCAAATAAATTTTTTTATCGAGAAAGTTATTTGTAGAAATAAAAAAATAACCTAGTGCACCAAAACATGAATAATACTCCTGTATGTATTTATGTAAATACTTTATTTTATATTGATATTTTTTTTATAATATTAGTAACACCCTTTTACTCTGAATACTTAAATTACCTTAATAAAATAAATAAAATAAAGGCAGAGTAATAGTTAAAACCAAAAAGCATAATTTGTATTAAGGATAAAAGGTTCACATGTTAATTAAAAGGTAGGCACAAAGTTTTCAAGGAGGTTTTTGATATAAACATTATAATTGATAAACTAAAGTCATCATCATCATCTTTCAAACATCAAGGCATAAAGCAACTATTCTAACTTCTAAAACACCGATGTCATATATAAAGACACATGGTACCCCAAATCCCACCCATTACCGTACTCAATTACTAACAGTTGTTCATATATCAATCACATTTCATTCATTTAAAATCAATCACAGTTATTCATGTTTACAAAATGCACATGTTCTCACAATGCATATGCTCATCACCACGCCTAAGAGTCTCAAGTCGGAACTGCACACCATGGGCAAACCTCCTCCTTCCCTTAATTATCACTTATGATGGCCACACCGTTAAACACGCCGGTGTGTCCTGTCCACGCTATAAACACTGCCCAGCGTCTGCAAGACATTTCACAACCATTAAACACCACTTATTACGGCCACAGAAAGCATGGTTAAACATCACCTATGGCCTATGCATATCAATGTCCCCCATCATTAGTCCATCTTGTTAAACACTTTTGCGGGTCCTCATTAACACCGTATATGGCAATTGTATTATAGCCACGCGTCGACTTACGATCTCATTCTCTCATGTCTACGCCAACGCATTATCATTAATTTTATTCTCATGATTTATTTATACATCATTCGCACAATCCATAGCCATACCCAACCGTATGAATTTAACCATCATCATTATAAATCATTTATCAAAAAGCACAGAAACGCACATAAAATACCATTGAATTTCACTCAATTTCATCTTTGCACATAAGAGCCATAAATCATGAACAACCATAAACAACCACAAGAATCAAGTAAATTACCTCCGTCTAATATTCTAACTGGGTCGGGCCAACCTCGACCCGCCCGTCGGCCTTTCCCGTTAATTCAATTAATTAAATTAATAAATAAAAATAATTCAGATTAATGTCTCATCAATTTATAAAATCATTAACCTCCTCACTAAAATAAAATTTAATGTAAATATTTAAATAATAAATTAATTTCCTGCCATCATTAAGAATAATAACAATAATAATAACATTTTAGTTCGAAATACAATTATTCAATAAAATAATTTTTTACAGTAATTAATAATTAAAATAAAATTGATAATAATAATAATAATAATATAATTTATTTTTTTAAAAATAATTAAATAAATTTTAGGACGTTACAATATTAAATTATTGTATTTTAAATTTCTTTTTATTCTATTTTTATCACTCATACCAAACGTGAGATAATATAACCTGCCACTTGTTTACCGCACATTGTTCCCAACACAAATATTATTTCATGGATTAAAAATCAATGATATGATAAAAATATATTTTGTAAGTATTTGTTGTTCCTCAGCAGGCAACAACGATTAAAGAACTTAGATCTATTTGCAGAATTTTAATGAAAAATCAATAATCGGTCATGTTACTGGTTTTGATGTTTTTAAAAATCAAAGGAGTAAGCAAAAACTGATTTACTTCATTTTCACATGCTTAGATTTTTAATAAAAAATTATTTTTAAGACAAGCAAAAGTTCACATATATAGTCTATGGATGAATTATATTTATTTGACTTTTTAACGTTAATTTTTATCTATAAAACACGTTATATGATTTTATATAATTTAAAATTTTCTATAACTTAATTCTTATTATTTTATGTTAATATTTTATAAAGAATAAAAAATATATATTGGTAATATAAATTTTTTTACATCATAATTCATTCACAGATAATTTTTTAACAATAAATTTGATAATTTGTATAATAATTATCATAAAATTTATACTAAAAATAATATTTAATTAATTGACAATATAAAATTTTTTATACAACACAACACATGTCTATTCATAATTTAAACTCAAGGCAAATCAAACTATAACAATTTGATACTAATTATTCAATCTTATATCCATTAAACTCTTATCGATGAAATATATATTAAACTTTTATAAAATGTTGAAACATACTTCATTATATATAAATAAATCGATATATGACAAAATGTAAACGATATTTTTAATTAATTTAATGACCTGTCTAGTTTTGAAACGTCAAAGTCCTCAGTTGTCCATGGAGGTGACGTGTTTGGCATTCTTTCTTTCTTTGTTTGTAAAATGTAAGAAAATAATATTAGTTAGAGTTAGAAGGAACAACCAAACATCAATCTCATGCAACTTGGCATCAATCATTAAATATTATGATGAAAACGCAGTCCTGAGAAAGGTTTCTCCTTGGCCACAGAAAGAGGATAGTATTAAACTAGTTTGTGGTGGGCTCCATTCACACTACACACCCATGTGCTTTCACTACGCCCATGCATTAAAATACCATTTCCTAAACAATTTCGTGTCCAATGCATACACTTGCCATACCCTAATACAAACCACACGCAAAATTAATTTCAAATTATCAAATATAATTAACATATATGTCTAAATTAATCATAATATTAAGTTTTATACTAAAACATTCATTATAATAAAAAAAATCTAGTATTTTTCCGAACTAATACTAAGATATCAATATTATGTTAGTATTAGGAAAATTATATGACTCATTTATTTAAATATGGTTTTAAATTTAATTTTGTGAATAAAAAAATATTATTAGAATAAAAGATTATATTAAAAGTAATCATTCAAGGTTTAAGACAAAATTTAATTATTGATAAATTCAATAAATATTTCATTTTTATATTATGATTACAAAAAAATCTAACACTAAAATATCTCAGTATATATAGAAAATTAATGGAAGTTTATTTTTTTCTAAAAAAAAATACATTATTTCTATTAGAAAATAAACTAAATTTTACGTAGATTAAAAATGATGTTTGATTAAATATATAAATAAGAGGACAATTCTTATTATATGAGTTAACTTTTAATAGTGGAATGAGTAAGTCTAATACTACTTACCTCATTAGATAAATATTTGTTTTATACCCATCTTAGTCCTGTTACGATATCTATTAAGTAAATATTCATAAGTGTTATTTACTAAAAATATAACTTCAAAATATTTTGAAAAATACTTTAATTATAATTTTTATTTATTATGATATTTTTTTTTAAAATAATTTAAAGGACAAAACTAAAATTATTTAAATATTTTACACAAATATTCAAATGAATATATTTTAATTTAGAAACTAAATTTGAATGTTAAAATACTTAAATTCTATAAATTTTAAAAAAAAATTAGTAAACTAAAATAAGTCAATTCTATAAATCCAAACAAAAAGTTAATAAGATATATCAATTTAATCACAAAATTCAAATAAAATTACCTAAACAATAATATTTAAATAATTTTATTATAATAAATATTTAACGAATACTTGAGTAGCAGTAGATACTCACACCCGTTTATTAACGGATAAAATATATATGTTTAATTATTTTAAATTATTTGTAACATCTTTTATCTATTATGAATTTTATTTATAATATCTATAAGGATGAATATTTCTGTCATTTTTATCTTAAATGATCTTTTAAAATCTATCATAAATATTTTATTATACAAATTTTTATATTATTCACGCATCAAATTTAATAATATTAAATATAAAAAAAATATATTAATAAAAATCTAAGTTTCACATTAAAAAAATAGTGTCAGAAAACAATTTTGGGAGTATTGAACACATCACTCAATTTGACTGAAATAGCTGGCCAATAATGAGTGTAAGCTATAGTTTTCCTAGGATTCACGTTCAAGAAAACTATCATAAACCATAAGGATCTTGATATCAATGATTTTCACGTGAGAAGAAAACTTTGCTCCATGAAAATTCATGTAGATCTACAGAGGAAACAATCATCCTAATCTCAACCTAGCTCTTATACTTTCTTTAAACTCAATCTTTTATGGCAAATGTCAGATAAACATGGTGGAAGAGACATGTCCCATAAATCACGAAAAGTAGTAACTCTGGTCGCTTGTTTTATCTTCTTAAGTTTAGGCTACGTTTATTTTTCATCCTCAAATTTAAAATTGGTTTTTTTAATTCTCACATTTCAAAAATAGCTAATATTAATCATTTCTATCTTAAATGAAAAACATAATATAAATTATTATTTATTATATATATAATTGAAAATAAAATAATATTTTAATCTTAAAGTTTTTTTAATATTTTTTAATTTTTAATTATACATATAACAAATAATGATTTATATCTTAAACGTCATAAGAGATAAAAGACTAAAATTAGTTATTTTTAAAATTGTAAAAACTAAAAAAATTAATTTTAAATTTGAGAGAAAAAAATTAACCCAAATTTATAAAAAAAAAAAAACATATATAAGTCCAGAAGTTTTTTCAAACTCTACAAAATAATTAATAGGATCCTTTATTTTAATTAGATTATTTATAGGTCCAAAACATTATTTCACATAAATCACAATATTATTTAGTTACTTATTTTAATATTCTCTATATTAAACCATACATCAATCATGTGTACATTGACTTCATTATTCATCATAATTAAAAATACAAATTTATAAGAGTCATAATGTCCATACATTATTTAACAAACATGTTTTCTTACATTTAACAAACATGTTTTCTTCCATGTTAGTCTTTTTCCTCAACATGATGATAATGTAGAAACCTAAAATTATTTCTTGAAAAAAAAATATAATATAAAAATAATTAAAAAATGAAATAAAATGAGGTGTGTGGAAAAAGTTTTATTGAGGTGTGCAAGAGAAGTTTCATCATCCCTAAATGACCTCAGATCCTCCATCCCGCTACGCTCTTCAGCTTTTATGAAAAGGTGCCCCAGCAATTGTGCTTCTCGAAGGAGCAAGGATGGCAGAAACGAAATAAAAAATCTGCATAAAGCCACTACCATTAAGGAAGAAGATTTTAATGGAAAGGGAGGTGACTTATAAAAAGGGAAGAGGACTCGAGGTGAAGGCAGAATAGAGAGGAGAAAGGAAACTCTGTAAGATTTTCTTCTAAATCAGAGAATTAGATAAGTGAGACTATAGAGAGAGAAGATAACCTACTCGGATTAGTCCTTGGAGAGTTTGTGGCGAAAAAAAGAAAGGTTCCCTGCCACGAAAATAGACTCCGTCATCAGGTAAGTTTTAAAACTCAGTCCATGACCTAAAGAAATAACACCCTTACTTCCTAACTTTGTCATCAAATAACCTTCCTTTTATCCGATTCATAGTCGATTCTCCTGCTCTCATCCAACCATCTAACTCATAGTTAGACTTCATTTTGCCCAAACCGTTCGACTCAGTTGATTCTCTAGTCGTAAAAAAAAAATCACCTACCACCTAATCAACGCTCCTTTTGGGTTCATAGTTCGCCATCACCTTAAGTGTGTACCTGAATCATTTCCTTCCTAAGTCATGCCTAACACTACGTAAACTTTGAATTCTCCATTGCATAAGGAGATACATAGAAGCACCCAAAAAAATACATCTTTCCTCTCCGAATGATAAATTCCACTTATGTTTGCGTTTGAAAGGTAAAAATAATAATTTAGAAATCATAATAATTTCGCACATCTAATTAAGGTAACCGTCTTAAGATGAACATCATATGGTGCTAGTACCTTCCCTACGTGTAATGATTCCCGAACCGTAAATCTAATTCTAATTCTAAAATACTGGTCTTATCCTTCTCAAGATTTTCTAACGTTTTTCTTAAAAAAAATATGAGTGGCGACTCTATTGATTTTGTCTTCCTTTCTCTGAAAGAATCTCAGATACCAAAATTACATTGCTCGTCGACCCCGTCGTGATCCCAGTTGCAACAAATCTTAAAATGGAAAATTTATAATGAGTTCAAGCATAATGACAACAACGCAGCAGATATAAATTCTCTTAACTTGCAAGAATCTTTAAGGAGTAATCACAAATAAGAATGACAACAACAATGAGAATAATCACGCAAGAGAGACCAATATTTTTAACATGAAAAAACCCCCTCAACATGAGAGGTAAAAACCATAGGTTGTCCAAACCAAAAAAATCAATCCACTATGATCAAATAGGAGTACAAGAATGTTCAATCAATAGCACAAATTTGTGCATAACTCAATCAAGCAACAAAACATGCAAATGGAGAGTAAGAAACAAGAAACAAGAAAATGAAGAACTCACAAAATCGTACTATTGTACGAGCTCGATGTCTCGCACCACAGACCTCCAAATCAAGATCCAAACAGTATCGTGATTTTGAGGTCGTGCTGATCTGTGCAGAGATGAAAGTAGAACTATTTTTCTCTCTTTCTCTTCTCTCTTTTGGCTGTGAAAATTTACTCTTTCTCTTAATCTCCCAATTTGACCCATTTTCCTCATATAAAGAGAGACCAAACGGGCTTGAGAGTAATTGAACTTTTGTCATATAGTTGGGAATCCAAAAAATAACCCAACAATAATGTCATTATCAAAGAACATAATATGTTTTTAATAACATGAAGTAAATACAGAAAAAATTCAAAAACATAAATATCAAACGAGTTCAAAACGTCAAAGATATGTAATTAATAAAATTGATATCATTAATTAACATTAGTAAACATAATGTTTATATTTTCTGCATTACTAGCAAATACTTTGGGTGGTAACCTTTTCATCAAAAGTTCATTCATCATATAATTGATCTTCATGTGTTCTATTAACACTAAGTTTTTTAACCTCTGCTAGAACGACAAAGTATTTCAATTACATGTGCTTAACACTTTTATAATACTTGTCGTTTTTAGAGAAGACGCGTGCAAAACTATCATAATAAAATTTTAGTGGTTTAACATTATTATGACTATTTCACGTCTTGAAATAATGTTTTACAACCAATTTGCTAAAATTGTGGCACTGAAATATGCATAAATCCAACCTCAATAATGTATGCAATGAAGACTGACTTTGTACTTTTCCATTATATTTCTCCTCCAGCAAAAAAATATAAATAATCAAAAGTAAACCTTCTTTTAATCTATATAGTCAATAAAGTCTAAATTTAAATATTCAATCATCTCAAGATGACCAAATGTCCTATAGATAAGCATGTGATTCTCAATCCTTGCAAATACCTTAATACTTCCTTTGTAACTCTCCTATGATCCAATTCTAGATTACTCTAATATCATCCTCATATACCAACTACAAAACTAATATTTAGTTAAGTAAATGTATAAAAATATATGAAATTTCCAACAACAAATACATAAAGAATATTCTTTATTTTTTTATGTTCCAATTCATTCTTTTGACATTATATGAGAGTAAACGTGACTCATTTTTTATTGGAACAAAAGATGCTAAATATTTATTATTTTAAATCTCTCTAAATCTTTATAAATATATTTTATAAGATAAGTCTAATAATCTTTTGTTTTATTATTAAATATTTATATTCTAATCATATGACTTATCCTATTCATATCCTTCGAAGTTATTAGAAAGAAATTTCTTGATATTACTTAATTAACTGGTTACAAGTATAATTTTATCATATAATATTAAAACAATAAACTTACTCTCAGTTTATATATATAAATTAATCTAGTATTGTCTTTAAACTCAAAACGATATATGTTATCATTACACTTGAGATATTATTATCGAGAAACTTGTTCAAGTCCATATATTAATTTTTTAAGTTTACCCACCATGTTTTGCTTTCCTACTTTATCTACAAATCCCACTTATTCATCTATATAGACATCTTTGCGACGATTTGCTATAACACAATTCCACTAAATGTCATAACCCAATTGGGCCTTTTGATTGCTCTAAATACTTATTCCCAAGTCTTGTACCGAAAACATGTTTTATCTTGCACCATTATATAAAGTAAAAGTAAGTAAGCTTCTTCTAACATAACATGCAAGCATGACTAAAAAAACTCAATACTGTGCAACACCAACAATCATAAAATCACCATATATGTAAAATCAACAATAACACGACATACAAATTATAGACATGGCACTTGAGCAATTCAACTTTCTCATTTCTTTTGTCAATTAAATTGTGACATAAAAACTTTTCAATACATGGAAAATTTAAAAACTTTCTAAAAACTTGATTTATTTTAACTTACATCTCCAAAAATTAAAGTATCTTTATAAAAAAATGAACAAGACTAAAAGTTAAACTTTGAAGATAAATTCATAGGTTAAAAATACTTTAATTTAAATATTTGTTGTAAATGGGTTACTTGGTTAAGTGTTGAATAAAATTTGTTAAATGATTAGTTTTACAAGTAAATGTTTTTTTTTTTAAAAAAAAAGACTAAGGCTATGTTTTGGTTAATGAAAAGGGATAGTAAGCAATAGCACAGAATGGAATCATGTTAGTTGTTATTTGTTAATATTTATGTTATTCAAAGAAGTATGATGGAATAGAATATAATTTTATGAAACATATTTCATTCCATTTAATATAATACTTTTGTCTTTTATCCTACAAATTTAGAGGTATGAAATAAAATGGAATGGAACTAAAAACTTGTTATTCATTAATTTCCATCTCATTAAATTTATTTTTCAAATAATGGAATGAAAAATTTACCGACTTCTATCATAACATATCCAAACAATAGTATAATACTCTTTCTTTTCTTTTCTTTTTTTTTCATACCCTTTTGTACCGCTCCATTCAATTTCATTTTTCATCCATTCCACCTTGTTAACTCTCAAGATGTCTAATTTCTTTAGTTCCCTGAAAGTTTGATAATTTCAATAACCTTCAATGATTAGATAAATATAATACTAATAAAGTTGCTAAGTGCGTAGAATCAAACTAAGGTATAAATGAATTGTGGCCATGTTTGGAGTCTGAACTTTTAGTTTTAGTTTTTAAATCTAATTTTTAAAATAAAACATGTTAGAATAAAATAGTTTCGAAAATAATTTAATATATTTTTAAAACAGTTTTAAGCCTTATGTCAAAATTAAAAAATTAAATTAAACTTCAATTAATTAAGCCTTATATGATGATGACCTCGATGAGATTATTAATATTATTATTAATATCTAAATTATTATTATTATTATTAGATTATTGTTATTAAAATTAGTACTATTATTAAAATTTTCTTATTATTAAATTACTATTGTTATGACTAAAATTATTATTATTAAAACTATTATTATTATGATTACAATTATTACTATTATTATTAAAATTATTATTATGAAAATAAATATTATTATCAATTTTCAAAATGAATTTTATTTTTTATTACCATTGCTTATGTAATTTTTTCTTAATAAAAAATTAAAAAATACATTACTTATGGAAAATTGTTGTTTTCATATTTTTTTTAAACTATAAGATTGACATAATTTTTAAAAATTAAAAAAAAATACGAATCTGAAAATTTAAAATTAAAAACTGATTCTTTATTTTTTTTAAAATTTAAAACCTAAAACTAAAAACCACCCCAACGTGCTTTAGCTTTCGCATTCACCTAAAAGTTAAACACTATGACATTAGAATAATGAGGAGTACAGCCAAGCGTAGATTAAATGGAATAAAAATTTTCCAATTTAACTAATAGTTTTAAAGTCTTAAACATATAATTATGTTAAATATTTTGAAAAAGAATTTTATTACTTATAATAAAATTAATAGGCTCAAACAAAATTATTTCTTCCATAAGAGATTTATACAAAAAAATAATAATAGGAAGTGACTTGTACAATGGAATCATCTCCTACTCACTGAATATTATATGAACTTTTGAATACTTCAATAAATTTTACATATTTTTGTTAAAATTTTAAAATATTAAATAACAATTTAAAAAAGTAATTAAATTATTTATATTTTATAATTATAGCTTAAGTCAATATTAGTGTATATGAATAATATATTCAATAATTTTGTATTTTGCAAATATAATTTATGTTAATGAGACAAAATTATTTAATTAAAAGTTATTAAATAATAAAATAGTTAATATAAGTTTGTAATGATTTAAATCATATTACATTTTGTAATTAATTACTTTATTATATTAAATTTAGATTTTGTTTATATTTGACAATTAAAATATGAAATATATAAAATATTTTTAATTGAGTTATATTTTTAATTAATGCTATATTTTTTTTCATCCTAAAATAATATTTATTTTAATTGTTATAAATAATTTTAATATTAAAATAATAATTTTATTTTATTTTCCTATAAAAATATATATTAAAAACTTATTTTAATTAACTAAAATATAAATAATAATTCAAAATATGTATATGAATATATTAGTATTCATAAAATATGGAGATAAAACTAAAAGTTATTATCTACACAAATATAAATTTAAGAATAGATTTTTTTTCCACTAACAGAAGAAAAATATTCAAATATAAATCACTCTACTTTAAAATTTCTTTATTTAAAATTAATTTTACAAACATTCAAGCAAATACACACTAGTCCTTCATTTAATTCTACTTAAATAGAGAAGAGAGGAATGAGAGAAAAAAAAATACTTTTATATTGTAGACACCCAAAATTATTCCTTGCCTAAAATAAAAAAAAAAAAGGGGGAAGGAGTGTGTGCAAAAAGCTCCTTCTCCTTCCCCTTCCCATTCCCTAAGCAACATCGAACCTACCAAACAACTGTCAACAGGTGCTGGGTTTCACAGCTTTTACTTCTGTCTACTTGTTGAAAAGATGCCTCCAACATTTTACTCTCTTAGCAGTTGTGCCTCTCGAACTCTTTCGAAGGTGCAAAAACAATAGAGGCAACTTTTCCTCAGCAACCGAAGACAAAAGTCATGGGAGAGCAACCTCCATTAATGATGGGGATCTCCCTAAAAGATATGGAAGAGAAAGAGGTGGCCTACAAGAAGGGGCGACGACTTGAGTTTTGGGTGGAAAAAAGAGAGGGAAGAAAAACTCTGTTGAATTTTCTCTAGAGTTGGAAACTTTGAAAGTGGGAACGTAAGAGAAAAAGAAGGAGGATACAACACTTAAGCAAGTTCGAAGAAAAGAGGAGAAAAGACCGAAAGAGGAAAGAGATATGGGTTTGTAGGGCGGAAAATAGTTTATTTGCTAACAGGTACAACCCTCGATCCCTTACTTTTTCCTTACGGTCAAAAACTGAATTCGTAAATGTAAAAATTTCACCCTATGGATACTCCTTGGCCAAATGGTTCCTTAGTCTTCAACCATGTTGGCCACTGGCCAAATGACCCTTAATCTCTGCACTCCTCAGCCAAATGACCCCTCAGCCTCCATACTCCTTAGCTAAATGACCCCTCGTCAATCCCCTCAACCAAATGATCCTTCAACTAGACCCCTTGGCCAAAAGATCCCTTAGCCAAAAGATCCCTTGACTAAATGACCCCTCAACCTCCACACTCCTCGGTTAAATGACCCCTTGAGCAGATCCATCGGCCAAATGACCCATTGGCCAGACCCCTCAATCAAATGACTCCCAGTCAGTCAAGTTGGTCAATTTTATTAAGTTACACTCAACCGATCAATTGACTTATTGATGGGGAAAAGGCCACCACTTTGATGATGGGAAGGTGGTACGGTACCACCAATAAGGCACCACCAATGTGGTGACACAACGCAGCGGATAAAAATTCCCCTAACTTGCAAGAATCCCTAAGGAGTAACCACAAATGCAAATGAAAGTAATAATGAGAAGAATCACACAAGAGAGACCAATATTTTTAACGTGGAAAAACTCCCTCAAAGTGAGGAGTAAAAACCACGGGTCGTCCAGACCAAAGAAATTAATCCACTATGATTAATTAAGAGTACAAGAGTTATTTTCTCACCCACTATGTGGAAAAATTCTCTCTTTCTCTATATGAGAAATTCTCACTCTCTCTATTTGAGAAATCTACTTTCTGTCAATCTCTGTGAGAAATTCACTCTCTCTCCTGTGTCTACTCAATCTAATCCCTTCTCCTCTTATAAAGAGAGACCTACTGGGCTTGAGAGTATTGGGCTTTTGTCCACATAGTTGGGAGCCCAAAAATAACCCAACACTTATAACATATATCCCTTCCAATTTTTCGGACGCCTATGGACAATTCACTCTATTCCACCTCGCTCGGATGTCAGTAGATAGTCTATCTCTTCTAAACTTCCCGAAAATTACGTAAACTTTGAATTTTCTATTGCACAAAGAGACATATAGGAGCAAGAGACAACTCTTGTCAAGTTCAAAACAAAAAAATATACTCCTTTCCTCTTATGTTAATAATTCCAATTCAGTCTACGTTTGAAGGGTGAAAATAATAATTTAAAAGTCATAATAATTTCACGCATTTAATTAAGATAATCGTCTTAAGACGGACGTTATAGGGTGCTAACACCTTCCTTACGTGTAATCGACTTCCAAACCTTAAATATGACTCCAAAATATTAATCTTATCATTCCCAAGGTTTTCTGACATTTTTCTTAAAAATTAGTGACAATTCCATTAAATTCAGTTATATTTTCCCAAAAGGAACTTAAAAATCTTTTTTCTATTTTTTGTTGTCCTATCGCAATTATGGTTGCATCCTATATTATTTAGTTAGAAGGAAGTAGATAAAATCAGAAGAGAGAAAAAAATTTGTAAACCTCACCCTAACAATCTCTCTTTTGGTGAGAAGAAAATTAAGAAATGAGATATAAAATTAGATAAAATTTGAATTATATCTTTTTTCAACCTAACAAGATCTTCATGTAAGAAAAAAATTTTCTCTTAAGAAATTTTAATTTTTTTTATTATTTTCTAACTTTAGATGATTTAAATATCCTAAAATTCTTCTACTCATTTTTCTCATTATCTCTTGTCTTCTTCTCTTTTTTACTCTTCTTCTTTTTCAAACTTCAATTTAGACTTTCCTAAACACCAAATGAAACAGGAACATCATTGGACTAAAAACAACATAGGTTATATTCAGTTGGTTTGTTTTCCAAATACACCTAAACGAATTTAAATTTTGATTCGTGTAACTAGGTTTTTACGAGAAACTCACCTCGGGTTATAATAAAGAATTACTAAATTTAATAAAAGTCAATTCAATTCATAAGATCATATACATATTAGGTAGAAAGTATTGGAGTCTCATTTTTAATATAAAAATTTTGTTAATAAATAATTAATAAACATTTATAGAATATTGAAGTTTACCTAAATTTTGGTAAGTTATCGAAAGTTAATTTATCAAAAAAAAAATTATAAAAAATGCTAAACCAGTTTAAAAAATAGAATCTTTTATTTTACCGATAGATCCGCTCTAACTAATTTTAATAAAGTTGCTTTCTGTAACGATTATTATAAAATAAAATCACAACAAAAAATATTTTACCAATGTAAATTGGTCTTTTCCCCGAATTCTCAAGTGCTCTCACGCTCTCCAAATGCGAGTTACGCGAGTTATTTTCCTTTTTATATCTTATTTTTCTTTTTACGGAGACCAACGAGACAGAGAAAAGGTGAACTGGGCTCACTGGTTTTTCATAATTTTTAGGTTTCCATTTCTACCCTCAGTTTCTTATGCTATTCCTCGAGTAAAGCGAATGAAAATAGGGAAACTCTGGTAATTTACTTACCTATGAAACATTGGCCTGTTTTTCGAAACTGAATCTGACGACACGACATAATGAAAGCTTTTTAGAGGTTTGAAAATATCGAGGCAGATTTGGACGGACGAGATTTCGGTTGGAACATGAAAACGTATGGCTGAGATGCTTGGCAATGTGATCTACACTTTCAAAATTTAGAGTTAAGCGCAAATTCATATACAATGAAATGTGAATTTCATTCATTAGGAGAGGGGAACTATTTTAACTATTGGAAAACTTTCCCAACTCGAAGAAAGTCATGGTCTAATTTCCAGTTTAAAGCACAGAAGTTGGAAGTGTGGTTTAAGAAACTACATGCAACTTTGGCAATAATATTTGGTTTAAATTTTAGGAACCAAATTGTTGGGTCAAGTAGTTTTTCTTTTATAGATTAAATTGGGGTCAATTACACAGTTTTTTTATTAAAAAATATCATATTGTTTCACTTTATTTCTAATTTTCAAAAATATCATATTCGAATTTAATTAATAGTCTCTCAATTTTAAATTTTGAATTTATAGTTGTATTAAATATTTAATTTTTTATTATTTACAATAATTCTACTTTTTTGAGCAAAATTATTCAATAAAAAATAAAGTTTTATTGATAGACGGATTAATATGTCTAATAAAAAGTTATTTAATAATTTTTTAATCATCAAATTGGACAAAAATCTATTAAATTGAATTTGAATAGCAAATTATTTTAAAAAAGAAAGATAATGTTTCGAACAAATTACTTTTACATTTCTTGAATTTAAGTGATATCACATTCAATATTTTATCACTTTTTAGCATCCATAGGCGGTTTTTTAATCAATAAAATAATGGAGGTTTGCTATACAATTAGGAAAGATATATGTTAATGAAGAAGGAAATAACATTATGTTATTATGCTAATAGAGGAAGATGTTTAAAAAAGAAAAAATATATCAAATACCACATTACTGTTCAAAGATATAAATGTAATTAATTTTTATGATATAAGAATTCACTACAAGTGATAATTATTAATTAGATTGCCTTATTATATTATATAGAAATATGTCTTATTTTATAAAACTATAACTTATTATTAAAAATAAAAAGTATTAAACTAGTCTTTAAAAATTTTTCTGATATTTATAAATTATTTTAAATTAATCTTCTATAATACTTGATGGAAATCTTGATGAATCCAATAATATGCAAGATCCTTTGTAAGGAACAAAAGACCCAATGACTAAAGTAAGTAAAAAGAGTTAAAGAAAATTTGCAATGTTTAGTTAAAGACGTGCAAACTAAAAGAGATTTAGATGAATTGGAGCTTAATATGAAAATTATCACATTATTGTCCCTTGAAGATAATCTTGACCCAATTTAAAGACAATAATATAGAACAAAATAATTTCAATGTAATTTTCGCACTTAATTTTGTTGAAATAAGTTTATATGTCTTTTCATATTTCTAGATTGATTTTTAGTGTGTTTGGGTTTCCCAAATAATTAAGTGTTTAATGAGAAGTTTAAAGGAGATCTAAACCTATTAAAAGACATGACATTGTAATTCACATGAAGATTGAATTTGAACGAAAAATTGAGTTTTCTGCCCTTTCGAGAGTTTTTCTTTTGTTTTTGGACAAAAAAATTAAATCACTTATTACTCTCATTCTCATCTCTCTCTTGAGTGCAACGTCAATATCATTCTTTAAATAAAAAATCCCAAAACAAAAACATAAATTCTACAAGACGATCATTTACGTACATGTACATTTTAATATTATACATTAATTACTCCAAAATGTTAAAATTTAATTGCTAAAAAAAAATATCAAGACCATTATATAGGTTAAATTTTAAAAGGTTAAATTTTAAAAGGCAATTTTACTCTCATCAGAAACTTTCAAGCATTACTTTAATAATTCACTTGTTTTTTTCTTTCCTTTTTTGTACCTACATACTTTCCTTTAAATGGTCATACATAAAGAGAAAAAAAAAAATTTAATTCAATGTGTACGACACGTAGAGTACAAATAATAATTCTAGGGCCAATTAATTAAGAATGCTCCTAAGGTTCAACTTAACCAATTTGATTTAATGATCAATTCCTAAAATGATTTAGTTGAAATTTTGTTTACTAGTTTATTAACAATGACAAATACTTATATAATGAAACTCAAATCCGTTAGTAATTATTTGTCACTTTTGTATTTGCACGATACGATTAAAATTAGATAAAATCTAAGAAACTCTAATAACAATTAATGTTATCTTATATATATCAATAGTCTATAGAGTATTTATATATTTATAGTTAAACCCACACTATTTTGTATACATTAATTTGTTATTCTCCTCTTTTATAAATGTTATATGTTAGGTGTACATATTTCAACCTGCAATGTCAGTAATTGTTAGAGGCCAATGTCATCATTCCTTGATTGACAATATTTCGTATTATGACGAATCAATATTGTTGCCATGACTTTTTTTTAATGAAAGTGTTATAATAAACATAGGAAGATAGAAATATAGGTTGATAATCATTATGTGACTCCATGTATTATTATTAACTGCTACGGGCTATGTTTAAGAGCATACATATTGATGATTGGTCGATTTGGTGAGATTTCAACGAGGCATTGTTACAACGTGCAGAGTTTTCTTCTCTTCCTCCACAAATCATTTTCGAAACCTTATTTTGATTAAACTTTTGACTTTTTGGCATATGTTTTACATGGTCTAATTAAAAGAAGGTGAGGGCTATACCAAGGAAAGAAGAGATCGAAAAATATACAATAAAATCCTTGTGTACCAGTGGATATACCAACAAAACCACAAAGGTACGAAAAGCCTTACAGTTCCATTCTTCTAGCTACCAAATGTTTTGAGATAATTTTATGTAATATTTTAAGTATTTTTTATATTTTTTAATTAAATTTAGAATTTTATTTTAATAATTTATATAATAAAAATTTATATTAGAAGTTAATTTTGTTATTAAGAATATATATATATATATATTTGAGAGATTTAATGTTGATAAGTGATATAAGTAAAATAGCATACATTGAGATTTAACTCAACTTAAGGATTGGTTTGTAAGGTTGAATTACGTTCAAATTTTATTTCACTTTTACTCTTATACATTTTTTTTTTATCTTTGCCCCTCATTTTTCTCTTTTTCTGTCTCTTTCTTTTATATATTTCTTTCTATCTTCTCTCGTTTATGAGAAATTATTGTTCGGTCTGAGACCACCATGTGTTTATAGTCTTAACCAACGACATGTAGTTGAGCTTTATTAATTATTTTTTCATAAATTGAAAAACTTAAATACATTTCACATGAAAATTGATATGTGTTTATAGTCTTAACCAACGACATGTAGTTGAGCTTTATTAATTATTTTTTCATAAATTGAAAAACTTAAATACATTTCACATGAAAATTGATTGAAACTATAAAGGTAAATCTTTTCCTAATTGGTAAAAGTATAATAAGTTACAAAAAGGACATGTATCTTTATTACTATTAAATTGAAGTAGTTAACATTGGAGTTATCATTGTCCTTTTTATGATAACAATTTCTCCTCATTCACCTCCCCATCTCTCTCTTTCCCCCTCTCTTCCTCACATCTCGCTCCTTCTCCTTATTTCTTTCTTTCACACCATTCTTTCTTTGTCCCTTTCTTTTTCCTTCTTTCTTCCACACCTCCCCCATTTCTCACATGAATATCTCTCTTATTACTCTCTTGAAGTCATAAATATGAGATATCAAATCTCATGTCAGTATGTGATGAAAGTAATAATATATTAGATTGACTCATCATAAGAACACTACATAGAATGTAATGTGAATATCACAAGCAATTTTCATAAGGACCATAGTGTATATAGATTCTTCGACCTAAAGTTACTATAATTCCTACATGGAAAGTTATATATTTTAATTCTATTGAACGTCACTTGTTATAGGGTGATCACAATGTTACCGATTAGATATATAATAAGTAATGCAAAAGAGTATGAGTGATTTAAATGAGTTTTATCTCTCCAACATAACAAGAATTATACTTTTAGACCCCTCAATAGAATAATGTAGTAAAACACATTGTTATGTTTAAATAAGTCAATAAGATATTAAACTTATTTGTTTAAACATATTTATTTGAATATTAAAAAATAAATAATTAGACTATGTAAGGGTGACACGTAACTTGTGTTCAATTAAAATATTTGGATGAAGGAAAAAAACTTCAAAATATTATAAATGACAAATGTGAATGATTAGTTTTTCTCGTTATTTAAAAATTAGTAATATATTACTAGATATCATCTTCTCTGTTTGTATTATTAAATATAATTTAATATTATTATCAATATTACGAGAGTTTACAAATTCACCGCATAGAATAAATTAATTAGAGTGGGTGGAGAAATTAAGTGAGACTTAATTTCACTCATAGTAATCTTATAGTGAATAAGCCCACTGAGTGTTGGGTTAGTATGAGCAAAACAAAAAGGGAAACACTACCTCTAGTGCCAAATAGACGTAAGGAGAAATACCCTCAACTAGCACTTAAAGAAAGGCTCTTAGACATTTTATTCACGTGAACTATGTAGAGACGGTGCTACCATTGTATTGTTAGATAATTTACTATTGTTTTACCCTAAAATCATTAATCATGCTCATTTGTAGAGCTCTTAAAGAGATTTATTTCCATTGTGATATATAATTTTCATCTGAGTATTTTTCCATGACACCCATATTTATTGTAAAAATTTAATGTGACTTTCAAATATCTACATTAACACGGAATTTTATAAGGCCTGTAGTGAAGAGGATCCAGTGGAGTTCACCAATAAAAGATCCACCATGATTGATAGAGTATAAAAGCCTTTGTCATTGTTTGAGATTTTCAATTAATTATTTCTAATAAACATATGTTTACACAAATTTTGTTCCTTTTGAGGTCTGGTAAATAGAGATATCAAAGCAATGTCTAGATTTAGTGGCTCTGCAATCGCTCTTGTTCTAAAGGTAAATTCTGTTCGCATATGAACCAACTTAGGTCAATCAATTTGTTCAACGCATGGTATATAAAATAATGTCCACGCGCATTACCTCAATATATTCATTAACCAAACATGAAACTTATATATATAACTAATAATTTACCTTTTATTAACCACATAACTACCTAAAATGATTCAAAATTCCTGTCACAAAATCCTTTGTTAATTATAAGTAGATCATTGATTAAATGTTTGCAATGACTTACTAGTAACAAACAAAATGCATTCTCAAGGGTGCTGAAATTTTTTTGAAACTCTCGAAAAACAACAAAAGAGGGGTTTTGAGTACAATGATTTTGGGTGGCAACAGGACAAGATTAGCAAGGATCTATAAGTAGTGGCCATTTATAGATACTTTAAAATCATAAAAAAATTTAATATCATTTAATACATCATATATTGTAACTTTATTTATTAGTTTATTTCTTAAAAAATAAAATAATATATCAAGTTTATTTATATATTTTGTAGTAATCAATGTACATAAATAATTATTCATATATATATATATATATAGTTTTAATCATTATATATTTATTGACAGCTTTCATTACGAAATAAGGAAATATAAATTTTATCTCATTTTAAAATGAGAAAAATAATAATATCAGTGTATGTAATATTCAGTGGAAAAGTAATTTGTGTTAAGTACTCAAGTATTTATGTGTCATGTATTATCATTTTTGTCTTCACCTAGGTGTAAATATCCTATTTCGTAGCAGGTATTTTGTGCAGCTACTCACAAGCACAAGTATTTTTATCATCTCCAGACATTACTCTCAAATTAACATGAGCAAATCCTAGTAATTAGTAGAGGAGAATTTCTCAGCAAAACGATTGTTCAATTAGGTTTTTTCAAATTGGATCCTTTGAATAGTGCAAAGTTTATGGGTATCTCATACCTAAACTTGGGGGTAGAATATTTTTACCCGAGAATCATAAACCAAAATTTTGAGATATGAAAATCTATTTAAAGATATTATTTCTTTCAATATATGTTATTTTATGTACACATATTTAAATAATAAATTTTTAACCACATATTTAAAAGATATGATTATCTGTGAATCATATCACACAAAGTTAATAATTTCATCTTTATTATGCGAAGAGTTCAAGTGCAAATACTTCCCTTTCTCACATATTGTTTATGCTATTGCTCCATCTTCAACCTCTTCGACACGAGGAAGTATTATGCAAGGTCGAAAAGTTCATGAAGAGGGTATTGGGTGAATGCCTTGTTAATATGTTTAAAATTTTTTGAGTCTCACTTTTACATTTTATTTTGGTCTTAAGTCTTCACTAAGGACATGATTCCTTGCACATGTAGGTCAGAATACTGGACTTAGGAAAGCATAGGAGGCAAGGCATCTTCTTCCTCACTAAGTTGTTGAGGATATCCTAGAATCACACCTATTCATTTAGAGAGGACCAAATGGTGTGGCATTCTACTAAGAATGGTAGTTACATGGTAACATGATTACAACATTGATGGTTTTTGTTTATTGGAGAAGGCTGAAGTCTAACTTATACTTTATTATGCTACTTTTAAATCACTCATTAAGAGTATAAAAATATAAAAGTATTTAATTAAAAATATTTAATAATAATTCGTTTTAGATTATTAAAGTATTTAATAAAGTATATTAAATGCTCTTTAACATGTACTTTTTAAGACATTCTTTAATAAGGTTTGCTTTCATCTTAACTCCTAGATGATCTAGTTACCCTGTGGGAGTCAAATTTATAATGTTCTATTTTTAATAAATAAAGTTGAGGTATAATTTTATTTTTAAATAATAATATTCTATTCCAAGTTCAAATTATAGCTTGAATTTAATTTTTATTGTATTGCTAATGAGTTTAAGATCATCTAATTTGTTTTGACGCCTCGACAAATTTGATTACGTTAACAATTTTACAAAATGTCAAATTCGTTAAATATTGTAATAACACATAATTGGAAACGTGTATATTCTTTTACTAGTTAATCAAAATAAAATTCTTAAGAATTTTTTTTATCTATAAATTCTTAAGAATTTAAATCCTTACATTTGAATTTATATTTATTAAATTAAATATATCTTTAATATCCTCTTTGTATGGGTACTAATACTTCTTAATAATTAATTGTTAATGTTCCTTTCGATACCACTCGGACTATGGTGTTTCTCTATGTATTTATTTAATTAAAATCTTAAAATATATTTATAATCATTTTTTAATTTTACTTAATTAAATATGATAGTAGATAATAAGATATTGATCATTCATTACTAGAAACAACAGATCATGGCAAAAACAAAGAATACATTTAAAAAACAGAGGGTCTCCTTGAAAATCTTCACTGGCATACATAATAAATTAATAATATAATCTATCTCGTGATAAATTAAGCATTGACAATAATTATCATTCGCCCAAATCTTCAAAAATTCATTATGATGTTTACGTCAGATGTTCAATCATCCATCGACCAACTTTTCTCCTCCTTGCCCCTCAACCATTAAAAAATATAAACTAACTTTTTTCTAAATTAAGTTGTTTAAAATATGTCAAGTGGATTAGTTAGCAAAGTTCAATGAGTCCAAACAATATTTTTCTATAAGAAAATATTACCTCAAGAAGGCCGTGTAATTTCTTTAGTTTAGGGTTAAAAAAAAAACAATACAAATAGGTCATGGAAGGAACTTGACTAAATCCTACCATTGTCATCTCTGCATCAAACTGTTTAAGACCAAATAAAATGTCAAATATATGAATAAGAGTATCTACTGTTGAATAAATTTAAATAACGATACACTTTATTTATATTATATATGTAGATAGATAGATATTCAAATTAAGATATCATTGAATTTATTCAAATTTAAGAGTTGAAAACTTACATATCCATTTAAAATTTATCTCAAATAATTTCATGCATAGGATAAAAGATAATTGTAGGATTTGATCCAATTTCTTTTTTTTTAATGTGAAATTGAACCTAGAAATATCTCCATTGCTAAAAGCCATAGCACTAATCTCCAAAAAAATAAAATATCAGTTAAAAAATTTTCTCTATTCAAATAATCAAGAATCGAATTTTTAGCATTTACTTAAAATGTCCAAGATAATGAAACACCATTGCTAAGTTGACATCACCAAAGAAAATTCAACATTTTTTTATCAATCATTTTATGTTCCAATTTTAGAACAAAAAAGGAGTCAACGCAAGTGTGATACATGGATTCCTTGGGTTGTATTTAGAGGATAGTTTAAGAGAACGTTTCGGATAAGAAAGTATGAATCCACTGCACGAGGACCTGTATCAAAACATGGCCAGATTCAAAAACTGTTCTATGGCTTTTGTTTATCAACATTTCAATTTTCAAACACATTAGAGAATTCTTGTTAAATTCACTACCCAGTTTTATATTCATGTCAAATTCTTAAATTATAAACAAGCATGAGTTATACATAAAATTGTTTTGGCACCCGTTTTATATTCAACCAAGCAAACAATTTGGATATAAATCCAAGAATCTATGAAGTTAAACAAGATTAAAAACAAAACAATGTCCTATAATAAAATACCTGAACATATACATACTTAGCACAAGAATTTTATGCTGCATATTAAAATCATGTATCCCAAATTCAGGTCATCATCATACATTAATCAATAAATAATAGACTAAACCATGAAGATAAAAATAGAGGATGCATTCTTGGCTAAATTGTTCCTTTCTTACTAAGCAATTTGCTTTGTGTTCAAGATAACAAAGAAACGAACAGCACAAAAAAAAAAGATAACAAAGAAACAGTTACCCATCTTAGATGTGGGGGTGGGGAAAGGCATAATTACTATCCATATTCAAAGTGACATACTAGTAATAGAATTGTAGATGACAGCCCATTTAGTTAAGAAAACATTTGGGTGTGGATCTCATCAATAAGCCTAAATTACATAAACTGCAATGTAAGTTACCATGCCAACCTTAAAAAATATAAGGTAATTAGCTGCTGCTGCTTCTACTCAACATCTCCAAGTAGAAACTGAGATAAGTTCTTTCCTCTGCCAGCATAGAACAAGAGATGAAGGCTTTCTCTCCACATGGAATCCCCTCACTGGGGCCCTCTGAACTAAACACTCAGCTTGAGCTTCTGTGAAGTTGCTAAATGTGAATGGAGAGAATCCAGATTGTAGAAAGAGGCTCCTCCATGGAGGTAGTTTTTCTTGAGAATGGTGGTGGGCAAGTATGATTTTCTTTATGGCTGGTTGGATGAAATGCCTCTCAATCTTTTGGAGGACATCAAGATTCACATTCACCGCATCCAGCGATTCGAGCAAGGCTGAATAACATTGGAGAACATGGACTACATTGGTGGGAAGTGGTACATCAATTCGATCACAGTTTCTGTCCAAAGTGACCACAACCTTTGGCCTAAGTTGTTTGACAAAATGAAGAACCGAAGGAAACAATGATGGATAGTTTGTGAAACTTGAAACCGGCATGTTCACCGCAATTGCCTCGTTATCAAAGAATTGGCCAAGCAGAGGACAGGAAGGAGTGTTCAATGATTCAATGCTCAAAACATTGAACTCGAACGACACGTTGATGTCCTTGGCATATTGTACCAAATTATCTCGGGTGAAATTGAGCTCAACCTCATCACAAGTGGAGGGTGATACAATGGCAGTGACTTTGAGTGAAGGTGCACCACTACTTCTCAAGGCAAGCTCTTGCATAAAAGATGACCACTGCACTCCAAACCCAATATCGAAATCAATAACATGAATTCGGTCAGACCTTTCCACAGCTTCAATGAGAGCTTGGTTGGAGGTAAAATTGGCAAACTGAAGAAGAGGTGATATCTCAGAAAAGGACTTATAAGCTCCAATTTTGAAAATGAAACTAATTGGTGAGAAAGCCATGAAATTGTGAGGATTTGAATGAAGCAGTGACATCAAGGCCTCCTTCATGTAGAAAGCAGCCCTCTGAAAAGGCTTACCAATTGGGGAGAGCTGGTGATTGAGCCGCGCCAATATCCCTTGCGCATGAACCGGATTACCAGCTTCTATCAGCTCAGCAGTTTTGAATAACTGATCGAATATGGCCTGCTGAAGCTGGAGGCTTGCATCGTCTCCGGCGGAACTCACCTTCTGCTGTTTAGCAGATGGCATAACCAATGATTGTTGTTGTGGTTGCATATGGTGAGGAAACAATGGAAGCTGTGTTTGCTGCCTCCTACCAAACACCTCTTGCCCTGAATCCAAAAGGGGCAACCTTGGAGCCTGATAATTATGCCCAATTGTGTCAAAGAGAGGGCGCTTTGCTTGATGCTGAGAGAAAACCTGTTGTTCCTGCACTTGGGGGTACATCAATGGCACAAAGAAAGAAGGGTTCTCTGAGAACTGAACTTGGTTCTGGTTTAACATAAATTGGGGGTTGATAACCTGAGGCTTCTCATCCACCGCTCCAAACTCCTGCTGCTGCTGAGAGGTGAAAACACCAGGAGATGATGAGAGTGACACCATAAGAGGATTGTTGGGAGAGAAAACAACAGATTCTGAAACCTGGCCAGTCCCAGAACCAGGCTTGGCATTGTGGCCATCAATATTCTCAGCCATGAAAGGGAAACCAGCAGGGTAATTTCCTGAAGTGTCAATATTACCACTCATCATATTCATATTCAAGCCTTGATCCACAACACCAAAGGCAGCATTGAAATCAACACTCTGTGAGCCACAGGCAGTGCTTTGCAAGAGCTTGCTCAAACCTGCAGAAGGGTCCTCAACATCCCCCATGATTAGTCTCAGAATGGATTGATCCTGACCCTCCCAGTCCTCCATCCTGATGCCACATTTTTCTGGGCTGGTTTCCTGAGGAGGGTTCTCTGAGGGTGCTGGGGCTGCTGCACCACCAGTGGTGGTGGTGTTGTTGTTGGCTGAAGTGCCACTTCCACCCATGCTGGTGCTGTTGCTGCCAAGAGAAGAGGACATTGTGGAGGAGGAAGTGGGAGGGCTTGGGCTTCTTCTGGAGTCAAGAACTGAGGTGGGCTCAGTGCTGCCCACATAGCAATAATCCTCTTTGTCTATGGTCCACTTTGGTTGTGGATGATGCAAAAGCACTGAAAATGAATCTGAGGCTGAAGAGAAATCCAACACTCCCTTCCCTTGAAATTCCTCAAAAGGTAAGGGCATGGCCTTCATCTAAGAAAGTTGCCAAGGGGAAGAACAATAATGGTGACCACAAAACCAACCACCCAAAAGACTCCAGTTTTTCAAAAGGTACCACCTTTGTTCCCCACACCCACCCAGAACAACAACTGATTTGAAAGCACGAATTTTTTTCAGCTACAAATCCATCAAAATCACAAATTAACCAAATTTAAACAAACCCCAAATGAACAACAAACATAAAAAGAAGAAATTTTGGACTGGAAGAACTAACAAGGCTGAATCTTTTTTGGAGGGGGTATATAAATCTTTGAGGAACACTAAACAAACACATAGAGAACACCAAGAAAAAACAAAGAACAAATTGGGCACCCCTAAAGGTTGTTTTTTTCTTCTCTCTGGTTGTGTGGCATATTAAGATTGAAACAGTTGAAGGTGTGAGGGAAGAAAGCCATGAATGTGATTCTTTGTGGCTTGTGTTTTCTGTGTTGAACACTCTTTGTTGCTTGTGTTTTGCAAGGTAGATGCGTGCAGCGTATAAAAGTGGTAAAGTGCTCTCTCTCTCACTGTTTCTGCTTTTTTTTTTTTATATTTTTTAATTTATTTTGTGCAGCTTGTCTGCATACGTAGTTTTCCCTCTGGTTGGTAGGGTTGCTGTCGCCTCCCTCAATTTCCTCCACTCTCACACCTGGTGCGTGAATTTCACTTTCATTTGTAAACGCATTCTAATAACTTTTTTATATTCTCAATGCTTCATTTTTTTAAGTTTAATCACTATATATAGTTAGTGGTGTAAAATTTGTATATATTAATTAATTAAAAATTTTAGTTATATAATTTTTATGATAATTATTATAAAAAATTAATAAATTTATCAAGATAATTTATAATTAAATCAATGTATAATTTATTTTTTATTTATTTTACAAAATCACATATTTTTATAAAAGATAATTTTATTCAAACTTTTATAAAAGATAATTTTATTCAAACTTTTATAAAAAATAATTTTATTCAAAAATTAGATATATTTGTTATAAAACTTTTTTAAAAATATTAAATTCAGTTACGTATTTGAAATTTAAATTGATTATTATTAATTAAGATATAACAATCTTGAAATATTGATTCACACTGAGTGGTTCTCAATACTTATTTAAAAATTATTAAATAATATTGAAATTTAACGCATTAAAAGCTCGTGACAGAGTACGAAAATTTTGTCTCATTTTTTTAAAGAAGTCCTGGGTAACGACTAACGAGAGAGATGACTAATTCAATTCAATAATATATATAGTTGGTTTTTTTTTTATATATAATATAATATATATAGTTATTAGTTAAGCTACATATTAAATTATATTGGAATGAGTAATATTTTTAATATTACTAATAATTTACGAAATATTTTTATTTGAGTAAATTTAAGTTTTTCAAAAAATAAATTGAATACTGATATATTAATTGGTTTATAATATAACTGATTTTTTTTATCTTCCAGAGAGTATTTTGACACTATGCATGTGAACGATGACAAATTTAGTTACAATTTGAGATTGATTAAATCAGTTAAAGACAGAGAAATCTGGGTATAAAATTACAATTGAAACTTATGACCAATATTTTAATTTTTGTTTACTACATTTACAATTATTTAGACGTCGTTTAGTATAAGAATTTATTTTGTTTTTAGCTAAACTACTTCTAATGGAAATCTCATTTCCTAATAATAGAATTCTAGAGATTTTATATAAAATATGTTTAATTATTATCATCTTTTTATATAAACTATGTCTAATTATTATATAATTTTCTTTGAAATAATATGTTTGCGTTTTCAGTAACTTTTTATTTAATCATTGCAGAAAAAATATTATCCAATTGGTGTAACTTAGTTCACAATATATATGGAGATGGTAAGAAATAACATGAGTGTGTAACATATTCTTGAAAAGAGGCGAAAAATTTTAAATGTGTAGTCTTAAATTAGTCTCATAAACTCAAAAACCAAAACTTATATATGCAGAACTCACTGATTCTCTGGAGTGACAAAAATCTTAGTTACGATAAATAAAAAATAAAAAGTCTAATTATCTCTTGTTGAAAAATTAATATTTTCAAGTAAATTTGGTAAATAAATATATTCTCTTCTAGCAAATATAATAATTTCATCTCATTTTTTCAAGATCAACGGCTACATTTACATAAATAAATGGATAAATTATAATTTTCAAATATGATTAAAATATATTAAGTTTCTAAATAATTTTAAAAATTATTCCTCTTTCAAAATATATATATATATACACACATTAAAGATTGATGATATTAAAATAAACTAAAATATAATGTGATAGGATGAATTGATATCACGTACCAAATTTTTATACTTAAATCGCTGAAAATTTTTTTGCATATACAAATTTAATTAACGAATCTACCTGATAAAAAATTTGATATTACCTTTTTATTATGTATATTAAATTTCGTATATTTTAGACATTAATTGGTTTTTTTTTTTTTGTAATAGACATTTACTTAATTTCAACGATTGGATTGATATAGTATAAAATATTAATTAATTTTTTACTTGTATGAAATTTATAAACTTGATATATTATATAACAACTTTTAATTCAAGAATTGGATTGATTAATTTTATAATTTACAAAAACTATTAAGTGATGTAATTACATAATTTGCTATACAACGGGGTTAATTGATCTTATTTTAAATATAATACATGTTAATTGATTTCGTAAAAAATAATGTAAGTTTTAAAACAGAAGAAAATAAATATAATTTAAACATCATTAAAAAAGAAGAGGAGAAAAAAAGTATAATTTATTTTAATTAAAATAAAATTTTAAAATTTTAGCAAATTTACAATTAAATTAGAATATCTCTCCTCACACATTATGATAATTTTCATGAATCACTCATTATTCTCCAATTTCCACACGATGACGAAGCATTTACCCTCCAATAATAATAATAATAATAAAAATAATTAAATATAAAAATATTAATCTTGATAATTATCAATTAACAATAAGGGGACTTCTCCCATAAGTATAAAGGCACACAACTAGAAAGTCATTATTCTCATGATTGCAAAGTAAACTAAATATGTACTGAGAAAAATATTAAAAATAGAGAAGTGCAAAATGAGATCATATATACTGATTTAGCTATTTGTTATTACTTACATCCAATCCTTTATTGTTCAACTCAATATTTAATTATTTTAATCTTTAAGTTTCATTAGGTTTTTTTAAATGTTTATAACTAGGGGTCAATTACAGAGTTTGCATAATCATCATGGGCATGCTGAAAACAAATTTTAAGAGTCAAACATTGTAATTGAATATTGTACGTACAAGATGGATTTGTATGAGGGATTAGCTTAACAACTAGAAATAAATTCTAGTGATATGAAATGTTGATTTTTCTTCGTTGCTGTGGAGTTTCAATTTCCTTGCCTTCAAATTTTAATGAGTGAAAGTGATGTTCCAACACAAAACCAATCAGTGTTCCAACAACATAAAAGTCTGAGTATTATGCATACCTGGAAAGGTTAATTAGCTTTGGTCTTCTTTTATGGTTGTGCCTATATATAATATTATTTAATACTACTTATAATATTTAATATATGTATATATATACTTATAATATTAAATATAAGAGTCTGAATATTTAATATATACTTTTAATATTTAATATATTATAAATTTGTAATGTTTTAAGAAAAGGTTAATTTATATATACTCTTATAAATTAACATAAAATATATCTAACATTTAATATCAAATAATCAATTTGGCACAGTAGTTCTAGTATTATTGTTGGAGGTTCAAACTCTATCATTGCTATTTTGTTAATTATAGTTTTTGTTTTTATTTTTTCATTTCGCAGTACTATGAAAACTAAAAGTAAAATTATACCCATTTAATTGTTATCAACGTTTATCTTGAAATAAACATTCACATTAATTAATATCATATTTAGATATACGTCACTTTAAGTGTTAGAATAAAACAAAATAAATGTTAGATTTTTTTATGGTGGAAAAAATAATACAAGTCTCCAAAGTGAATAATTTCTAAAGAAAATTATACTAATTAAATCGACCATTTAAACAAAATATAAAAATTAAGTAAAAAAATATGATTTATTAATTATTTAAAAATTAGGACATTGTTACTTTATTCATTTTACGGTAGAGTTTGTCTCATAATATATAAAAAAATTATAGTAAATTTTGAATAAGTAATTTTTTTATCTTTAATATTAAATTATAACAATAATGACTTGAGTTATATTTATCTATAATCAAACTGAGAATTGCTTAAAAATCTTATTTAACGTAAATATTGATATACTTTCTAACACATAAATATTAACCATTTTTTGATATTTCATAATTTAATAGAAGAAATGAAGTAAAAATTAATATAAGCTAAATAAATTTATAATATTAAAAAAATTGAATTTCTGAATTGAATAAATGTTATATATTTTATATTAGAGTATTTTTCATCCAATAGGTAAGAGATGATAAGGTTAAATGTAAAAGAAAAAAAATATTTTCTTTAATAATATTTTATTTACAAATTATCACAAGATACAAGATATTAAACTTAAAACTATATATTTTCTTCTTAAAACCACATGTATCATTAATGAGAGATTATCTTGATCAATTCAATTATGAATTTTATGAAGGATAAATTTATCCATTTGAATATTTAACACAACTATAAATTCAAGAGGCTAATTTAAAATTACTAGTTAAATTAAAATAATTTTGTATAAACTACTATTATATATATTATTTTTAATAATATTTACTATAAATACATTTATATTTTTAATTATATAAATAAATAAATAAATAAATGTTGTTAATGATATTTTGTGACATAATTCACCTACAATATTTATTAAAATATTATTAAAATTAATATGTAAAATCTTTTATATTTTATAGTAATTTTAAATAATACAAAAATTCATATATATAATCGAGTTGATTCGCACTATATGTTTAAGAAATTAAAATCTTTTCAATTTAAAATTAAAAAATTAATAAAATTAAATTAAATTTATATAGATTATACAATTAGAGTTAAAATATGACAAAATAATTAAAAATTATATTTATAATAATTTTATATGATATTACTTTAAATATGACAAATTATTGATGATTGGCCATGTAATTCAATTAACATAAAATTGTTACAACTTATCCGGTCATAACTTAAAATCCTTTATATACAATTACGTTAAAAACTTGGAATAAGAATTTACTACCAATGATTATATATATCTAGTTCAAATTGGATTGTTTTTCGAAGAGAATAATTCTCTTAAAAGAAATGATAAATTGTTGGTATTTTAATAAATGTTAAAAGGATGAATATTTTTTTATGTGTGTTTATTTAAGGATTCTCTTAAAAGAAATGAAATGACAAATTGTTGGTATTTTAATAAATGTTAAAAGGATAAATATTGTTTTAATATGTGTGTTTATCTAGGAATTGTATGTGTGCACACGTATATTATCCTAGTGGTAACTGTATATTTCTTACTTAAAAGTAACTATTATTGTATATAAAAGATTTTATCATTAATCTTAAAATATTTACAAATGAAATTTATTAATTAAATTGGCAATATGTATACTTAACTGATTTTATCAGATAGATTTTGTTAATCATATTAATATAAAATAATATGTTGTAATTTTATTTTGGTATAATTATTTTTAATTAAATTTTAGTACGATGCAGTAAATATCTTGACCAAAATTCTTTTATGAAATTAAAGTATTAATTCAATTATCTGCTTCATAATTATTTCAATTTAATTAATAATTTAAATTTTAGAAAAAAATTTATCATTTATAATAAATCTACTTATCTCAAGAAAAATATGAATTATCTTGGATAAAGAATATACATAGTATATAGTATGTAACAAACAATTATTAATAGAGTAAATCACCTCTTTAGTCTTAAGTCATACAGAAATTATTTTATTTATGAAAAAAGTTTAATTAAAAGAAAGATTTTTATTATGAATAAGATGTATGTATTATTAAATTTTAGTTGATGAAAGTGTTATTATGAACTTGTAATCAAGTGAAGAGTATCAATTACTCATTTAATTGTAAATTATTTTATGTTTATATATAAATTAATTATTTTACAGAATGTAGTGTTTTTTAGTTTTCTCAATTCAATTATTTTCTCTTGTTTTATATGTGCATAAAAAACTAGAGATGGGAAGAACAGCATCTGCCATATAATTAACTAAGTTGTTTAATAAAGACGAATTATAAAATAGCAGTTTAATTTACACTGCGCCAATTAATATCATATCAATTGAAAAGAAAGCTCAAGACTAGATGTGAAGAAAAGTGACTTGATTAAACTACAAAAAAAAATGAATTTGAATAAATTCTCTCTGGGAATAAAATAAGCTAGCTAGATACTTTTTTCGGGTAATGAAAAGTTCAAGAGATAATGTCCAATTTGATCGTTGTACAATTATTTCAACAATTTACACTAATATTTACAATTTTTAAATTCATAAGATGATAAGAACAATAATCCTCGTGATCTTGCCACACCACATTTGAATTCCACTCGTGTAAAATGAATAACTAATTTTAAAAAAAAATAAGTAATTTTAATTATTAATAAAAAATTAAAATCAATATATTAATTATTAATTTTTCATCAATAATTAATATTATTTATTTTACCTTAGCGAAAATAATTCTTGGCCAGACTTTGCTTACCTCTCGACTAAATTTCGAATTAAACAAAAAAAAAAGTTAGTTATTTTATTTCTTATTTAACAAAGAACTTCTACCACGCTCAACGCTAAATTAAAATTAAGAGTATATTTTATTATTTTCCAGATTTTGATTTTAAAAATTGATTTTGAAAACAATTTTATGCTACTAATTAGTTAATTTCTGACTCGATCTATCAGGTTTAAAAACAAAATCAAAATGGGTATTTTAAAAAAAATCAAAGATGTTTTCTGATTTTGTTTTTTTGCTATCACTCAATGATGGTTTTGGAAGAGTAAAAAATGAAGAAATGTTCTCCCGAGAGAGATGCAAAATCCATCGAATTGTTTAATTTTAAAAATTAAAAACTATTTTAAAATACAATAATCAAACATAGCTTAGTGTATTATTAGTACGTTTTGCACCTAGTCCACCTCAGCACCTCCTCATGCCTCATGGAAGGAGAATTCAAATTGTTCATGACTTCCATTAATAGGGGCTAAGGTATTATGGCTATAAGTAGCGAAGTAACCCCAAACTCAATAGAAAGGTTAGGTTGATCTTTAAAATCATAATACAACTGGACCTAATTCTTTTATAAAATGTATATAAAAGTAAGAAAAAAAAAAGTCAATTTGGATGGTGAGTCAAACTAGATTAATAAATTTATAGTGTAAAAAAATTAATTTGGTTTGATTTTTAATACTTCTTATTAGACTTATTTAATAGAGTCTTTCCCTTAAAACTTCTTACAATAAGCTTTCAATTATATTTTAGTGGTGTCATACATAAATTTTTGGATTTCTATTGTTTACTTCTTATTTGTTATAAGTGGAGTAATTACAATATAATTTAAATTTTTTTAATAGAATTTTAATATATTTTTTTTTCTTTTGTTGTCTTGCCTTTATCTGAGGGAAATAATTTGTGAAGATAAGCTTGGTCATCTCAAATGTTTTCATCATGTTTTTGTTTTAATTTATTCATTAAAATCACTTCCATATAGGAAGACAATAATCATATCATGTTGACCTTGAGTATTGACGAATAGTGTTGGCTTACTTTCCTCTTTTCAAATCCTTAATTAATGAACTATTGATCAATTTTGTTGCATCATGCCCAACGAGCTTGTTTTTATACCATATAAAGTTTTTCTTAATCTTAGTACTTTGCCTTCATTGTCTTTGCTTAGAAAGCCTTGTGGTTGCTCCACATAAAAATATCTTCTTGTAGCACCTCATTCACGAAGGAAAACTTGACATCCAATTGGTAGATGCTTCACTCCTTTTATGATGCAAGAGCTATTAAAACTCTAATTGTATCTAGCGAGCAATTGAAGAAAATGTTTCATTGTAGTCTAGGTTACTCCATTTAGCCTTTTGCTACTAGTTTTGCCAATGGAATTGGAAAGGTCATTTCCAAAATCATCAATAAATAATGCTCAATTAGAAGGACAAACTATAAATAATGTGTCTCTTTCAAAACTAGCTTACTCAAACAATAGACCTAAACAAATTTGTTGGTCTCAATAGTTATTTTATAAATGGCCAAAACATCAAATGTTTCATAATGAATCAATCATTAACTAGGTTTATGCTATTTCTTTGGCTTATCTCTTTGGTGGACTTGGGAGGGAAAATGATAACTTGTTTGCAAAATTCTTGCTTAAAGAGTGATTTAAAAAAAATCAAATCGTGAAAACATAATAGAAGATATGGTGTGTATTATATGTTACGATTGTTGGGATAAATGAGTCAAAAGTGTTGTATTTTGGATGTGCTAAGCATATATTACAAAATTGTATTTTGAATCACATGACACCTCTCAAATTTAACAATAACTAGTCAAATCACACATTTGTAACTTATATACACTTTAATTTTCTTTATTTTGTCCAATGTGAAACTTGCATATTTTTGAACTGTTATTTTTTTTTCATCTTTGTACTCTCTTGTTTTATCTCATTCTTTTTTATTTTTTCTTGCATTTCTTATTAGTTTTTGTTCAATTTTTTAACTTATTTTCCTCTATATAGTGATGCTCCTTGAATTCTTAAATTTGTTTTATTTCTTTTTATTTTTAACCATTCTAAGCTTTTTATTTTTCCTTTTGTATGTTTCTTGGTTCTTTAATTCATTTTTGTTGATGTGTGGATCCTATATTTAAAGTATTTTATTCTTTATTACCTTTCATTAATTTTTCTGCTTTATTCTCGTCTCTGCATTTTGTTTGTTAGTTTCACTTTCTTCTCAACTTAAATCCCTCATTGTTAATTGAAGTTAATGTAAGTTATTTAGTTGTTGAGTTATTTTTGGACTCCCAACTACGTAGACAAAAGCTCAATACTCTCAAGTCCGCCAGATCTCTCTTTATAAGAGGAGAAGGGGTCAGATATGGAGATTGAGATAGAGAGAGAATTTTTCATATAGAGTGAGTGAGAGATACAGAAAATAACTCTTGTACTCTTAATTAATCATTGTGGATTAATTTCTTTGGTCTGAACAACCCGTAGTTTTTTTTACTCCTCACGTTGAGGACGTTTTTCCACATTAAAAATATTGGTCTCTCTCTTGTGTGATTTTTCTCATTATTACTTTATTCTCATTTGTGATCACTCTTTAAGGATTCTTACAAGTTAGGAGAATTTCTATCCGCTGCGTTATGTCACCACATTGGTGATGCCTTATTGGTGTTTCTATTACCGTACTACCTTCCCATAATCAAAATGGTGACTTTTCCCTATCATTAGTGTCAAGTTATCAAAATTAAATAGCTTGGCAAATAATTATACGCACATTGTGGCAAGAAGAAAAATGAATCATAATAAGGACGAAATCATCAAGCTAGAGTTAGGAGTCAACAAAAGAAAGAAGTTGCAATTAGCGTCTACGGGATGTGGTTGGCTTCTATGATCAAATATACATGCATTCACTCACGTTTATGCTTAATGAAAGCTATATAGGGAGTGTTTAGTTAATCATTCAGATTTATAAATTAAATTAAAGATACCTTAAAAATAATTATTAGTTGTGCCATAAATTTATATTTAATCATTTCTAATGTGATTTCAAACACACTAATAGTCTATAAGTGAGACTTAAACTTCAAAAAAAAAACCATTAAACCTAAATCGATTCTTATAAATTAATATACTCTATTTCATTCGAACTAAATTTTATACATGAATCATTTTTAAGAATACATTCAAACTAGAAGTCTCATTTGAAAAATTGATTTGATTATAGAAAAATCTAAGACTACATTGTTTTCGATACACATTTGGAATCTAAGACTACATTGTTTTCGATACATATTTAAATGATCTCTTAATTTTTCTTTATTTATCATTCAATCGTCCATGATTTCATGTATCTTTGTCTCAACGTGAAGGGATTTCAATTTCTTCAAAAAATTATGAAAAGTAGAGGTGTCAGTAAGTTTAGGCAAACCAAACTCGATTCAACTAGAATTAATTTGAGTTAAAGCTCGACTTGAATATAAATATTTTGTTCCAACTCAAACTGGATTTGAACTTACAAACAATTCTATCCAACTAGTTTCAGCTCAATTTAATTTTAAATTATAATTATAATTATTTTACATATTTTTATTTATTTATTTCTAAAAAATGAAAAAAACTAATTTTGAACTATATAAACTAGTTTCAAAATTGATTTTTGAATCATAAACCAATTTGGTTTAATTTTTTTTAACCTAAAGCCAATTTTGAAACTGATTCAAAGCTAGTTTTAAAATTGATTTTACTCTTAAAATTATTTTTGAAGAGAAGAGTAAGATAGTTATAAGAGTTTTTCAATTGGGTAAAATACTTATAAGAATTAGTTATTGTATATTTATAAATATTTACACATCCAAGACTCACTCTTATAAATTTCCCAAAACAAAACCCCAAAATTATTCTTTACTACTATTACTTTACTTATAGTGTGGGCCAAATAACTTATGTCTCACGATGCGAAACAAAGATTAACTTCTTATAAGGTTATGATCCTCTCTTTATTATTAATAATCTGATTGAATACTCTTCCATTAAGGGATTCAGTTATAGAAAGGGAGTAGAAGGGAAAGATTTTTGTCTCACATGCATGCTAGCTAGTGTCTATGCTTTAACAAATTGATGAAACCGCATTCTTAGGAAGATGTTTTTAAGAAATACATAATTTATCACAATTATTGTAGTTACAAATTCTAACATAAATCCAATTAATTCTTATGTATGAAAGTAAGAAATTCATGTATCCAGAAGCTATTGTCCAAAATCTTCATGGGTTACCCCAGATGGGTTGGCTAGTGGGTTTCCCCAATATATAGAGAGGGAATGAGTGTGTAAATCATTTGGACAAAAATGGAGCTAACCATTCTGATTTTTTCTTTGGTACCCTTTTCACATGCTCCATCTTTTTCTCATCTTCACTCTTATGACAGTGCTCTCATGGTGTTGTGAGGGCACATATAGCCTTCCTTTTTCATTTACAAGTTATTAATTTATACTAAATATGTTCCTATATATGCTTCTTAATGTGAGCCATTTTAGGATGTCTACTAGATTCCATTAATACTCATGATGGGTGTTCGGTTCCATTTGAATGCATGAATATTGAAGACATCAAAAGAAATTACATTAACAAGTAATTAACTCTTTGTTATATATCTTTTGCCATGTAGGTAGGTGTTGTTGACTAACAAGCAATAGTTCTATTTAATTATATGTTTATATAAATGGAGTTAGCAAGGACTTACGTGTTGTTGTTGCATTAATTATATGACGGGATGGTATTAGAGATATATAGTCTTTTTTACGTCCAAATTTAGAAGTATCTTGGCAAAACACCGATGATCAAGACATTCCCAATCAAAATAAAGAAGGGAATAAAAATGTAAATAAAGAAGTGAACGTAATTAATGTGCACTTAATTAAATTAGACAAGGGGTGAGGCTATATAGGATTTAGAAATGACAAATCAAGTGTGTTGTTGGGTTTGAGCCTAGTAATTAAGAATGTACCAGTTTCGGCAACTCTTTTAAGTTCAGTAGTTGGTAATTCTAGTAAATTTAGTAAAATGGGTACAAACTATATATGGCTTCATTATTGTATTTAAGGTCAAATTGGGATAAGTTAGGCGACTTAAGCCTAACAAAAATTAATTCACTGATCCATTTGTATGGATAAACCTCTAGTAACCTCTTAAAACGTCCGTTGGTGTAACCAAACATATCTCCTATATAACTTGCTTGGAAGGGAATGGTAAGTTTGAAAATTGCTAGTTGGTAACACATTATTTACCCCCCCCCACATTCTTTTTAAGAGAAAAATTTATTTTTGTGTCAAACTTGATTTTAGACTTTGTCTTTTTAAATTCATGAAATTAGTTTTCTAATTTTTAAAAATATATAATTTTCTCACTATGAAACTGGTGAAGAGAGACAAAAAAAATTATATATTTTTAAAAATTGAGAGACAAATTTTATCAATTTAAAATACAAGGACTAAGATTAAGTATATGACTTAAAATATAGGACCAAAAGTACATATTTCTCTTCTTTTAAATATATTTTGTATTATTTATTAAAAATCATAACTTTGTGTGAGTTTTATGTCTTATTAATAAGTATTATTCATAATTTTATAATTTTTAATATATTTTAATTAATAATAAACAGTATATTACGATAAGTGCAGCTGATACTAAAAGGTGAACTGATTTTGATATCCCCCAAGACTGGGGGTGTCCTTTTTTTTTTTTCAATAGTTCTCTCTTTCAAAATATCAAAAATAAATTTACCTAAATTTGAAGTCAAGAAATATATAAGGACCTATCGCATTTCATGATTTTACACCAATGCATGTGCCCTCAAAATATATTGTTCAAATTTTGTTATAATGTAGCGTTATTTAGAGCGTACATTAATATGCATTGCATTTTGAAATGCAAAATTAGTTTTTAAATAATTAAAGTTTACATTTAACAAAATCTGTGTGATGCATCACTAAAGAAAAAACATTCCCTTTGTAAAGTGATGACATGTGGAAAGTGATGGTATAGCGCCAACCAGTTGAGAGATGTTTCACATGCAAATGAATCAGTTGGTTGCTCCCTGAGGCATGGCTAACTACTTCAATATTTGCCTTAAGACATTTTTAGGCCACATAGTTACAATAAGACACACCTTAAAATAAGCTCTGGTTTTATATAGTAATATTTTTTTTAAATGTCTTAATTATATTATATTATATATTATATTCTTTCACGTCAAAATTGCAAAAACTAGTAATGTTAGCATATGTGCACCATCTGTTTTTTTGACAACCAAACACACATTTTAAAGAAGTTATTTATTGATTTTGCACTTTTATATAACATTTAAATAGTTACAATAATTTAATAAAAAAAATTAAATATTTTCATACATAAAAATTATATATGAAAAAATAAGTTATGGACTAATTCTATAAAGAAATTTTACAATATCATATAATAAATTTGTTAATTTTATAATAATAATAATCTTAAAATTCATACTTATTATGAATTTTTATTGGGTTGACAATATAAAATTTCTTATACTTAAATGCATAAAAATAAATCTCTAAAATTATTATATCTTAAATCAGTACAAGTTGATGAAAAAATCTAATGCGAGTTAATTTTATGAGCATGATATGTTTAAGGAAAAATTAGTACAATGAATATTCATATTAATTATATAAAAAATCTCAAAGGCCATTGCAAAAGCAAATAAAAAAGCGATTAATTCATTGATGTATAATTTTTCATAATTTTTGTTTTGTTTTCATATACGTAGAATAATTAATAATAGATTGTGGATTCAATGAATGGAGGAGCTTAATTTAATTAAAGAATAAAGAATGAATTTCCATAAAGGAGCTTGACTGACTTAATTGTCAAGGTTTGTATAGAATGGTTTTGTTTTATATTACTTGAAAGGAACACCATGTCACGTTGTAGTATATCTGAAAATAATGAGGGAGATAGAAAACGAAGCTTTAGAAGTGAGACATAGTTTGTGAACTTTTGCTTTGTTGAGTTGTTTTTACACACTTTTTTTCCACTATCATGCTTCAACACACTTACCTTACAGCCTTATTTGACGTGTTCTCTTATCCAAGTTACTCTGAGGCCATAATTTTCACCAGAGGCATTGGGAGCTCAAAGGGATTTTGTCTAAAAGTGCAAAGGGCCAAAGCCCAAGCACAGTCAATGTCCATCACTTTCCATCCAATGTACTTCCCCATGAATAATTGAACATGAACAAGAACATGTTTGAAGGGTGGAACAATAATGGAAACGCTATGGCATGATAGGAACTTTAAAAGAAATGAGTACTTTGGTTGTCTTAGACAAAATTGAAATGCTCAGATATCAATGTGGCAGGAAAGAATGGGGACATGCTTAGGTTTCCTGTGAATTCTTTATGGAAACTATGATTTGGACATGTCAGAGACAAGCCTTACTAATTTATATATCTACGTTCCCCCCATGTGATCCCTAACATATCATATCATAACATAACATAACAACTCCCTCCTTCAATTCCTTCTTCTCCCATATCAATGAAGTGTAAAGTTCCCTACCTATGCTTCAAAACCCTTTGCTTCCCACTCTTTCCCTACTTGAATTTTTAATTCATTACTTTCAAATATTTCCTCTCTCTCTCTCTCCCATTTTCTTTTTTCTTTTTTCTTTTTCTTTGTTTGTTGGCTTAAGCCTTTGTGTTTCTGTTATGTTCTTTTCTCTCTTCTTAAGACACCTCACACCTCAAGCAATTTTTGGAAAAAACCCCACTTCTCGACAACGTCCAATATTATGATAATATTTTAAAAGTTTAATATCTATACGCGACCATATCATTATATCGTAAACTAATTAATAAAAAACTATAATGAATATAGTTTTTAATATAATTATTATAAAAATTAATAAATTTATTATACATAAAAATAAAGATAAATTTTTTTATTGATTATTTACTCATATTTAAAAGCCCATAAATGCCATTTTATTGCATGAAATTATATATATTTAAAATATTTAAGTTGACATCCCCATGATTAGAGAGAAACATGCAAGTCATGGATATGTATAATAAAATCCACCTCTAATATCCACAGCCGACCTCAACAACATTTTTAATATATTTATACATAGATATATAGCCTTTCAAGATAATTAGTGCCTATCCATATAACGTGTTCGTAACTTTATTTTATTTTATTTTTTTTGGTTCGACATCAAGGCTTTCCATCCCCTTTTCCTTTTGGGTTTTGCTTCTAAAAATATAGAAAGCATGTTACGATTAAAATAAATAGAAAAACAATTGAGTTGCGTTTGGACCACATGGGATGGCGAAAGAGGGTTAAGTTTCGACTACAAAATCGACTAATCGGTGGCTCCGTGACGCAGAGACCGCCACTTTTAGATCACGGGATTGTTTGCTAGCAACCACCTCATACATAGATATTAGGGCAAGGTGAATCAATATATATATACATATCAAGCAAAATTAACAAACCAAATGCCACCAACTAAATATATTAATAATTTCATTTTGAAGTGATCGATATAACTTTTATTTAGTGGAATTTAATTTGTTAATTATGAATTTTTTTATAAAGTAGAAAATATGATGAAGACTTAAGACCTTATATATATGTTACTTTAATTCTAGATATTATGAATTTAAATTATCGGTTTGATATGTTTTAATTACTAATATATCAACATTAATATTGTCAATATGCCAAATACTAATATAATATATTATACTATATGCAAATTCAGAATATCTATATGAATAATTTAATTTTTGTAAAAATAATTCTAGCGAGAAAGAAGGTAATCCTAACTTAATAGTTCTTAATCAATAAATTATATTTTTAGTAAGATTTAGTATGATTCCATTCATTTTTTTATTTATATATTTAAAATTTTAATAAATAAAAATTTTGATTGATAAAGTTAGTATTTTTTAAATAATATTAATTTATGTTTGTCAAAAAGATAGTATTAGTTTGTGACGCAAGCGTATGCAATGGCATTAATAAAATAGTCCTCATTTGGTATATGAGTGTCTAGACATATTATTTTTAAATTTATAAAAAAATGAGATTTTAATATTTGAGTTTAATTTAATTAAGGTTTGTCTGACATAATTGTGTCTTTGACATTATTACATGTCTTATAATTTTTTATTGGGCTTCCTTTGGTGTTTTCACGTTTATTTTATTGCATTTTTTAGAATGACGAAGGTTTCAAGTTCAACGCGTTTACGCAAGGAGTAGTGAATAGTTTAGGTAACAGAAGATGATAGACGACTCATTGGTTGATAAATAAAGTAAAATAAATTTAGATTAAGAAATAAGAGAAGAGGATGCATGCATCCTGAAAGTGAATGTTTATTGTTTATATATCTTTAGAAACAAGTTGAGCTTATCAAGGATTTCAATAACGTGATGATATGCTAAGTGATTTAAAAAACATGCACCAAAACTTAGATACATTATATAGGTGTTATTTGGGTTATTCTCTAATTAAAATATGAATTCCATCTTGTAATTTACATAATAAAATTTTATATTAAAAAGTAATACAAATAACACCTATAAAAATTTCGTCCAATTAAAAGTAATATTAGCCTACATTACGGGGAGTGTAAGTTGAGTTAGTTTTGTTTTTGGTTTGATTATGGTTGTTTTTTATTTTTTGGCCCAATTGGTGTTTTGGGTTTTTGTTTTGCCACATTGTCAGCTTGGGCCACAAAGGTGATTTTTGTTTTCACCGGACAAGTTTGCTTTATAATGGGTCAAGGGTTCTCTTCCACATGATCAGCTTGGGCTAAAATCAACTTGCTTGTTAAGTTTAGGAATATTTCTTAAAATTAAGAAAATGCTTTCACTTTTTCCAGGACAAGGTTTCCGTAAATGGCCTCAGTTTTATAATGGGCCAAGATTCTTTTCCACATTATTATCTTGGGCCCTATTTGATTTTTCTTTTGAAGCCCAATTGATTGAATTAGAACAGTTAAACTTTGATCAATTTACAAAAGTGTTTTCACAAACAATAAAATCATCTAAGGTATCAAATGATGGTTGGTCCAACTAAGGATAAGACTCGAATATGTGAATTTAATCTCAATAACACTCTAAAAGGAGTAAAATTTGAATTTTGCTATTGATATCTTATCGGTGAATAATATATAAATATTTCTATAAATATATTATTTGAAGTTTGAAATTTGGCTTGATTTTAATAAGTCACTATAACTTGATTCATAAGGGATGTGTGCGTGTATATATATATATATATATATAAAATTAGGCAGTAAACAGTAATATTTTTAATTATCATTGTTTAATGAAATTATTTTTAACTGTTATTTTTTAATTGGAATATTTCAAGCTATTTTTTCAATAATATTTTTATGATTTTTTTAATCTATCGTTGATAACATCTTTAATTTTAAATTAAATTTTAATAATTTTGAAAAAATATCAATAATTAAAAATAATAATATATCTTAGTATAAATGGTTTGTATAAATTTAAAATATAAACTATATATTAAAATATATTTACTTATTACAAGGCTAAGAAATGGGGAAAAAATCACATTAAATAAAATTGAATGGTTGAGAGCAAGGTTTAAACGTACATAAAGAACGTGGTGGCACTGATCAAATTAAATTTAATAACATTAAATATCATTCATGACCAATAGTCATGAAGGCTTGGTAGGACGGTGACTTGGCACAATTCTAGAGGATATTTTTATTCCTAAATGTTTAATTATACTTCTATTACGGTTGTATGCTTTTTATTTCTTTTAATTGAGTTAATTAAAATTTTCTTTTGACAATTTTGATCTCTAAATTTTGATTACATCAATTGGTTACGTAAAATGTTGAAGATAATTCTATATTTGGTTTAAGAGTAACTATTATAGGAGATTTATTAAAACAATTAAATTCCGAATAGGATAAAGTAGTTTCTTATGGAGAACTACTTTGATGGAGTTACAATGTGATATTTATATATATTATTTTAGAGATTTATAATTTGTTTATTTTATTGAATAAATAAATTCATGAGATTTGAGTAATTATTTTTCAATAAAAAAATAAGTATTTAGATTTCTTATTGCTTATAAGCTTATTACATTTTAATTTAGTAATTCGATTGTGAATTTTTTTATTTCTATATCTTAAAACATGAGTATGTGTTTATTGATACAAAACAAATGATTATAAGCTTGTTACTAAAATTATAACATTATAATGCTAGATGAATGAAAGGTGTAATTGACAAAAAAAAAAAAAAAAACTAAAAATAAAATTACATATTTTAATTAAAATAAAACCACAAAAAGATTTTCTACCTTACCTACAACAGTTTGAGATTTTGACATGTGACGAGATCATTCGAGTTTTCGTGTCCATTCCCATAATCCAAACCCAAATACCTAGGCCCCGATTTTCCTTGTGCATGTGCCAATTTCTGAACAACCAAGGTTGTCCAAATTCACCACTCTTCCGAGACTTGTTTGATTGGTCATTTCCATTATACAGAAAGGTTTCAGATTTAGCTTTTCACAACATCCCAGTGGAACAAGGAATCAAATCAACTAGGCATGGCAACAGTGGCAGCAATGGTATCTTCTCCCACCATTTCAAATCCCACCCCATCACTCTCTTTCAAAACCATCACCAGAACAAGAACTAGAACCAGGTTGACATGGCTGAACCCTCACCCTCGTTGCGCTTTGGTTGAGGCTACACCACCAAGTTCTGCTCCTTCGCCTTCACCAAAAGATGGATCTTTTAAGGTGCTTGCGATTCCAGAGAACCGTGCTGAGGACCTTAAAGCCGAGGCCAGAGCCCTGGCTCGTGCTGCCAATGCAACTGTCTACACCCCTCAGCTTGTGGCCTCCAAATACGGTTCCCAACGCATCAAGGTTTTCCTGTTTCTTCCAAAGTTTGAGTCTTTTTGGATATCTTTTGTGGGTGTGGTTGGTTTTTGTGAATTGATTCGACCCTCTTTTTGGTTCGTAGGTGGTGAGAAGGGCTCTTCAGGTTCTGAGTGCGGTGGGTTTGTTTGGGTTGAAGCTGTTGTTGGACCAGAGAAGTGGAGTGCTTGATCAGAATAAAAGGATTCGTGCGATTGAGCTTAGGGACACTTTCACTCGGCTGGGACCAACTTTTGTCAAATTGGGTCAGGGGTTGTCTACTAGGCCTGATATATGCCCACCTGAGTATCTGGAGGCGCTCTCTGAACTTCAAGTATTGAATTTTTCTATCCTTTTAGCTCTTGATTTGATTGGTGTTGCTTGTTAGATTTTGTGAAGCATGTTTTAGGGATTGATTAACTTAGCATTGAGTGAGAATTTTGATTGGTTTAGTGACTGATGTCCATATACAGCATAAGAGGCTCTTCACGTTTGATATGGTTGACAGGTAATCATGCTTTTTAAGCATGTGGTTAGGGGTATGATCCTCAACTCTGTATGTATGAAAAAACATTTGTTGGAAGAGGTCAGCCCCTTAAATAGATCTCAGTTTCTCAAGATATTAGTCTTTGACTCTTGACCAGGATATACCCTAGGTACCAAAGAAAAAGGCTCTTCACTATTTCATTTGATTGTATGGTCTCTAAAGATTTGGTCTTTAACTGAATTGAATGATGTGTGATTTATATAGCTGACCTCACCTAGTGGAATAAGACTTTTGTTATTGATGTTGTTGTATATGATCTCTTATTGTCAATGTACAATGCTGATGATATCTCCTATGGAAATATATTCACTAATGTAGTGTAGTCACTAGTGAGTTGTGGCCTTTATATATTATGTTTGTGATGTGAAGATGTTCATGAAAGAACTGGTTTCTTATGTTGCCATGATTATTCTGTGCTTTACCAGGATGGATTGCCAACATTTCCTGATGAGGAGGCCTTTGCATGCATTGAGAGGGAACTAGGACTACCTCTTGACTCTATTTACTCTTCCATATCTCCGATGGCTGTAGCGGCAGCCAGTTTAGGTCAAGTTTATAAAGCTCGGTTGAAGTACTCTGGGAAACGTGTGGCTGTTAAGGTGCAACGCCCTGACATTGAAGAAGCTATAGGATTGGACTTCTACCTGATTAGAGGTCTAGGATTTCTCATAAATAAATATGTGGACTTTATCACTAGTGATGTTGTTGCACTTATTGATGAATTTGCACGTAGAGTCTTTCAAGAGCTTAACTATGTGCAGGTTAGTTCTTCTGCCAATTTCAAAATTTGTATTACAGTTGAAGTCAGGCATGCATGATTCATCTATTACCAAGTTTCACATCTTGGTTTTTCATTAAGTGTAAAAACAAAATTTAAACCCTTTGCAGCTTTGCCAAATTTTAGGCAAAAGGCAAGCATATAACAATGGTATCTTTTTTCATATGTAATTCAAATCTTCCCTAGGATGATTTATGTGCCATATGTTAGCAGATAAAGATACATATTTGTAAACTATGTAAGATATTTGTTGGGATTGAATGTTAATTTTGACAGGTTCCTGCAGGAGGGACAAAATGCAAGAAGGTTCAAAAAATTGTATGCTGACAAGGAAGATATCTTTGTTCCTGATGTTTTCTGGGACTATACAAGTACTAAAGTACTAACAATGGAGTGGGTTGATGGAGTCAAACTAAGTGAGCAAGAAGCAATTGAGAGACAAGGATTAAAAGTCTTGGATCTGGTAAACACAGGCATACAGTGCAGTCTCAGACAGTTACTTGAGTATGGATATTTTCATGCAGATCCTCATCCTGGGAATCTTTTGGCAACACCCGAGGGAAAGCTTGCTTTTCTTGATTTCGGCATGATGAGTGAGACTCCAGAAGATGCAAGATATGCCATAATTGGTCATGTTGTTCATTTGGTTAACCGAGACTATGAGGCCATGGCTCGTGACTACTATGATCTTGATTTTTTATCAAGGGATGTTGATGTATCTCCAATTGTGCCAGCACTTAGAAACTTTTTTGATGATGCACTTAATTATACTGTGAGTGAGCTTAACTTCAAGACACTGGTGGATGGTCTGGGAAATGTTTTGTATCAGTATCCATTTAATGGTTAGATAATACTATGCTTTTCAGTGACTTGTCATTTCCTATAATTTATTTTCCAATTTTAGAGGAAGAGGAGTGACTTATAAATATTTACTGCTTATTCCTAAATCCTAACTTTCTTGCATAGTCTGATCGGTTTACTTTTGTTTTTCTGTTCTTTTCCCCTTCTGTTGACAGTTCCAGCATACTATGCATTAATATTAAGGTCTCTCACTGTTTTAGAAGGTTTAGCATTGTATGCTGATCCCAATTTTAAGGTGCTTGCTGCATCATACCCATATTTTGCTAAAAGGCTCCTAACAGATCCAAATCCATATCTAAGAGATGCTCTTATTGAGTTGCTTTTCAAGGATGGGAAGTTCAGGTTTGAAATCTGCTACTATCTTAAATTCATCGTTGTTTGAACTTGGTGCTGTAGAATAGTTTATATTAAGTGCACCTTGAATATTCATTGATCTGGTCCAGTGCAGATGGAATAGACTTGAAAATCTGCTAGCTCAGGGGAAAAAGGATAGAGATTTCTCTGCTAATGAGGCTTTACAACCTGTGCTGAAGGTATTATTGAGTCCAGGTGGTGAAGAGCTGAGGACTCTAGTTATAAAAGAGGCTATTCGTGTTTCTGAAGCTTTTACCCTCGGCACAATTTCTGAAACATACCGGTATATTCCCGACTTTGTTAGGACCCTTGCCTTCAATGGCAATGCAAATGGACCCTTTATGATGTCAGAAACTGAAATGCAAAGCATGATAGAGGTTAGAGATCAAGTGATTAGAATATGGGGACTTCTTCGATCCTCTAATAATTTTGATCCAGCTATTTTGCTACCAATACTACAGGTAAGATCTAACATTTGCAATTGCACATCATTGTACTTTGGATAACAATTCTGTCTTGTGTGTCTTTTGCCTTATTTTATGTTGTTACTAGTGTAACTTAAAAAATACTTTATTATTACATGTTGGACATATATGAACATATGCATTAAATATGGACCAAACCCTAAACCCTACAAGTCCAAAATTGGTCATTATTGTTAATTTGATATTCTTTTAACAGAGCATTTTGTAAACATCATTGCATGCTAAATTGAAAGGGAGTTTGTGAAACATTTCAATCTTGGAGCGTCTTAAGATGTTGTATGATGGGGGATATGAAGTTAGGGATCAAGGTATTTGATAATTGAAAAGACGTGTCCATGCAAATCAAAGTATAGCAAAAAAAGTACTATAGCTCTCTATCAAAGTTAAATCATAGGCAACGATAGTAAGAGCTATGTTGATCTTGAAAAGTAAACTGTATAGTTTAATACAGGACAGAGTTAACTTTTGAAATTAACATTAATAAATTAATTTCTTTTAAAGTATTTAGTGGAATTGGGATGAACTTTTCCCCGCCTTAATATAAAAACCTTTCTATTCAAATGTTTTTAAATGTACTTTTACAAAAATGTTGTTTAAATATGAACAGGTCCTTGAGCAACCTGAGGCACGCAGACTTGGAGGGCGTGTTGTGGGTGGGATCACTCAACGTCTTGCAGCACGCGTTCTTCAGCAAGTACTTCGAGTTCCAACAACAGCTTCAAATTAGATTTCGTGGCACTGCAAATGCTAGATAAGGCATGCATATTATATATTTTCTCTACAAAGTTTGAATTACTTTTGTGTTTCTCCATAGTGTGCTGTGACAGTATAGTCCATTATTATTGATTGAATGGACCATATGTCACAATGATATTCTGGCCTTGCTTCTGCTAATATTTTTGGTTTCTTTTTTCTGTCAGGCTATTGTGGACAGGGAAGATAGGAGTTACATTCCTGACCCAAGAAAATAGAAGTGAGATATTGATTCTTGCGAAAATTGTTTGATTTTCTTTTATGTTTCTTATCCTCTAATTTTATTCAAAAATCTGTATATATGATTTGGTCATCATCATTGATGATGGGTCATCATGATCAGCATCAAGAGATCATAATAATATATTAGCAATTGCTATGTCATTGCTCTTACATGCACATGTTACTGTTTATTTTTTGATATGGCACTTGCTGATATTTCTCTTACATGTATTTGTACCTGGAATCGTTTGTGACTTGCTTTTTAAGTTTTTTGGAGGGTTATACAGCTGAATTTGTGCGCTCACTGTTGGTCATTGTGGCTGACTTGAATCTTAATATATTTTTGTAGTTTATATTTCACTTTGTTAGCTATATAGTGAGCTATTTGACTTGTGCCAAAATGTTTCTTTATGTTAAAATACTTTTTATGGTATTTTTAATTATTGATCCTGAAATTTACAATTCATGATTCAGTTTGATTCACAATTTGAAAAAGTGACCTTCTGACTCAGTTTGGATCCTGATTTGAGAACCATGGTCTATAAGTAGTTACTATTGTTAGTTACTGATGGCTATTTGTTTACATAGGACCTGGGGGTCCGAAATAACTTATTAGTCAATTGTATGATTTGGATGATTTTCTGGTTTATGGAGGAGTCTTTCTCTCACTTGAAGAGATATAGAAAGAAGTTTTGTCCCTCACTTAAGGAACGTATCAAAATCACAGTCGTAACATTTAATCCATTGTCTTTTATAAATCAAAAGATATGTTCACTATAAGTGTTAAATCAGTGAGTACCAATTATGTTTGCAAAGGGTATTAATATGAAGAAATGTTGACATTGAGTTACATGAGATTCTATTTTATTAAGCAGTTGGGTGAGTTTTCAATAGGAGCATTCATGACCCGTTTCGTTTCACTAACCTAGCCAGTTCCAAGGTATTTTTTTTAGTCCAAGTTTAAGAAATTAGACTTTGATGTCTTTGAAGGATATGTTTGGTTTAGACTTCAAGTTGTGTTAATCTGGTCTAGTGCCATATATTTTTTTTAAATAGTATAATTTTTTAAACAATTGTGTTAATAATACAAATTTTTTACTTAACGAATAATGTTTAACATAATACTATATTTATATTGATATTATTTATCTTAAAATATATATTGTAAAATATACCTTAATTATAGTTGTATATTTTTTTAATTATATGATTTAACTATATAATATATTATGACATGTTTTGGTTGACCAGGTTTTATTTCATATGTTGCTGGGTCTTTCTCCTATTGGGGTTTAGTTTTAAAAAATGATCTCAAATTTCGGGTTGAGTAGAGATACATAAACTCATTGTAATCTTTCCCACTATCACTCCTAATTTTTAACCTGCCTGTGGAGGTGTGGGTGGGTTTTGGTGGGATTGGTTGTACTTGAAAGTATGTAGACATTAACAATAGTGTGAATTACATTATTATTGATATATTGATTTATTCCAACTAAATTAACTACTGGTTAAATATGGCTATGTTAAATTTTTTTATAAGCACTTATAAGAAATGAAAATGAAAAAAAAATAAAATAAATTTTTTTACAAGTTAAAATTAACTTATATATAAATTAATTTGTAGAAACTCTCTTTTTTTGAAAAAATTAATATGAATTTTTTTTTACAAATTATTTTATCTATAAACTGATTTTAATTTATAAAAATATTTTATTTTTTTTAATTTTTTTTCTATAAGTATTTATAGATAAATTTATCTAAACAGACATTATATTTAACCCTCTTAAAGGAAGGAGATGCATTTTAAATAAATAAAGTGTAATTATATCGGTTGACCGAAAATCAATTATTAGAATAATAGTTTTATATTTTATTATGCATGTTTTTATCATAATTTCAACTTTGAATTTTCTAATCAAGGGTATTAACTGTAGTTTATTTTTTTAAAGTGCATTTCCTTATTATACAGAAGTTAATCTGTGTTGTGTTTATGAATGAGTAGTTATTATCATATTTTTGTCCACTCTCAGTGTGTGTATATGGAAAGTACATAGATTCTGAAGTACTTTGAGTAATGCTTGTTTCACCACAGAATATGATCACAATCCAAACTCTATCTACCATACAAATAAATGATGATTGGTGGTGGTTTTGATTCTAATACCTTTTAGAGAAAGTTAGTGTATAATTTACCCTTTAGAATTTGACACTAAGAAGTGGAGGCCTTTCTTTATTGTAATTCTACAATAGCATTTGATGGCTACCACCATCCTGGAGGAAGAGGACAAAGGACATGATTTATATTTTGTCTTGATTGATTTAAAACACATTTTATAATTGAGCCGTCCAATCTTGATCTAACGGTCGCAAAACGTTGACTATGTGAATACGCGTGATTTTTTACTGCACTGTATTCAGTTTTCAAGGAGTTTTGCACCTAACGTCATTCAAACCAGATAATGCATGATAGTTTTTAAAATTTTTGTTCATTAATATGTGTCGGTACTTAGATTTCCATTTCTTTTTTGTTCTTTCTCAAACAAGAATGACTTTATGTGGTTGAGGTTACTTGGAACTAGAAGCGTATGGTAAGTTTATGTTAAGTTTTATTATAAATTTACTTTGAAAATAAATTTTATAAACTAATTTATTTCAATTTCAATTCCAATTCATTTTTTTATCAAAATTATATGTACAAATCAAGATCATCTAAAATTTAGTTTGTAAACTTTCACTGAAATATACACTAAACTGCTTTATTATTTATTCTACTTCAGTTTCACTACTCCTTTGAGGTAGCTTGGGTGTCTCTTCAATTTTATAACCACTTCATTATTTTCTAATTTTTTTTAGGATTAAAGCCAAGTGGATGAATTTGTTGTCTTTTTTACAAAACTATTGGTTATATTTATATATGGAGTGATCGCATTAACACTGGAGAGATGAGCTTTCAAGATGATTGAAAAGTTAATTGGAATAAGTTCCGAAGTGAAATTAAATTTTCAGTGGAATGATTGCATCAATGGTTTTTCTTTTTCCAATTTTTTGGTGAAAGAAAGTTTAATGTCGGGGTCATTTTGAGATTAGGACTTAGGATAAACTTAGCAATGCTTAAAGTTTCCTATTAATAAGAGACTTTTATGAAGAAAATTATTAACTAGCTGAACCAATCACAACTGCATTACTTGTTTTTTAGATAATAAAAGAAATTAAAGACAAGTTTTTATTTTCAAGTTATGTATAGTAGGTATTGAACGTCAGAAAATAACATTGAACGCGTAAATGAATTGATGTAGGATCGTTCTATCTTAACAGTTTTTTTTTTTTTTTTAATATATATTCTGGTGAAGGATTGGACATCAACTATGCTAGAAAGAACTACAATGGGCTCTGGGTCCAGACTTTTGGGTGGTGTGGGCTTCTTACCCTTCAATTTAAGCCTATTCTATATGCATTTTTGTGTGTTGCTATGTGATAAATTAACAAAAGAAGAGAAGAGTAAAAAATACATATGCAACACAAGAAAAAATGCATGGTAAGGTGATTATTGACGTTCTCATTTTTAGATGACTGCTTTGTTTGTTCTTTATCTGTCTTTTTTATTAGACGTGTATGTAGTGTAAAATCTTTTGGGTAAACTACACTTACTTATCTATTTATCTTCATGTTTAACAAAATTTCATTCAATACCCTATTTTTTTTAACCCTACAGAAATTCTCTTTAATTTATATAACAACATAACAGCATGTACCCTTCTTATTAAGACAAGCTTCCCCATATTTCTTATACAATTACATAAATGAATAAAAGTTAAAGTAATATAAAAAAGAGGGGGGTATCAAGTATAATTTCATTAAACGTGAAATTTACTCTAATCTTTTTGCCAATAAGCTAATATTCAAAATGAACTAGTTTGGTCGGATGGTTTAGGAGTTAGAACGCCTATTTATATATCTTTTCTTAATTTTTGTAAAGCTTATGAATACACAGGTTCGTTTATAGTTTTATCTACAATTTACAAGACAATTCGATCAACGGTGAACTTTATTGTAACGGTTGGTGTGTTTGGTTCAATTTATTTAAAAAATCAATCACTTATTTTTATCAATTTTTTAGAAATTTTTTAAAAAATAAGTGAATTTTTTTAAATAATCATTATTAAACATGTAATTAGTTATACATATGACCTTTGAGTTTAATTAAAAATTCACAATAATGTAAATTGCTAGTAATTTACTCTCGTTAGTAACTTATTTTTCTATGAACTTTCTATTCAGGTCATGACTAAGGATGGTGAGGGTGGGAACATCTAAAAATATTAACACTCAAGTTACTAAAAATTTTAGTTAAACAATAATATTTTAAGATGATTGTAAGAAGAGTTTGGTATTTATAAACATGAGATGATAAAGGTAGTTATTAACTAACATGAATAATTATTTGTTGACTGGCTTATTTGACCTGAAAGGTAGAGTGTTCTTAGATACCAACAACATTTGATTAGGGTTAATCTTGTTATTTTACCAAGATATTGATGTGACAAAGCACTCATGATGCTACCCGTTGATGTACTTTGATACTTATAAGAGTGCATTACCTCTACAATGCATGATTAGACTAATCTCATAATACATATATGTTCACGTTGAAAAATGTTAGGTAAGTTTAAGGTCATTATAGACATCTCAACATATGAATTGCCTCAAAAGCTTTTAATGGACTAATGATAAAGTTGCTCACCTAACCATTTTAGCAACATACACGTTAGCACCATACATTTCATGTGTTCATTGCAACATATCTAGGAAATATTGGTTGCTTATTAAGGTTGATACATATGTATGTTAGCTGTAGTAATGAAAAAACACATCTCCGAAATTGAGTCATTTTATAAGAAGAGTTGCTATAGTACTCAAAGAAATATGATATTTTGGTATAATTATTTTTTGAGTCAATAATTAAATGGGTTTGGAAATTCTATAAAAGAAGGGAAAGAGATAGAAAAAAAAAATTCAATAACCATATAAAAATTCTTCAGTTTTCGAAAATGCTCTAGAATTTATTTTTTAAAAGCCCATTTCATAACAGTTACGTTTCAAGGATCAGATGGAGTAAAAATTAATAAAAAGGATATTTAGTTGGGGACAAAATGAGAAAGCATCATGTGTTAGTCTTAACTATGAACTAGTTATTCATAAGACAGAAATGGGCATTATTGTTAATTTCATTCCTCATGTGTCAGCAACTCTAATTAATACCCGAAAAAGAGAGTGTATCCAAAAATTTGACCAGAAAATGTGAGGAAAGAACAGAAGAGAAGAAGAAGCACCCCACCTCCACCCCTTCCTTTCATCGGTTGAGATTTGGCGGTTACACATATTCCCATGAGATTGTGCCACGTGTCGAATTTGGCCGGTATTGACGGTTGGGACACTCAACGGTGCCCCTTGATAGAGGAACACCGAGGCCACGCTCCCATGTATCTTTGTCTGCTGTCATGACCTTTTCCCTTTGTCCTTGTGGGTCCCACTGCTTCTTTCAATATCATGTGTTTTCTGGCTCGTATTTAATTGCAATACAGTTTATACTGTTGGTGATAGACCACTAATTCGTTGCATTTTTTATTCATTCAAATTTACATTTAAAAATTTGTAAAGAAAAAAACAAAATATATATATATATATATATAGACATATCTCATCAAGATTCAATTCAGTAGGTAAATAATAACTAGTCTTTAACCTAATTATCACGGGTACGATTCTTGTTTATAAAAAAAATTTATTGGAAGAAGTATAATTCTCTTTGATAATTTCAACGTCTTAGAAGAAGTTGGTTTTCTACTATCAATTAAAAAATATCTTGAGTGCATAAAAAAATATAGACATATTTGCATATCAAACATTTTATTAACAAGGTTGTTTAATTTATTTTAAATAAAAATAGACAACTAATCATCACAAATGATTGATGAAATTTTCTTATATACTTAAAAATATATAATTTTCTGATTGCATTAATAATTTATAATATAGATGTTTAGCTTTATTTTTGTTTGGAATAAATTAGGCAATCTTTTAATCAATTTCTATTAAACTTTTTATATATCTCTATCACATTTAAATATGTTTTAGTTTCTTAAATTTAGGTTATTTTTTAATTTGGTCCTCTAAATTAAAATTTTTATTTTTTAGTCTCTTAATTTAAAGAAATTATAAGTTTTAGTTATTCGACATAAACATAGTTAAAGGATTTTTCAAATTGGCACACAATGTTTAACTCAATAAATGACATGTGTATTCACTTAAATGAGGTGAAATTTTACAAATTAAAAAAATATTTTTGATTCCTCAAATTTAGGTAAATTTATTTTTTGTCTCTTAAATTTGAATTTGTTTTTCTAGTTCCTATATTTTAGAAAATAGTTGATTTTAGTCTTTCACTTTATGTGACAAACATATAAGTCATCATTTATCATATGTATAAAAACTCAATCAAAGAATATTGGAGGGAAAACTTTAGGGTTAACAATGTTCTTAAAGTTGAGACAGTTTATTCTATAGGATTATTAGGCCCATGGTAGATATGATTAAAAACTAGCACTTGAATTGGTCAAATGAGATGTCATTAAATGGTACGCACTGTTGTGGAGGTACAATGCTAAATAAAGAAGAAGTAACCCAGAGAATATATGGAATATATAATTAGTTAAACCTTCACTTGATGTGCAACTAACTTGAAGCCTTTTACATGTGCTTGAAAGGATGTAAGAAGATATTTGTGTTTGGTTGTAGACCATTCATATGAGTAGACAAATGTCATCTTAAAACAAAATATGAAGGACAATTGTTGATAGCTATGGACATAAATGAGAATGATCAATATTTTCATCTAGTTGTTGTTGTGGATACAAAAACCAATGATAATTGGAGATGATTTCTAAATTGGTTACTTTAAGACATTAAGGATATTAGAAACCAATAAATGAATATCCATATGCGTAGAAAATGATGACTTGTACTCCATTTACCATGTAGGACGAAAGACTAAAATGAACTATTTTTCAAAATGTAGAGACTAAAACAAAAAACAATTTCAAATTTAAGGGATGAAAAACAAATTGACCCAAATTTGAGGGACTAAAACATATTTTTTTAATTTGTAAAATTTTACTTTATTTAAGTGAACACACGTGATATTTACTAAGTCAAATGCAATTTATCTCGTCCAAAAAACTTTTAACATCTATATCGAGAGACTAAAATCATATTTAAGTACACATCATATTACTTATCTTTCTTATACTTGTGTTTCTTTTCCTCTTTAGGGTTGAATAGAGTTTAGTATCAACTAATTTCTTTTTTTTCTAAATATATGTGACAGCATTATTAGATTCATTCAAATTTGCATTTGAAAATTTGTAGAAAGATAAAATAAAAATCCATGTATTTTGACAACAAACAAATGCACAAATTTTTTGTTTATACGTTAGTACACTTCTAATAAATTGATAGAAAGACTTGTACGTAAATTGTCGAGTGTTGTGAAATGGTTAACCTACACTACAAATTTTTATTAATAAAAGAAACAAAACGGTTCAAATTTTCAAATCAGATCAAAGTGAGAGATTATTTCTAGAAAAAAAAAAGTGAAAAAATCGTAACAGTTGATAAAAAATATTAAAATAATTTCATAATTTATTATATATTAGTAGATATTTTATTATAATTAAATTATTAATTTTTGGTTTAATAATTGTAAGTTTTTTGTTTCTTATGTAAATTTTCACTTTACATGAGTTTTTTTTTTTCTCCATGAGTCTAGTTATTTATTCAATTCCCACTTCTTGTAAGGATGACACTATGACTATTACTTGACAAATTGAATCGGGTAATTCATACTATTATAACATGTTCACCATTTCATCTTTTCCTATTTAACCCATGCACAAAATATGGTAAAGATGGGTTGAGTGTTGAAATGAGAATTACTATTTTTTTAGCTGAATATTAAAAAAATAAAAAAATAATGTTTTAGAGTTCATGTTTAGCTTTACCAGTCTCTTGATTTCTTCTCCAAACTCTTAATTACTCAATCACATGTATTTGTTGCATTAGGTTATGATTAAAAAAAATAGTAAGTAATAATTTATTTTGAAGAAGATTAGCTAGGTGGTTCAATAAGAGTGAATTTACATGGAAAATAAATGTTCACATCCTAACTCAATAAGTATATTAGTCAATCAATAAGTAATAAAATAAGTAAAGTATCGTCTCATAAAAATTAAGATAAGTATTATGGCACTATATATTCTTAATGCGAACAATATTAATAAAATAATTTAGAATGAATTTAAAATTAAAAATATACATCGACTGATAAATAATTCAAAAATAATCTGGTCATGTAATGTAATTGAAACAAACACATGTCTTTAACGACACTCCAAATACCAATTTCTAATGTCATAAATGTAAACCAAACTTAATTACAAAAGACGTCCCAATGTAGCATGTCCAATCCTAATCTTCATGCAAAAGCAAAAGAAAAGTAGGTGAGGAGCCTCTAGCTTAATCTTCATGCTCCTACCCAATGTCACTTGTAATATGACATTCAACTCAAATACAAATAACACATAACAGAAGAGAGTGAGAAATGTATCTCACTCAAGCTAATGGTATGGACACAACGTAACTAGGACACATGCACTCACACATGCATAATTATTAATAAGAAAACTTCAAACATACCATCAACAAACAATGAGGAACCACACATGACAAGCAAGTATGCACATGAATGCTACCAATGGTGTACTCATAGTACTACTTCATATGTCATGTGGTACCATCTCTAACTCAAAAAGTAGGCTAGATGTCCCTCTAGCATGATGTCCCTTTGGCAACACGTCAAATACTACTCAGCTTGCATCATCAGGTCCGACACGTGAGATCAGTCACAACCACTAGAACAACATTCATATTGAGTAGCCTAGGAGGTCTATTGACTTACCACTCGAGTTTGCGTATACATTTCTTCAACACCAGTCTTATTTCATGATGCAAAATGATGAAATTTAATTAGTTTATCAGTTTCTTTTGTCTCAAATTGAGCTAATGATGACCATTCTCTACCCTCTGGACCTAGGTACCTCATCCACAATCCATCATATGCTTACATGAGTACCTTCCTAACCCCTCACAAGCTTCGGTACCTATAGGATAAATGTTCGTCGGGGCCATGCTCGTCTGTCACAGACTACATCACTCTTTTCATTTTCCTCAACTATTTACATGAGTACCCTTCTTCTCAAGCTCAAGTACTTGCAGGATAAATGTCTGTTGGGGCCATTCTCGTTCATCACAAACTAAGTCACCATTTTCATTTTTTCTTTACCATTTTTACACGTCATATCGTCGTTCTTAATCCAACAATAATTATAGCAGTATAATTCACACAATCAACGTAGGTTAATAAAGAAACAACAAATATAGTTAGGCACCAAAGATTCATACAACACAGATAGGGCAACATGGATATGATCTCGTTAGCACGGATGTGCACAATCGGTGTGATTCCTCATGAGCATGCATAGAACGTGCATGGGTGTGCACAATCTACATGAGTGTGCACAGGTTCTGTATGGCTATGCTTGATAACATGCTATCGAAACCGCCTGGATTCTTGTACGGATTTTTGAACCCAAGGGAGCCTATGATTTTTCTATGTTTTTCAAACATACAAATAGTTGCACATACACACAACTAATTACATAAATAAGACTCAATGAATTAGGGAGCTCAATCCCCTTCAAAGGACATAAGAACAAACACTTTGGGGTTCAGGGGAAAACCTCAACCCCTAGCCATAAGGTGTCAACTCACCCTAGCTAGAAGAATTAGAGAGCTTAGTCCCCTTCAAAGAACACCAAGAACAAAGACTTTCAGGTTAAGGGGAAACCTTCAACCCCTTGGCCACAAGGTGTCAATTCACTCTATCTAGAAGAATATACACACATTTTTCTATATTTATGTGAGATTTTATTTTATTGTTTTTTGATATTTAATTTCCTAACTTGGCTTAATGAATCTTTATGAGTTGAAGATTCACCATCACAGACAAGCGACATGCACGGGCACCAACGTTGCACATTGCCACCCCATGTGTCTTAGTGCCATACTTGAACACTATCATGTCTTGTATTTGTCTTAGAGTCTATTTGGTTAGAAGGGAATGAAAGGGAGGGAAAATGGGAGAAGGAATTGTTTAAAACTTTTTTTGTTTGGTTCAACTTTTAGGAGGGAGGAAGAGCAAAATCCCTCTTCATCTAATTTAAATCTAAAAACTAAAATATCTTCCCTTATGTTTTGATATTTAAAATTATAGAAGTAAAAAGGTAAATTAATTTTAAAATTTTTCCACTTCCCTTGAGAACAAAACAAGAAAAAAACTACTTTCCTTCCCCTCCATTAAAATCCTTCATCTCCCTTCCTCTAAACCAAACAAGATATCTTATTAAAATCTCTCTCTCCTCCTCTTTCCTCTCCTCCCCTCCTTTGAACCAAACAAACCCTTAGCGACTTGCCCTTACACATCATCTCACCTTATGTCTTAACCCTAAAACAACCTCATAAATTGACCCTCACACTTAATCCTTCTTTCTCTCGAGTGGCATCCTGAAGTTGAAATCATGCACATTGTTACTATCTAAATGCCAAACAATAATGAGTATCATTATCATATCTAATCCCTTATGTGACACCCTTCTATCCCGAATATTAAAATTAAAATAATAAAGTAAATAAAAAAGATAAAAGGTTCACATAAAAGAAAAATTAACATAAATTATTAACGTTAATCTAAACGTATCATTCGTGTGTCTGACCCATATTTCTAACCTATAAATCACTTTCATTTCTATATACACTTAGTGAGTTATTAATATACTCATCATTTTTAAATATTTTAAATGCAAAAGTACGTAGAAAAAACATACAACCACTATTCTAAATCCCAAAGCCCCGATGTCACACTAATCAGACCAATAACCTGCCTTTTCATGAGCCGGCACCATGAGTACCCTCAACGTTACCTAAAAGAAAACCACAAGAGAGTACGGTGAGAAGTGAGAAATAACATTCAATCATATATAAAAGCAGATAATGCCCCAAATCCCACCCATTACCGTACTCAATTACTAACAGTTAATAGATGTTCATATATCAATCACATTCCATCCATTCAAAATCAATAATAGTTCATTTATATTTATAAAATGCACATGCTTGCACAATGCATATGCTCATCACCACACCTAAGAGTCTCGAGTCGGAACTCCACACCATGAGCGAACCTCCTCAATCCCCTTAGTTATCACTAATGATGGCCACACCGTTAAACACCCCGTATGGGCCGGTGTGTCGCACAGTCAAACACCACCTATGGCCCGTGCGAAGACATTCCACACAACTGTTAAACACCACCTATGGCCAGCGTGCAACATGGTTAAACACCACCTATGACCCATGCATATGAATGTCCCCCATCATTAGTCCACCCTGTTAAACACCACTTTTGGCCAGGGTCCCTGTTAAACACCACGTATGGCCAGGGTATTATAGCCACGTCTGGCTTCTCATGCATCTCATGCCTCTCATGTCCATGCTCAATGCATTCTCATCCACACTCTTATTCTCATGATTTATTTATACATCCTTCGCACAGTCCACAGTCATACCCAGCCATATTAATTTAATCATCATCATTATAAATCATTTATCAAAGAGTACAGAAATACACGTAAAACACCATTGAGTTTCACCCAATTTTATCATTGCACACAAGAGCCCCAAATCATAAACAACCATAAATAACCACAAGAATCAAGAAATTACGACAATTAACCATACAATTTCCCAACAAAAGTCACATTAGGACAAGACATTAATCAAACCACAGAACATATTGACAAATCCTTCTTTTTATCGATTAAAGTATTTTCAGAACAAATTAACCCAACAAGTTTGAGAATTTAGATCCTAGAGGGACTTAGGGATTGCCCTTATTACCCGTACGCCCCCACATTCATATATGACCGAACCAATCTCCCCTGTACCTTAGAGACGATGAACGAAGAAGAACTGATGCGTTTCCGGGACGATCTGAACACTCTAACTTCTCCTCCTTGGAGGTTTGCATTCTCTCTCCTCTAGGTCTGGCTGTTGTCTGATGCGTAAAACACTGATTAAGATAAACTGATTACCCCCTGTCTAATATTCTAACTGGATCGGGTCAACCCCGACCCGTCCATAAGCTTCCCCCGTTAGATAAAGCCTCATCAGTTTATAAAACCATTAACTCCTCTATTAAAATAAAATTGATAACAATAATAATAATATAATTTATTTACTAAAAATAATTCAATAAATTTTAGGATGTTACACCTTACACACTAATGTTAGGTGGTCAACCTGCCAGTCATTGTGAAATAAGTGGCATTGTGAAATAAGGTAGGTTGATGTTTCTAATACTTCCTCTCTATGGTTAAGTTCTTGTATATGGTAAAAACTAAGGTCTCAACTACTTTTCTTGTTAAAAATAAAATTTTGGAGAAGGTAATTCAAGACCTACTTTTCTTATTACCTTCATATGAATATTGTGCAATATTATCACCTTTCCAAATGAGGCTTAGAGTTCTCAAAATAAGTTGTTCAAAGAAGAGAGACTTGGAGGCTTAGATATATAGACCATTAACTTAACCGCAAAGTTTAATTAATCTCGTAAATTAAATGTTAATACAAGTATATTTTAACACATTTCTTATCTCTCAAATTTAATATATATAAGACTCCTTTTCTATTTACCATAATTTTGTAAACAATTTTAACAATAACATATTCAAGATGTATTTAACCTTTTCATACTAGACTCAGATTTCTTTTTATTAATGATTAATTGTTCAATAGTTAAGAGAGAAAGAACATAAAATTAACAAAAAGATGTATAATTTATTTAGTGCACAAGACTTTCACACCAAATGGGATCCAGGGAGGGAGGGTAAATATATTTTATCTTATCCTCACAAATAAAGAAGTTATTCTTAAGATATAATGTACCTTAGTAAAACATCACGCATGGCAATTAGGAGCAAGATTCAATGACCAAAAGTTAAGAGTTACAACTTGATATTCCAAGATGACAACTTAATATATTATAAAATATTCTTGGGAAATTACACATATAGAAAAAGAGAAAGAGATCAACTTACACTTATAAAATAATTTTTAATTTGAAATTTTTGTATCAAAATTTACCATTGAGTTAAAAGTTTCTTTCACGAATAAATTATATTTATAAAATTTTATATTAATTCAAAATTATTTGATATTTTTTTCATTTACATAAAGTTAATATAATATAAACTTTTAAAATAAATAAAAATATAAAACACATTTGAATATTTTTTTATTATTGTTCAACTTTTATGAAATTTAATACAAATAATTTAGGTAATATTTAATTATAATTTAATGATTGAATTAATAAAAGATATATTTTATACAAAAATATAAAAGGTGTATAAATAAGTTTAACTCACACCAGTAAGGAAATCTCTAAACTCATTTTAGAATTATTTTTTTATAAAGTATTTCTTTTAATAATTCTCTGTGTACATATATATTAAATTCGAATAATCTAACTATTAAATTAAAAGTTTTTATTGAATATATCAAGTTTAGGAATTTTTATAAAATTTTGAAACTATTGGATACTTCATTATATAAATTTAATTTAACGTATAATATATATTTTAAAAATATATATAAGGAAATGTTGATTATAATATTATTTAATTATAAAAGATTGATTTAATTAAAATTTTATATGTATGATTGTTCGGTTAATAATAAAATAATTAATAATTAAAATTAATAAAATTTAAGAGTTTAACTGTCATTCATTGATAATCCAATTACAAATCACTATTAATATAACTTTTAAATATATATTTTGAAAGCCTATAAACTAACTGTAAATACATAGAAATTTTTTCCTAAGATTTATTCGTAAAATAACTTCACTTCATATATATATATATATTCTAAGATTTATTCATAAAATAACTTCACTTCATATATATATATATATATATATATATATATATATATATATATATATATATATATATATATATATATATATATATATATAGGAAGAGAGTTATAAGACCAATTTTAAATGAGAGTGAAATGAAATGAGAACATATTTATTGAGAGGAATAATTTTATGAGAGTAGGAATAGTAAATCTAAACTAATAGTCAAAATTTAAATAATTAAGTTATGTGAAAAGTCACGTGACTATAATATTAAATTTTGACCACTAATATATGTTTGTATGATCCAAATTTACTTTTTTTTACTTTTATATAAAAATGACTCTCTCATTATATATTTCTCTTTATTTATTTATTTATTTATATATATATATATATATATATATATATATATATATATCAAGATATGCTTTTATCAGATATTAAAGTTAATTAAATTATATTTTTAATATTTTCTTATAAAATATAAATTTAATTGATCCCAATTGAATTTGACGTTACTATTAATTATACAAAATGCACGAAATTTTATATAATTTTAAAATTATTGGATAGATTATATATATATATATATATATATATATATATATATATATATATTAAGATGATGAAATAACATTTATTTAGAGTTGACATCTAATTGCCGATCCTCTTACTTTCTTTCTAATTCTTTCCTTGTGTCATTTTCACAACCAATTTTCTTATGGAAGAAAAAAGATGCTTTAAGAAGTAAATGCATGTCCTGGCTAAGTGACTAAAGATCTAAAAAGTGTTCCAACTTTCTGTAGGAAAACAACGACAAAAGTCTTAACGTGTGACATACGAGAGCACCACTATTAAGGATTTATTCCTCTTCAACTACTGCCAAAATTTCTTAATATATATAACATGTTTTTCTTTACTTGGCTGTACAAAACAGTAGAGGCAAAACACGTATCAAATTCTCATAAGATAGAAATGAGCCACACAATTGTCAAGAGACTCAGATGTTGTTGAGCAACTAAAAAATAAAACATACAGCAGCGTTAAACAAAAACTTAGAAGAGAATGAAATTTTAATGAAGTTTTGATAAGGTTATTTATTTAAATTTGAATCTAATTAATTTAATTAAGACTTAATAATATATAAAATAAGATTGGATCAATTGAATTTCTTGACTTAGTATATCAATTTTAATGTTCCGTATAATTAAAAAATAATAAAATTATAATTAAGATATAATTTATAATATATATTTTAAAATTAATAATATTAATATAAATATAATATTCAGTTATACAAAATATTATTCACTAACTCAATAAATTTTACTATTAATAAATAATAACAGTTGTTGCTGTTCAGTATAGATACAATATTTATAAAATATTTTATGCAACTTTTTTTACAAGTAAAAAAGGGATAAAATAAGAAGAGATAAAATTATATAAAAGAGTGAATGATGTAATGGTATGAAAAAACTAATATAGAAAGTGTGTGTAAAAAATAATATGACTCTTTTAATTGTTTTTCTCCTCAGCAAACTTTAACAACTATTAACTATATATGTGAGATTATTGTGAAAAAGCATTTACAAAATTTTAAATTAATACTAAAAATTTAAATTCTAAATTTAATTATATTCACTTAAATATGTTTTAATTTTTTGTAATTATGACTTTATTTGATTTTAGTTTTTATTTTTTTTTGTTAATTTATATATAATATATATATATATATATATATATATATATATATATATATTAATTTTATTACTAACTATAGTTAATTTTGTTTGACTAACAAAATAAATAATATTAATTAAAATAATAAATAATATAATTTATTTTAATTACATATAAATAAGATAATTCCATATAATTTATTTTAATTATTATTAGTAGTAATAATTATTATTTTTAATAGTATTCTTACTTCTTAATTAATTAATTTACTTGTAAATTTGTATTTTTAAATATATATAATTTAATTATGTGTCTATAATTTAATTTTAATATATTAATTTTGATATTATTTTTATATTTCAATTCATTAATTTTGAAATTTTATAAAGTAAATTTTTTGATAATATATCTCAAACGGTAATTTTATAATTTTTCTTTAAAGATAAAAGTAAATTAAAATATAATATATTCAAGTAAAATATATTATAATTAGTCAAAATTAATAAATTAAAATATAAAATAAAAATTAGTAGAGTCTATCTTAATTGGTTAAATAAGTAAGTATTTTAAATTTCTAATATCATGTTTGATTTCAAATATATATATATATAACATAAAAATAATATATTAAAATTAAATTATAAATATTGAAATAAATTATATATTTTAAAAAATATATGATATTAAAAGTAGATTGCTGAATTAAAAATAAAAATAATTTTAAAAACAATAAAATCATTGTTCATAATATATGAAAAAATAAATTATAAAAATAAATTATATATAATTATCTTTATTTATATTTTAAGTGAAAATATTTTCATTATTTTAATTATCTTAATTAATATTTTTTTTTTTTAATCATGTTAGCATTAAATTAACTAAAATTAGTAATAAGAAATGAACTAACTTAATAATAAGGAGTAAAAAAAGGACACTAAAAAATATCGATATCTAAAACTAATAAAAATATTTGCAAAGAGTAGAATAAAAAATATCGATATCTAAAACTAATAAAAATATTTGCAAAGAGTAGAATCACGTATAGATATATTTAAAACATATTTAAACTAATTATATCAATCTCCATTTAATATTCGAATAATGCAATTAATTAATTGATACTGCATGTATATATCTTTAATAGATTGATTTTTAATATTTTTTAATTTATAATATCTTGCATGTTGTCATTTAATTTTTTTTATCACAATAAAAACGACATAAATTGTTGGATAGTTACAACAAATTATATAATTATCTTAATCTTAAATATTCTTTATTATCTTAATTATCATAGTGATAATCTTAAAATGAGATTTTTTTTTACAAAGAATACAACCAGAATTACATTAGCTAAAATGTATTTAAGCTTATTTACCTATATTTAGAACATATTTAAACCAATTATATTAATGGCCATTTAATATTCAAATAATGCAATTAATTAATTGATACTGCCTGCTTATATCATTTAATAGATTGATTCCTAATCATTTTTTATTTTATTATATCTTGCATGTTGTGATTTAATTATTTTTATCACAATAAAAACGACATAAATTGTTGGATAGTTACAAATTCAACCCCTCATTTCTATAAATATCTAATATAAATTTACAACTCGTAAAATAAAAAAATATTCATCATTTATTAGATTTAATTTGATTATTTCTAATAAGGATATGATATAATCAGTTTTCTTTAATAAAAATTAATTCTAAAAAATATGGTAAATATTTATTGAATAAAAAACTTCAACTTCTGTATATTGTTATCTTTGTTTTATGGAAATGAAATATAAAACATGCAAATAATCAACACTGAGGATTAGTGAATTGTTTTGATCATGAGTCATACTAGACGAAAAATATTAGTAGTGAGAGAGGTAGAAAAAAAACTAATATTTTTATTTCATTTACATTTACATAAACAAAAGATAACTTTATTTATTCTAGAAATGTTTATCATATTTTCATAAGATGAAATCATTATTAAAGAAAACTAATTATATTATATTTTTATTAAAATAAATTAAGTTAGATCTAAAAAATATGAACATTTTTTATTTATTTTAAGTTATAAATTCCCATAAAAAGTTATAAATTTTTATTATTTGTGTCACTTGTGTGTAAAAATGAAGTGTTGAGTTTGTGTTTACTAGCTACTCACCCAAAAATTTCTCCATAAATGACAACATAAAAATGAGATATTCCTATATCAACACAAATTTAACACCTCATTCTTACGTATAATCGATGAAAAATTCTACAATTCATAAGAAAAAAAAAACATTTATCATTTAATAGATTTAATTTGATTCTTTCTATTTAAGATATTATATAATTAGTTTTATTTAATAAATATTTTATCTTAAAAAAATTTTGTAAATATTTATAGAATAATAAAAACAATTTCACTTGCTATATTTTATTTATGTAAATGAAATAAAATCGTAATCAATGCTAAAGATCCATATGAATAGTCAAATTGTTTAATTATTTGATATATTAGACGAAAAATATTATAAATATACTTTCTATGTATTTTCTAATTTATTTTATATTATTAATTAAAATTTATAGGAGACTTATCTTTAAAAGTGAAATTTGTTAAATAAAATTGAAAATTTTTAATATTTTAAATAAATTCAAATGTGTTAGAAGTGCTATGAAAATAATTTAAATAAAAAAGATATAAGATAATAAAGAGAAGTATAAGAAATAAAAAAATTATATTTCATTTTATTTACATAAATAAAAGATTATAAGATAAATTAATTCTTATATTCTATAAATATTTATCAGATTCTTTTATAGTCATATATGTTGGAACATAAGTCTATGCTCCAAGATGACTTAAGTGTTTTGATGATAACAAATATTATGAAATTGATAATATATTATATTTAACTAGTACTCTATAGACTTGAAAAGAATTTCAGGTTATTTAACACATCCATTTAAGTAAATTGATATAAAATAAAAATAATCAATTACATCCATAAGGAATTCGCTATCTATAGATGTACTCATTGTTCAAAAGAAAGCTCACTGTCGAAAGAACATACTCAACTTATATAGAGAGACTCACAATCAGAAGAATATATTTTGCGTCTATAGCAAAACTCACTGTCCAAATGACATTTTCAACAACCATAGAGAAACTCAACATCCAAAGACATAGTGAACGTCCATAAAAAGACTTGACTTCCAAAGATGCAGTCAATGTCTATAAAGAGACTCAACGTCCAAAGATATAGTCAATGTCCACAAAGGGATTTGACGCTCAAAGACATAGTCAACGTCCATAAAGAGATTTGATGTCCAAAGATGTAGTCAAACGTCCATAGAAGAGCTCAATGTCCATAATTAAATTCATCGTCCGTGAGCGAACAAGGTGTCCATTGAGAAACTTGCCATTAAAAGAAGAGATCGTCCAAAAAACAGAACGACTGCATTGTTCCATTTAGGAAGTATCTCTCAAATAAGCGAAAAGGTTATCACATGACTTCTTTCTCTTAGATAAACACCTTGAAATCATGATCTAACATTCAAATATCTATCAAATATACTATTTTGAGAACCTGACAGCTTTAGATTGACAAAGGGCTGCATGAAGTTTTGTTTATTGCAAGTCAAGTTTGAAGACCAGATTATGACTCCTATTAGAAGGAACCAATAGAAGCTTTCTCTCTCATTAATAGAAGACAACACATTAAAATTCAGAGAAGAACAATTTTTCTCTAACACAATCTTCTCTGTCTTCAAAAAAAAAAAGAGAAGCTTTTACGTAATCTTAGTAGAAATCAGAATTACGACATTTAATGCTGACTTAACCACTCCTCATGCACAAGCAACATTCAAATTTGTATATGCTATAAGAAGATATTGATCAAACTCGAACAAGTAGTGGAAAATATCAAATGAAAAATAAAGAAGCATAATAACGTGAACGAGAAAGATATAGTAATATACTCAATATTCTCTTATGTTCAAAAGTCGCTTTGCACGACACTCTCATTCTTTCTCTATGAAGCTTACTTTGCTTGACAAAACTAAGTCTATGTGAATTGTATTGTACTATGCTCACTATGTGAGTAGAGTTTGTTATAAAAACTCATTGAGTTGGTGTGATAGCTTGAAGAGGCTAAGTGATAAAGAATATTTGATTTTCTTGTAATTAAGTAAATTACAAGGGTTATAATACTTGGAGAGGTAGAAAATACTTGGTTTTCTTATAATAAGGTAGATTACAAGGATTGTAATATCGGGAGAGGTAGATAATACTTGTTTGTAAGTCAAGTAAACTTAGTGAAATTCCTTTGTATTAAAAGGATTTGACATAACTTTGTTGAAAGAGTAAACAAGTATACACTCTGCATTTTCTCTCTTACCTACACTTTTTACAATTTTGCATTTTTTTGACAGTTCCTTTGAACGACCTCTTTAGACGACTATCAGAAACTATGTTTTAAATCCTTTATATTTGCAAAAAGCTTTCAAATCACACACAATTCAATTGTTCTTCTTGTTTTTTACTTGTACCTTCAAAATCCTTATTAAATAAAACTAATTATATCATATCCTAATTAGATGAAATCAAATTATATTTATTAAATGATGAATATTTTTTTTCTTTTATAATTTATAAATTTTCTATTGGTTATATGTAAGAATTAAATGTTAAGTTCTTGTCTATCTAAGAATATGTCTATAAAAAATATTAGTAATCAATCTATTAAAAAAGAGAAAATATGGAGGCCGTATCAATCAATTATTTTCATTATTCGAATATTAAATCACCATTAAATATAATTTTTGAATTTTTTGTCTCAATAATTTGTAATTTTTTATAAAAAGTAATAAATACAACGGAGTAATAAGGTTAGACAATAATCTGTAGTTAATAGTTGTTGTAGTTTCCAAAGAAAAAAAAGGTTTAGAGTCATGTTACTTTTTTACGTACACTTTATTACTTTCTTTAAACCATTATATCATTCATTCCTTTGTATACTTTTTATCTTATCGTTTTTATCTCTTTTTAGTTGTAAGAATAAAAATATTTTGTAAATAAAATTGTAAGAAAAAATAAATTATGAACAGGACACAATTTATATTAATTTAAAACACTAATTAAGTAATTACTTGTTGAAGATATAATCAAAAGTATCTAGAGATTGTGTCGGTTTTGTGTGGCTCTAGAGAACCAAGAAGCTAAGTTTTTTTTGCTTAATCACATACTTTAGATTCTAGATTTTTTAATGGGACAAACCATAGTGAGAAATTGTATGTTTTCGTTCTAACGACAAATAGGACCTAACTACATTATTTATTAACCTTAGGCACCTCCCATTATGGACATTAAGGTTAGGCTTACACGATCTTCTGCATAGATAATTATTAAGTGTCCAAAGTCTATTACTAATTAATCACATTATTAGTAAGCTTAAGTATAATCTATTGGATCATACCATTAGTCTACTTTAGAAAAACAAAATGTCCCAATTAATTGTAACTCACAAGAATTAATAGAAAAAAAATTCTAACATTCTCCCACTTGGACAAAATCAATCGTGTAGTTTATGAGTTGAAAAACATTTTTGAAAATGACTCTCGGACTAATAACATATTGAGGCCACAAAACTTATGATCCCAAGATACAACACTTAATTAAGACTCCATCCAACAAAAGTCTTGTAACATTGAATCATAGCAATAATTGCATCTCTTATTGATGCAAAACCTTCAATGATTACAAATATCATTAACTGCATCGACTATTGATCAATATAGAGTATAGCAAGAAAATGACATGGTAAAGTGGTCAAACAACCATACCATCATTTTCTCCGTTAGTCCTTAATTTCTCTTAAAGGCCTAAAAGTTAGAGAAATTACATGGTTTACAACAAAACAATCATGCCATAACTCCAAAATGACATTGATTATAAGAACACTAATCCTTATGATACCAAGTTTCAATATAATGTCTTAGCTCCAATATGGTATCGACCACCGACATAGCGGTCTTGATAACACCGAGCTTTAATATCATTCCTTAGCTACAATATGGTGTCGACCACTAGCATAGCAATCCTAATGACATCGAGCTTTAATAATTTCACATTTGACATATATGTAAAGAGATGTATCAGAATAAATTCATCTCATATTTATTCATCAAATCAAATATAAAATATCATCAATTTATTATTTCCTAAAATTCAAATTAAGGTCTTGACGATATAAAATAAGAAATAACATCATAATAACTCAAATGCCCGTGTTCTCGACACGTCTTTTAAAAACAACGTGCTTGAGTCCCTTGGTTAAGGGATCAACCACCATGGAATCTATGTCAACGTGCTCCACCATTATATAACCATCTTTCACAAGATCTACAATAATTATGTATTTCATCTCCAAGTGCTTAAATCCAATACTAGAAGTTTTATTAATTTTTGCAAAAAATACTACAACATTGTTATCACAAATTATAGGAATCAAAAGGTCACTAATGTTTGTATGAATGATCTCTAATAGATCCAAACTTCTAGTTGTACCTTTCTTTTGGTCTTAGAAAACTTTCCCCCAATGCAATCTATATAAGTAACAAAATCATCAAAACTTAAGACGGTAAAATTTTGCGTTTGTCAATCTCTTAATCTTTTCCCTAGAAATATGACTTATGTGCTTATGCCATAACATAAAAGATTTTTTTTCTCAATTTTAGATCTTTTAGCAGTGGAATTTTCAATAAAAAGAATGAATATTATTAGAAGTCAAAGTCAATTTGTATAAATCATCCACTAAAGATCCATAACCAATAACTTGGGAGTTCAACATCAAATTTATTTTCCTTTCACCAAAAGTAAAACTAAAACCAAGTTTGTCTAGACAAGAAAAAGAATTCAAATTTCTCCTGAAAGAAAGTATTGAAAAGGTACGTTCAAAATCAATTCAAATCTAGAACCTAAAACTAGGTTGACATCTTCCACTAATTCAATTCGTCAAGATTATTTCCTAACTTGAGATCTTTTTTCCTTAGATTTGGTTCTCTCAATATTTTGAACCCCTATAAAGATATAAGATATAAGTTGTAGAACAATTATCACCTTATCAAGAGTTAATAGGGACACATAATATAACAAGATACAACTCAAGTATTAACAAATTATCAATAAGGGTAATATAACAGTACATTCACCTTTGGTCATAACGCACTAACCAAGGTTATAACCTTGTTCATAACCTTAGATGAGTTAATCCATAAGTACACAATGGATTTAGAAAGTTGTCCCATTCGAGAAGACAAATTTTATAGCTGAGTGTGTTCTCCAATCACTCTATCACAAAAAATTTATTGTTAAGACAAAACATAAATCCATTATAACATATTACAAGATAAAATATAGCTCAAAACAAAACAAGCTATTGCAATGAGGCCAGTATACTAGTACATTTCTCTTTGGGTAGAATGTACAAACCAATGTTACAACATAGTTCAAAACTTCATAGATACTAATCCATGAGCATACAATAAGCTTAGAAAATTATCCCGTTTGGACATACAAATTTATTAACCTAATACATTAATCAATAACTACATTCATTCTTAACTTTTAACCTAAAAATGCAACAGCAACCCTTTTGTATAGGTAATTTGCATACAAGAATTAAAAGCATTCCTGAACATAAAAAAAAAATTCACTAATCAACACAAGTTATCACACTTTGACGTTGTCAACTTTTAATAACCCATGAAATTCTTGCCAATCAATTTAATTCCTGCATATAATTAAAAAAATACCCTTACTAGTCATAGGTTAATTATATGTCATAACACATCATACTAATAGCAATTAAAATATATGAAAATTAAAAACAGATAGCACAAGAATTAAAAAAATATATTGTAATTTAAAACTGATAGCACCAAAAATTTATCCAGGATGTGAGCTTAATCATAACAAAAGTTACAAATTAAATCAATTGATAGTGTAGCAGAACGTTAGCGTAATTATATATTAGCTCAATAGAATTCGTTGAATACCAAATGAAATATAATAACATTCCCATTCAATTGAAATTAGCCGTGTAGAACAGTTGCGCAATATAATCAATACCACGATTCAATTGAACAATCATACAGAGGAGACTATAAATTCCAAATCGAAAAACAAAAATTATTCAAAATTAGATCCAGAAAATTATTAAATAAAAGGACACAATAATATTTGATAATCAGATCTTAAATCATATAAATTGGCTATAATACCAAATGAAAGAAAAAAAATCATTAATAACACATACTTTATGTTAATTTAAAATACCAATTAAGTATTTACTTATTGAAGATATAATCAAACATATTAAGAGATTGTGCATCCATTTTGTGTAGTCCCGGATAATTAAGAAACTAAGTCTTATTTTATCTAATCACACACTCTAGATATTAAGTTTTTTAATAGGACAAACTACAGTGATCAGTTGTGTGTTTTCATCCTGACGATAAATGAGATCTAACCACACTATTTATTAATCTTAATCACCTCCAATCATGGGTTTTAAAGTTAGTCCTAATATGTTTTCCACATAAATAAATATTAAGTATCCACTAATTAGTCAGAGTATTAGTGGGTATCACTGTTCAATCATAATATTATCCTATTTTGAAAAAAAAAATATATCACCATTAATTGCATCTCAAGAGAATTCAGAGAAAAAAAATGTCCCAATTAATCACATTTCTTTGTATACTTCATTATCTTATGTTTTTATCTCTTTTTTTTAGTTGTAAGAATAAAAATATTTTGTAAATGAAATTTATGAAAAAAGGACAAAAATGTCAAGAAACAAGGGGCACTAGCCATTCGTATATTGATTGAGAGCCCTTAACAAAAAAGACAGGGAATGAAAAGTTCCTCGGTCAAACCAATATGGGAGGCAATGGCATTCTTGATTTTGGTTCATGTTTCACTTTACATATCCCCTCTAATGAGTCCAATGCTATTTTTCACAACTAAAATTAATATTTTGTACACACTCTCTCTCTTCTCTTGTATATATCTCCGAAGAAGGATTTGTGTTTCTTCTCTTTCCCTCTCTTGGGACCCAATGAATTGACATGTGAGAAGGAAGGGACAAAAGAGAGGAGGCCACCATATCTACATTTTCTCTCATTTACTTCTTTCACCCCCTACAACTCCATGTTCTATAAGAGAACTCCTTGTTCTTCCTTAAGTTATTGCATTTAATGCACATTTATTTCCCTTGTTACTACAAATACTCCTGCTACCCTCCCTTCATTTTCCTCATCCCACAATCAAGTTTTTTGCGCACAATTTCATACTACACACCATGTCAACTGCATACCTTCTTCCTCTTCTCTTTCTGTTCATTTCATTGCATGCATGTTATGCCCGCCATCTTAGCCCTTTCAATAAGAACATGGAAGAGAAATCCCACTTCTTGGTCAAGGTTTGTCAACTAGTATAATAATTTCTTTACTATATATTCATATAGAGAAATTTTATGGTATTGTCAGAAATTTAAGAGTTTTGGTAATGTTATCGAGAAATTTTCTTTCTTCTTTTTTTTTTTTCTTGATATGTATAAACTCATTCAATTATTGGTAAAAAAAAATAAGTGTTAAAACTCTTAGAAATTAAAGGTACTGTACCAACTTTTTTATATATAAAGAAATTTTATGATGTTTTTGAAATTTAAAAGTTAAACTCGTCTAGTTATTGGCCTCAAAAAATAACTATACCAAAACTGTTAGATTTCTCAGAGTAACAACAGCAACTCTCTTGATATAACAATGCTGCTTGCCCTTTATTAAGCTTCATGTTTTAGAGTTATATGCCTTATTAGGCTTTTTTATTTTATGCAGAGTGATAAGCAAAATGGATTTGATTCATCTTCAAAGCAGCTTAATGAAGGTGATAGCAAGACGGAGACTCAATTGTTTGGTGATTCTGATCAACCAAGAAACCGAAGAAGCACTAACCATAGGGTGCACAAGGCTAATGCAAATGCTTCAGGTGCTTTAAAAAAGTCTCATGTTTCAGTTTCTTGGCGCGTGCCTCACAATGAGAAACCTAGTCAGAAACACCCTGGGTTTAACTTGGACTATTCACCACCGAAGACACATCCTCCTCATCACAATTAAGTGTCCCTAAGTCCTGGTAACGAAGAGAAAGAATAACAATGGAGACAGGGCCTCTTATTATAGTATGAAATGTTTAGTTTCGCTAGCATATATATAATATGACTACAGAAACTTAATAACTGTTATGACTTTGAGCTATATTGAGTGTTCCTTTTTCTTTAATTTTATATATATAAAATGTACATCTGACATGTTTCCAGCGGGAACATGTATATATATCTCCTGTGTCAATCTAGCCATCTAGGTTTATATTATTATAAGAGGAATTACTCATGATTATAATTTATATCCCTCTCGTCGTATAGGTCTTCCTTTATTTGGCAATTGGCACCATTAATGTGTTCTTTAGATACTTATGCTCTCTCTCTCTCTCTTAATTTGTCAGTATGTATGCTGACATAGTACGTAGTATCCCAGTTATGGGGCTTTTCCCTTTCTTCTTATAACTGATTAGTTGATCATCCAGTAACATGAAGATATAGATTAGAGAATTGTTTTTTCTGAACGCAAGATATCCTTAAATTGAGACTCGTAGGCTAATCTCTTCGGAAGTAGTGAGTTTTATTTAAGAGACTCACATGTCTTAACTAACTATAACACACTGCACACACAAGAACGATAAGCGGTTATATTAGAACTTAGTCAACCAGTGCATTAACCTTTCTTCATGGTTGGTTTGTCAAAGGATGTAAACACAGTTAAGTGTTTTTTTTTGTCGTTATAAGTGTAAAGTATTAATTTATTTTGTGAATGATTAGTTTTTGTTAAAAAAAATTGGCTAACACCACTTTTAGTGAATTTGGCTAACACTTTTTTTTTATCTAACTATTGGTTACAAGTTTAGCATTTGATGAAAAGATAATGAATGCTTTTCTTAGTCCTAAAGGATCATTACAGAGAGAGAAAATATGAGAAGAGTGGAAAGGTCCCTGTATATATATTGATATTGGTTTATAATGATATGCATGAATTAACAATAATGTGTTCTTTAGATACTTTTCCAACAAGTTCCTGAATCTGGATATGCTCTCTTTAGAGTAGGAAATCTTGTATGTATTTCTTTCTTTTTTAAAAAATCCTAAACATTAACACAATTGAAGCTTTGAAGGTTACATTGCAGTACGTACTCACATCATTGTCATGTGATGTGGTTGCAATATTTTATTCAGATAATAAGAACAAGTGAATAACCAAGTAAATACAAGTTGATTCTAAGAAGTTGGTAGTTGGTCTTCTTAAATGAGGGAAAGTGATAGCAATAGCTATAGGTCCCGACAAATCTTCTTTCGCACATGGTTTTGGTATTTTTGCCGACTTAATTTATTGATGGATACGCTTCTTTTCCTTCTTGTCCCATTTTTTTATGGATAATTATATGAAATACGAAATATTTACTAATTTTATAAATTATTTATTTTTGTCAAAAATAAATTTAGCTGATCATTTTTAATGAGATTTTTTATCCTAATTATTTTTTTTCACTCTCAATATTTAAATTCAAGACTTGCTTAAAAAATCTAATATTATGCAAACAAATGTAATATTGATTATTCCTTCCTATTTTACCGGAGCATCAGCGAATATATATATAAAGAAAATGATGTGTGCATAAGGAAAAATAAAAAGATAAAAAGTAAATTATATTAAAATGATGAAATTGAAAAGCTATCTCTACCTAGCAAGCTTTAAATGTCCATATATTTACTAGTATGAGAATGTATAGGGATTGGAAATGCTACCCAGCGCGCAGCCAGGAATAAATCATTTGTATATGATTATGTGCAAATTTTTAAAAGTTTGATTTTCATATATTATTGTGTAAATATTTTTATATTATTATAAAATACTTCAAAATTATTTTTAAAACAATTGTTATAATTAGAAATTAATATTTTCAAATTTTAATTTATTTCTATATTTATAAACATTTAACGTAATCAACGAGGATTGAATTTAGTCTAGGTGAATGAAGATTTAAATTCTTATAAAAAGAAGTATCTTTAATGTCTGATTGTATTTCAAACCTATTTGTTTTTAAGGAAGATACGCGTAAGAAATTAAAAATAAAAAAAATCAATAAATGGGTTATATCAAAATTTATGACCGTTTATAAATTTCCATATGACAAAGCTACATAAAATTTTAACATAAACGGATTTACATTGATATGTAACTGGAAAATTTACAAGCCAATTGCTCCTGACACAATACAAATTAATGGATTAAAGGAACGAACTCTACTTCTTTGATCTCCTTTTAAATTAAAAAAATTTAAATATATTTTAATATATGATTTTAGTTCTTATCATTTTTTTATTTTTAGATTTATGATATTTTCATAGCGTTTTTTTTTATTCCTTAGTCTTTACTATTAATTTTATTTAGTTTAATACTAATACGACTAATAAAATAAATAATATTTATTAAAATAATTAAGATAATGGAGGAGAATAATTTAAATTAAGATAATTATATTATTTTATATACATAATTCAATTATATAATGTATTTATTATTTAATATAAATGAAAGTAATTACATATAATTTTTTATAACTTATTTTTTAATATATTATGAATATTAATTTTATCATTTTTAATATTATTCATACTTTTTAAATAACTAATTTACTTTTAATGTTATATTTTTAAAATATATAATTTATTTCGACATTTATAATTTAATTAATATATTATTTTTATACTATTTTTACCTTACAATTCATTAGTTTTTACTGGTTGTAATGTAATTTATTTTTAATATATTATATTTCAATTTATTTTTGTCTTTATAGATATATTAAAAAGTATTTTACAATAAGTTAAAATTAATAAACTGAAATATAAAGATAAAATCGAAAGTAATATATTAAAATTAAATTATAAGAACATAATTAAATTATATTTTTAAAAATGAAAAATATTAATTAAAAATTAAAAATAATATTAAAAATAATAATAATTATTCATGATATATTAAAAATAAATTATAAAAGTAAATTATATATATAATTATCATATCTATATAAAATACTAAATACATGACTTAATTAAATTATGTCCCTAAAAGTAATTTAATTATTTTAATTTAAAATATTTTTTATTATCTTAATTAGGTTAATTAATATTACTAATTTTTTTATCCATGTCAATATTAAATTAAAAAAGATATCAAGATGTAAAAATAACTAAAAATTTTTCATGCACTAAAAATAAACAGAATTATATTTACAAAGACTTAAAATATATTTAAACTTAAAAAAATAATTCAAAATAATCCTAAAAAAAAGTTACCATTATAAGAGAATTTTATTAATTATACGCTATTTTTAATGTTAAAGGAAGGGAAAAGAAACAAATAAAAAGGGAAAGTAATTATTGAACCTAAACTAAAAATAAATAACTGGGGTACATGAAGAGGCACCCACCATTTTATTGGGTAAATCCATGAATTTTCAATTGGACAGCATTTTATTTGGATCAATCTATTTGATATTTAGAAGTAATTAAACTCTCCTGTCTATCATCTCTTTCATTTAAAAAAAATGTCATTGTCTTTCCTCCGTTTTAAAAAATCACATATTTTAAAAATTAGTATGTTTTAAATTTAATCTATTTTAATTTGAACAATTTTAAAAAAATAGTCTCTTCTGTTTACAACTCGGGTAAAAAACAAAATAAAATAATTGAGTGAAGTTCAAAATTTTAATAATAAATATTATCTTTGTCCAATAGGGATAACAAGGATTTTAAAATTTTTATTTGATCTTATAAGGTTTTAAAAGTTGATATCAAGGGTGTTTAAACTAATTAATTACGAAGTAACATAAAAATTGTAAAGAAAGGAAAAAATGCTCCTATGAGGCTATTTTAATTCCTAATTGCTCGCCATGGTCAAGAGATTTGTTGTTGTTAAAGGAATAGAGAAAACATCAAACTGGCACATAAATGTATTTGCGTTCGTTTTTTCACCACGATGTTAGAAATTTAAATATCATCTTTTAGTATGAAAAAACTAATGTTGAGAAGAGAGTAGTTACAATCAAGTGAGTTTAGGATAGTAGAAATTAATTACTGTTTTTAATAGTGAATATTTTATACTTATTTTATAGATAAAAATAAATTAATTTAAATATCTATGGGCGAAGGAAAATGTAACTCACAGTTAAAACTTAAAAAAAACAGTCTTTTGAAACTAAGACAATCCAAACATGCCTCTTGCTAACAAGTGCCTTTATTAGGACATTAATTAAAGATAAAAAGGTTTTTTTTATTGAAAATCCGTGTTTTTAGAACAGTGGTTAAGAAATAAAAGAAGAAAATATTTTTTAAAAAATTTTATCAACACGCTCCTACCACGATTTTCAAAGTGTAATTAAGCTTAATGTGTTTTTGAATATATTTTTAAAATTTTTACCTAGTAATATACGTAATAAAAGTCAATAGTTTACAATGATCTTTTAAAAGAAATTTGATAAAAAAAATGGATATCATATTATACTCATTAATTAAATTGTATGATAACATTGTTAGATATAAGTATAATTTTACACATAAAAATAGATTATAGTTATACCCATTTCAAACATCTTTCTATTTCAAAATAGATTACTTTTCGGTCGGTAAGCTAAAAAGTATCCTTTCTACACAAAGTAGAAAATCTTATTTTATCGTAGTTAGACACTTTTTTAATAATTAGTATTGCTTAATTAATGCTTTAGTACAACTTAAGTCCGTGGCAGGAACTAACCAAAGCCAGGGTGTTCCGCACCTAACAAGGAACACGAGATGCAACAGTTCCAAGTATGTCTCCTGTGCATATTATATAGTATGAATTCAACTCAGATTCCAAGAAAAGTTAATTTAGTCCATAAGTATAGTTCATATCTTATAAAAACATAAATTTAAATTTTACTCTCGATTAAAAAAAATTATTGGTAGATAATTAAATTCTATTGCTATGATCGGTAGAGAGATGAAAATGAAGTGAAAATAAAAGAAATAGAGAAGAAAAAAATAAATAAGAAATAGAATGGAACTTAAAGTAGTTAATAAGAAATAATTAGGATATAAATAATGTTGTAAAATTTTTGTTAAAAAAGAAAAAAGAAGAAAAATAAAAAAAATATATATATATATGATTTTTAAGTATATATATATTTAACATATTAATGTATATTATATATATAATTAATTATATATAATATTTTAATTTTATTTAATTATATACAATTAATTATATAAGTTCTTAATCGATTATATATATATATATATATATATATATAATCGATTAGGAAATCATAGAATATAAATTTCTTTTAGATTTTTGTGAGGTGCGAGACTAACGCTTTTTTAGTTTTTCGTCTGGACATTTTTTCGCTACTAAACAATTATTTCTTAATATTTCTTCTCTCTCCCTTCCTATTTCTTGGTAACCTAACGAAGTGTATACATTCTTATATTTCACTGGAATAGACATGAGATTGAAGTGACTTAAATTTTTTTTAATAAAAAAATTGAACGTAGATGGAACGTAAAATCCCAATAAAGACAAATTGGGATTGAGAAAAGGGAAACTAAACTAGGTTCTTGGAACTAGCTTGCACAAGCATTATCACACACATTCTAGTCTTAACGAAGGCGACAACAACAAGAACGTGGCATTCCCAACAATATTGTGGAAATCGTAGAATTTGCTCTGTAAACTACGTAGTTATATACCACCAGACAACCTTTTGAAGTGTCTTTGTCCCTCTCAAGGTCGTGGCTAGCTGACTTCCATTGATATATATATATTTGGTGAATCCCGAAGAGAAATCCCGTGTGTCATAGTTGAATATCGATCCTCCCTCATGTGCAGTCCATTTTTCTGCCTCAAAGTATGAACACAGGATTATAGTGCCAAAAAACAAGAACGCTTAATTATATATATGCCCCACTTTTGACAGATTGGGTGTTGTTTTTCTAAGCATTAATTTTTGCTATTTGACCTCAACGAAAAAACTTGTATGTAAAATTAAGAACCCCAACTTCTCAGTTTGTTCTTTTTGAAGTTGTGTTCTGGTAAACATCTTTTTGCCACGGTGTATAATGAAATTGTATTGAGAGTGTTTCTTTTAATTTCAACGGTGTTATGGACTTAATAAAGGTGAAATTGTTGATAGGGTTTAAGGTCAAGATAGGAAACTTCCCATGTTCTTCTTTTGTTGGTGTATTAATTAACTGATCTTTAATCTCTATTTTTTTTTATAAAAAAATGTCCTTGTGAAAATCTTATATTGGGGTTAGAGTATCTTTGTAGTTTGTTTATCAACAAATATTTGCTTACAAGAAAAACCTCAATTAACTTCTGAACTTTTTGAATGAGAATGTGTACTAGGTATACAACCTATGCTTTGGTCTAAGGATCGGATTATGGGAATATTCAAGGTTCAAGATGAATCCTTTTCCGGAGTCATTTGTTTGGTGAATGTGCTTGTTTAGCATACTTTATACTCAGCTCTAATAGCCATATGGAAGATAATTAATACAGACTAGTAAGTAGCAAAGACATCAAAGAAAAGGGATGCGAGGTACAACTTTCATTATTAATTCTGAAAAATAGACGCGACTTATGTGGCTATATATAGTAGTTAACAAAGTACTGTCTAATAAGAATTTCCAATCCATGCACATCGTAAATATTAGGTGATAGTGGTCACTCTATCTAATCTCCCAGAAGGTTGGAAAATTTTGTGACATATAATATTATAACTGTGGAATGCATGTTGTTATCCTGTATAAAAGTCTAGTTTTCCTTTTAACATATACTTAATTAATACTTATTGCTAGCACAATTCAGTCGGATATTTATGTTAAAGAGAAGTAGAAAACTGAAACAGCTTAATTACTTCCTAGAGCATAGGTTTAATTAGTTGATAAATAATGATAATTAAAATAAACACTAGTACAGAAAATGAATTATAAACAGATTTTTGTATTGGTTCATTAATAATTTATGTAAAAAAATGAGATAATAATTTTGTAAAGAAATAGTTTTTTATCTTGTTATTATTTGAACCGACCAAAACAATATATATTAGGAGTATTTTTTGGATTAGGAATAATCCCCTAATTGTTCTCTATTCTATGCATGTTAATTTTTAGGAGTCTTAAAATTTTTACTGAACTCGGATATAAATTTTAGAAAATTCATGTGTTAAATCATTTGTTGAACTTTGAACAGGGATGTTTTGAGGGAATTCATAATTAGCACGATGCTCCACATGTTAATTTCTACCATCAATTTACGCTCTAAATGTGAGATTTGGACTAAATTGAGACTTGTTCTACATTATATCCTACTATTGAAAATTTTCCTCTAAAAGAGCTTGTGTTTACTAACGTGGAAATGGACTTTTATATCAGACTCGTTTACCCCGTTCTACGAAGGACTATTTAAAACAAAATGCGGTGATGTTTTTATAGTTAATGTACATCTGTTGCACATTGAGAATACTTCTTCATAAAGCTTAGTTAGTTATGTTTTTTTTTTTTTAATGTAATTAGATATTTTTAGAATGTTTAACAACTTAGGATGTTCGTTGTTTTAAATATTTATTGTTTAGAAAGCATAAAATACTTTCTTCTATTATAATTAATGTAAAAAAACATGAGTTTTGTATAAAATTAGTGTAAAAGTAGGCATCAATTGTTTAGAATTGATGTAGAAATAACCGATATAAAAAGTGTTACTTTATATATCAGTCGAATTTATAATAAATGTTTAATCGATGTAAAAGATATTTTTAATTTTATAAAAAAAATTTATGTAATAGTAGTTTTTCTAGAATTTGATTTTCAATTTTTCCAAGGTTAAGTAGTTTTTTTTTTTGCATGCTCGAATATGTTTAAGACATATTAGACATCTTTAGATCTCAAAACTTGCTTGGATTATCCTTTAGTTTCTCACTTTGAGCATATTAACATATAAATACTTTTTCTTGGTACCCTTGTTTTAATTGAATTGTATATTTTGTGTAAAGATGGTAAAATGGACTCGACTCGACAGGCTACAAAATGGTCTAGATAGAATCGGGCTAATATGGGTTGGCCTGCTAGGCTTACAAGGCCAAATTAGGCTCCAAAAAAGCTAGTCTGAAATGAATTGGACCCATTTAGCTTGATATTTTTTTTTAAAAATTTCTTTGGAAATTTAGATATTTTTAAGGTAAAAAAAGACCCAAATTAACACAGAACAACAGGCCAAGCTGGGCCAAGAAAAAGCTAACTCATATGTAAATTGGATCGGGTCAAATCAACCCATTGCACCCTTGGCCCGCTAGACCAACCTATTTACCAGTTCTAGTTTTGTGGTAATTGTTTAAAGCATAAATGGTGCAAATAGAGTGGTATTGTTACGAATTTCTTTATTGATATATGTTGTGAAAATTTAAAATGCCCTTGAAAAAATAATTAAAAAATAGGAGGAAACAAAAAAAACTACATAGAAAAATATGGGAAAATGAGGAAAGAAAGAAATGCAAGAAAAAAGAATAAAAAGTGAAAATTTGTGTATAAGAATGTTTCTTAGACTCTTTTGTGAGGTCTACTTTTTCATTTATGTTCTAAAAGGGTACTTTTGATTGATATGTGATTGAATGATCATTATTATAGAATTTTTTTTTACATTGGTCATATGTTTTTATGTTTTGAATATTGATTCAGTGTAAAAAATACTTTATACATCGGTTATAAGAATAATCAATGTAGAATGTGCTACAATCTCGTAACTTTCATTGTTTCTTTCCTAGCCTATGTGTTTTTATCATATTCTAACACTTGGGATTGAATTGCTTCTTTTCTTGTCAATTTCTTCTCTAGATGAATATTTCTCCACTCTTGCAATGATAAAAGGGCCTACAAAACACACTCCAACGTTCAAGTTAGCTCTACTAATTTTAGTACATCTCTTCTCTATAGAAAAACACACTTTGACCTTCCTCTTACCATCTTTTTATTGTTGTCTTTCAATGAATGCACATTATTGGCATAATCATTAGTACAATTTCTATTACCCTCTATTAGTCCTCTTTTATTATGATTATTATCTCATTAATTGATATTTATTCATCTAATGTATTTTCTCAATTAATGGTCAAATTGTCCATTATGAGTTATAATGGTCATCGAGTTCTGTAGGCGACTTTAGTCAATCTCAACGTAGGCGACTTAGTGACTCGGTGTAGACTCGGTGACTTATTGAGAGTCTTCACCTCTTGTATAAGCTCGGTGACTTGTCAAGAGTTTTCATCTCTCGTATATACCTTGGCAAGTCGATCTATTTTTTAGAGTTATTTTATTTATGAAATAGTTTTAAACCTTCAACCAGAAAGAGATATTTAGTAACAAAAAAGATACTTTTTAATACATTCTCGTCTGTGGCTTTTGACTGCATGTTGTTTCGTTCTAACATGGTATCTAAATTTTTCCATTTCTTCCATTTGAATGTATCCGAATGATCTTGCTTTTAACTCATCCTCTACTTGCTTCTAGTTGGTCATTTTTGTTTCACTCCCCATAGGCAGCGCCAAATGTTCTAACCCGATTCCAGCACTTGGGATTGAGCTGCTTCTTGTGATGATGGAGAGGGGAGGGTACCTACAAAACACACTTAGGGGAGGGTACCTACAAAATACAGTTCAATACTCAAGTCAATCTCTACTGACTTTAACATCTCTTCTCTGTCATGGAACATACCTTTGACCTTCCTTTTACCCTCTTCTTGTAGTTGTATTTCAATGAATGCACATTATTGACATAATTTTCATTAGCCTTCATTAATCCCCTTTTATTACGAGCATTATGCATTAATTGGTATTTTTTCATGTGATGCATTTTCTCAATTAATGGTCCAATAGTGTTCTCAATTAATGGTCCAATAGTTCGTAATGAATTTTCTCAATTAATGGTCCAATCATTCCTTATGAGTTATAATGATTATCAAGTTGGTGTAGGAGTCCATCTCAATTTTCTCTAGTACACTATGATCTACCTATTGCTCCTCTCTCTTACACAACTTTATCTTTCCCCCTTTCTTACCTTTCTTACCCTTCTCCTTATGCTTCATGTGACCATTCTCAAACCCTTTCTTTGCACATTGAACAAATTTGAGCACTAGCAAATCTTGTTTTCATTTAGTAGTGGTGGATCTGGTTCTCCTTCAATGGTAATGGATCTCAATCAACCCTTTATCATTGTCTTTGTAACCTTTCGCCACTTCCCTTAGACCCATGTCTTAGCCTATATAGCACCACAGGTCTCTACCTCTATTTGTACTTGTTTTTCTCTCAAAGGTGTTTATAACCTTTTCCTCTCATATTGCAATATTTACAATATCTAAAGGGCTAAATTCTATGAAAACACAAATGATATGTTATCAAACAATTGTTGTAAAAGGATTGAATATTGAAGCCTATTACCGATATTTGTGTGATGGATTCATTATTGGTTACAATTCTTTTACATCAAATATTATTTTAACCAATATAAAAATACATTTTTACAATGATTATAAATATATAATTACAAAATTTTCACTGTGATTATTTCTATATTGGTTGTTTAACCATCAATGTAGAAACCTGTTATAAAATGGTGCTTTTAGCACTAGTGTTAGCAATTTGTCTTATCTATTTCTTTTATATCTCACTTTCAATTTTCCCCATAACCTTATTAAAACAAAAAAAGTTCTTTTGATTCTTGAATACACTCAAAACAAATAATGGAGAGTAGATTGTGTTTTTAAGACGGTAACAAAGCACTTTCTTAGAAGGAATTAAGAGTTTCATTTTTAGCATAAAACACTTCGACAAAAGGGGGATATGAGTACCCAATTGATGATGAAATTAGTTCCAAGGGACCTAATGAAGAAACAAGAAACATAGAAGGAGGTTGAATTGTGTTTGTTGTTTTTATAAAACTTTTTTGAAAAATGTGGGATATAAATAAGTTTTTCAAACATTGTCCAAATGGATCATTCAAAGAAGTGCAGATGATAAAACAGAGAAGATGAGAGAGAAAAATAAACAACAAAGAAATTTATCCTAATTTACTCTTCCACAAGAGTTATGTCCAACCTCTCCAGCTCGAAGGATTTCTCCACTAAAATCAACTAACTTACAAACCAAGTATTTTCAACCACTTTATGTTCAACCACTTTAGGTTCTACAACACTTGTAATCTACCTGATTACAAGCAACACTAAGTATTCTTATCCTTTTTAGGTTCTACAACACTTGTAATCTACTTGATTTTAAACAACACCAAGTATTTTTTAACATTTAGCCTTTTCGGACTATTATGAAAACAAAAAGTTTTTTTTACAAAAGATAACTCAATAGGTGAGCATATAATAGTTATAGACATAGACTTTAAGTTTATTTGACAAAGTAAATATAAAATCATTTTACAAAGAAAATATTCTAAGATTGTCGTCCAATGAGCACCAAAAGGTTATGAGCTTTTTTTTTTTTTTTCTCTTCATGTTTTATGCTTTCTCTTTTCTTTTTCTTCTATATTCTTAAAGGCTTGATCAACCAATATATAGACGAGAGCAAGAAGAACGTTGTTCTGCATGAAGAGAGATATCTTTTACATTAATTACCAAGAAGATGCTTTTGTATAGCTGTTGTAGAGTTGTCTTCTTTTGTGGTCAAAGACAATGTGTAACAGATAAAAGTTGTTTTCTTCTATTCCTTACCGGTGCTATCTTCACTTGATATGAGAAGCTTTGTTCTTTTTGTTTCCTTAAACAACATAGAAGCATAAACAAAATTCTCTTATACTAAGGTTTACTTGATTATTAGATCTTGACAAAGAACCTTTGTTGTTATGAAACATAAAGCATAGTAGGGTGTAGCATGTATAAAGAAATATGAACATTGTGTGAAATGTTGAATAGATATACAACATAGAGATAGTGATGACAAATTACGAGATATAATAAGCACTAGGAACAAGAAGAACTTTACGCTTAGAAACCTAGTTATGTACTAGACAAAGTTTCATTCTTTTGGACGAAAACTACTTTGGACAATGTAACTTGTTTGAACAAGTTTCTTTTCATATGGACATGTTCCAAATTTCTGTATGATGATGATATGTTTTTTTTTTTTTAAAACTTAATGACATTGTCAAAATATTAGTCATGAGTATTTAGTCATGAGTATTTAGTCATATTATTTGTTATCATCAAAACTCTTTGGTTATTTTGGACACATATATATTATGTTCCAACACCTCTAATTAAATTTACTCTTAATCATAATTTTCTTTTATAATTGTCTTTGTTCTTCAGTTGGATTAGTTTATGCCTATGATATCTCATTAATGGATTTTATGACTACTCTATTGATTTCTCTCGATCAGGATTTTTGCTCAAGGACAAGTAAAACTCTAAGCTTTGGAGGAGGGATTTGATTTATTGTATTTTAGTTATATTTTATTTTTATTTTTATATTGTATATTTATCTCTCATCCTTGCTTATTTCTTCTATGATTTGCTACTCCAATGGTGGTTTAGCACGTGTCAATAATACTTTTACAACTACACCAAGTTATGCAAGTAGTCAAATAATGAGTAAAATATTATTTCCAACAAGGACTTGTGCAATGCTAAACAAAAAATATTTTTTACTAACTAAATAATCGAATTGATAGAATAAAATTCAATGGTTGTAAACATGATTTAAAGTAAAAGATTAAGTAGAAATATAATTGAAAATTCTTTTTGGATTTTGAACAATCACTTAGCATGTAGTAACGTTTTTTTTTTTTTTTTTAATAAATATGATGAGGTAAGTTGAGGTTAGACTTCACCAAACTTTACTTTCATGCAACATAAGAACTATACATTCATTTTAATATATCAAAAATCAACATCAATCTACAAATTTACTCAAACAATAATTCCTTAGATGGTAAGAGCCTAAGTTCTTAGTTAACTTTTGATTCCTTAAATAATTTAACTAAGTAACTAGCATTATGAAAAGAAATTAAAAGATGACTAATAAACCAAGATTTATTTCTAAATATAAGGTCCCATTAGTGCCAAAAAAGACTTTTTACGTCGGTTAAAAATCGATTTTTTATATCGATTCCATAACCGATGTAAAATCAAGCGATGTAGAAAGTTTGACATTTTACATATATTATTTTATAATTGATATGAAAAGTTTGATTTTTTTAAATGACACAAATATAGACATATTTATGCTCTTGTTTTCGTACAATAGATAGCTCTAATGATTTCAAGTTTGTGTTTGTGAGTTTGCCTTAGATTCCATAGATCTTGCAAATCTCACATATCTATACTTTCAATTTCGTATAACAAGTAAATTTCACATATCCTACAATTTTGGTGTTGCATTGTAGATTCCGTAGATCTACATTTCCTAGACAAACAAAAATGAGAAGGGGAATCAAAAAGTGCAAATATTATCTTATAAAAGTAAAAATGACTAAAAGAGAGAAAGATGAAGGTGTAACAATGAAATGATGATGCCAATGAAGGTATGAATAAATGATGGTACAAATGAAAGTTTCAATTGGTGGGGTTTTGAGTGAGTACGATTTAGAACGGATAAGATTTTCTTGTAAAAAAATAAGTTTTGAATGGAGAAGACGAAGTGATAGCTCCTAGAAGTATTTAAAACACTTTTTATATTTGTTATTTTTAGAACTAATGTAAAAAATACTTTTTACATCGGTTGTTTTTTTAACCGATGTAAAAAGTAATCTTTACATCAATTCTAAAAACAATTAATGTAAAAAATAATTTTTATATCAATTCTTGAGAAACTAATATAAATAAACACGCAATATTTACAAAAACATTATCGTATTTTTATTTATATTGATTATTTAAGAATTGATGTAAAACGACAAATATAAAAGTCTATTTTTGTACTAGTATTAACAAGTTATGAAGATAAACTCACAACAAGCATTATCCAAAGAAGTAAAACACTAATGTTGAAATATGAAAGATGAATATATAACTCAAAATAAATACATAAAAGTTTGATTTGATTACATCTCTAACCCCAACAATGAGAAATTTAGCTACTCATTGACATGTGTAGATAAAAAAATATGAAGAAATGATAATGGATGATTAGGTCAAGAAGTGATATGTACACCACCCAAAATTCTTTTTTCCTAATGTTTATTAAGTGTTAGGTCAAAGTTTTTCACTAAGAAATCAATCTCTTAGCGAAATTTCTTGAATAAGAGGTCTTATGTCATTCACTCGCTAAGTAAGATCTTCCTTCACTAAGCGAGTTGTAACTTGTTCTTTGTGGCTCAGGCTTGCTAAGAGACCTTTCTACTTGTTGAGCGAGCCTAATCTTAGCTTTCTATTGTCTTTACTCTCTAATCGACCATGATTCTCGCTAAGCAAGATTCATTTGGTGAAACATACATTGTTGGGTTTGAACAAGGTCTTCCAAAGTTTTTTCACTTCCTACATAACTTAAACAAAACTAATTAAAAACTTAATAAACTAAGAGTAAGGTTTATGATATTAAGTACTTACAAAACTATATAAACTAAATCAAACAATGCTTTAAGTCTAATAAAAGAGAAGATAATTGTACTAATATGTCATGTCAATGTATGTGTAAATGACAATTAGTAGCATGATAAATAAGGTGGCGTCGCATGTAGAGACTCTAACACTTTCAATCAAATGATTCCAACAAAATAATAGTCTATAAGAATAAGATTTATAAGCAAGGGTCATTGGTAATGGAACGATGACGATTGCCAAAAATCTACATAGGTATACCAGTCACATCATCTTGACATGAAAGGCAGAGAACTCTTGATCCTTTATTAAAATTGATTCTAATGACTATGATATGATAAGACATAAAGTGATGTGATGTGGTAGAGTACTTTGGTTCTTCTTCTAAGAACCATGATCTCATAAATGTGATTAGATTACCTCTAAGTATATATCCATAAAGAAGAAATTAGTTGAGCCAAGACTGTCATAAGACATCTTGGTTTAGAACCATGATCTCATAAATGTGATTAAATTACCTCTAAGTATATATCCATAAAGAAGAAATTAGTTGAGCCAAGACTGTCATAAGACATCTTGGTTTAGGGATGATGTCACTTTAGTTAAGCATCCAAAAATTTATGATGACTTAAAATACCTTAATGTATTAATATTTTTATTAAGTTAGACATATGTTCATAAGAAAAGTAACTTACAGACTTGGACGAGTGTTGTACCCTCAAAATCGATCTCTTGAAAACTGTATTTACTTGCACGTACATATATTAATATTCATTATATTGTTATAATTTAACAATTATAGAAATAAATCATAAATAATAATTAAAATTATATTACAACATATTATATTATCATAAAATATGTCTCTTTATATTATAATTCTAATCATTATTTTTTTAGCATGAAATAATTATAATAAAATTTTACATAATAACTTGTTATAATATTTCTTTTTTTTATCCTTACTTTTTAATTAACATAGTGTACAAAAGAATAATACATACAAAATAATTTAAAAAATTTAACATTTTAAAATTAAATTATTAACTTAGTATCTTTAAAAGTAAATAATAATTAAAGTAATATTATTCTAGTTAATAACTTAATGTTATAATCAATCAATTTTAAATAATTAATTTCATAAGAATACAAAAATAAATACTCATACAATATACTAACATACAATTTAGTAACATTGTTGTGTGTCTTAAACAGGATATTATATATGGTTGTAATCCTAACTTGAGTATAAAAAAAATACTGAGTGAAAAATATTTATGATATGATGAACTCACTATTCTCGGTCATGATCTTAATAATTAAGATGTATAAAGTAAAAGAAATTATAAAATATAAATATGCAAAAGGAAACATTGGCGCCGAAACTGGGATAACTTTTGAAAATCTAGTCTCTTTCAAGTTTCAAATCTAAATTCCAAAACTCCAAATTTCATTTGTTTGCGTGAGAGAGAAAGATGAACGGGAAGGAAGCTGGGGCATCGTTGGATTCGTTGATGTCTTCCTTCAATGCTCGCATATCGCAGCTTCAGGAGCTCGTCATTGCACGAAACAGTGAGCTCCTTTAATTCATTTCATTTCAACCCAATTATACCTATTTCTATTTATCGAAGCCTTCCTTCGCACATGAATTTGTAGTGTACCCCGCCAGCAGCGTCGCGGATCTCTCGGCGGTGGACGCGGCGGTGAGCGCCATGGAGCTTCAGGTCAAGGCCATCAAGAACCGCTTGCTCGAAGAGGCACAAGCCATTCCCAAAACCAAGGCACGCTCGTCACACGCACTCTTTTTCACTGTTTATTGTTTTGAATCAGTGGTTTTTTATTGCGTTTCCAATTTGTACATTCTTTTGTTGGCACTTAAATTGAAATATCTAATCGATGCTTACTTGGTTCTAGGTTTTATTTCTTGAATATGCTGCTTCTTTAGAATTCGAGAGATATTATACAGGCCTGTTAGGGTAATAAGTGGATTTGGGTAAAAAGTTTAATTAAACACTTACTTGGTAAGGTCTTGTCTTGTGATCACTTATATCATAAAATTTGATCGAAACTTATTGAAAAAAAGTCGAAAAAAGCTTATTTTTATAAATTCTGGTCCTATAAACTTCTCAATAAATATTTAAAAATTAAAAAAGTAAAATGAATTAAACTTTTTCTATAAGTTAAAATTAACTTATAAATAAATTAATTTATATAAATTTTCTCATTTAACTTCTCTAAAAGTTAATTTCACCTTATAAGAGAAGCTTAATTTATTTATTTTTATTCTCTTCTCAGTTGTTTATTGAGAAGTTTTATCTAAATAGAATCTAAGAAGTTTATTAATATAAACTACAGAGATTTTATAGGAGTTATAAATTATTTTCACAAGTCTAGATAAGCTTTGGGGAAGTTCAATAAGCTGTTATCAAATAAGAGCTTATTCATAAGTTTGATTATGAAGTTTAATGATATAGGCTTAAAAAGAGTTAATAGAAAAGCCATAAAGCAATTTCATAAGTCCAAATAACATCTTTCAAAATGCTCTTGTACTTTAAGCAATTATTTCAAGACCAAGTCTCTTGATGAGATATGCTTGGAGATTATGGGAGAAATTTAGTAAAAGAAACAAACTATGATTATTTACACTACATGCAATGATAGATCTCAACCATTGATAAAATTAAACCTTATATCTTAGGAAAGGAAAAAGAAAAAAAAAATTGTATAGCTTTTGCAGTTTACCCCTATTATAGATTGGTTTGTGTTGTATTGATTGAGTGATTAAACTGTTAATTTTCAATTGATGACTGCTGACTTTGTTTTTTGATCTTGTTGTAGAAACTGATCGATGCATCACTGCGGCAGCAAAAGAAACTGCAGAATATGTCACTTCATGTTCCCTCCCAAATGGCTGATAGAGTGGCAGTGTCATATTCAGAAACTAGTAGATGGTAATTATATTTTTTTTTTGTTTAATCTGTTATGTGGTTTGTTTAATGTAATTTGAGGGATATCTACTCTGCCTCAGCTGATACCTAATTGTTGTTATTGCTGTTCCGCAGTTTGTTTCCTGAATTTTCTGGACAAGTCTCTGGATCATTTGAGGCCTTGAAGCTTGACGAGGAGCCTGCAGCAGTACCTAAGGTAAGTGAGATCTGTTTTAGTGCAAAATTCATTTTTATTTCACGCCTAACATGGTCTCTGCCCCTCTAATTTCAAGAGAATCCTGTATATTTATTAACAGTATGCATTATCACTAATAATTTTCTTGAAATATGGTAAATACTTTCTTGTTTTAAATAACTGGATTAGGCTCACCTGTGCTTTCTCTTGCATCAATCCTCCTAACCCTTTCGAAACATATTTAAATAATTTAGAGCTATTCTATTGCCCTTGCATTCCATATTTTCTTTTTAATCTGTTTGACTGTTCCCACTTGAGAATCTGTTGCCCTGATCTTAGTGAAGCCATATCATTTTTATATCATTACCAGATACATTGTGAAGTATGGTCTGGGATTTTTTTTGTTTTCTTTTTTAGGAGAAAAAAGGTCGTGGTTCTCCACCAACATGGTTTGTTACAGGAAGTGAACTAGATTCCTTGTCATCGTAAGTAACCATGTATACTTTCATTTATTAAATACTTCTCTGTAAATTGTCTATCTAAATTCAGCTAGATTATATATAAATGTCATAAAATAAATTTGATGATGTCAAGATGGATTGTCAACAAAACATGCATAAATTGCTCTTAGAAAGTGTTTTCATAGTTATAATCTCCTTGTAGCTTTGGCCCCTTCATTTTCCCAGTGCATTTGGCTCTTAAATTTATCCCTGACGAGCAATCTAAGTGTTGTCAGCAGGTGTCATTTGAAATGTCTAAAAAATGTTGACTTGGTCAATGACTGGGACTGGAGTCTTGATTTAGAAACATGCTCTTCTGTATCCTGATTTATGCCTACTTCATTACCTGACACCAGGTCTAATGTTACAGATACATGAGAGGCAGGCTTACATTAGAGAAGGTGAATGCAGCAGTCAATGATATGGCTTCATATGCTGAAGCAAATGCTCAACTTATCGTTACCCCCAAAAAGAAGGTTAGTGAACAAATTTGTTTTTACTTGTAAATTGCATTTGTTACAGTATGCCTGTCTTGACAATTTTTTCTTGTTCATGAAGTTGGCGGAAAATCTTTGGGAAAAAGCCCTGGTGAGTGAAACCTCTATTTTCATTTCAACAACTATTATCTCAAGGAATTGTTTTCCCTCTGATCATGCTTTTTGTTAGTTATGCATCAGTTTATGCCAAAAGAAAAAGGTTCTCAATTGTCTTAATAATGCAGGAAATAAGAGATATTGCAACCATGGAGGGGATTAAGGGAAAACACTTTTTTCTTGAAGCTGACATAAAAGGACCATCACTGAAACTTGACAACACTGGAAAAGCAATACTGACCGTGAGTATTCTTGTCTCAAACATGTAATTTTGGCGAAGTTGAACTTGTTCTTGAATTACTTGTGAAATTATTTGAAATTTTTAAACTGGATAATTATAAATATTGAAGTTCTAAACTGATGTAATCATACTGGATGAGAAAGCACATTGCCATTACTGTGTTCACCTTTTCACCCTTTACATAATGTGGGATGGTTGAAGGAAAATCAAAGGAGGCTCCCTTTCTAGCCAAGGCTTTACTGTAAAGTTAAAGAATATAAAGTAAAAGTATACAAAACCACTTACATGTTAAGCATTTTTTGTAGTTCAGAAGTTTGTCGTTGCTTATGTACCAGTTATTCATGATGCGAAAAATTAGTGAACAAACCATAATATATTTTGCTCTACATCTTCCCTAATGATAACAGAGCTACATTCACTTGAGGTTTTCGTGGCTTTATCAAAGATTACTGTTATGGTTTCTGATCAACCAAACTTGGTTGGTAAAGTGGTGTCTTTTGACAAGGTTTATCAACAAAGGAAAAGGAAGAACCGAGTTTAAACCATCAGTGCCAACTATTATGCTCAGTATTAGATAGTTAGATAATAAATAATTTAGTGCATGTTGGTTACTGCCATCTGTTGGTAGGGTAGTATCTTATGTTTGAATAATTCTGTAATTTCTATTTCTTAGGATCGGTAGTTTCTATAACTGCTATTTCTGCGATCTAAGGAAGTTATTTCTACAGGAGGAAGGAGGTACTTCATGTTTTTGTATTTTTTTTAATTAAAAATAAAATAAAATAAAGATAAAGGAGGAAGTTACGTATGAGTTGCAGAAGTTATTGTATGAGTTGAAGAATAAAAATATGGTACAATTTTTTAGTATATGAAGAGGATAAAAGTGTCCAAAGAAAGTGCAGATCAAATCGAAGATATCCCTGTCATATATTGTTAAAGATTATAGATTAGGATCGCTAGTTAGGAGGCAGTTATTTCTGAAAACAAATTAACTAATTTGCCAAAAACAAAATAGATTATTATGTACAAAGTTGCGAAATCTTTTAAGTACTTTTACTCTTGGAGATCATTGGGTTCTCTCTGACGAGCCCAAAACTTTGCTAGCAAAATAGGACACAAAGGAAGAAGTCAGAAATCTGGTGTTTTTCATCCAGACTTCACTATTCTGGGTCCTTTAACTAGATCTAAGGAAAAGGAACTGGACCGTAATAATCATTAAGGAAGTTCATTTGTGGTCTTTTGGATCTTCCTGGTTCCTATATATGAATGATTACGCTCTAAAACTCTACCCTATGAAGTATGAACCCTACAGATGATACCTTCTCAACTTTAGTTCCTCAAAGGAACAACTCTCAGGACCATGGGAATGGCCATTCTTATGTATCCAATTTTAACCCATCTAACCACCCAATGTGCCCTCTCTCATGCACCATGCTCTACATGTGTGCTATTATCACTATGCCACCTGTTCAGTGTCCACTATGTATACAATTCAACCCCAGTTTGTGGATGCCCTCTCTCTTTAATTGCATGGTCATCCCTTGATTTAATCAAACCATTATGGTTAATGGTGCTTTCACTGCTTTGCTTTAAAATTTTCATGATCATTTGGCTTCCAATTTATCTTCTCTTAAAATTATTATGATTGTTCCTGAGATCACGGAGCTAAACAATTTACTTTTGATAATGGTTGTAGCATGAGTTATTTCCATTTGGCTTTTATGTCAAGGATCTGAAGACATCATCAAGTTTCTTCTGAGTGTATGGTCAATTTTACCTCTTCCTGAAACATGAGATGTGAATTGGTTTTCTATTATGCTTGGTCAATATTGGCATCATTTTGAGGCAATACATGAATGCTTAACATGGTTGCAGTAGACGGTGGCGAGACAAATATGGTGAAATCTTAATGTAGTTATGCCATTATCCCCAACAGTGAATGTTTCTCAATATTTTCTAACGTAATCCTATTTTAAACCGGGTGAAAGATAACTGATGAGAAGTTCCTCATGGAATATTTAGTTTGCAATGTCTATATAATTTGGTTGTTTCTACCCTGTAGAAATTTTTTCACGTGTCTTCTTTGGCGTTCTGCAGGTTCTTCGTCACCTTGGCCGCATTAGCGAGACTCGTGTCGGACATCATCGGGTCATCATTCTACAGAAGCCTCACTAAAATGCCTGGCTATTAGATTATTTCATGTGTATACAAAGAAGAAATTTAAAAGGGTCATTCAGATTTTAATATTTTAGATATTCAACTTCCTGCTACTTTTACTTGTGGATGTGTATACTTGTCAACTTTATGCTCTGTTTGGTATGATGGAGAGAAAGTCAGTGAAGAGAAAATTTTGAAATTTGAATTTAAGGGAAAATAAAGGGAAATAAAATTTTGAAATTTTGTTTTTAAAAGTCAATTTTTCTCTTTTTTCACTTTCTCAATAAAAAAAATTCATTGTTATCTGATTTTTTTCTTCTATTTCTATTACTTCCCATCTAAATATACCCTTAGTGAATGTATGTTATCTTTTGCGTCATTGGTTTATAAACATGAACAAAATTCTTTCGGTGAATTCTGATACAAAATATAGGTTTAATGACACCGTTTGCTTGTTTACCTAACAAGCTAAACATGAACAAAATTCTTTCGGTGAACGGTGATACAACATAAAGGCTTAATGACAGTTGCTTGTTTACCTAGCAACCTAAACACCCTATGTTATGACTCAAGCACAAAGAAAGCCTAACTGAAAATTAATTCATTAGTTAACAGTCTCTTAAGTGCCGCATTAAGCCTCTTATTTTACTTTAATCTCCCTTAAGGATATTTAATTCAACATAAAATTCAATGATTTAAGTTTTAGACTTTGGAAAAATAATAAAAACATGAAATTAAAAATAAAATTAGAAGAAATTGTTGAATAATGTCACAATTCATAGGATTGATAAGTTGGACGAAATTCCCCACAAAAATTAATTATTCTGGACGAGAATTAGAGGTTTAATTCAAGAGTTAAGAAAGAATATTACCAAACTATTATAAGAGCCTTTTATATTAGCTCTAAACTAAGTAATTGGGCCTAAGCCCACTTACTTAAACTAAACACATGAGGCTAAAAGTAGTCAATACAAGGTAAAAGTAAGGTATGGCGTAGGCGCCACACATAAGGCCCAAGCAAGCCACCACATAAGTGCCACTGATAAATCAAAACATAGGCCCCCAAATACATTTGAAACCTCACTTATTAATGTACTCCACCTAAACTCAAGTCTCTAAAGTCTTCTCCTTTGTTCAAGAAGGTAGAAAACCTCTTATCAAGCTCTTCTTGGATCTTCCCTTTACTTACTCTAGTCACTGGTCCAATTATTTCAAGGCTCTCTTCCTCTTCCGTAGGGTCCATAGGTAGGTCTCTATCAATGTGAGATTCATAATATTATCATTTTTTTTAAGAGCTGACTCATAACATTGCACCTTATATATACAAATAATTATAATTTGAGTACAACATGAGAATCCATTAAATAAGATAGTTTCATAGTTTAATTACTACATTAACCCTCTCATTTTATATAGTAACTTCCTGTCTCTTATGTCAGAGCAATAGTCGCTTATTGATATTTAATAGAAAAAGAAAGGACCTTGTCAATCTGAATATTGCATATGATGTGTTTGAAATAACCTTTTTTTTGTGTTTGAAATTTGAATTTGAATTTTTTTTTCTTTAATGACAAATTTTTGGTTAAGTGTGTTTTTATGAAGATGGCTCAGTATTGACACGTGTAAAAAACTAGTCATTTGCGTGACCTGAATTTGTATATAGTATATATAAGTATGTTAAAAAACCAGATGAACCATCAAAAAGTCTCCATCAAGAGTCTCCTGCATTGCACAGGTCATATAACAATGCAGGTCAAATAACTAGTTATAGAGACAGAAATAGAATAGATAAATTTAATGTTTGTAGCTTACTGCCACCTGTTGGTATAGTGGTATCTTTTGTTTGAATTATTCTGTAACTTCTATTTCTTAGGATGGTTAGTTTCTATGACTGTTATTTCTGCAGTCCAGGGCATTATTTCTATTAGGATGAACAATTTAGAGGTAGTTATTTCAGAAAACATATTAACTAATTTGCTAAAAATAAAATAGATTATGAATTTAATAGACATGCACTTTTTGTATAATTTTTTTTTTACATAGTTAACAAGTTAAAAATAATTTTTAATATAGTTTTTAAAATAATTATTATAAAAATTAACAAATTTATCTTATATAACTATTTATAATTGGATAACAAAGTAAAAAAATAATAATTATACTGTCTTGGTGCATATATATATATATATATATATATATATATATATATATATATATATATATATATATATATATATATTATTTTTGTTTCATAGATTGTTGAGCAAAGTTTTCGGACAATGCTCAAGTAGTTTTACTTTCAGAAAATTATACCCTACAATTCATAATCCTCTCAACTTTAGTTGCTCAGAGGAACAACTCTCAGGGCCACGGGATGACCATTCTTATGCATACAATTCAACCCCCACAGTTTTTGGATGTCCTTTTCTTTAATTGCTCGGCCAGTACCCCTTGATTTAGTCAAATCATTATGGTTAATGGTGCTTTTGCTTTAAAAAATATTCACGGTTCTGCTCTTTATTTGGCTTCCAAATAATCTTGTCTTAAAATTGTTATATATGATTGCTCCTAAGATCACCAAAGATCCGAGTTAAACAATTCAGAGATGAGAATTAGTCTTTTCTTGTATTAATTCACACTTTCTAACACATTCATCATTATTGGTTATAATTTATTAAAAATAAAATAATAAAATTATAAGTAAAATTCATTAAACAAGAAGTAAAACCTATAAAATTTAATGAATTTTAATAAATTTCATATAATAAAAAAAAACATGTTGCCCCTATTTCTCTTTTTCTTTTATACTAATTGGTCATTATTGACAACATTATGAGACAATACATGAACACTTATGGCGAAGCTTTAATGTGATTATGCCATTATCCCCATAGTGAATGTTTCTCAATATTTTCTTACACAATCCTTTTATAAATCAGGTGAAAGATAACTGATGAAAAGTCGCTCATGGAATATACAGTGTGCAATGTCTTTATATGATTTGATTCTTGCTACCTAAAGAAATGGCGTTATGCAGGTTCTTCATCACCTTAGCCGTATTAATGAGACTCGTGTTGGACATCGTCAAGTCATCATTCTACAAAAGCCTCACTAAAATGTCTGGCTATCAAAGTATTTCATGTGTATACAAAGTAAAAAATTAAAAGGGTAATTTAGATTGATGTAATAATTTAGACACTCAACTTTCTCCCACTTCTACTTTTGGACGTGTATATTGTGAACTTTAGTGAATGGATGCTATCTTTTTGAGCATCATTTATTTATGAACATGTACAAAATTATTTTGGTGAATATACAACATAAAGGCTTAATGGTAGAGTTTGCTTGTTTATGGAACAACCTAAAAATACCTTATATGATTTCATTACCTCTTGTCACTTTAAGTAGAGTAATAGTCGCCTATTGCTTTTTAATAAAAGAGTAAATAATCAATTTCATCTCTAAATTAGTAAGACGCTTTCACTTTAGTATTTGAAAGGAAGAAAATTAACAAAGTATTTGAATTACCATTTTGTCTCTCACATTAACCCTTTGGTGAATATCTATTAGTTTACTTTGTTACAGTTAAGTGTCAACTTAAGTGGTTATTTCATAATTAGGGATGAAATTGAAAACATTTTGCTACTTGATGTGATTGTTGAGTTAGATATTTTTCTAAATTTTTTTACCCTAATAATTATACATATTCCCATGCACACCCCCATAAATGTCATTTTCGTTCTTCCTTCTTCAATGCTTTCAAAATTTTGTATGGTTCTTATGTTTTGATACGCATGGAATCATAGCATGAACTTATTTGGTAAAAGACATGTTATTTGCATTGTCACTCTCTATGTATTGAAATGGATAAATATTGTTCTTTCACACATGGTCCTTATTTCATTTAATGCGATGTTCTACTTTGGTTTCATTTTACTTGTTTAGGTTTCAATGGAAGTAATGTTTTTTTTGCTTCTTCTTGTGTTTTGTTCACTTGGTACTTTGGTTTGATTTTACTTGTTTAAGGATTGATTTTATTTGATTTTTTGTTCTTTCACACCATATTTTTTGAACATTATGTGTTGTGTATGTGTAAAATGTATGAACATGATGTGTGAGTGACAATTTATAATTGGTTCATTGTGTTTGCATTATCCTTCTCTATGTTATGAGATGATTAAAGTTTGTTTTTATTTTGCACATGGTCCCAATTTGATTTAGCGTGCTTTGTTATTGAACTTTTTTCTTTTTTTTTTTGGGAGGGGGGGGGGGGGGGGTAATGTTGTTTACTGCTATTTTGTTTGTTTGGTTTGTTCTTTATTATGCATTGATGGGTGTTTCCATGTAACCTATGAACATGGTGTGTTTGTGTATGTGTAAAATGTATGAACAAGGTGCGTGGGTGATAATTTGTGATTGATTCATTGTGTTTTCTTTTACTGTTTATGCAGGATGGGTTTTTTTTAACTAGATTTGGTTCTCCATCACAGAAGAAGATCAATGTGGAATGAAAATGACAAGGTTGTGTATAAATGAGGTGAAATTTGCATGTGGGAGAAAATGAAGGAAGGTTACATGAATTACTTCTTGCTAGTTGATTTGATTAAATTATGCAAAGGCTATGACAATAGTTGGGAAAGATTTTAGGCAATGGATTGGTAAAAGTGATGACTAATAAAGATGTTTGAGACTGTGCATACGTGCTTTTAGAAATAATAAAGAAACTTGTGTTTATAATTAACGAATATTTGAGACTTGTGTTTATGATTAATGATTTATTGATATTGCAGAAATAATTACAAGACCCAATAAGGAAAATGATGGAGATGATTTGAAAAATATGGCAACTAATAAGGATATGAATGAGGATGAAAATATGGTAACTGAGAAGGACATGGATGAGAAAAAAAAATATGACAACGACCGATAAGGATGTGGATGAGGAGGAAAATATGGCAATTGAGAAGGAATGTGATGCAAAAAGTGAAGTGATAATGGATAAAAAGATGACTACTTAGATGATTATGATAGTGTAGAGGATAACCTATATAGGCCAACTACTTAGATTTGAAGATGAATCTATGTAATTTTGACAGAACAAGTGCGTTTTTTGTTTAAATACAATATTTATATGGCCACAGTTATTTCAATTTATGAAATGGAATGTGCAAATGTTAGACTGTCATTTTATTATTTTTTTATCCTTTTCATATGAGCAGAATGCACTTTATTTTTAGTGCTAAATTTAAGACCTATATTTGTGATTAATGGAAACAATACTTAAAGACAACTCATGCAAAAGAAAGCAAAATAATCATGAACTTTTGCAAGTTAAACTTTATATTACACCATTCAAATAGATAAAAATGGTTACCTTAATGAGTATTAACCAAAAAGTGAATTACATGTTGCACAACATAAGGACTATGCATTTTTACAACCTATTCAAAAAGAACATAAAATAAACTATCATTACAAACATTATTGTAACACAATTTTTCCAAATTTTTATTTTTACTCTCAAACTTTCAAACTAAAAAATCATATTTATCATCCACATTTTGTCACTCTTAATTACACTTTAAAAACATCAATGATAGACCTAGATTTGTGAACCGTCCTTATTTCATATCTATGGTAAAAGACAATAGTAAAACAACCTCTTTAGGTATTTATCTATCCCTGAAATGCACAATTTTCCCCTATATTCACACAAGCACAAGCGCCCGTTCATGACCACATTTTCCAAACCATTAACATGCAAGGTAGTTGATTTAGTCATACTTCGACATCCATTTCCCCTTCTCGTATTCAAACTTGTGTCTAACCTTCGAACTCCACCATCACCTTCATAATGTAGACAAAAACTTAAATGCCACAAAAACGGTCTTCTCCTACTCAAATTTACATCACCCAACTTAAATATTGTATAGAACATTATCAAGAAAAATAAATACTCTATATTCGCATGTTTTCATTCTCAAGGAAAAGGGTGGGTAAGGTGATTCTGTTGAGGTGAAAATAACATCATATAAGTAAAATTTTCATTTTTATCATTTTAACTTCCTCTATACACATGACAATTAAATCTGAATTAGTGGGTATATATCCTATCTTGTTTTGACTTTGATGGAAAAAAACTTACTTTAACTAAGGATAGAATTAAGTTTAGATTTTTTCTAGCTTGAGAAAATAATGTCAGACACAGAAATGAAGATGTAACTGCTCTCCTCATCCATGTCTATAAACCCACTCCGTTGTATATATATAATTATTAATTATATGATTATATATTTTATACATAATTTTATAATATTATATATATAATTATTTTCTTATTTTACTTTTTTTATAAATATAAATTAATCATTTTAATATTTAATAATTAAATTAATAATAGTAATAATTAAATAAAAAAGTTAAAATTATACCTTTAATTAAAATATAATTTAATCATTAAATGCTTTTTAAGTTCTTTGTTATTTATTAATTTTATATGTTATTTAAATTAAAATATAATTAATAAATAAACTAAATTAGAAAAAGTATGGGATGAATTTCTACGGATTTTCTCGAATCCAATAAAACTCGACAAGATTGAGATTATACCTTTTATATCCAACCTCAAGTTCATGTTTCTTTTTGTGAGGATAAGGAGAGCCAAATACGCTTCTACCTAGTCTTGCTGTCATGCCTATCTACTCTCCACTTTCATAAAAAGAATCCTAACTAACTAAATATATTTTAAAAAAAGATACCATTTTGCTTATTATATTATCTTTTCAAAAAGTGTTAGTAACACTCTTTCTAACATTTTCTCTATTATTTGTTGAAATTGATTAAAAATTACCAATTTTAGTGTGTCTCACTTTTAAATCATGAGAGAAACTAATTAAATAAAAAGTAAGACTCCCAAAATTTATTATTTCTAACAAATTCTAGGAAATAATAAAAATATTGTTAAAAAACCTGTTATCTATTTGAAGCTGTAATGGTTAATTATTTTCTACTGCAAATGTTACTTCTCTCTTCTAAAAGGCACAAATATTATGTTGTTCTGCCCTCTTATGTTGAAAATTATACTTTTCTCTCCTAATAGATTTAATTATATGACATTTTACTCAATTTTAAAAAATTTTCATTAAAGTTTCATTAGCTTTCCTTAATTTTTTTATTACCAAAATATCCCTTAAACTACCATCCTTCAAAGATGTAAATATTACATCAACTTTCCTCCTTATATTAAAATATACTTTTTTCTTCCTTAATAAATTATGAATATATTCACTTTACTATTTATAAAAACTATTTATAAAATTTAGTTTAAATATTTTATTCAATTGTACATATTTTGTTATATATATGTATAACAATTTATCTCTTAATTTATTTTTTTAATTATTATTTTAAAATTTTATTTTGAATTATGCTAAATTTATTTATATATATATATTTAATTTTTATTTTTAATTATTATTATTTTCACAAAATAAAATAATAAAATTAAAAATAATTTATATATAAGTAAAATAAAATTAAATACAATTATTAGAATAGTTTTTAATTGAGGTTATTAATACAATTTTAAAATTTTAAATAAATTTATATATTTTATTATATATTATTAAATAGTATATTTATTGAATTTAATATATATAGTTAACTTCAGTAATATTATTAAATAATAAATTTATGAAATATAATATATTTGTTGAATTTAATAAATGCAATTTTAATATATGTAGATTAAAAATTAAAGATATATATTAAAATATAATCAAATTTTATTATTTTATTATTTTCGTATTGTTTATAGAATATATTTTAAAGCAGAAAATTTCATATATATATATATATATAGTTTATATCATAATTTTTTTTAATTATCATTTTAATAAAAACTAATTAATTTAAATTTAATTATATATTTTATAAAAAAGTTGAGTGAGTAAATAATAACTTCTTTAATTAAAAATATTTTAATATATATTTTGAGATGTTATAATAAATTTTTCATTAATATTAGATCAAATAAATTGAATTATATATTTTAATATAAAAAAATAATATAATATTTCTATCTTTCAAAAAAATATTTATTCTTTATTTTAACAAAAAATATAATAGTCACATCTAAGAAAAATACAATTTAATTTAATAATATTAAATTAAATTAATTATATATTTTAACATAAAAAAACACATTACATCTATCTTCGGAATGAATAGTAATTTTTCTATTTTTTATAAGTTGCACTTGTTACAGCAAAAGTTTTGTTTTGTTGCCTAACCGTACTGTCTAATCACCGTTAGGACATGTGATTAGGGGGACAAATATTTGCAGTTCCTCATAGATTATTTTAATTTTTATTTTCAAATTTAAAATTATTTTTTCTTCTATATTTAAAAATAATTCGTTTTAGCCGTTATTTTATTAAAAAATAAAATATAAGTAATTATTTTTCACATATATAATAAAAAATTAAAAAATATTATTAATCTTAAAATTTATCTTTAAATATTATTAATTTTTAACTATATATAATAAATAATAACTTATATTTTATTCCTCAAATAAGATGAGAGTCAAAAATCAATTATCTTAAAAAATATAAAAAAACAAAACAACTTGAGAAAGAAAAACAAAATTACCCAAAAAATAGAACGACGTAGGAAAAAGACTTAAACCATATTTTAATTATTAATTTTCATGTGTTTCACACATTCAGTTCAACCACGTTTTCTATCAACATATTTGGAATTGCGTTTGGAGGACGTCTCTTCTGAAGCTGTGAGAGTAAAACCCGCGTCTTCCTCTCAGATCTACATACGTGAATCACGCTTGAATTTTTAAGCATGCGCTTTATAAATTTTGAAAGCAAAATAAAATAAAAATAACGTGATAAATTATGCTATATATATATATATACATATGATACTTTATATAATATTATTTTTTATTTTATTATTAATTATATTACACTTTTTTGTATAAATATTATTTTTACAATTAAAAAAGATGCAATTTGAAAATATATTGTAAAAGCAAATGGAATTTAATTAGCAAGAAATGGTGGTAAGTTTGTACCATAAGCTTCTTTTTTAAATAGCTTTTAAAATAATAAAATTATATAATTTTAAATATTAAACATTTGTTATTTTAGTCTTTAAATTAATATATATTAGATTAAATCATTTAATTTTTATTTGAAAATTTTTCATTAAATCTTTGATTATATAATTTTTTAATTAAGTCTATAAAATTTTTAAAACCGTCATAAACTGTTATTTAATAATAATTTCAAGACGTCATAAACTAATTTTATGGATTTTTTAATTGAAGTATCTGATTTAAAAAAAAAAATATATTTTAGAGATTTGCTTGAAAAATTTTAAAAATATTAGAGATCAACTGAGTAATGTAATCTATATTTTATTAATGATTCATGAATAAATTTGAAAGTTTTTTTTAATATTTTAAAGGTTATATAATATGATTTTTAATACTTAATATATTATTTATTTATTTTATTTTAAGATCATTTATAAAAATAATACTTTAAAAGGTAAAATTAAAAATTTATTGGTAAGTGATTGGTTACCCAATGCTTCAAATAATTGGCTGCACATGTAAGTCATTTTCATAAATAAAAGTGATTTGATTTATTGGTCAAAGTTTCGTACAGCCTTATATTAGCCATGTCGAGGAGTATCCAACTTGTTATTTTAAATGCTCAGATTGTGGAAACAACGAGAAGAGGCCAAGAAAGAAACATTTGAAAGCATTGAAATAATGATGAAATATGTGTAACACATATATGTAATAAAATAATAAAAAAATAAGATTGAATGTAAACATTACGTTATTACCTTCTCGCTACGCAAAAAAAAAAACTCCCTTTGAAAAATATAATTATATAATTTAATTAAATTAATTATATTGCATTATATAATTCAATCTAATTAATAATATTAAATTATAAATGAATACATAATTCAAGATAATCAATTATGTTGAATTATATAATTGATTATGATTATAAAAAATGTTATATATATATATAATTATATATATACAAAATTTATTTTAATATATTTAATATTTTTTTAATTATATAATAATATATAAAAAGTAATATATATTATATATTATCTTTTAAAATTTTGAAATAATCAATTATAATTAATATTTAATCAATTAAATATAACTCTAAAATTTTAAAATAATCGGTTATATATATTAATTATAAATTAATATATTATTATATATAAATATTTTTAGTTATATTTTTTTAATAAATATAATAAGAATATACTTTCGTTGATAACGTCTTTAATTTTTATTTATTTAATCTATCGTTGATAACATCTTTAATTTTAAATTAAATTTTAATAATATTGAAAAATTATAAATAATTAAAAATAATAATATATCTTAGTATAAATGGTTTGTTATAAATTTAAAATATAAACTATATATTAAAATATATTTACTTATTACAAGGCTAAGAAATGGGGAAAAAAATGACATTAAATAAAATTGAATGGTTGAGTGAGCAAGGTTTAAACGTACATAAAGAACGTGGTGGCACTGATCAAATTAAATTTAATAACATTAAATATCATTCATGACCAATAGTCATGAAGGCTTGGTAGGACGGTGACTTGGCACAATTCTAGAGGATATTTCTATTCCTAAATGTTTAATTATACTTCTATTACGGTTGTATGATTTTTATTTCTAATTTTAATTGAGTTAATTAAAATTTTCTTTTGACAATTTTGATTACATCAATTGGTTACGTAAAATGTTGAAGATAATTCTATATTTGGTTTAAGAGTAACTATTATAGGAGATTTATTAAAACAATTAAATTCCGAATAGGATAAAGTAGTTTCTTATGGAGAACTACTTTGATGGAGTTACAATGTGATATTTATATATATTATTTTAGAGATTTATAATTTGTCTATTTTATTGAATAAATAAATTCATGAGAATTAAGTAATTATTTTTTTAATAAAAAAATAAGTATTTAGATTTCTTATTGCTTATAAGCTAAAGTCGCCTAACTTATCCCAATTTGACCTTAAATACAATAATGAAGCCATATATAGTTTGTACCCATTTTACTAAATTTACTAGAATTACCAACTACTTATAGTAATTTTTTAATTTCTTTGGACACTTAATTTTAGAAATATCAATTTTTTTCATAAATTGAAGTTGTTAACCAACTATATATATATTTTAAAAATATCCAGAAATATCATTTTCATCATTATAATTTTTAGATTGTTATTTCCTCCCGGAAATTGAATTACCTAACATGTTAATTAGGTACTTAATGAACTTAAAATAATTTTATTTATGACATAGATTAAATTGATTAATATGAAAAAATTTTAGTGAGATAAAGTAGGAAAGAGAGTAATACTTTAAGAATAATATTGGAGATTTACTCCTTCTAGAATGAAAACTTATTATATGAAAATACATTTTTAATTATTTCAATTTTGACCTTTCGAATAATATATTTATAGTTCTCAGTTTTACATATTTTCTCAAATAAAAATACTTATTGGAACCAGAGACGAGAATAAATAAATAATAACCATTCTTAAATCAAAATTAAAAAAAATTATAAATTGACTTCTTTCTTTCAAGAGAGTACCATTATTAGTGTCTTTATCGATCATGACCATTATTACAACAACGATATAAATGGAGGGACCGCAATATTGACTATATAGACATGAAGACGGCGATCGATGTTATCGTAAACATGGACACATGTTCCTTCTACTCAACATAATGTGAAACATGTGAGGGGAGGATTGAGAAGATGCTTCACTAAATAGGTAAGAATTTTATAAAATCATTTGCTTCTCATTCTCATTATCCAATGAATCACTGTGTTGCAAAAGTCAAAAGTGTTGAAGGATCACTACATAAGATAAAATTATATATTAAAAATGTTAATTGTTAGGTTTGTCTCATTAATTAGTATAATTTTTACTCATAAAAATAACATATAATATTCGAAGTCTATAGCAATTGATATGATGCATTGATGGTATACATTAATTTTTTATAAGATAAAATTATTAATAATTATATATTTATTTGTTAGTATAATAATTTGATATATTATTGATGCATCATATTATTAGTATAAATTTATAATGTTTATACTAATACATTAATTAATTTCTGTTATGAAATTAAAAACCATAAATTTTAATGACTAACATATTATTTGTTATTATGTGGATATTTTTTTTGAACTGAGGATGCAAGCCCATTTCCTTACCCACACCTCTTTTATTTTTTAAAAAGAAAATAAAATAAAAATATCTTAAAAAATGATAAATCATTTATAGGTAGTAAGTGTATGTTGGTTTATTTTATTTTGAAAAAATTATTGCTTATTTTTATTAACTTTCTAAAAATGCTTTTGAAAATAAACAATTATTTCTTATAATTTAAGTTGTATATATTCTATTGGCACACTATTATATATATAAAAAAAAAGGTCAGGTTCCTCTACACAAATTTTATCAAATAATTAAGTACATGTTAGCGTGTTACTAATCCTCATCATAATTTAAAATTATTTCACTTCAATAATTTTATTTTTGTTTGTCCAATTAACCGAGGTGTATATAAATACAAACTATAGCATATAAGATATATTTATTATTTGATAAAATCTTAGAACATAAATTTAAATTTAATCCGATTAGTATTATACAAAATTAAATTGTGAGGTGATTATTATTTTTCTATTTATACACTCTATTTAAATATTATTTTTAATTAATATGATATTTTAATTATTTTTAATATAAATACTATTGAAGATGACGTATAAATAATATAATAAATGATTCGATATTAAATTTATAATAAACTTTGATCCTATTAATCCAATCATTATATTGAGTGGAAGTGAGATTTAGTTTTTCTTTTTCAATATTTATTTTCTCCTACTGTTAGAGAAAATTAGTTTTTCTATGGCTGTAAAGTAAGAAGGTAATATCAAATGCTAGTTGGATAATCCTCATTGACCCACGTCTATATATAGGTAGAGGAAATAACTCCAGTTCATGCATCTCAGATATATCAGTTACATACTGGTAACATAACTATAGCTTCTCTTGCTCTCTCGGTCTTTATAATGGCTGAAATAATTTCATTTGCATCCCAATCACACTCTATTGAGCCTAAATTGAAGGTAGAAATGGAAGGCAATCGTGATGCTGATCCTTATTCAGCTTGTGATGATGACATACCCACTATTGATTACTCTCTACTCTTCTCTGATGACCCTAATCAGCAATTCCATGCCCTTGAATGCCTCCGTGAAGCATGCAAGGAATATGGCTTCTTCTATGTATCTTTCTTAGCTTTTGTGCTATTTACACGATATCATCATCCATGCAATTATTTTTCCTTCTAAATTCTTAATCCTTTAAATACTGCAGGTAATATATCAAAGTTTTCAATACAAGATGTGTCCACAAAGAATTTGTCAAATTCCAAATAAAAATGAAGTTAAATAATTTTATTTTAAATGATAAGGTGAAATTTAAACAATTATCTTATTCTTAATTCTATTATTAATGTAGCCACTATCATATAAAATTCATTTTCCTTTTTCTCTCGTCCAGTGCATGGAACACATGTATTTTAAATATTTCTTTATCACAATACTTTTGTCATTTTTCTTTTATTCTTTGGAAACTTCCCAGTAATTACTTTAAAATCTTTTTACATTCATTTTTTATTATTTTTAATTAAAAATATATAATTGTTAATTATAAATTATAAATAAAATTATAAAAATTAAATTATAATTTTTATCTTTTATCTTATGATAAAAATTTGTTTTGATCCTTTATTTAAAAAAAATTATTTTAACTTTTTAACTTTCAAATTTGAATTAATGTTATTTTTTTATAGATTATAATTTTTATTTTTGGATACGATATTTAAATTATTATTTTATCATTCAAGAATGAAACTTATTCCATTCATGTACATGAAAATTATATAATTTAATTAATATTAAAAAAATCATAAATATTATAAAAAATAAGGTGAAAAGTGAGTTTTATGAGTATTCGAAAAGAATCTGATGTGATATTTTTAATATAAATAAATATAATAGAATAAATTTCACATATTAAATCAATTAAAAAAATACTTCAAATTCATGTCTCAAAATTAAAAATAATCATTTTTTGAAAGAATAACCTAGTTGAAATTTAAAAATTAAATGACTAAAATGAATTTTTTGAAAGATAGATGACTAAAACAAATTTTTATTGTAAGATAAAAGACTAAAATTGTAATTCAGCCTATTTTAATTATTACACACATGTCCTATACTCTATTACTTTAATAGATAAAGAGTAAAATTATAATTGTTAATTAAAAATTATTATTTAGAATTATACCTAAACAAATAAATATATGTAACAAATTATAAAAATATTAAAATCGTAATAGTTATTTTTTAATTAATTATAAAAAGCTATACTCTTTATTCTTTCCTAAAACTTCGTACATATGATACATATAAGACGTGTCATATATTTTTATTTAATAAAATAGATGGATTATTCAAATGAAAAATAGCTGGGTCATCCAACTTTCACAGAATACAATTAAGGATATATGGTTGGGTACCCTAAAATAGCATATATTACATTTATTCGATTTCTTTTCCATAATAACCTTTTCTTCATATTAAGCATTTGTCGTAGATATAGACTCGCTCATTCCTTCGTATATATGCAGTTGGTAAACCATATAGTCCCAGATAGTGTATTGGACAGTATATTAAAGGGAGTTTCTGAATTCTTTAATCAAACAACGTTGGATGAGAAAAGAATCTACATAAAAAAATGTTCATCTGATAAAATTCGATGGGAGCTAAACTCCTCCACTGGAGAAAACAGGGAATATCTCAAGGTTGTTGCCCATCCTCATTATCATTTTCCTTCCAACCCATCAGGTTTCAGGTATATAATAATTAGAGAAATTATATGCATGGTATTATTGAGAAACTATTTATCCCCTTTCCTCTCTTTTTCTTAATGTGTTCCAACTCATTCAACTATTGACATAGTACAAAAGCCTTAAAATTTTTAAGGGTACGATTAACAACTCTAATGTTTATTTTGTGTTTTCGTTCAGAGAATTTTTATAATATTATATTAATTTCCTTATATTTCATTTTGTTTTGGGTTATTCCGGGCATCAGCAAAAAATTAGAAGACTATGGCAAAGAAATGAGAAGGGTAGTAATTGGATTAGCTAGGGCAGTGTCTAAAACCTTAGGGTTTGAAGAACACTTTATAGAGAAAGCATTGAACTTGAAGTCAGGGTTTGATGTAATGGCCATGAACCTTTATCCACCCAATGCTGAATCCAAGGGAGTTGTTGGCTTGTCTGAACACACTGATCCTGGCTTTGTAATTACACTTGTGCAAGATGTAAATGGTGGTCTCCAAATCCTATCCCACAAAGGAAAGTGGATTAATGCTTATACTTCCCGTGGTGCCATACTCATCCAGCTTGGTGATCAACTTGAGGTACTCTCCATTTAGAAAAAATTACTAGCTAGTTTGAGATCATATTATGTATATATAATTTTTACTAATCTCTACATGATATATACTTTTAATTTATAAAAATAATTAATAAATCTAACTACATGTCATATGTCCTGTGAAAATGATTAGAAAGAGAAATATATAGGTTTTAAGTTAATCTCATTTAACAAATGGATTTCACCTAGATTTTGTGTCTCTCCTCGCTTCACTATAACTATGTACTACTACTGAAGTAAATTTATGTCCATTATTCAATTTAAATTTGTCATAATTGTTAACCATTATACAATTATTTTAACATTTTTTCCTAATAAATTGTAGATCTTAACCAATGGAATGTATAAGAGTCATATCCATCGAGTTGTTGTTGGCAACAATAAGGTGCAAAGGATCTCTATAGTGGGCGTTCATGGACCTTCGTTGGACAAATTAATCAGCCCAAAAATAGAGTTTGTTGATGAAAAACACCCACAGAAATACCGTGGGATGACTTATAAAGAATCCTTGGAAATGAACGGGGATGATGAGGTTGATGTACAATCATCACTTGAGCAAGCTAGACTAGTGTGAAATTTGCATATATACTCTCCCACACCACTTCACATGCACGCTTTACTTAGTTTGTAATAAGAGAAGTGCCATGAGTATAATAATTTGAACAATAAATTATACAATAAAGATGGAGAAAAAAAAGTGTCTACTATAATTAATGAAGTGATGATAGACACAAAAATTATCATATCCAAATTGTATAAGAATTATTGTATATGTATGTTGTATCTTGTCTCTTGTAATAATAAGGTGTGTGGAAAATTTGTCTTCTCACTTGTATTCTATATGCTTATCATTCACATATCCATTCTACTATCCTTTCATCTTGCTAGAAAGAATTCTATGATTTTCCAATTAAATGTAATCATTTCATCAACTCAACCAAACAGTTTTACTATTATACATCAGATTGCCAGCAATATCAGAAAAATCGATTACTTGTAGAGATGGAAAATTATCAGTTTTACTATATGAATTCATATTGACTCATGCAAAATTAAATTAAAATTCTAATTAATGTGATTTTATATAACTGTTCACATGTTTAGGGTTCTTGGTTCAAAATTAATTTTGAGTTAGAAACTAATTTAGATAATTTTGCATTAAATAAAAGTTTTTATATTAATTTTAACTACTAAAATTTTTTAGAACTAAAATATATAAAAATGTAAATAACTAATTCACTTGAAATCAATTTGATTTAGAATCAATTTTACAAAATCGATTTGATGAAAAAAAATCACATGTAAAATCTAAAAACAAACTCATTTCCCGCGCATCAAAATCTTTCTTCGCTAAAAAGTCGTTGACGTAATTATTTATTTTTATATTTAGCTAGATATGAAAAAATATGTCTATTTTTTAAAAAGAATTAATTTCTTTTTGTTTTATTTTATTTACTTTTTATATTAAAATTAATTAATATTTTAATTTAAATAATTAAAAATGATATTAATAAAAAAATAATAGTAAAAAAGAAAAAAAAAGAAAAATACTATTTTTTAATACTTGTAAAATAAATAAGTATCTATAATAAAAATTGATGATTAATTTCTATAAAAAACAAATTTATCAGAAAGTAACTATTCTCCTCTTAACCTACATATTTTTTTTATATTTAAAATCAAATTTAAACTTATGATATTTTAGTTAAAAGATCTATGTATATAATTTGAACAACCAATAACGATACCGATCAAGATCTGACGTATCAAAGAAACTACACATGTGCAATTCTAAATCTAATTATTAAAGTTAACAAATTTTAATTTTAAATATTAATTTATTATATACTAAAATAAAATGAATGGATGGGATTCATTCATTTTTCTAAATCCTTCTGGGACCTTCACACAACCATTTTTCATGTAGACACAGTACAACACATAAGTGACAGGATAAAGATGCCCTCTGGTCTCTCTCCCTCTTGGATGATGGTACAATAGGAAAAGAGAAAAGACAGATTCAAAAGGCCCCCATTTTTACATGTTTTCTTCTGATAATGGTTGAATTTTTATAATGATATACTATTATTATATATTTATATTTATGTTTATGTATACATATAAAATGTTAAATTTTTTAAATTTATGTAATGATTTTAATATATATATATATATATATATATATATATATATATATATATATATATATGATTTTAATTCTAACATCTTAATTTATATTTTAATTATTTGATTATTAAATATTTTGAATCCTAAAATTATTGATAGGTGCATAATGAAATTTTGTGTGTCACCATTTTTTTTAAAATTTATGATATTTATTTTTTTTTAAAAAATTAAAATAGGTAAATGGTGATTACTAACCTTTATTTTTAATATTTTTGTAATATATATAACGTTATTTAGTTATTTTCTAAATTTTAATTTATTTTCAATCATGATTTCATTTTTTTTAATAATTTTTAAAGTAAAATAATATATTATAATTAGTTATACAATAGTAGATTCAAACACTTTAAAATCATGTAATTACTTATCAACATAAATATTAAACACAAAAAAATTATTAAATTTTAAATACTTATAATATATGATCTTATATAATAAGAGTTTATTACATAAAATTTTAATTAAAATGTTTTTAAATGGATCAAAATTCAGTGATTTTGGTTGCTTGTCTCTCCAAATATAGTGATTTTTTTTTTATTTTAGTATCTAATTTTCCTAACATCCTTCTTTTACCAAAAACAGTGACAGGTATTTGAGTTTTCACCATGCAATATTTTTCATTTCTATTGTGAACTTGTTCATAATATTCTGTGTTGATGTAAATTTAACAGTTTTATCTTTTTATATTCCCACAAAATACAGCAATTTTGCTTCTTAGTCTCTCCAAATATAGTAATTTTTGTTTTTAACTATCTACTTTTACTAACACCCTTCTTTTAACAAATCAAGTGACAACAAGTATTGTAAGCACCCTTCTTTTACCAAACCAAGTGACAGCAAGTATTGTAGGGATAAAAATAACACTTTTTTTATAGGGACTAAAAATAAAAATCATTATATTACAAAGACGTAAAATATATTTAAATGTTAATAATTTTTTAATAATTATTTTAAAATTTTATATCTATGGGATGTAAAACATAATCCCTTTTCAATAGAGTTTGTTTGGGGCATTTGTGAGGCCTTCGCAAATGGTATCTTTGTCTCCATTCTTTAGCAACCTTGCACTTAGATGAATACAATCTTGAGCTATTGAGGTAGAAATAGAATCTTAATTAGTGCTTAGGTTAAAAATAAGGTGTCTAAATTAATTTATATTGGCTCACCAAAATACTTATTGAAAACCAAAATTAAATCTAGCTTTTAAAAAACAAAACACTTAGAGAACATATAATTGAATTAAAGTTTTGTAGAACTAATACAAAGTGTTTTCAGATAATTTCTAATGATTAAAACCTTTGAAAAAAAAACATTTATAAAAGTCTAAGATTAAATATAGTGTTATGAGTATACAAGAAAAAACATTTTTAACGATGGAATTAGTGATCGAAAGTAAAAAAATTTAAAATATAAAATTAGCAGTCAAATTAATAATCGAAATTATAACACTACTAGAAAATTTAAAATTTGCTACAAAATAATTTTGTGGTTAATTTTAAAATTAATAGTTAATTTTAAAATTAATAGTTAATTTGTAACTAATTTCTAGTAAAAATAATTAGTTACAAAATTACTACAATATTGAATGGTAGCATGAAATAAGTAGCAAATTAGCTAGAAAAATAATCTTAGTTAATTTATAGTAAATTTTTTAAAATTTGTAGTTATTTCCTAGCTAATTTGTAGTAATAAGAAGTATAAATGAATATAACTTCAATTTAGCTAGAAAAAATAATTTTCTAGTTAATTAATAGTTAATTAGTTAGGATTTAGCTACTAATTTAAATAGTAGCTAAAATTATTAGCAAAATCAAAAAATTAACAGAATAGTGTAACGTCAAAAAAATAATTTAAAAAAAATTATTAGCAACAGAAGGGCTAAGAAAAAAGTTGAATTTTGTAATTGAATTAACGACTGAAATTCAGGAAAAAAAATAAAAACATCAAATTAACAACTAAAAATAAAATAAAAAATAATAATAAAAAAAGTTATTAACCACCGCATTAGGGAGAGACTAAAAAGGAAAAAAAGTTTAATTTTACAAGTGAATTAGCAACCAAAATTTAGAAAAATAAAAATAAAAAATAAATTAGCGACCAAAAATAAAACATCAAAAAATAAAAAAAAAGTTATTATTAACGACAAACACTCGAAAAATGAAAACAAATTTATTATTGAAAATTAATGTTAAAAATAATAAAAAAGAATTTACTAGCGATAAAAAATAAAACGTTAAACATAATTTAAAATAATATAATAGCGACCGATTTAATGATCAATTAATTTTTAAAAAAATAAAATTAAATATAATAAAGATCGATTTAACGACGAAATCTGTTTTTTAAAATTTAAAATAATAAAACAGTGATTGAATTATTATTTATTAATTTAAAAATCGAAAATATTAGCTATTGATTTAGTGATCGAATTATTATTTATTTTAAAAATATATAAATATATAAATAGCGATCGATTTTCAAAAATTCGAAAATTTTTTCCATCTCTATTTTATTTTTTCCCACTTTCATTTATTCAAACACTCCTCCCTTCCATCCTTATACCTTTTCACTCACTCTCTCCTCTCCTCCCTGCCTCTACTCCATCATCATTTTCACCTCTGCCATCGCCGCTGCCTTCGCCACCGCCGCCGCCTCCCCTCTCTTCCTCTTCTCCTCTCTATTCTCCACCTTCCTTCTCTCCTTTCTCTCCTCCACCATCACCATCACCACCACTTCTTCTCCCTCACTCATTTCTCTCCTCCTCCCATTCCTTCTTTTCCCTCTCCTCTCCCTCCATTAGGCATCCTCTCTCCTCCAATCACCACCCAATCGACTATCATCTGATTTAATTTAAAAAAATATTAGTGAGTGAATTACTTAAAATAAAATTCAAAATTAACAATAATGAAAAATAAACACTTAGCTAGCTATCAATGTGATTTTTTAAAAATAAAATAAAATAACAATTGACTTAGCAATCGAATTTTTTGTTTCCAATTAGTCATTGAACAAAATTCGGTCGGTAAAGTACTTAGTAACTAGGATTATTGTGACAGAAATAAAAATCGATCAGTAAAGTGCTTAGTGACTAGGGTTGTTGTGATAGAAAAAAAAAAGTTTAAAAGGGACGAAAATAATTAATATTACAATATATAGATTAAATATAATAGTTATGATAATATCAATTTTTTAGATAATTTTAAATATTTAATGATATTATTTAAATATTAATCATTTTTAATTAATTATCTTTTATTATATTAAAATATTTGATGGCGGTGTGTGATGATCGGCATTGTCGAAATTGTCTTAATAGGAAGAAAATGTATTCTTATTTTTTTAATATTGTTTTGTTTGAATCAAACGATATTTATAGGTAAAGACAAACAGTTTTTTACAAATGATGTTTTTATGCTGCTGTCTTTTACTTTTATTACTATTGAGTTTTCTAGCATCGATAGGATTGTAGGATTGTGAGATTGAGATTAATGACATAAGTTATGTTTTGAGTAATTTTATTTTATCTGAAATTAAGTATTTGAAATAAGTAAATCTTTAGACCTTTGATTTAAGATATTTATGTCATAAGTTTTTAATTACTACCAATAAATTATATGATGTTTCAAAATATTAATGTTTATTTTCATCTATTAATTGACTAAATATTAACGATTAGCTCGTCTAGTACATGGAACACATTTATTTTAAATATTTCTTTATCACACTACTTTTGTCATTTTTGTTTTATTCATTGAAAACTTTCCAGCAATTACTTTAAAATCATTTCACATTTATTTTTTATTATTGTTAATTACAAAAATATAATTGTTAGTTATAAATTATAAATTATAAATAAAATTATAAAAATTAAAATATTTTAATAGCTAAATTATAATTTTATTCTTTTTGTTTTGATCTTTTATTTAAAAAAATTATTTTATCCTTTTAACTTTCAAATCTGAATTAATGTTTTTTTTAAAGATTATAATTTTTGATTTTGGAATATGATATTTAAATTATTATTTTATCATTCATGACGTAAATCTTATTCCATTCATTCGTGTACATTTATAATAACATTAAAAAGACTATAAAAATTATAAAAATCAAGTGAAAAGTGAATTTTATGAGTGTTAAAAAGAATCTGATATGATATTTTTAATATAAATAAATATAATAGAATAAGTTTCACTTATTGAATTAGTTAAAAATATAGTTCAAATTCATGTTTTAAAATTAAAAATAATTATTTTTTGAAAGAATAACATAATTAAAATTTAAAAGTTAAATGATTAAAAGAATTTTTTAAAAGATAAATGAATAAAACAAAATTTTATTATAAGATAAAGGACCAAAATTATAATTAAATTTATTTTAATTATTACACATATCCTATACTCTTTATTATTTTAATAGATAAAGAATAAAATTATAATTGGTAATTAAAAATTATCACATATATATATATATAACAAATTATAAAAATATTAAAATCGTAATAGTTATTTTTAATTAATTATAAAAAGCTATACTCTTTATTCTTTCCTAAAAGTTCGTACATATGATACATAGAAAATAGCTGGGTGATCCACCTTTCACATTGGGTACCCAAAAATAGCGTATGTTACATTTATTCGATTTCTTTTCCATAATAACCTTTTCTTAATATTAAGCATTTGTCGTAGATATAGACTCGCTCATTCCTTCGTATATATGCAGTTGGTAAACCATACCGTCCCCGACAGTGTATTGGATAGTAAATATTTTTTTTTTTATCATTAGCTAGATATGAAAAAATATGTCCATTTTTTTTTAAAAAAGAATTAATTTCTTTTCGTTTTATTTTATTTACTTTTATATTAAAAATTAATTAAGATTTTAATTTAAATAATTAAAAATGATATTTATAAATAAAATAATAATAATAAAAGAAGAAAAAAAGAAATACACTATTTTTTAATACCTGTATGATGTCTTTTTGTATCAAAACTTTGCCAGTGAATATAGAACAAATAAAACCATTAAAGAATGGCCCCAGGTCAACCAAATCGGAAGACTAGGTTTGAAAACCACCCAGTCATCCCGGCACCTGGTTAAATCAAAGCACCAAAACTAGAATAGAGTCTTAAAACCGAGTCCCTCCAATTCGAAAGCGGAGAAATGTCGCCGAATATCAAGGTGAATCTTAACTCTCACGCGGAAGTCGGGATTGAGGATAGGTAGACTCGGTCTCTAGTCCAACGGCCACTACTATGCAGGGCAAAGGCGGTTACTCCCTAACAGCTTGAGAATCCTATATAAATCTCAAACACGAAGGGTTAGGGGTATGAAAGATTGGAGAGAAAATCAGGAGAATAGGAAAATGGAAAGCTGACAACTGCAAGGAACAGAAGAGGTAGGGACTCCAAGTTTAGACTAAAAGGCAAGCAGAGGTATTGGTCCATGAGAAAAGAAAGCTCTCCCTTTCCAAATTCCAGGTTGGTTCCCTTACTCCAGGGTTAACATACTGCATGCTTAGTATAGGATGTTCTTGAAACCCGAATTAGCGATACCTCAATCTGCATACCAGGCTAGCATTGCATCCTAAGCTGACCTCATGCACCCAGCCCTTCTAGATTCATTCCCTTTCCTACGGTCGAAATCAAGCCAGCTCCACTCTGCCGATACGGTCTCGACACCGCTAGATAAAAGCCTTGACACAAACCTTCCCACCTAGAGGCCGAGTTGATCTCGGTCGAAAAGAAACTGGAATTGGCATTGGCCAATCCGGCTCCCACCTAAGCTTTGCCCAGAACTATGTTGACTTTGATTCCTCTAACGTCGAGGTACGTAGGCACAGGAGGCACACTCCTATCAAGTCCTATATCTCAAACCTTAAAACTCTAAGGCACCTTACCTGAACCTCTTCCTTCCCAAGACTTAGGTCAGAAACGCAGTCCAAACATGAGCACCGTCCCTCTTCCCATAGGGCTAGCTAAGGGTAACTATCAAGTGATAAACATGATGGGGCTCCCTATGCCCCTGGCGTGTAGCCAACTCCCGAACCACATTTCTGATTCCAGACCAGCCTTTCCCTTAGGTTTCTTGGCGTTCCTAGAAAAACGTCGGTGGTGACTCCTGACAGCCGAAACGATCTGGACCACCCTGTGGCCAGGACTATTTCAGCCCACTTCGAATCAGAGGCGCACACGTCACAATTTAAGTTGTGACACTGGAAAATAAATATGAAGTATCTACAATAAAAAGTATTGATTAATTTCTATAAAAAAATAAATTAATAAGAAAGAAACTATTCTCCTCTTTACCTACATATTTTTTTATATTTAAAATCAAATTTAAACTTACGATATTTTAGTTAAAAGATCTGTGTATCTATAATTTGTACAACCAATAATGGTACCGACTAAGATCTGACATCTCAAAGGAAACTACATTGTGAAATTCTAAATCTAATTATTAAAGTTAATAAATTTTAATTATAAATATTAATTTATTATATACTAAAATAAAATGAATGGATGGGATTCATTCATTTTTTCTAAAACCTTCTGGGACCTTCACACAACCATTTTTTATGTAGACACAGTACAACACATAAGTGACAAGATAAAGAGGGTCCTGGTCTCTCCCTCTTGGCTGATGGTACAATACGAAAAGAAAAAGACAGATTCAAAAGGTCCCTCATTTTTTCTTGTTGCACACAGAGAAGATGCAAACTTGCAAAAGGGACTAAGACTCTATTCAGCACATGCATTGTCCCTTCATGTCACACATTTACTACCGTCACCGACGGGACTTGACAAAAATGTTTTGAAAGGGATCAAAGTCACTAATATTATATTACAATATAATAGTTGTGATAATATCATTTTTTATAAATAATTTTAAATAACTCTATTAACTTTCTTGAAATTTGCTATGATCCTCTGATGAATTTTTGGAACTCTCCAAGGAACAGAACCTATTATTATGACCTCCAAACCCAATTCTCAACACAGACACCATCTGTGCCTTGCTTGCTCCCTGCACAAATTCAATCCTTTTGGTCTTATGGTTGAAAACTAAGCCCAACAGCACTGTAAGCCATCACTAATCTCCTCTATTCTCATTAGCAAGCAGCAAATTAAGCCTCTCTATCAAAGCACCCTCTACATAGCTAGACTCATGGATACTGGAGAAGGTTTTCTTGACTCTTGTTAAATACATTTATTCATTTCCCTTCTAAGGCTGTACTCATGAATATTGCTGCCAGTACTGATGGTGTGTTATATTGTTTCAATAACTTTATTTTTGTTAATATCCTTTGCTTTCGTTAGTTTCATTGTCACTTAATTTGTGGTAATTGTTTCTCCAACCACAATATCATTTGTGTTGTCTTTGTCAGGTGGTCCATTCATTCTAGATTCTAAATTTGAAGCCGTTAATGGTGCTTGCTTAATTAAGCACCTAACTCGATCTTTCCCCTCCTCCTCTTTTAGTTTATATTACCAGCTACAAGACTCTTTTAATTAATAATTAGTTTAGTCAGTATGTTTAAATTTGTTGATAATTTATATTATTTTTCTGAATCATCTTATTCTTTACTTAATTATTTTTAATTATTTTTATCTAATTAATTAACCTATGTTAATCATTTTTTACAATAGAGAATACATTTATTTTATTAATTTATATTTATTTAAAAATTAAAAATATAATGCATGAGATCTTTAAAAATACTTATAAAAAATTATGAATAAATTTTTAAAAAAATCTTGCAGGACAAAGATAGTAATTTATTATTGTTAATTTTTACCATTACTATTTAGTCAAAGTCATTAATTCATGTTTTGTCAATGTGTTAATTTGTGCTTAAGGACGGCCTTCCCAATTCATTTTATATTATGAATTTAATTAGGAAACTCTACACTCTGTCAGTAATAAATTGTTATATAATTACAAATTATTTTATTTATTTAAATATATTTAATGTCCCCTTAATTTTAAGAGTTTTTATTTTAGTTTTTATAAATATTTTTATTCCTGCAATATCTGTCATATATCACCAATTTTGATCCCTAATGTGAACTTGTTAATAGTATGTATTACCTCCATGTATATACAATAATTTTGTCTTTGCATTTTTACAAAGACTTTTCACTGAAAGAGTTTATACACAACGATGTAGATTTATGTTATGTTATATGCACTTGTGAATATATTTAGAAAAATTTATAAAAATATCTTAAGATTGGTCGTAAAATGTTTTAACTTATTTTTATAAGTTTTCTAATAATTTATATAAATTTATGAAAAGACTTATGTTTAAATATTGACAGGTCAAATATATATATATATATATATATATATATATATATATATATATATATATATATATATATATATATATATATATATATATATATATATATATATTTTAAGTTAATGATTGAATTTCTTTTATATTTTTTTTTCTAACATGTAATGGTTGAATTTTTATAACGATTTATTATTATTATATATTTATATTTATATTTAAACTTATATAATGATTTTGATATATATATATAATTTTAACACCTTAATTTATATTTTAATTATGTTTTGATTATTAAATATTTTAAAATTTAAAATTATTGATAGGTGCATGGTAAAATTTTGTGTGTCACATTTTTTTTAAATTTGTGGTATTTTTTTAAAAAGGAAAAACTAAAAATAGACAACTAGTAACTTTTATTTTTAATATTTTTGTGATATATATAATTCTAGTATAATAATAATTTAGTTATTTTTAAATTTTTAATCATAATTTCATTTTTTAATAATTTTTAAAAATAAAATAATATTTTATAAATACTTATATAATAATACATTCAAACACTTTAAAATTATGTAATTACTTATCAACATAAATATTCAAATATAAAAAATTTATTGAATTTTAAACACTTATAACACATGATCTTGTATAATAAGAATTTATTGCATAAAATTTTAATTAAAATATTTTTAAATGGGTCCAAATACAACGATTTTGGTTGCTTGTCTCTCCAAATATAGTGATTTTTTATTTATTTATTTTAGTATCTAATTTTCCTAACATCCTTCTTTTACCAAAACAAGTGACAAGTATATCAGTTTTCACCATGCAATATTTTTCATCATCTAGTTTGATCTCTATTGTGAACTTGTTCATAGTATTCTGTGTTCATATAAATTTAACTAGTCTCTACAAATATAGCGATTTTGTTTTTAGTATCTCCTTTTACTAACACCCTTCTTTTACCAAACCAAGTGACAAGTATTGTAGGGATAAAAACAACTTTATTTATATATATATATATATATATAGGGATTACAAATAAAAATAATTATATTAAAAAGACGTAAATATATTTAAACGTTATTAATTTTTTAATAATTATTTTAAAATTTATATCTATGGGATGTAAAACATAATCCCTTTTCAATAGTTTGTTTGGCTTCTTTGTAAGGCCTTCGTAAATGGTATCTTTGTCTCCATGCTTTAGCAACCTTGCACTTTGATGAACACGACCTTGAGCTATTAAGGTAGAAATAGAATCTCGATTAGTGCTTAGGTTAAAAATAAAGTGTCTAAATTAATTTATATTGGCTCACCAAAATACTTATTGAAAACCAAAATTAAATCTAGCTTTTAAAAAACAAAACACTTAGAGAACATATAAATTGAATTAAAAAGTATTCTAGATCTAATAAAAAATGTTTTCAGATCATTTCTAATGATTAAAACCTTTGACAAAAAAAACTTTTATAAAAAGTCTAAAATTAAATGTAGGAGCCCTTAACATAAATGTAATGTTCTGAGTACAACTTGAGTTGCAGAGGTCAAAACTATATGAGACCGAGCCAAAAGACAGATTTCTCTACCATTTTTACGAATATTTCTAATTAAGACCAAATAAAATAAAATAAAAGAGAGAGAGTCGAATGTCTATCAGGTGAATAAATTATCATAGGTGCAAATTGGCTGTGAACATTTACCATTCACGTGCGATAATCAATTACCACAACCATGAATTTATTATTGGTGTACTAAAATAAAAAAAAAAAAAACAACTCATATACGTGAATGATTTTTTAAGTGATAATATATATAATCCATTATGGATCACTTGCGATGATCGATTAATTTCACATGTTAAAATGAGTTTTATTCTAGATTCTTCTATTTCCAACTTTCCATAATATAATCTTGATTATAAATACATGGTCTTTGAGATATGGAAAACATGAGAATCAAGTAGAAAGATTTAATATCATTCTTGAGCTTTTCTAATTTAACTGTTAGAATTTCAATCGGTGATTATCTTTACTGTGAGAGTAATTTCTTGCTATTGTTTTATCTTTTGTAAAGATGATGATATTCCTTTCGGTTTATAGGGTGTAGTATCCTTGGGTTGTTTAGGATGTCATGTTCCAGTAAATTTTTCTAGCGTGTGGTATCCTTGTGATATTCTTATATATGTATCATGTCTCTTGTAATAACAAGCTGTGTGAAAAAATTATGTCGTCTCATTTGCATGTATTCTATATGATTATCATTCACATCTCCATTCTACTATCCTTTCATCCTGCTAGAAAGTATTCTATGACTTTTCAATTAAATTTAAGCATTTCATCCACTTAATCAAACAGTTTTACTATGAGACATCAGATTGCCAGCAATTAATATCAGAAAAATCGATACAGGTAGAGATGGAAAATTAACTCAAAGAATTGAGTCTGTATATGAATTCATGTTTACTAATGCACAATCAAATTAAAATTCCAATTAATGTGATTTTATATAACTGTTCACATGCTTAGGATTTTGGTTCAAAATTAATTTTGAGTTAGAAACTAATTTAGATAATTTTTTCATTAAATAAGTTTTTATATTAAGTTTAACTATACTAATTTATTTTAGAACTAAAATATATAAATGTAAATAACTAATTCACTTCAAAATCAATTTGATTTAGAATCAACTTTACAAAATCAATTTAAAGAAAAAAAATCAAGTTTTTAAACATTGATGCAAAATCTAAAAACAAACTCATTTCGCGCGCATCAAAATCTTACATAGCTAAAAAGTCGTAGACGTAATTTATTTATTTTTATATTTAGTTAGATATGAAAATATGTCCATCTACTTAAAAAAATACTACAAATTTTTTTTGATTTTGCTATTAATTTTAGCTACTATTTAAATTAGTAACTAAATCCTAGTTAATTAACTATTAATTAACTAGAAAACTATTTTTTCTAGCTAAATTGAAGTTATATTTATTTATACATTTTATTATTACAAATTAGCTAGGAAATGACTACAAATTTAAAAAGATTTACTACAAATTAACTAAGATTATTTTCCTGGCTAATTTGCTACTTATTTCATGCTACTATTCAATATTATAGTAATTTTGTAACTAATTATTTTTACTAGAAATTAGCTACAAATTAACTATTAATTTTAAAATTAGTCACAAAATTATTTTGTAGCAAATTTTAAATTTTCTAATAATAGAATTAATTTCTTTTTGTTTTATTTTATATTAAAAATCAATAAATATTTTTAATTTAAATAATTAAAAACGATATTAATAAACAAAATAATGATAAAAAAAAAAGACTCTGACCCCAGAAAAAGAAAAATACTATTTTTTAATATCTATAAAATATCTATATAAAAAATAATTATTAATTTCTATCGAAAATGATAAATTTACGGGAAAATAGCTGTTCTCCATTTATGTATCTATAATTTGTACAACCAATAATGGTACGGACGAGGATCCTCTGCCGTCTGAAACAACGAAAACAAAAAGACAGATACAGAAAGGCACCCATTTTTCCTTGTTGCACACTGAGAACATGCAATCTTGCAAAACGGGCTGACTGTATTCAGCAAATGCATTTTCCCTTCATCTCTCACACATTTACTACTGTCACCAACAGGACTTGACAAATATGTTTTAAAAGGGACGAAAATAACTAATATTATAGATTAAATATAATAGTTATGATAATATCATTTTTTATAGATAATTTTAAATATTTAATGATATTATTTAAATATTAATCATTTTTAATTAATTATCTTTTATTATATTAAAATATTTGGTGGCAGTGTGTGATGACCGACATTGTCGATATTATTTTGATAATAGAAAGATGTATTCTTATTTCGAACCAAAAGTTATTTGTATGTTAAGACAAACAACAGTTTTGTAAGTAAAAACAGTTTGACAAATGATGCTTCTATGCTGTTGTCTTTTACTTTTATTTTACTATTGAGTTTCCTAGCTTTGATAGGATGGTGAGATTAAGGTTAACCACATATGTTATGTTGAGTAGTTTTATCTTGAAATTAGGTATTTGAAATAAGTGAATCTTTTAACCTTTGTTAGTATTTGTTTTCTTCTATTAATTGACTAAATATTAATAATTATTAGCTGGTGAGATAAAAGGTGTGCAATTACTATCAAAAGAGAAAATTATATATTAAAAAGTGTTAATTATTATGATTTAGTATAATTTTCACTCTTAAAAATAACATATAATATTCTAAGTGTATAATAATTAATTGGAGTAATGCATTGATGATATACATTAATTTTTTATGGAGAATTTTTTTATATTTATTGGTTAGAATAAAAATTGTCCAGCAGCAGTTAGCCTTTCACCTGCTGTATGTCATTAAAAGACGCGCAAGGCTTGATTCCACCATTCATCTAATGATCCATTATTTGATTGAGTTAATGATCCGTGCGAATTTTAAAACATCAGTAAGAAGGTAAGATCAAAATGAAATGATAAGTTGGATATCTTCAAACACGTACCCACTTCTATATATAGATAGAAGGAATAACACCATGGCATCTCAGATATATCAGTTACATACTGGTAACATAACTATAGCTTCTCTTGCTCTCTCGGTCTTTATAATGGCTGAAATAATTTCATTTGCATCCCAATCACACTCTATTGAGCCTAAATTGAAGGTAGAAATGGAAGGCAATCGTGATGCTGATCCTTATTCAGCTTGTGATGATGACATACCCACTATTGATTACTCTCTACTCTTCTCTGATGACCCTAATCAGCAATTCCATGCCCTTGAATGCCTCCGTGAAGCATGCAAGGAATATGGCTTCTTCTATGTATCTTTCTTAGCTTTTGTGCTATTTACACGATATCATCATCCATGCAATTATTTTTCCTTCTAAATTCTTAATCCTTTAAATACTGCAGGTAATATATCAAAGTTTTCAATACAAGATGTGTCCACAAAGAATTTGTCAAATTCCAAATAAAAATGAAGTTAAATAATTTTATTTTAAATGATAAGGTGAAATTTAAACAATTATCTTATTCTTAATTCTATTATTAATGTAGCCACTATCATATAAAATTCATTTTTCTTTTTCTCTCGTCCAGTGCATGGAACACATGTATTTTAAATATTTCTTTATCACAATACTTTTGTCATTTTTTTTTATTCATTGGAAACTTGCCCGTAATTACTTTTAAATATTTTTACATTCATTTTTTATTATAATTGTTAATTACAAAAATATAATCGTTAATAATAATTATAATAAAATTATAAAAGTTAAAATTAAAATATTTTAATGGATAAATTATAATTTTTACCCTTTATCTTGTGATAAAATTTGTTTTAGTTCTTTATTTAAAAAAATATTTTGGTCTTTTAACTTTCAAATTTAAATTAAAGTTATATTTTTTAAAAGATTATCATTTTGTATTTTTGGATATGATTTAGAATTATTATTTTGTTATTCAAGATGTGAAATTTATTCTATTATATTCATATACATGAAAATTATAGAATTTAACTAACATTCAAATAAAAAAGACCCATAAAAAAATATAAAAATTGGATGAAAAGTGAGTTTAATTTACAAATATTAAAAAAGAATCTAATATGATATTTTTAATGTAAATAAATATAATAGAACAAGTTTCACATATTAAAATAGTTAAAAAAATATTCTAAATTCATATTTCAAAATAAAAAATATCATTTTTGTCAAAAGAAAAATAGTGTTTAAAAATTAAATGATTAAAATAAATTTTTTTTAAAATAAGTAATTAAAAGGGATTTTTATTATAAGATAAAGGAATAAAATTATAATTTAGCCCATTTTAATTATCGCACATGTCTTATATACTATTTATTACTTTAATAGATAAAGAGTAAAATTATAATTGTTAATTAAAAATTATTAATTAGAATTATACCTAAACACATAAATATATGTAACAAATTATAAAAATATTAAAATCATAATAATTATTTTTAATTAATTATAAAAAGCTATTTATTATTTCCTAAAACTTCGTACATATGATACATAGAAGACGTGTCATATATTTTTATTTAATAAAATAGATGGGTTATTCAAGGAAATGTTTACACTATAGCAAGAGTACTCCATATATCATCATTAAAATGAAAAATAGCTGGGTCATCCAACTTTCACAGAATACAATTAAGGATATATGGTTGGGTACCATAAAATAGCATATGTTACACTTATTCGATTTCTTTTCCATAATAACCTTTTCTTAATATTAAGCATTTGTCGTAGATATAGACTCGCTCATTCCTTGGTATATATGCAGTTGGTAAACCATACAGTCCCAGATAGTGTATTGGACAGTATATTAAAGGGAGTTTCTGAATTCTTTAATCAAACAACGTTGGATGAGAAAAGAATCTACATAAAAAAATGTTCATCTGATAAAATTCGATGGGAGCTAAACTCCTCCACTGGAGAAAACAGGGAATATCTCAAGGTTGTTGCCCATCCTCATTATCATTTTCCTTCCAACCCATCAGGTTTCAGGTATATAATAATTAGAGAAATTATATGCATGGTATTATTGAGAAACTATTTATCCCCTTTCCTCTCTTTTTCTTAATGTGTTCCAACTCATTCAACTATTGACATAGTACAAAAGCCTTAAAATTTTTAAGGGTACGATTAACAACTCTAATGTTTATTTTGTGTTTTCGTTCAGAGAATTTTTATAATATTATATTAATTTCCTTATATTTCATTTTGTTTTGGGTTATTCCGGGCATCAGCAAAAAATTAGAAGACTATGGCAAAGAAATGAGAAGGGTAGTAATTGGATTAGCTAGGGCAGTGTCTAAAACCTTAGGGTTTGAAGAACACTTTATAGAGAAAGCATTGAACTTGAAGTCAGGGTTTGATGTAATGGCCATGAACCTTTATCCACCCAATGCTGAATCCAAGGGAGTTGTTGGCTTGTCTGAACACACTGATCCTGGCTTTGTAATTACACTTGTGCAAGATGTAAATGGTGGTCTCCAAATCCTATCCCACAAAGGAAAGTGGATTAATGCTTATACTCCCCGTGGTGCCATACTCATCCAGCTTGGTGATCAACTTGAGGTACTCTCCATTTAGAAAAATTACTAGCTAGTTTGAGATCATATTATGTATATATAATTTTTACTAATCTCTACATGATATATACTTTTAATTTATAAAAAATAATTAATAAATCTAACTACATGTCATATGTCCTGTGAAAATGATTAGAAAGAGAAATATATAGGTTTTAAGTTAATCTCATTTAACAAATGGATTTCACCTAGATTTTGTGTCTCTCCTCGCTTCACTATAACTATGTACTACTACTGAAGTAAATTTATGTCCATTATTCAATTTAAATTTGTCATAATTGTTAACCATTATACAATTATTTTAACATTTTTTCCTAATAAATTGTAGATCTTAACCAATGGAATGTATAAGAGTCATATCCATCGAGTTGTTGTTGGCAACAATAAGGTGCAAAGGATCTCTATAGTGGGCGTTCATGGACCTTCGTTGGACAAATTAATCAGCCCAAAAATAGAGTTTGTTGATGAAAAACACCCACAGAAATACCGTGGGATGACTTATAAAGAATCCTTGGAAATGAACGGGGATGATGAGGTTGATGTACAATCATCACTTGAGCAAGCTAGACTAGTGTGAAATTTGCACGTGCACTCTCTCACACACCACACTTCACATGCACACACCCACACGCTTTACTTAGTTTGTAATAATAAGGTGTGTGAATAAATTAGGTCTTCTCAATTGTATTTTATGCTTATCATATCTCCATTCTACTATCCATTCATCTAGCTAGAAAGTATTGTATGATTTTCCAAATAAATTTAATCACTTCATCGACTCAACAAAAAGTTTTATTATGAGACATCGATTGCCAATAATTTCAGAAAATCGATTACTTGTGGAGTTGGAAAATTAACTTGAAATGAATTTATTTGTATTTGGATTCATCTTGGTTCATCCAAAATTATATTGAAATGTTAACATGATTTTAGAAAAATGTTTGCATGTTTAGTCTTATATTGTAGTATTGATTGGTTCAAAATTGATTTTGAGTTAAATTTTTTTATATTAAGTTTAACTATATAAATATAAATTACTAATTCATTTCAAAATCAATTTTATTTATCATCAGTTTTAAAGATTAGTTTATTGAAAAATAAAGTTCGTAAACAATCATGCAAAATCTAAAAACAAATTCACTTCCGCATCAGAATCTTTCATTGCCCAAAACTCGCAGACATAATTTATTTATTTTTATGTCTAGTTAGATATAAAAAAAAGAAAAAAGAAATGCACTATTTTGAGCTTCTGTTTGATGAACCTTCTTTATTTGTTTCCTCCCTCCCTTTTCCATTTTTTTTACCAAACAAAGGTACAAGGCATTGTACACAAGGGGACCATTCTACATGCATTCATCCGGGGAGAAGAAACAAAAATAAAAAGGGCACACAGCAATACATGCATCTCATTCTTGGACCATATATCATTTTTCATATAGACACAGTACAACACATAAGATACAGAAGATAAAGAGGTCCTTAATCTCTCCCCCGCTGCTGAATACTGATGGTGCAATAAGAAAAGAAAAAAAAAAGATTTGGGAGGGACCCATTTTTCCTTGTTGCACAAAGAGAAGATGCAAACTTGCAAAAAAAAAGACTGACTTCATTAAGCAGATACATTTACTACGGTCACCGGAGTTTGACAATTTTATTTTGAAAGGGATTAAAATATCGTTCATCTTCTTTAAATGTGAGACTACATATTATTGCTAGTCTTGTTTAATTGATGTGTTGTTTATCATCAGTCCTATCTTTTTTCATATGATTGCTATTTTGTTGGTTTGATCTGATTCGATGGTTCGTCCACCAAGTAAATTAGATTTTTTTTTTTAATTTTAAATTTTTAAAGAATTAAAAAAAAATCAAATTAAATGAGTGGATAAGCTATTTTTAGCCAACCTAACTCTTAGAGTCCGTAGGATTAAGCTATTCTATAAATGAAATGAAATTATTAATCCAAACTACTTTTTCAATTTTAAATCATGAAATATAATTATATATTAGCAATGTACTACTTCTTTTTTTATATATTAGAAACAAATACTTAATTCATCAAAACTAATAAAAATAATTAAATTAATTATTTTTAATTAATAATATCATTAATTTAAATTTTATTTCAAACATAACATTGAATGTAAATGAATTTAGTATAAAAATAAATTAACAATTAATACATTGAAAAGCTAAATTTTATTTTTAATAATTAGAAAAAAAAATATTCCTATTTATCTCTTATATATAGAACTAGAGTTAGTATTATCTACCATGTCCTTGTCCTTTATTGTTGGGTCAAATTTGTGAAAAATTTGTAATGTTTAGTGAGTCTCGTACTCTTTTGAATTAGCTTCACATCATTTTTTTAATAATAAAGAACGTATAAGAAAATTACAATAATTTTTTATAAACTATTTATCATTTTAAAAACTTATTTTATTTTATTTTTTTAAAAAATAAAAGACATATAATAATCTATGTTTTTTCTAGTTAATTTTTATTTATTTATTTATTTATATATTTATATAGAATCTTTAAAAAAAAAATAGTTTACCCACATGCTAAAAAATAGTCATTTTCTAATTAAGAAAAATATAAACCTCATAAGTTTATACAAACAGTATTATCACACGTTTCAGAAACTTTTATAATAGTGTTAACTTTCAATAACTAGCTTCATTGTCCTCCCCTCTAATTTAGGATGTAGGGCCGCCACTAATACACAACTAATTTAGGATGATGCTACCTTTCTGTACTAAGTTCGGCACCACCCCAAAATTGATAAGAACATGACACGCTGATGACAAGACATGCCGGAAAGTTTTCACTACAAGAACTTTTCACCGGCCAATGAGTGCAGGGAAAATTAATATATATTATACTAATGAATAAATACAAATAAAATTTATAAAAAATTTGTTAGTATAAGAAATTTATGTATATCATCAACATATCATAAGATACTGTTATAAACTATGTTACTAAGAAATCTCTTGGAAAGTTAACAATAAGTAAGACAAACTTCTCTGGAGCATTTCTACGATCTATGTATTGGTAACATGAGAGAATTTTATCCAATATGATCTTTCTTATTGTGGATTTAGTGGAACAATTCCCAATTCACTATCAAACTTAACAAAACTCAGTTTGAAGGACTTTTCTCGTAATGATTTATTTATTAGATTTTCGAAGAGAAGTAATTTATTTATATTTATATATTTTTATGCGAAAAAAAATTAGTAGTAAAACTCAGTATAAAAAATTTAACAAAACAGTGACAACTAAAAGTTGTTTCTTGGTCACCAATTTCGAGGGGTCACAAAAATTCTAGTGATAATTATTTTAAAATCTATATTTTTTTCACTAATTTTAATTTTTCTTGTATTTTTATTTAACATAAAATTTACCTAAATTAGAATCAATTTTGAATCCAAAATTAAATTTTGGATATAAGACTAATGAATATTTATTTAAAATTATGTTAACTTAAATTTCAATATAATTTTAGATGATCCAACATGAACCCAAACACACTAATTGCACAAGTACTTTTTCTGTTATTGTTGGCAATCTGCACAAGTACTTTTCTGTTATTGTTGGCAATCTGATGCCTCGTAATAAAACTTTTTGTTGAGTAGATTAAATGATTAAATTTATTTGAAAAGTCAGACAATACTTCCTGGCTAAGACGATATGACGGTAGAATGGAGATATGAATGATAAACATAGAATATATATAAGTGAAAAAAGGTAAATTACATTTTTTTTCTCATTTTTATTTAAATTATTCAATTTGACCCTTTTAATTTTAAATTATTTAATTTTATTTTAAAATTAAAAAAATTTCAATGATTACTTTTTATTATTTTATTAATATTGTTAGTGTCAACTTAGATAAAAGGATAACATTTTAACATTTTTTTTTTGAAAATTAAAGGACCATGTTAAATATTTTTAAAATAGAAAAACTAAATTAAATAATTTAAATAAAAAAGATAAAAAAATATAATTTAATATTCATTTATTACCTTATATTTATCTTTGCTATCCAGATAAATTTGATTTTTCTTTAATAGAACACTTCTTTAAAAAAAGTGTAGTATAAATGACATTGTATATAAGCAATTTTGGCATAGGGTACCCTTATCAACATTGATGTCAAAGAACAAGATCATCAAGAAGGATTGAGATTTAGACATCAAACCCAGGTCAAGATTATAATAACAACATACCCAAAAGGCAGAAAATATAGCAAATTAAATTAGAGATGATACACGAGTTATTATTTTTCATCAAAAGTCAATCTAGCATTTATATATGGCTCCTAGTCTTGGCACAAAGACAAAGATGATTCTTCTTGTGTTGGGTAATTCCTGGCAATACTTCAACATCAATGTCATCCTTTACCATCCCTCGTGGCAATTCCCAATCAAAGGAATGAAGAAGATTAGCAAGGACAAGTTCTAATGTCACAACTGCCATAGGTATACCTGGGCAAATTCTACGACCTGCTCCAAAAGGAATTAGCTCGAAATCTTGTCCACGAAAATCAATAGCACTATCTAAGAATCTTTCGGGATAAAACTCTTCGGGCTTTTCCCAAACTTCAGGGTCTCTTTGAATAACCCAAGCATTCACATACACTATTGTCTTGGCTGGAATTCGATAACCATCTATAATGCACTCTTCATTTGACTCTCTTGGTACAAGTAGTGGGCTAGGTAGGTGCAATCTCAATGTCTCTTTTATCATTGCCTTGAAATAAGGAAGTTTCTGAATATCATCTTCATGTAAGAAATCTTTTGTACCTCCCAAGTTTCTAATTTCTTCTTGAACTTTCTTCATCACTCTTGGGTTTTTTACGAGGGCAGTCATAGCCCAAACTAATGTGGCTGCAGTGGTATCTGTTCCTGCTGCAAGTATGTTCTAAAAAATAAAATCACAAGTTAAGAACTAGTGGAACATGAATTTTGTAAAATTTCTTTTTAGAATAAATCAACTGTTGTACCTTATAAAATCTGCATTAGTGTACACCAATATAAAACTCTTGTGCAAAATGTCATTCTATAAGAAATTTGGTAGCTTAAGTAATTATGTCATTTTAAAATATAATAATTTATTTGTTTCTGTTCTTTTAAAATTTTATTAATTTTTTGTTCTTATATTTAATAGAAATATTACGTTTTTATCTAGAAACAATAAAATTGCAGCATATAAGTAGTAATGGCATTTGTTTGAGATTGAAACTTGTATATGATATAAATTAAAATATTGATCTACTTCTACTTAATCGTATCAACGCTAAGGAAGAATGTTTATTGATTGCAGTTTTCATTTTTCTCTATTTTTATTTTTCACTTTCTTTATTACTATATCATCAATTACTAAATAATTAATTTTATTTGCGACTGATTGAAATACGAGCTTCACTCAGTCTCTAAATCAATCACTAAATCAGTTTTTACGGTGACCAAATATTTTCAGATTAGTGAATTTGTAATGGTGTAAGACTAATATTACCCTAATAATTAACATCTATATAATAATTGACTGCAGGAAAAGTTCCCTGCGTAATGGGAAAAGGAAATTAATGATTCTTAATTTATCACTCCTTTAGATATACATCTTATTGAGAACGGAAAAAAGCAAGAGATAACTAGTAATATGATACAAAAGGAAGAAATAAATTAAAATAATAATTGGGATGAAAAAAGGAATTTAAGAGAACAAGAAGCGAGTATTAAAATTGTTGGAAAAATATGTGAACCAAACAGAATTGGTAAGTCCGATTAATTTGACGATCACGATTTGAGTACCCAAGATGTAGCATGTAAGAAGATGTTTGCTTGTATTTTCTTTTTTAATAAATATATATATATATTCTTTAATAAAAAATATGTTTGAAAATTACATAATATTTTCTTGAAAATAAAATTCTAAAATACATTTTAATATGTATAATCTTCAAAATTAAAAATAATAAATTCTAAGAAAATATTTTAAAAGGAGTAATGAAAAAAAGTTTTCAATAATTAATATTCCATTGGAGACTATGTTTGAATAAGAAATGTAAAGAAGAAAGTAAGATGAAATGAAGTAAATGAAAGGAGAAAACTAACGGGTGAAAAATAATGTTTTTAAAATCAAACTGAAGCAATGAAGATATTAATTTAATGTTAATTTAATAATTTAATTGTAATCAAATCAGTATTAATGAAATAATAATAATAATAATAATAATAATAATAATTATTATTATTATTATTATTATTATTATTATAAGTTTATGTGTAGAATAGAAATGAACTTGATAAATAGTTTAGGTTAAAATTTCATTTTTTTAAGAAAAAAATCAAAATAATATTGTATTAAGTATCTCTAGAGATGATAATTGATAAGAATATTGGTATGAAAAGTGAGAAAATAAAAATATAAAATTATAAAAATAACTACCTAGTAAACGCTGGTAAAGATAAGATTGAACGATCTTAGCTGAGCTAGACTAATGTAATTAAGGCAAACATTGAAATTTCGATCCACTTATTTACTCTTAATATCTATCTAGAAAAAATGAATTCAATTTAAAATATATCTATTATAACTATATTGTTCGGCCTAAAATTGGGTTAAGGAGTTATCATTTCAACCAATTAAGAGTCATATCTCTCTGCGACTTTTAGTCCCCACTTCCGTACGCCTTGTAAGGGAAAACAAACAGGCCCATTCTTAGGAGAAAGGAATCAATTAAGGTAAAAGTTTTTCTACCCTTATTTTTAATAAGTTGAATTGTCGATTTATTCGTTACACTTGTTTTTATTTGAAGTTTTAGTTTTTATATTAAAAAATTATAAATGTTGTTCTTATATAATTATTTTTAATTTAATGGTCATAAAAGGATAAAATAATTTTTATTTTATTATTTAATCATATATTATTGTTGATGTGATTTTTAAGATGATTATTATAAAAATAAACAAATTTATATATTATAATTTGCTATTAGATAATAAAATAAAATTTTAATATTATTATTTCAAAGGTTTTTTAACCAATTATCATCGTTTAATTTTTTTTTAATTATTATCTCTTTTAATAACTTCATATAAAATATTAATTTTATTGATAATTCTTTGAATTATAATTTTATAATACCTTGATTGTTTGTATCAAATGTTGTTAAAATTGAATAATAATAAGAAGATAATTAAATTATTCATATTTTACTATATTTTGAGGTATATGTATTTCATTAATTTTGATTAATATGAAGAAGAAATTAAATAATTTTAAATTAATATAAAAATATGTATATTTAATTAATATAAAAGAGACTTTTAATTCAATGATTGGATTGATAAAATTTGTATTATCTATAAAATTATTAAATAATATAATAATTTGTGTAAGTTACATTGATGTCATTTGATTAATATATATATATATATATATATATATATATATATATATATATATATATATATATATATATATATATATATATATATATTATATAAATCATGCATCACCAACCATTGTAAGTCATGCACTGATAATATAAAGTAGTTGTACACTATCATAATCACATACGATCGTATATGATAAGTTTGTTGATTTTTACAATAACTACATTAAAAGTCATATCGACGATATGTAATTGAGTGGTAGAGTATATAAAGTTATTTTATACTGTCAATACATTAGCATTAAGTTCATACATACATACATATATATATATATATATATATATATATATATATATATATATATATATATATATATATATATATATATATATGAGATCAAATGATTGGTATAATTTACACAAACTACTATATTATTTAATAATTTTATTTAAAATGCGATATTAATCTAATCGTTAAATTGAAATTTTCCTTTACATATATTATATCTACAATTTTTTCTATTAAAATTGAGCAACAATAATAAGGTAATCAAATAATTCATATTTTAATATATTTTACAATGTGTATATTTCATTAATTATAAAAAATATAAATGAGGTGTCAAATAATTTTAGACTAACATAAAAATTATATACATGATTTATCTAAAGAAAACTTTTCATCGATCAGTTAAATCGATAAAATTCGTATTTAATATGAAATTATTAAACGAGGTAAAAGTTAATATAAGTTACTTGAGTGTGATTTGATCCCCTCTCTTTCTTTTTTCACGTGTGTGTATATATATATATATTAAATTTAATCTTTTTTTTGTTTTGAGATTAAAGTTTTAAACAAAGATATTTTTAATAAAATATTTCTATTTATTAATTTTTAATTAATTTCTTTAATATATTAATTAGTTAAAAAAGTAATAAATCGTAGAAAATAGAAATTAAAACATCATACCATGAGGACCCCTTTGATGTGATCATAGGTGAGATGAATAGAACGATCATTCTTCAATTGAAGCAAGACATCAACCATATCCTGTTCTTCTGCATGTGGTCTATTAGGATCCATGTGTTCATCAATGACTTCTTGGTAGAACTTATCTAACTCCTTGAAATTCCGTTCAAGACGTGCCTGCAATCCTTTGAGTTTATCAATCCAACCCGTGAATGGAATATAATCTGAAACAAAGAAGGTACCCATCATGGCCTGAAGTTCATTGAGCAACCCATGGAACCTACTTGTTTCACTTCCTTCATCCTCATACCTTCTCCCAAAAGCAACTCTACATATTATAGTGCTTGTGAGAGAAATGAGTAACTCACTCAAGTTTGTAACACCCGAAGAAGAGGCATGCCCAGATATTTTTTTCATCATCTGTTTCACCTCAAGATTTCTTATAGAGGAAAAGGTAGACACGCGCTTGGAGCTAAAGATATGGACAACACAAATTTTTCTGATTTCTCTCCAATATTCACTGTAAGGGGAAAATACAATCTCTGACCCATTATAGGACAGTTTCTGTTGACCAAGTAGTTTAGGTCGGTCACTAAACTCAATATCATGGTTTTTTAGTATCTCTTTGGCTAGTTTAGAGGAGGAAACAACAATGGCTGGCCTTAAACCTAATTGAAGGGAAAATAGAGGGCCATATTTCTTGGAGAGTTGTTGTAGTTGCAGATGAAGAATGGAGTTATTCAATTGATGTAAATTTCCAATTATTGGAAGGCCTTTAGGTCCTGGAGGACGAGATGGCTTCTTGAGATTATGGATGAAGAACAAGAAAAGCACTGCAGGGAGAGTAAGACATAGAACAAGTGATAGCAGCATTGTGGAAACCAATTCTAAATCTTATCATTAATCAGTGGATGAGTTTATCATTGAAATATATATATATATATATATATATATATATATATATACATAAAAGTGATGTCATTCTCAGGTAAAAATTTCTTAATACCTTTATGCTCTCGCAGAGGAAAGAGAAGGAAAGTAGAAAGAAATAGAGCAACAACAAAATAGGTAAAAAAAAAATTAAGTTATTTAGTAAGAATAAAATAATAAAAAATAAAATATAAAAATTCATTCATTTACAATTTTACTCTTATATAACATTAGATGGATATAATCGATTATATATATATATATATATATATATATATATATAATCAAATTTAATTACATAATAATTTTAATTTAAAAATAAAACATATACATATATGTATAATATATTTTAAATATAAAATAATAAAATTTTAATTATGTAATTAATTTAAAAATATACATATAAAATATTTATTAAATATAAAAAATATTTATAAAAATTAATTATATACTATAAATTTATAAATAACTAATTATATATATAATTACGATTACAAATTGAAGATTTGAAATTTGGATTTTGTTAAAAAAAAAAAATAGCATCTTATCTTATGTACTCAATTTTGACTACATCAACTATTCAACTTCCGTTTTAACCAAAGTTAATTAAAATAACTTCTTCTTTCTGTTTCAATTCATATCATTTTCTATTTTCTAATGAAAAGGAAATAAAGTAGAATATATCATTTTCTCATGCGTTGTTTATGTAAAAAGGAAGAAAAGGAAATATTTAGTTTTGCATTGAAAATGATTAGTTAACTAAAGATAATATAAAAAATAAGAGGAAATATTTTTAATGTAAAATGAAAAGGAAAAGGTTTTATTTATTTTAAATTTTAATATTTTTATTCTGTTCTCCAACAAACAATAAATAAAGGTCTTAAAAGACAATAATAAGATTTATTTTTATTGAGAAAGGGGCCTTAAAAGACCGAAACCAAGCAGAAAAGCCAAATGCAGAATAGACCAAAGCTCAGCTGCATAATGGAGCAGTTTCCTAACCCAACAGAAAAAGCCGAAATGAATCGCTCTTATCCGTGTAATAATACAAATCTATCATTTCACAAATTTCGTTCTTTCCTTTTAGGATATTAATTCAATTAAAAAAAAGTGCATGATACTTACTTATAAAATAATAACAAACATAACATTTTAGTTAAATAACACACTCAATTATCACCCTTATCAATCAATATTGGTAATTATTGTTTACATACTTGACCAATCACAATCACATGTGCCCCGTTAATCAGTACTACCATCCTAGGAAAGAAAGTTGTACATCTTGTCTTTCTCGTGAGAGTACTACTGCTCTTTTATATACAGACAATGATAGTATAAATCATATCTTTCGTTCTCAATTTATACACTGATTCCGTGTATTGTCACATCAACTTATAGAGTTAATTAATTAAATTTTTTTTCTTCTTTCCCTTTCATTACTTTTGTCTTAAAAATTTTATATTTAGTTAATCTAATTTTTTTATTTCTCTTTTATTTTTGTCATTTCTATTTCTTTATTCTTTTTTTCACTTACAATTGAAAGAAGGGATAAAGGTTGCTCCATTTACAAGTAGTGTGTTTGTTTTCTGTTTTATGTAGTTTTAGTTTCACTCTTCCTACCCACGTAACAAATTGAAATCTATGTTTTTAATTTGGTGTCTTGATTGTCTTGAACTGGCGATGTATTTTTGTCCATAGATTAATTCACACTATACATGTTCGATATGTGATTAAATACTAAATTCAAATAGAAGAATCGAATACTCATTTTTTAATTAAGGTTTGATGTTTGATCTTTAGCTTAAACAAGAAGTTATAATTATAGATAACAATTTATTTTGTTATAATTATAGGTAACACTTTATTTTTGGAAAAACTAATTTAGAGGGAAAAGAATTAGTTAGGTGATAAAAAAAATTTCTCACATACCTTTGATTTACAAAATCATTGAAATGATGTTTTTTTTTATTCAAATTCAAATAATTTACAATTTATCTAACAATATTTATACTCTTAAACAGTATTCTATTTACTTGTAGTTTACCGTTTATCTAGAACAAATTTAGGTTTTTGTTTCCCTTGTGATAGACCTAGAAGAGAAGGGATATGCCAAGTATATACTTGAGATTAAGTCTTCTTAACACTATTTTAGATGTACAATTCAATTTTGATAGTAATATTCAATTTTAATTGGAAAATGTAGTTCGATCAAGGGATAATAATTTATATAAGAGGAGGGAATTTTAGGCAAAATTCCACTACTATTAATGGGTAGCTTTGTGATTTCTAATGGGTGAAACATCTCAAATAAATTAATATATTGTATATACTTTTTTTTTTGTTGTGTATCCATTTTGTATGGACTTTTAAAAATATTAAGGAAGAATAACGACAAAATCAAATAAAATTGTTTGATAAAGAAAAAATAATGAGTAAAAAAATTAACAACAAAATAACATAAAATAAAATTATATATATATTCTCTATTACTAAGTACTTCATAGTAACTTCAACACTTAACTTAATTGATTATATTTATACATAATTGATTATATAATTGATTAAGTTGAATTATCTAATTGATTATATAATTTATCTAATCAATTAGATTATTGATTATATATATAATTAATTATATAATTCAATATAATCAAGTATGTTTAATTATATAATCGATTACTATTATATAATTATATTTTATTTATATATTTATATGTATTTATATATTTTTTAATATATTTATATGTTTATATATTTTTTTATTACAAGATACAATAATTAGTATAATTAGATAAAAAATATATAATATACATAATTATTTTTTAAAAATAAAATTAATAATTTTATATATACTGAATTGTATTAAAATTTATTTATTTAATTTTAAAAAGTTAGAAATATACATAATTGATTATTTTTCTATTTAAAAGAAATTACATTATGTAGTTAAAAATTTATTTTTATTAAAAATGATATTTTATGTTTGAAAAATATTTTATATGTCTATTTAAAAAAACTGATTATATAATTAAAATTTCATTATGTTGTTAAAAAATACTATATATATATTTTTTATTTTTTAAATAAAATTATTATGTAATTAAAATTTGATTATCTTAAAAATAGTCTTTTTACATTTAAAAATATTACATATATACATTTATATATAATTCATTATAATTTTAAAATAATCGATTATGAATACAATTAATCTATTATGTAATTAAAATAACCTAAGTATTTGTAATTTTAAAATAATCAATTATGAATATAACTAATTGATTAAGTCTTCCACAACTTTGAAATAATCGATTATAATTAATATTTAATAGATTAAATTTTGTACTGTAATCTTAAAATAATCGATTAAACAAAATTCTTTATAATTTTAAAATAATTGATTAATATATATATATATATATATATATATATATATATATATATATAATTGATTTACATTTACATATATAATTATATATATATATTTAATGAATAAGAGTAAAATAAAAATTTTATATACTTCTATATTTTATTTTATCTTTTAAAATAATTTAACAAATTTATTTGATTTTCTATTTTATTTTTACTAAACAAATTAAATTTCACTATATTTTTTACTTATTTATCTTCCTTTTAATTATTTATTTTCGCCTCACTCTACCACACACATTATAAAGGAAGATATAATGGAAGGTGTACCGTAATTGTTGCCTTAATATATATATTTACATATCAACTACCATATATGTATATCAATTCTATTGTTTAAATATAAAATGTTAATTATTTTTGTAATAATTTTTATTTATGTTCTATATATTACCCCTAGCTTTTTTTCACATCCACATATTTATATTCTATTTTATATGTATCCATATAAAAAAATATTTCTCAAAATCAAATGAAATAACTTTTTTTCATCCCATTTTAATGTTGACTTGACATTTTCACTGTATTGCCCCTAACTTTTCCTAGTCCTCTCAGATTTTTATGAAGTAATTAACATGCTTATGCCACAATATAAACAGTATTCAGGACACTCCGTTACAGGCCACAATGGTGTCACCACTTGTAATTCTATGCCTTACTCTTCCCCTGCTTTTCTTATTCTTCTTTCAATACCATAGAACCTTCAAGAACCCAACCCTTCCACCTGGTCCTAGAGGCCTTCCCATAATAGGGAATCTTCATCAGCTCAATAATTCTTCTCTTTATCTTCAGCTATGGCAACTCTCAAAGAAATATGGGCCTCTATTTTCCCTTCAATTAGGTTTAAGGCCAGCCATAGTTATTTCATCACCTAAATTGGCCAAAGAGGTAATGAAAGACCATGACCTTGAGTGTTGTGGACGACCTAAACTACTTGGCCAGCAGAAATTGTCCTACAATGGGTTAGAGATGATATTTTCCCCATATAGTGACTTTTGGAGAGAAATTAGAAAAATTTGTGTCGTCCATGTCCTTAGCTCCAGACATGTGTCAAGATTTTCCTCAATAAGACAGTATGAGGTGAAGCGGTGCTCATGGTTTGAAGTTCTTTTCCTTTTCCTTCTCATTTATTTAATTTATCTATTTCAGTAACAAAAATGGTAAACTAATTCAAATATTACATTACGTACGTCCATAGATAAAATAAAATTCGTTTCATGTAAAAGACTAATTTTAAACAAAAAGCCAAATAACTCGTTTAAAAAGAATTTTCTTTTCATTCTATACTAGCTCATTGAAATACGTTGTTGCTATATTACCTACACAGACATTGATCTTAATAAATAGACGGTTAGGTAGAAGTTGAGAATACTTATGAATTTGTGATGCGGTGATGCCAGATACCTTCAATCACTATTATTAATCTCTAATAAATACAAATTGTCTAGAGTTGAGAACTGCACAAAATAAAGGCCAATTCGTACAATATCTGCAATTGAATGATAAACTGCACTAATCTCTATTCTAAGAAGTGGAGTTCAATTTTAATTATAAAGTAATTAATGGTATCGACGGGCTAGTGCAAACTGTACGTGCCACAATTAATTTATTACAAAGGAAAAAGAGAAATTAAGTGTTCTCACACAATGACAAGTTCAATTTAAAAGTTTCTTTGTCAAAATCTATTTTGGACCAACTGCTGATTTCTTTTTGCAGGACATGCATGTAGCAGCAACGGATACAACTGCAGCCACCTTAGTCCGGGCTATGACTGAACTACTACAAATCCAAGAGTAATGATGAAAGTTTAAGAAGAAATTAGGACTTTGGGAGGTAAAAAAGATTTTCTAGATGAAGCTGATATTCAAAAGTTTCCCTATTTTAAGGCTGTGATAAAAGAGGCATTGAGACTGCATCTACCAGGACTACTACTTGTGCAAAGAGAAACAAATGAACCCTGCATGTATTATTGATGGCTATTGAATTCCAGCCAATACAATAGTGTATGTGAATGCTTGGGCTATTCATAGAGACCCTACGTCTTGGAAACACCCAGAAGAGTTTTTGCCTGAGAGGTTCTAAGACAGTACTATAGATTTTCGAGGGCAAAATTTTGAGTTAATTCCATTTGGTGCTGGTCGTAGAATTTGCCCTGGTATTCCTATGGCAATTGCCTCATTGGATCTTATTCTTGCTAGTCTTCTTAATTCTTTTGATTGGGAATTGCTAGCAGAAATGGATAAAGAAGATATCGATACAGAAGTATTGCCAGGACTTACACAGCATAAGAAGAATCCTCTCTGTGCTTTGGCCAAGTGCCCATTCTGAAAGTTCGATTAATAAAATTGTACTCTTATTGTTTGTACCTTACCGATGAGCATAAGGCAGGTAAGCAAGGGCATGTTGATGTTACGTGGGTTGTCTCATGTCTGACTTTGATCTCTTGGTTCACTCTATTTTACCCTTTTTCATTGTTTGGTTTCTTTTTTCCTCCTCCTCTCTTTTAGAGTCTCAACATGACACTTATAAGTCTTGTCCTTATAATTACTTTCACACTTTGTTTTTTCAAAGGTCTCATAATTTTTATATTTAAATTTTATGATAAGATTTAATTTTTAATATCTATCTCTCTTAATCTCATATTAAAATAGGTCTTTTAATTTGTTACACTTCGTATAGACCAGGATGGGCCTTGAAAGTCAAAATTTATTCCCAAAGATTGTTTCAGATTTCTTTAGATAAAGAAAACCCAACATTAATTCTATTAAATTTTATTGGATTTGGAAAAATACGTAGAAAATCAATTCCACATTTTTTTTATAATTTAGTTTATTTATATTTTAAAATAAATTATATTTCGTATTCCTTGTGCTGCTCATGCTTTTTCTCTGTCTTTTTTTATCATTTTGTTGTTTGTATCTGCATCTCTGTGATCTCTTCACGTTGGTGCTTCACGTTGGTGCATATCTGTGATTTTATTTTATTATTTATTTTTCAACAATTAAATTGGGTTTCTTTTGAACCAAGGTCGGACTTATCCATTCAATCATTCTACAGTATTTTTAAGTTCCATGAAAGTTGAGATTTTCCAAAAGTCCCATAAAAATTTGATGAGAATGATTTTTGTTTAAGATAAGAGAATTATATTTAAGTTAATCATTCTAGCACAAATTGCATTCAATACAAAAGTGATTAAGTTAATTATATTTAAACTTTATATAGGTCACACTAATCGCAATTAACTAGTTTAACCTAATCTTAAGTCTAATCTAAAATCTCATAATACAAGGTCCAAAATGCAAGCCAAAATATTAGGAAAAAATGGTTACAAAAAATAGTGACCAAAAATTCTATCACTAAGTCGAAATAAACCATTTGGACTTCCTAGCTAATTACATGAAAATACTACTTAATAATATTGATTTAAAGGTTTGAAACAAGTTTGCAAAGGATTATCTTGGCACTCCATGAAAGTGTACAAAGTTAGGTTATTATTGGGCTCTCCTTCACCCTTAAGGAGACCTATCTCTTTATGTACTTCTTCTTATAGTTTTCTTACCCATCCTCTTGTCATGTGATCCTTTAAGACAATGGTCTCCATGTTCTTCAAGCTCTTATGGTAGTTTTGACCTTGCCCACCATATTCATATCAAAAGATCCAATTCAAAATGTTTTGTTCTTGTATGAAGTACTGGGTTAGCAGCCATAACAACACCACTTAAGTTATCACAGTATATAATAGGTGTGCGAAATTGAGGCACTTGAAGTTCATGTAAAAGATAATCAAGCCAAGAAATATTAGCAGTAGCTACAGAAGTGCTGCGACATCTGCCTCGGTAATGGATTGAGATATAACATTTTGTTTTTTTTTTAAGACCATGAAACCAAATTAGACCCCAAGTAAATGTAATATTCAGATGTAGATTTTCTATCATCAACATCTGAACCCCAATCAAAGTCAGAAAAGGCAGTAATATTCAGAAAAGAAGAGGGTTTTATGTGTCAACCATGATGGACAGTGCCAGCTAAATATTAAAGAATTTGTTTGGTTGCTTGCCAATGATGAAGTTTCAGACTATGCATATACCGAAATACTTCATTGACTACAAATGATATTTCTGGTCTTATGATTGTAACATGCTGGAGGCCACCAACAACTGATATATAGAAAGTTGCATCCTCAAACAACTCATCACTTTCTGCTATTAATTTGAGACCAGTTGTCATGGGGGTGTTCGTGGGTTTAGCATTTTGCATGTGAGCTCAATGGAGAAGGTTCAGGATATACTTTGAATGGGAGAGATGAATACCTCCATCTTTGGCAGTATGAACCTGAATACCAAGAAAATAGTGGAATTGACCAAGATCTTTCAATGGAAAAATGGAATGAAAGGTATCGATGGAGAGAAGAATCACTTGTTATGATGATGTCATCAACATAAACTTAGACTAATATAGTGTGTGATTGGATTTTGAAAACCATGCTCTCGGGGCTTGTTTGAGATCATTCAAAGCCTTATGTAATTTGCAAATTATATATCCATCTTCATGCCTCTTTGATTTGTGTTAATATCTTTCTCTGCCTCTTTGATTTGTGTATTGAAACCTACTTCCTCTATTATTGGACCTTCCACTGCCTCAATAAGGCTGCTGATTTTGGATGAAATTAGCATGCAAATTTTGCATGAAGAGGGCATTAGACTCATGTTGTTTTTGTCTCTTTAGGCGATCTTGTGGAGACATTAGCAAAGCCTTCATTTCATCAACGAAGTAGGGTTGGGCACTTGACAAAATAGACGTTACAAATGGATCATATTCAAAGGACAATCCATTTAAAATTGTCTCAACATAATCCTCAACACTGATTGGAGAACCTACTTCAGTAAGGGTCTCTACAATCTTTCTAGTAGATAACCAACTCAATCACAAAACTCGTTTTCTTGGAACTTTTTAATTGCATCTTCAATTGACTAATTTTGGCTTTGGTTTGCAAGGCAAAAAGATTTCAAATTTCTTCCAGATTTATAAAGAATACTCACATCCAATCATTCTATTACGAAGGCTCTCGAACATGGAGGCCAAAAGCCAAGAAGCAAGAAGCTGATCTTGTTCCCAATTTGTGTATTCTTCAATTCATTGACTTTTTTGTTGGCTTGATCTTCTTCATTCAGGTATTGAGTGGGTTTTCAAGAATATTTGAAAATATAAATATTTATTGTTATTCATTAAATAAAAGATCGATTTCGGTTAACAGATTTTTTTGCCCACACTTAATTATCATCACCTTCCTCCTCCCATACCTATTCAAGAAAAGTGAATGCAGAGTTTTAAAGTGGATGATTTTCTCATGTGTTGGCCATCAATTAATAAAGGTTTATTGCACAAGTTTGTGATTTTGAAAATTTATGCATATAGATAAGGGTGGAATCTTCATGGACAACCTGGTGGCAGGGATTTCTAGTTTACTTTCCTCTCTGCCTTAAACTTTGTTATACTATTTAAACTATGGTTTAGCTTTTTTCAATAAATTTATTTTGCTTATAAAAAAAATATTTGATAAATGTAGAGTACAATGTATTGGGCACATCATACGAGGAATTGGTATGTCTCAAGACAGTGCATATTGTATTTTTGTGCTAGATTCCTCTACGGATGTAATTCCTGTCTTGTTTTGGAAGAATCTCTATCAAACATATAATGTTTGGGTTCTAGCATATCTTATGCTAATCTTATTTTATAATAATATTTTATTTACTCACTATTATTTATCACTTTTAATAATATTTATAATAAAATGTTATTAATATTTTTTAGTAATATTTTTTTATATTTTTAATAATATGTTATTAAATATAAACTATTATTAATAATATTTTATAAAATTTTCATATAATAATTTTAAACTATTATCAGAATTAATAGATATTATTTTTTAATTTTTATAATATTTTTTAAATATTACTAAAAACCATGTATACGGTAGGAGTCTGTATAAAAAAAATGAATGCACATTCATTACAAATATCATCTCTCTCCAAATAATATACTCTTTTTATCTTTAAAGTAACATGGTATTAATATTCTAAGTTGAACTCTTTTAAGTATTCGGTCTTAGCTTAGCTATTAGAAAAAGAATTAAGTGGTTTGGTTTTCACATTTGTATTGTTTGTTTTGGCAACGCTTCTGCAACTACTAGTAAATCTAATCTTAATTTGTTGCCCATTAAAAAAGCGCTCTACGTTAGCAAGATCCAGCTTGCATATATCTAGAGAATAAAAAATCAGCAACTTAAGTTTTATTCACAAGTGGATGTAATTTATAGTTTTTTTTTTAATGTAACATCCTAAAATTTATTTAATTATTTTTAGAAATAAATTTTATTATTATTATTATCAATTTTATTTTAATTATTAATTACTACAGGAAATTATTTTATTAAATAATTGCATTTTGAAACTGAAATAATATTATTATTATTATACTCAATGATAGTAGAAAATTAATTTAGTACTTAAATATTTACATTTAATTTTATTTTAATAGAGGAGTTAATGACTTTATAAACTAATGAGGCATTAACCTGAATTATTTTCATTTATTAATTTAATTAATTGAATTAATGGGGACCGACGGTCGGGTCAGGGTTGACTCGACCCAAATAGAATATTAGTCAGGAGGTAATCAGTTTATCCCAATTTGTGTTTTGCATGTCAGATAGTCAGACCCCTATAGGAGAGAGAACGTAGATCTGCAAGGAGGAGGAGTTAGGGTGTTCAGATCATCCCCAGAGCTGCATCAGATCATCACTATTCTTCGCATCTAAGGTACGAGGGAGATGAGTTCGGTTATATGTGAATGCGGGGGTGCACGGGTAGTGAGGGCAATCCTTAAGTCCCTCTAGTATCTAAATTCTCAAATTTGTTTGGTTATTATGTTCTAAAAATATTTTAATCGGTAGAAAAGATTCGTTAATGTCTATTGTGGTTTTGTTTGACTTAATTGATAATTTAATCGGTTGTCTTTAGTGTGAAGGAAAACCTCTAGAGGGAATCCCAAAGGAAAAAGAAGAATGACTTTGATGAACATGTTTTCTTCCTTATGCTTTCCAAGTATGTAGAAATGTCACATCTATCTCACTATTTGGGTTTCATTTACATAAGAAAGAGCATTATGGTCTTTCCTAGTACCCTTATTAATAATTGTTATTGTATGGTTTCCTGTGACATTTGAAGGGAGATTAAATTCTTGGATTAACGTTTTGCCTTAATGTGATTTTCGTTTGAAATTGTATGGTTAATTGTCTTAATTACTTGATTCCTGTGGTTGTGCATGATTGTTCATGGCTTGAGGTTCAATTTGAGGCTCTTACGTATAATGGTGAAATTGGATGGATTTTTATGGTGTTTTATGTGTGTTTCTGTGCATTCTTATAAATGATTTATGGTAGTGATGGCTAAATTGATATGATTTTGGCATGATTATAGACTGTGTGAATGATGTATGAATCATGAGAATGAGAATGTGGATGAGAATGCATTGAGCATGGACATGAGATGCATGAGAAGTCAGACGTGGCTATAATACCCTACCCATATGTGGTGTTTAAGTTTAACAGGGGACCCCGGCCAAAAGTGGTGTTTAACAGGGTGGACTAATGATGGGGGACATTCATATGCATGAGCCATAGGTTTTGTTTAACGGTTGTGTAGAATGTCTTCGCACGGGCCATAGGTGGTGTTTAATTGTGCGACACACCGACCATATGGGGTGTTTAACGATGTGGCCATCATTAGTGATAACTAAGGGGATTGAGGAGGTTTGCCCATGGTGTGGAGTTCCGAATTGAGACTCTTAAGTGTGGTGATGAGCATATGAATTGTGCGAGTATGTGCATTTTGTAAACATGAATGAAATATGATTGATTTTGAATGCAATGGAACGTGTGATTGATATATGAGTATTTGTTAACTGTTAGTAATTGGGTACGGTAATGGGTGGGATTGGGGTACTATTTGCATTTATATATGATTGAATGCTATTTCTCACCGTACTCTCTTGTGCTTTTCTTTAGGTAATGTTGAGGCACTCGTGGTGCCGAGTTTTGAAGAGGCAGAGTTTTGCTCTGATTTGTGTGACATGGGAACTTGGTATTTAGAATAATGGATTTGTGTCTTTTCATACGTAGTTTTGCACGTTAAATATTTGAAAATGATGGGCATATTAATAACTCACTAAATGTATACAAAAATGAAAGAGATTTATATATTTGAAATATGTGTCAAACACATAAATAACGTGTTTAGATGAATATTAATAATTTATGTGATAATATTTTTTATGTGTACTTAATGTTTGAACATGATAATGATCATATGAACCTTTACTCCTTAGTACGAATTGAGTCTCGTTGATTTTATCTATTTCCTTGTCTTCTTTTTTATTTACTTAATTATTTTAATTTAAGTATTCGGGGTAGAAAAGTGTCACAAATAATATTTTATAACATTTTCATATAATAATTTTAAAGTATTATCAGAATTAATAGATATTATTTTTTTAATTTTTATAATATTTTTAAATATTACTAAACCATGTAGACGGTAGGAGTCTGTATAAAAAAAATGAATGCATATTCATTAAAAATATCATCTCTCTCCAAATAATATACACTTTTTATCTTTAAAGTCACATGGTATTAATATTCTAAGTTGAACTCTTTTAGGTATTCGGTCTTAGCTTAGCTATTAGAAAAAGAATTAAGTGGTTTGGTTTTCACATTTGTATTGTTTGTTTTGGCAACGCTTCTGCAACTACTAGTAAATCTAATCTTAATTTGTTGCCCATTAAAAAAAGCGCTCTACGTTAGCAAGATCCAGCTTGCATATATCTGGAGTATAAAAAGATCAACAGCTTAAGTTTTATTCACAAGTGGATGTAATTTATAGTTTTTGTGATTGATTATATTAGGGACAAAAATAATTAATTATTGATTAATTCTTATTGCTAGATGATGAGAGAAAGAGATAACCAAACATACAGAAAATATATATGAATTCACAATCTATTTATAATTTTTAGAGCTCACGATAAGAAGATCTCGTTTTAGCACATAAGTTAGTATTAATTTTAGTGTCTAACTATTGTCGGTTAATTGCCACTCTGATGTTTCAATATTATTTTCTTCTTTTCTATATTCAAGAAGTCAAACTCTACATGCTCTCTCTTTAAAATCATTTCATCTCTTATAATTGCTATCTTTCAATAAAAATAATGTTTTATATCTCATAAAAACGTAAGTACTTGTAACAAAAAAAATTAAAACATGAGTTATGAAAGATAATAAAATTCATTTTTTTTAAAATCCTTCTCATTTTCTTATATAACCCCTATACTTTTCTCAATATATTATCATATTTATTAAAACAATATTTCTAAACCTCGACCCACATTCTCGGGTCACCATCTATCAATTTCATAAAACCTTAAACATAAAATAATAGTGCCTATTGTTACAATACTTTATTATTAAGTTGCTAGTAAATATCCACACCAACCCCAATACCAAACTAGCACCACCATTAGAATAAAAACTGCAAGTATCCCATGACTCAACTTGTAGTTAACATTAACACAATCAATTATTAATTAATGTCTCACAGAAAAGGAAAACATCTATTTGTCTTTAACAATGTCTTGGGTGCTTACTTTTTTATCTTTTTTGCGTGACCGAGAAATTGAGCCAGTAAATTAATAAACCTACCGGCCGGCTAATTAAATTAGACTGGTATTTCTTTTGAGATCTAAGAATGAAGTATAAAGGTTGTAAATACTTTAAATATAAATATAAATATATATATATATATATATATATATATATATATATATATAAAACTTTTTGACAACATTTAAAAATGTTACAAAAGTATAAAAAATATTATCTATTAATTTTAGTAAGTACTATATCTAAATTATGTCGTAAAATATTCTTAATGATATTTTTATATTTATTAAATATTATTAAAGATATAAAAAGAGTTTAGGGATACAATGACTTTATATTGTGACTGTATTATTATTAATTTTTTTTATATCTTTGATAATATCTAATAAAAATGTTACAAAAGGAAAAAAAATATTATTTATTAATTTTGATAACATTTTAGTAAAAATTGTATTTGAACTATGTAGTAAAATATCCTTAATAATATTTTTATATTTATTATTAAAAATATAAAAAAATTTAATGATAAAGCAATAATAATGTAAAATAGTTTTATACTATCATTAAATTACACATTATTGTTGGTATGACTTATAAAATAATTATTGTAAAAATTTTTAAACTTGTTATAGATGGTTGTTTGTAACGAGAGAATGATGTAAAATTACTTTATACATGTAACATATTTTTTTATAAAAAAATGTTATTAATAAAAATATTTGTAATATTTTTAAAAAATGTTAATAAAAGTAACTGATATGTCTTTAATTTCCTCTTGTTATCTTTTCTATCGGTTCATTTTTGCTAAAATTCTGCCGGTAATCACTCAAATATGGTGTAAATTATTACTCAAATACCATTCATGTCGGGCATGACATTCTGCAGTTATTTGTGGAATATTCTGTGTTTATTATGATTCCTTTGTGCGAGCTATATAGAGACAGTGAATTGAAGTCACGTGCTTTTTGTTTGGCATGCAGCTTTAGCTATAAATCGGCAATATTCATCCACTTCTTCTCTATACCATAGCCAAAGTAATTCACATTGCTCTTCCTTTTTGTCTCAAAAAGCCTTTTCCAAAACATGAGTCAGACCCGTTCTCTTTTGTTGTCAACTTCTTTGCTTGTTATAATAATTTGCTTTACTATTATAATCAAATCCCTAAGATCCAACTTGATTGAGAGGTATTCCAAGAAACAAAAATCAAAACTCCCTCCAGGTCCCAAACCATGGCCAATAGTTGGTAACCTTCCTGAAATGCTTACAAACAAACCTGCACATAGGTGGATACACAAGCTCATGAAAGAAATGAATACTGAAATTGTATGTATCCGTCTAGGAAATGTCTATGTTATTCCTGTAACATGTCCTGCCATTGCTCGTGAGTTTTTGAGAGACCAAGATGCAACTTTTGCATCAAGACCAATCAGTGTATGCACTGATCTTATTAGTAGTGGATATTCAACTACAATTTTAGTGCCATTTGGGGATCAATGGAAGAAAATGAAGAAAATCTTATCCAATGCTTTGCTTTCCCCACATAAGCATCTATGGCTCCATGATAAAAGGATCGAAGAAGCTGACAACCTTATGTTTTGCATTTATAAAAAATGCAAAAATGTGAAAATTGGTGGCCTTGTGAATATCAGGAGTGCTGCAAGGCATTATTGCGGTAACGTGATTAGGAAAATTGTTTTCAATACAAGGTATTTCGGGAAGGGTCGGAATGATGGAGAGCCTAGTTTTGAGGAAGTAGAACACATTGAATCCATCTTCGTTTTGCTCAAATATGTTTATGCCTTTTCTATTTCTGATTATATGTCATGCTTGAAGGGATTTGACTTAGATGGCCACCAAAAGAAGGTGAAGGAAGCTTTGAGGACCATTAAGAAGTATCATGATCCCATCATTCAAGAGAGAGTTAAACAATGGAATGATGGATCAAAGGTTGAGGAAGAGGACTGGCTTGATATTCTAATCTCTCTTAAAGATGCCAACAATAACCCATCATTAACATTGGAGGAAATCAATGCACAAATTGTAGTAATATTTCATTTCTCTTTTTATTTTTCATACATACCTCGAAATGCACATACAAGGATTGAAATTAGCATGTCCCATCCACTTTCTTGTTACCTAATTAAAAAGTGACGCGTGATTAAAAAAATCACTCTCTCCTCATTGTTAGTTTTTCTATCATGTATCACTTTTTAATCAGAAAGACAAGAAGAAGAGAAAACAGTCGTTCCATTTCATGCATGTTAAAAATATAAAAATGAAAATTAATATTTAAAATCACAATCAAACTTCTTGTAGGAATTGATGATTGCAGTAGTGGACAATCCATCAAATGCTTTTGAATGGGCTCTTGCTGAAATGATAAACCAACCTAAGTTGCTCCAACAAGCCATTGAAGAATTGGACAATGTGGTAGGGAAAGAGAGGCTAGTCCAAGAATCAGATATACCAAAGCTCAACTATGTGAAGGCTTGTGTAAGAGAAGCTTTTCGCCTTCATCCCATGGCACCTTTTAATCCTCCTCATGTCTCTATGAATGATACAACTGTAGGAAATTACTTCATCCCAAAGGGTAGCCATGTAATTCTAAGCAGACAAGAGCTTGGGAGAAACGCGAAAGTGTGGAGTGAACCCCATAAGTTCAAACCAGAACGCCACCTCAACGGTGATGGGTCTGATGTAGTTTTGACAGAGCCAAATTTGAAGTTCATATCATTTAGCACAGGAAGGCGTGGTTGTCCTGGAGTGATGCTTGGCACCACAATGACTGTGATGTTGTTTGCTAGGTTGCTCCATGGATTCACTTGGAGTGCACCACCCAATGTTTCAACAATCAACCTTGTTGAGTCCAATGATGATATCCTTCTTGCAGAGCCACTTGTGGCACTTGCAAAGCCAAGATTAACACCAAAGCTATATCATACTTATTTTAATAGAGAAAATAATTTACCAAGGCAACCTATATAAATGAACATGAAACAACAAATGTTCAGTTAAATAATGAGAATAAATAGCCAAATAAGTGTCAAATGTAAAATGTAAATGACTGCCATGTACTGTGAAGAAAGACTCCAAATTTTTATTGTTGGTTGGGTTTAGGATGATGATGTAATCGCTAGTGCAACAAATGATTTCTATAACAAGCTTTTGTATTAGTTTGTTAACAACATACATAAAAAAAATATGGTGCATTTTTGTAAATAAATAGATCTTTTTTAGATTGCTTATCATCTGAATTGATATAAAAATTACGTAAATTCAAATGATAACCAATGTAAAGAAGACTCTTTTTATATTTTTACGTCAATTATAATTCTAACCAATGTGAAAAACCTTTTAAATTAGTCTTTACAACTTGAAATACTATTTTAGATTGAACCTGAATGTTGCTGACAAACTCCAATGCCTTTTCTATGCTCATGCTCCCAATGTCCATGAATGTCAAACACTAAAACCACCATGTTCATGCTCATACTCCCAACAACAACGTTGCTGTCATTTCTCCGTTAAGCGAAACAACTCTGGTTTTCTCTTTATTTCATTTCTCTTTGTCTTACTACTTTATTCCTCACCCCTTCTCTCCCCAAACTAGTCCTTCTATTTAAGTGGCTAATACATTTTCTTAGGTAAAATTTTCATTATTGTCTTTTTTTTTTCTTGTCTCTATCTTTTTATATTAATTATGATCCTTGTTATGATTTCTCCTTTTCCTTCTTTGTTTTGTTTCTTTCCTAATTGTAGGTCTTGGACATGGAGTTGGCTAGGTTAGGATGTGGTTTGCTTTGGTGATGTAGGTGGGAGGGACCAAAGGGTTTATGTGAACCAAGGGATACTTATTGGGTTCTTTGTGTCGTTGTGAGGAGTTTTGATGCATATGTTTGGGTGATGGTGGTTTAGGAGGTATGATGTTGTGTAATTTTGGGTTGATGTAGGTGACATGTGTGATACTATTTACTCCCAATATTGACAATACTAATAAAATAAACTTAGAACAAATTTAAACTTGAAAACATACATTGACTCACAAAGGATTCACATAATTTGGTGGTACGCTGTAATTGAAAACAAACGTGTATTCCTACTAACACTCTAAACACCAATTTCTAATGTCATAAAATATAAACCAAACTACATAATCGTAAAATAATTACAAGTGTCCTGATGTCATATATTCTATTAGAGCATAAACCCAAAAATAAAAGAAAGAGTAAAAGTAGTAAATGAGGAGCCTAGCTCAATCATCACACTCTTGCTCAACATTACCTGCAAAATGACATTCAGTGCAAACATAAACAACTCAACAAAAGGAAGTGAGAAATATATCTCACTCAAGTTCATGGTATGGATACAACGTAAGTAGCACATAGACATACAGTTAATAGATAATAAACAAATATGTATGCACATGAGTGATGATAATGCACTCCTAGTACTACTCCACATGTCATGTGATACCAATTATAATCCAAGAAAATAGGCTAGGGGCATGCAACTCAACATCTTTGTTGGTCGTCCCACACTAGCATGATGACCTTTAGTAGTACGGCAGGTACTATTTGACTTGCATCGTTTGTCCCAGCTCATTGATCAATTACGGCTATTGAGATTTTTGTACCTAGTAGCCCCAAGAAATCTAGTAACCTTAACACTCGGGTTTTTTGTCTACTTCCTTACACCCTTGTTTTGTTAAATAATGCATGAATGTGGTTCAATTTAATCATTATTTACTTTCAATATTGGATAATGAAGATTATTTTTACCTCTTAAAGGTTAGACATCTCATCTCATAATCCATCACCGATTAGTGAGTATCATTCTTGCCTCTCACAAACAAATGTTCATTGGACCCATTCTTGTCTCTTACATACTAGGTCACCCTTTGAGCATATTTATCTCTATTACACCTTTTTATATCACATACCGTCATTCTTAATGCAATTCAGTGATAAACCATTAATATAATTACATGCATATATTCTAACAATTAAGCATTGATTCCAATACTATCAGACTTATACAAGTACAAATAGGGTAGCACAAGCATGCTTCCATTAGCACGAGTGTGCACAGTCAGTGTGACTATGCATAGGCGTGTACAACCTACACACTCTGTTCTTTGTGACCACGACTGTGCTCAACATTCTGCTAGTCGAATTTCTTGGATTTTCACCCATAATTTCGAATTTTAATAAGGGAACATATCATTTTCTATGTTTTGCATTCACAAAACCAATTACACAATATAGGGAACACCATGAACATACAATTTGTAACTATATAATTATCAATAATACTTAATCAAAGGAAAAGTTCTAATCTAGAGAGTTCAATCTTCCTTTCAGATAACTCAAAACATACAATTTTGGGATTCCTAGGGACGACCCCTCTGCCCACAATTATATGCATACCCCAAAGTGAGATTTTTCACTCCCTTTACCTGGAATTTCAACTCCCAAGTAGGGTCCCTGCTCCTTAGGGTTGTTTCTTCTGATCCTTAAGGACTCTCTCTAGGGTTTCTCCTTCTTGACTCTCTGTAAAGAAAACCACCACTTTTGAACAAATGATTTCTGACACAAAGAATTCAACATGTTGCTCCTTTATATAGTGGCAAAATGGGCTTTGCCACTCACTTTTTGGGTGGTAAGTCTGCATAGGCATATTCATTATTATGCATGAGCGTGTTTACTTTGTAGAACCTACACGCATGCTCACCATTGTTCACAATCGTGCACAATTGCTGCATGTGGTTCACTTACAAACCCTTTTGCTATTTTTTTTCATACATAAACTTCATTCCTAACCAAATACTTATTTTCCCTAATATATGTTGTTAATTAGTGACAAAATAATATTTTTTAAACATACACATATTCAATAAATAATTAAAATACCATATAATACATGCAAAATAAAACTAGAGTTACAATATAGGATTGTACTTTCTAGTTATGTTTATAATGTATGTAGAACATGCCTTTTTTTTTTACATTAGTTCAATATCTAATGTAAAAAGTTGACACATTTTATATTCTTTTCATGAAATCTTTACTTTTTATCTTTTTCAAGCAAACTTCCTAAGTATTTTTTAAATTTAGTTTTTTCATACTTCAATCAATTTCATAAAAAAAATAATTTATGATAATGCTTACTGACTATATTTACATCGTCTCATAGACGAGATTTATGATAAAGTATATAAAATTTTTTATATAAAATTTATTTTCTTCACTTTGCTATTTTTATCTTATTGTGATCTTCAAAGATTTTTTATATAAGTGATCTTCCATAAAATAACCATTGTGAGATAAGATAATCTTCATTTCATCTTTCTTCTTATGGAGAGAGAAAGTACCTTATGAGAGCATTTGATACTTCAATAAATGTATTTCACACAACTTGTCACTTTAATAAGATAAAACATTTATTTATCTTTCTCTTTCCATACATATGCATTATCATAGGTGTCGAAAGTACTTTTTAGGTACACTACATCCTTATGTAGGAACACACATTTTTATGTTGATTAAATATAAGCATATAACACTTTTTTAAATACATTTTAGGGGTGATAAAATGTATTTTTTATATGTTTCCTACAAAGTCAACATGATATATAAATATATAAATATATAAATATATAAATATATAAATATATAAATATATAAATATATAAATATATAAATATATAAATATATAAATATATAAATATATAAATATATAAATATATAAATAGATAAATATATAAATATATAAATATATAAATATATAAATATATAAATATATAAATATATAAATATATAAATATATAAATATATAAATATATAAATATATAAATATATAAATATATAAATATATAAATATATAAATATATAAATATATAAATATATAAATATATAAATATATAAATATATAAATATATAGATATATAGATATATAGATATATAGATATATAGATATATAGATATATAGATATATAAATATATAAATATATAAATATATAAATATATAAATATATAAATATATAAATATATAAATATATAAATATATAAATATATAAATATATAAATATATAAATATATAAATATATAAATATATAAATATATAAATATATAAATATATAAATATATAAATATATACAAAAAAATCAAATTTAGCGACCAAACAATTCCGTCGCTAAACCTAAGAAATCGGTCGCAAAATATAAAATTGGTGGCTAAATCACTTAATGACGGAAAGAGCGACCGAATTGGTCGGTGGGTAAAACCCAGTCGCTAAATGAATTAGCCACCGAATTGTATTCGGTGGCAAAATTAGCGACGGAAATGTGTGGTGGCTATATGATTCGGTAAATGTATTTTGGAATTTTAGCGACCTCAATTTTCGGTCGCAAAAATCGGTCGCTATTTGATAATTTATTTTAAATATTTCGGTTGCTAATTCAGTGGCTATTTGATTTTTTATTTTAAATAATTCGGTCGCTAATTCGGTGGCTATTTGATTTTTTATTTTAAATAATTGGTCGCTAATTCGGTGGCTATTTGATTTTTTATTTTAAATAATTCGGTGGTGGCAACGATGGTGGCGACGGTGGCGGTAGTGGTGGCGGTGGTGGGAGGGAAGGGAGTAATGCAAAATAGGTAGTGGTGGAGGTTATGGAAGAAGAGAGGTGGGTGGAAAATAAAAAAGAGTAGAGAAAGGAAGGGAGAGGTGGTGGCGGTGGTGGTGGCGGCGGTGGTGGGAGGGAAGGGAGTAGTGTATAAAAGATAGTGGTGGAGGTTATGGAAGAAGAGAGATGGGTGGAAAATAGAAAAAAGTAGAAAAAGGAAGGGAGAGGTGGTGGTCGCGGTGGCGGTAGTGGTGGCGGCGGTGGTGGCGGTAGTGGTGGCGGCGGTGGTGGCGGTGGTGGCGGTGGCGGTGGCGGCGACGGAGAAGGAGAAGGAGAGGAGGAAATGAGATGAGGGAGTAATGGTAGTGGAAGAGTGTTTAAATAAAGGATGGAGAAGGAAAAAGAGAGGGAAAAATAGGAGGGAAATCTTTTTTTTGAATTTTTAAAAATCCGTCGCTAATTCGGTGGCTAAATATTTTTTTATATATATATTTTAGTTTTTTAAAATCGGTCGCTAAATCCGTCGCTAAAAAACGTTTTCTTCTTTAAAAAAATCAGATTTTCCGTGGCTAAATCGGTGGCTAAATATTTTTTATATATATTTTTATAATTTTTAAAAGCGGTCGCTAATTCCGTCGTTAAATAAACGGTTTTAAACTTTTTAAATAAACCCAGTTTCCGTCGCTAAATCGGTGGCAAAACTTACGTTATAGGGTTTCGAAAGTTCCGTCGCTAATTCGGTGGCTAAATACCTGTTTATATATTTTTTTCATATTTTATAAATCGGTCGCTAATTCCGTCGCTAAGTAAACGGTTTTAAACTTTTTAAATAAACCCAGTTTCCGTCGCTAATTCCGTGGCTAAATACCTGTTTATATATTTTTTTTAAAATTTTATGAATCCGTCGCTAATTCCGTCGCTAAATAAACGGTTTTAAAATTTTTAAAAATACCAGGTTCCGTCGCTAAATCGGTGGCAAAACTTACGTTATAGGTTTTGAGAAATGCCGTCGCTAATTCGGTCGCAAATGTCGTCGTCAAAATTTCCGTCGCTAAATCGGTGGCAAAGATATATCCTTGTCTTATTTACAATTTCCGTCGCTAATGTCGTCGCTATCTGCGACGGTTTATTTTCCGTCGCTAAGTTCCGTGGCTAAAAAGGATTTTTTTTTAAGATCATTTCGTCTATTATATGATAGACGTCATGCGAGTAAAACAACATCGTTTGTCATCAAACTATATTTATTGTCCTTTAGTGTTGAGAAACTTATTTGTTGCATTTTTTATTTATCAAAACATAAGAGAGAAAATCATTCTATTATCTAACATAATACATTCACACTTAGAGTGTTGTTATATAGGCATTCATATCTATCATACACTGCATAACATCTACTATATTTCTTTACTGTCTTCGAAACCTCATATCACTTATCATACATACTCTTCTTTCTTTCTCACTTTAGGTGTTATCAAGCCCTTTCATAAAATTAAAGGTTTCATGACTATCAAAATTAAAATAAAATCAAAATATCATAAAATATGTATAAATATCAGTATTTTGTCCCAAATTAGTTAATTTTACACCATTACTAAAAATTTAAAATTTGTTACAAAATATTTTTGTGGCTAATTTTAAGATCAATAGTTATTTTGTAGCTAATTTCTAGTAAAAAATAATTAGCTACAAAATTATTATAATATTGGTGGTAGCGTGAAATAAGTAGAAAATTAGATAAGAAAATAATCTTAGTTAATTTGTAGTAAATTTTTAAAATTTGTAGTTATTTTCTAACTAATTTGTAATAATAAGAAGTATAGATAAATATAACTTAAGTTTATCTAGAAAAAAAATATTCTAGTTAATTAGTTAGGATTTATCTACTAATTTAAATGATAGCTAAAATTAGTAGAAAAATTAAAAAAAATCTTATTATTCACGTTAAGTAAATAAAAATATAAAGTCATTTTTTTCATTTTTCATGTCATCCCAATATCCAAAAATAAAAGTATAATGTACACTTTCTTTCAAATCTTTTGCACATAAGTATAAAACTTTTTTAGTTTTTTCTACTTTTTTTTTATTTCTTTGTTATTACAAACTTCTACTAGGACCTACTACTGACGAGCACAGTAAGTTACAAAGTCCATAAGATAAAAGAAGAAAAAAAAAAGTCAAGACAGTAAGCACACGATTGGAGAAGAGCCAAAGCCAACATAGAAGCAGGAGTGGGACAATCAGTGGCATGGCTGCAACCATCCGCACCATATGGTAGAAAAAATATGATCTTACTTTTTAGCTTTAATAAACTATCCAGACATTCATAACAGAATTTTCAACACAAAAATATGCATTTATGTGCACATCTTAGATTTTTGTCATTTTATTTTACTGTTTTAATTTTTAGTTCCAAGAACCATTTATTGTGATTATTTCATGTACGTATAATATAAGGAATACCTTTTAAATAGGTTGTTGATAATATGCATATAGCAGAAGGGATCTTGTTTTAATTCTTACTATACTTAGGGGACAACATTTATTATTTTTAATGTCATTTTTTTATATCTTTAATAATATTTATTAAATATAAAATGTTACTAATAATATTTTACAACATGACTCAAATACAACATTTATTTTGTATTTTTGTAATATTTTTTAAATGTTGGTAAAAGTCATATATTTTGTAATGTATGTGATAGTGTAGGAAAAAAAAATTTAAGCTGATTAAAAGTGACGACACAAAATATTTATATCAGATTATGCTATTTAAAGCTACACTTTTCTCATTTTTTAAAAACTAAATGCTACATTTTTTTTTTCATTCTATTAAAATTAACTAAAACGTTCGGCATGTTTATATCCCATTCTATTAAGTCCTCCAAGTTTCTTATTCCTGATTGTTATAAGAAGTTGTTGTGACTTTCACAAAAGTCATTAATTTATATATCTGATTGATTTCTTGTTTTAGATATGAGTAAAGTAAAGATAATTTACAAATTCTTTAAAAGAAAAAACACAAATATTTCAAGTGATTCTTTTATATTTGAGACATCCAACCTCAACCTATCAACTCAGGGATAAGAGCAATGTGAGTCAAAATGTTGAACATTTCATCTTGAAGAAATAACAATTTGCATATAGAACTAGATCCTAGATTGTGACTAATGATTTTGAAGTTTCCTATAAATCAAAAGGGTAAAAATCGTTGTACTTATGATAAATGTAGGTTATGCCAAGCTATTCTTATAAGGTATATTTTGTTAAATGATATATGATCATCCTCTTTGTTTTCATGCTTCTTGGTTTGATTTATATCCTTCTTGGCTAAAGTTCTCTCATGAAAAAGATGTTATATTTTGTTTGTCATGCTACCTTTTTGGTAAAAGGCTTATAGTCATCACTTCTCTAATTCTTTTATTGAATAAGGTTTTAATAGTTGGAAGAAGGTAAATGATGAAGAATATTGTCCACTTTTAAATCATGTTGATAAAAAACCAAATTCTCCACATAATATTATTGTTCAATTTTGTGTGGCTTTCTTGGGAAAATCACAATATATTGTTTGTTTGTTAGAAAGCAGGCATCAACGTAGATTGAGAGAAATTAATTGAGGCTCAAAATTATAACTGCTTGTGTTAGATATGCTTAACTTTTCAAGCTTATACATTAGAGGTCAGGGTGAAAATATATCCTTAAAAACTATAGGAAATATCGTTGAGATGTTGAAATTGTTAGGATCTTACAAGGATGACGTTGGAAAGGAAATTTTACATATGTTGGCTAATATGGTGCGAAATTCAATTAGGAAGGAGGTAGGAATGCTAAATTTTGTATTATTATTGATGGAGGTAAAGATGAGTAAAAAAAGGAGCTAATGGATATCATCTTGAGGTTTGTTGATTGTGATGGTTTTATTCAAGAATGATTTCTTTATATTACCGATGTTAGTGATACTAGTCACAAGACCTTGAAACATGAGTTATCGTTTCTTCTTTCTTGTTACAACCTTCAAGTTGAACTCCACTTACCACTTACTCCAACAGTAACTCTAAGAGAGTTTCTCCTCATCATTATTATTCATTTTCTTGCAATCTTAAGGGTCTAACGGGTAACACATCTTATTCGTTAGATTGCAAGAAAATGAATGATGAGAACACAGAGTAACTCTCTTAGAGTTACTATTCAAGTAACTGGATCTCTCTTTCATATATATATATATATATATATATATATATATATATATATATATATATATATATATATATATATATATATATATATATAACATATATGAAGCATTGAATGGAAACATTCAATATTGAAAACGTGATAAACAAGGATAAGGAAGAGAGAATCACACAACATATTTATATTGGTCACTCTATAACCTAGACCTACATTTAGTCTCTTGTTTTGAAGGATTTTCCATTAAGTCAAACAAACTTACATCAAAGATTTTCCATTAGATCAAACAAACTTACAATAAGCATTCTTATCAATCTCACTTTACAACACAGTAATCTTTACACAAGATTACTTAACCAAATATTCTTTAATACTAAGTGTCTTTTGGCTTTCATAGAATATATAAAAAAAGTTTTTATAAGATATAATTCACATAAGTGAAGATGTAAAAATTAACCAAATTTATTATGATATTGTATTATTCACTTCTATCGTTTCTTGGCTAATCTTTTCCTCAAAAAATATGATTTTAAAGGTAATACTTATATTTTTATTTTTCTCCTTATATATAAAAGTTATTCAATAAGTTAAAAATATTAATACAATCAAACAAGTTTTCTATTTTTTTAGTTTTCAAAACATGTTCCAAAAACAAATTTAAAAAACAAGTTTTTTTTCCCTTGTATCTAGAGTAATTTTCAAAACAAAATTACCAAATAATTTTTATTTAATTTTCTCCTCAAAAATAGTTTTACAAAATTATTTTACTAAACAATTTTTAAAATAAAGAATTATGAAGAGAAGCACAATGGCTCAAAATCTTGTAATATTCAGGAGTGTATTGCATGATACATAAATAAACTATTACACTATTTAATAATTTTTATATGTATAATTATGTATCAATACTAACTGTTGCATTAAATATTTTTTTTTAGAAGTAACACACTTTCTAATACACAATTTTTTATTGGTCAAAATTTTTAAAAAATATAAAATAAGGAGAAAGACTCATTAAATAAGACGTAAGACTCACAAATTTGTAATTTCTAATAAATTTTAACTAATAATAAAACCTGTTGTGTCACTAGCATTTCTCAAGTTTGATCATATTTTTCAAATTTTATATTAATTAAAATTTTTTAATACCTCATTGATATACGTCAAAATTTATATATGTACTTTTAAAACATATATAAATATCAATTAGTTGTTATCCTCTTATTGTTGTTTAAATTTTTATAAAATTATATGTAAACGATCAAGGGAATATATAATTATAGTTTAACAATTAAATTGATAAAAATTACATTTTATATAAAATTATTGATAATGTAGTAGTTGGTATAAATTATATAAGTATAATTTGATTTATATAAATGGAATTAAGTTATTTCCAAAATAATTTTAGAATAATTATTTTTTATCTTTATTTTATATTTTTTTTAATTTAATAATTTTAATGAGTAACTCATCTAAAATTAAAAAAGAAAGACAAAGATAATGAGTATAAAAAAAATAAAAAATAAGGATAGAAAGTAAGTCTAAAAAAGATAGTAGAATACGAAGAAAAGAAACAAGAGTGAAAAAGATAGAAATAAAGAGAAGTAAAATAGAAAGACATGTTTAAATGAATAGAAATTAAAAAGAACATAAACACACAATTTAGTTTTTAGAAGTTTGCTCTTTGTTTGGATAATGTGTAGAATATGAAGAAAAAGAAAGAATGAAAAATATAAATAAAAAAATATATTGTTTAAATCAAATAAAAAAGATATAGACAAGTTTTCTAACTATATATTTATAATTTACATGAGCGAAAAAGTTAGTGATAATAAATAAATAATTTATATAAAAAGCTTTACATTCTAATTAAATTTAACTCAAAAGAATTTAAATCTCTTACTATATTAAGTCTCGAGAATTTATTTATACTTTTATTAGTAATATGTTTTATATTTTTAATAATATTTAAATGTTGATATTTTACAATATAATTCAAATATAATATTTTTTATATTTTGAAAATATTTTTAAATATTATAGAAATTCATATATATCCTGTAGTGACATAGCTACTTTTTTCGCATCTCTTGCTGTGTTGGATAGTAGCTTTATTGGTGTCATAAATTCAAATCTGATAGCCATGTGGTGGAAATGTGGAAGGGAATTTATAGTTTATTTTCCTCTTTGTCTTGTTTGTACTATTTAAACTTTGACACTACTGGTGCTTTGGTTTAGTCTTTTCTTATAAAAAAAAATTATCATTGCAGAGTGCAGATGTATTATATTGGGCGCATCATACAAGGAATATTTGGTATGTCAAGTTCATATTGTATTTTTGTGCTAGCTAGATTCCTCTAAGATGTATTTCCTGTCTTGTTTTGGGAGAATCTCTACCAAACATTTATGTTTGAGATCTAGCATATCTTATGCTATTGTTCATCTTATTTTATAATAATATTTTATTTTCCTATAAAAAAAAACAAAGTTAACGCACATTCATTACAAATATTATGCTCTCGAAATAATATACACCTTTTTGTATCTTGATCAAAGTCACGAGGTACCCCCAATGGATTAATATTTTATGTTGAGGTCGTTATTTTAGTCAATATTTAAGGTTAAATCGATCTAGACTTAGCTAGCTCTTAGGAAAATAATTAAGTGGTTTGGCGCCATGCATTATTTCTCATTCGTATTGTCTGATTTTGCAACGTTTTCTGCACTACTGGTGCTCTGCACTTGCTTTATTCAATAAATATAATCTTCTCCAATCAAAAAAATAATTCCAAATGATCTCTACGTTAGCAATATCCAGCTGCTTACACATATCTGGAGTATAAAAAAAGATCAGCAGCTGAAGTTTTATTCAAAGGGGATGTTATTTATAGTTTTTGTGATGTAATTGATTAATTGTTAGAGACAAAAATAATTACTGACTATATTAGGGACAAAAATAATTATTGATTAATTGTTATGACTAGATGATGAGAGAAAACGATCAACAAGCAATAGTTATGTGATTTATTATATAGTGTTAACTAAACATTTGAATAAAATTAAAACTTATTTTACTTTTATCCTATCTTATCCTCTTGTCTTTTCTTAACTTAACTAAATGGATATAATTTTTAAGGTGCACGATAGGAAGATTTATTTTAGCACATAAGTTAGTATTAATTTTACTACCTAATTATTGCCGGTTAATTGCCACTAAGTTTCAAAGTTTTCCCCCCTTTTTTTCTATCTTCATGAAGTCAGAATCTACATGCTCTCTCGTAAAAAAAAAAATGATTTCATCTCATATAATTCATATCTTTCAATACAAATCATGCTTTACATATCATAAAAATGCTGGTCTTTGTAACCAAACAGTTAAAACGCGAGTTATGAAAGATAATATAACTTATACAGAAAATTCGATAAAATCCTTTTCATTTTCTCATATTAATGCCTAACCTTTTCTCAATATATTATAATATTTAGTAACACAATATTTCTAAACCTCGACCCATCCTTCTCAGGTCACCAACTATCAAGTACATAAAACCTTAAGCTTTCTCGTAAATAAAAAAGTCTATTCATACAATACTTTACCGTTAAGTTGCTAGTGCATATCCACACCAACACCCAACACCCAAAAACACTAAGCTACCCACCAACCATCAGAACAAAAACTTCAAGTATCCCGTGACTCAATTTTTTTAGTTATTATTTTTTAATGATTTAAATATATTTTTAATCTTGTAAATTGAACAAATTTTTATTTTAGTATCTATAAAAAATTAAAAATCATTTGTTTGTCCTGCTTATATAATTTGAAATCGTTTTTTTTTATTGTTATGTGATACAAGTTAATTGTTTATATATTTAACAAAAGATCAATTGATCATCTCAAGTGATATCTACTACTGTTTGTAATATCATATCAACATGTAACAACTCTAAATTTGTTTATAGATCCCAAAAATAAATGTCATTTATATATACTTTAAAATAAATGTTAGGAGGCAAAAATAGTGATTTTGCATTTTGAAAGAATGAAAATCAAAGAAAAATATTTTATAGGAACCATAACCAAAAGTCACTCATTTTACAGGGATAAAAAGTAATGAGTTTAAATTTTTCATAAGAATAAAAAATAAAGAAAATATTTTACAGGGTCCAAAATAAAAACTAACTCATTTTATAGGAATTAAAAATGTATTTAAGTCTAATCTAATATTAAAAATAATATTGTTATATAGAATATAAAATTTTAAATTTTTTCCAATATATTGAATAATATACTTTTTGAATACATTTTATTTTTAGTTGTTTAGGAATCTATCATAAAACTAAGTAATGAATTGTTTAATTATGAATATTAGCATCACCACATTCAAGAAATATACTTGTAGAAATCATTAAAAAAATTCAAGGCTAGTAAGATGAAAGTTGTTTTCTACTACATAGATTATTTTGGTCATATCGCTAACTAATGTAAAATCTTCAACATACTCTTTTTCTCTAATACTATATTAGAATATATGGATTTGTGTCAAACTAAACCCCATAAAACAGGTTTTACATTAAGACTAAACATCACGAACATGTAGTTTGCAAGATTGAACATTTTCAGATGGTCTAATGGTGAGTAGTTCGATAGGTCCAACAATAATCATTATAATAAATTCTGGAACCATATTAAAATTTGGATTTGGGTCTAACTCAATTCTTCAAAACTAGATTGTAGTGTAAGGATTATCCTTCGCTTATATATAGTATTTGAGTCATATCACTACTTAATGTGAGATTTTCAACATCAATAAAGCCAGTTATTTCCTCCCCACACGTGGTGTAATCTAAATACCAATAAATAAACAAGATACATAAAAGAAGGAGATTGGATTTTGTGTTATTTTTAAGCTCATTGAAACCTTTTCACAAGATATATAAGTTCAAAACAAGCACATAATTTAAAGTGTCCAAAAGTATGATTAGCAAGATAATAAAGAGAAGGGAAGAGATAATCACATAGAGTATTTATCATGATTCACTCTACAACTTAAAGCTATGTCTAGTTTTTTTCATTGAAGGATTTTTCACTGAGTCTAACTAGCTGACAACAAGTATTCTCAAGTCTCTTCAGACTTTACAAACACTTGTAATCTATAATCCATATTACATGCAAAACGAGTATTGTTTGACACTAAGTCTCTTTAAGCTTTTACATAGGTGTACAAGAATTTTACAAAGATAATTTACTAAGTGATCATAAAGAATTTTAGAAGAGAGTTTTAACTTTGTCAAAACAAAGCAAACATACAATGAAGATCAAAGCATAAAAAGTTATGCTTAAAAATAATGGTTGTATGAAAGTGTCCAAATAAGATCTCATGTAACGCTTGATAACTTTTTAACTTGGTGTATCTATAACCTTCTTAGTCTTCTCAAAAGGTTGATATATATTGACACGTAGAAAAAATAACCATTGATAATCTTCAAGGAAGAGATGATCTTGGCAATAAATGTCCAATATGACTAGATAATCTTCAAGGAAGAGATGATCTTGGCAATAAATGTCCAATATGACTATTTTGCATGAGTTGTTTTGACATTGTTTGTCTTCTTATGAAGGAGAGAGAAAAGGTGTAGTAGAGGATACAAACTTCTTTCCTTAAGCATGATTAGAGAGGATACATACAGAGAAAGTTCTTCCTCTTTGTTTGCTTATTCTTCTAAACTTTTAATTAGCACACAAACACATGATACATAGAATTGTTTTTGTTTAGATGTAGAGCTTAAAGAGAATATTGTCTTTTTTTTTATATAAAACAAGCAACATAAAATACACTAGAAAGGAAATAAACATTAGTGTATCAAAGAACATACATGTTTGTAGTTGTTTAGATGTAGAGCTTAAAGAGAATATTGTCTTTTTTTTTATATAAAACAAGCAACATAAAATACACTAGAAAGGAAATAAACATTAGTGTATCAAAGAACACACATGTTTGTAGAGATTTCAAGTAGATAAGCAGAAGTGAATATATACGCGTAAGTGCAAGTTTCTTTCGTAAACCAAGATAAGTTATAAAAACTTCATTTATGGATGCTTTAGTTATGGACATCTTATGGTATGGACATCTTATGGACACTATGTATAACTATATGTTTGGATGTTTTTCCAAATATAAGCAATACTTATATATGTCGTAAATGACTAGTATGTTTCATCAAACTCTTTGAACACAACAACGATTAGTCATTACATTTATTAGTAATTTTTGTTATCATCAAAACATATATGAGATGGATGCCTTTGCATCTTTGGTTCAACAAAAAACTTGTTGAAACAAAGATATTAGTCCTATACAACAATTGAGAATTTTTTTAATTAAGTGAAACTATATAAATAATAATTAAAAAATGAAGTCTTATAAAATGAAGGATGGTGATATACTATAAATTAAAGTATATTATTCTTGTTTTATTCTTTCTTATATAATCACTGAGCATTTGCTATTCACGTTATGTTGATTTAGTGTTTTAATTGATTTTTTTTATGTCATGGTTATGCATGTATTACTCTATCTACTATAAATAGAAAACCTAACTTATGTAACTTGATAAAGTAATAGAATTTATTTTCTGGATTTGTTTATAGTCTTCTCTGTATTTACTAACAGACCTTGTCCATGAAAGAAATTCAAAACTGCTCCCGACGTTGCTATGATCTGTTCATGGCGTACTAAATGGACTTATTGGTCTCTTACTTCATGATGCAGCATTTGTCAAACGCAATATGAAACTCGGCAACACTAATCTCGTCGGGACTATTTCTATATTAGTTACATATTTTTATATTTTTAGTAATATTTAATAAATATAAATACTGTCAAAAAATACGTAGAAGTGTATATTAGCAGATCCAGAGCATACAGTACTGACTCTAATGCAGAACAAATCCCTGCAATTAATGCTAATTTCGTTGACTTCTTAAAGCATGAATCACTAGCTGTATATAGGGTCATATGCAAAACAATGTAACAATTTGGTGCTGCAAGCAGAGCTTCCTGATTATCAAATGAGTACAATATCATGCTGCTGCATGTATATTTTGGTTCCCCAAATGAAACTATTTTGTGTACATGTATTTTTGGTTATCGATCTCTTATCAGTTACATTCATTATTTATATAAACGGGTTCAACGTTAAATACAATTTTTAGCTTATCGGTTCCCCAACACATGCACCCTTTGTCTTCACGCTATAAAAAAAGGTCAATTTTAACTACCATAAAAATTGGTCGCTGGTGATTAAAATCCTAATTACTAAACAAATTAGTGATTGATTTTGATTCAGATAACGACCAAAATTTTGGTCGATACCTAATTGATTATATGGATGTATTAACGACTAAAAAATAATGTCTATCGGTTGTTAAATAAATTTAGAAATTAAATTAATTTAAAAAAGTCGGTCACTAAAATAGGTCGCTAATATGTGCTTACGTGGTTTCTTGGAGCTTTCCTATGCTGGTCGTCAATATTGTAATCTGTAACGTGATGGACATTATATGATCTTCGTCTGCAGCAAAGGATTGTCATTACATGTCAATTTTTTTATTTTATATATTTTTCAAAACCGATATGCAAAAGCATTATTATAGATCCCAACCAGATTGGCACTCCAGCAGCTACCAATCATCTGAAGCATACCGGAAATATATTAAGAAAAAGGAAGAAAACTTGCCAATTGGTTTGGCAATTGAAATGGCTTTACTTCTTGTTTTTATATGTACCAATTTACGGTATAGGTTGGAGATATGTATCAAACATTTTGTTTTGGACTTCAGCTAAATTGCTAACGTTCATTCTATATTAAAATAAAATTTATTTTGCTTATCCAAAAGAAGCACGTTACATCATCCAAATAATCACTATAAAATTGACGAATGCACATCATCCAACTAATATACTATAATCACTATGATGTTTTCATATCATTATTCTATTTATGAGATAAGCTTGTCCAACTCACGAGAACTTTACTTTCAATCTTCGAGGATTTTTTTTTTCGAAAAATTACGTTCACACCGTTGATATTTAATACAAATTTTCTATTAATTTACATAATTATGATAAAAATATTGAATATTTTGTATTAAAAGATTATTCAGTATTATGTTATTATATATAAATTCTGATAAAAAAATGTATAAAATAAATAAATAAATAAATATATATATATAGTAAATGAAATTTTCTTTAAAATTTAAAAGGTGTGTTATTTTATTTTAATTTTTCTGTGAACCAGAATAGAGGTAATTATATAACTTGAAGAAGAAGCCATAAATGTGTACAAGAGGCCAAGCTATCACAAAATCTGAACATAAAGCTTTGTCATGGAGCTAGGGCGCCAAAGTGCGCTGAAACGGCTAGATATATTACTTTTAAGTATCATTTAATTTTGTTATAAAAATAATTTTATTAGTAATATATTTTTTATATTTTTAGTAATATTTAAATATTTGTTAATGATATTTTATATCATGATTCAAACACAATATATATTAAGATATTAAAAAAGTTAATAAATAATGTTTTTATATTTTTATAATATTTTTAAATATTATAAAAAGCTATATATGTTGTTCACAATGAAAGATGAAAGGTGGAGGGGGAAATATGAAGGAAGAAAAAGTTGGACATCAGAAGGGGAAAAGGAAGGCTGAATGCAAAGGTTAGATGAAGAACTAAACTAGCAACAAAATGTATCTCATGAGTGCATCCTTCAGTGTGGCTGTACAGATATCTCACTAGATTGACCATAAATTTACTTTTATCTTTTATTTTTTTTATTTCATTTTATTTTTATCTCTTTTCTTTTTTAATACAGTACTTATCAAATCTGTTTTTTTATTCTTTTTTTTTTTTAATCTCTTCCTTCTACTTCGTGCACCCCCATAATGAAAATGTATATTTATCACGCTTCATTTCTCTTTTCCTTAACCAAACAAGACATGTAAATTTTACTCTATTTTCATTTTATTTCTATCAAACTAAACATAATGTAAGAGTCCATCTATTTTAAAGTTTAAGTAAAACTTTAATTTTGATAAAATTATTTCTAAAATATTAAATATAATTAAAATATGTCTAAATTATTCTTAACTATATGAATTACAAGGGAGTAAGCCCGTGAAATCACAAGGAAATCACTTCACAGTTAATGTGATATTGTAGATGGAAATAAAGGAAGAACTGGAAGATGCATGGTGTAACTTTATTGTTGCCTTAATTTATATTTACACATCAAGCAACACGTATATTAATTCCAATATTTAAATATAAAAAGTTAATTTCATATAATTATTTATATTTATATTTTTATCCTTTTTATATGCATCCATATAAAAAATACTTCTGAAAATTAAATGAAATAATTTTTATTAGGATTAAATGTTTTAAAATATCAACAAATTTTATTTTTAATTCCTAGAAAAAATTACTTTTAATATCAACATATATATATATATATATATATATAGTTTTAATCCTTCATTTAAAAACTACAAATATTTGTTTTTATTAAAATATAAAGACTAAATAGAATAATTTTCTTATATAAACTAAAACTAACATTCGTAATATTTTAAACCACAAAAAAAAATATTTGACCCCTTTTTGTTATACGATTTTATTGTTCACTTGACATTTTCTCTATTGGTCTGGCTTAATTACTGCTCTCAGATTTTTTTTAAGTTCTAATAACATGCTTATGCCCCTATATAAGGTTGTATGATTTGAATATTGGATTGACAACGTTGTTTTCTTCCACCTCTGAGTTATAGGCCACAATGGTGTCCCCACTTCTAATTCTATGCCTTACTCTTCCTTTGCTTTTATTCTTCTTCTTCCAATACCGTAGAACCTTCAAGAACCCAACCCTTCCACCTGGTCCTAGAGGCCTTCCCATAATAGGGAATCTTCATCAGCTGAATATTTCAATTCTTCATCTGCAACTATGGCAACTCTCAAAGAAATATGGGCCTCTATTTTCCCTTCAATTAGGTTTAAGGCCAGCCATCGTTATTTCCTCACCTAAATTGGCCAAAGAGGTAATGAAAGACCATGACCTTGAGTTTTGTGGACGACCCAAATTACTTGGCCAGCAGAAATTGTCCTACAATGGGTTAGAGATGATATTTTCCCCATATGGTGACTTTTGGAGAGAAATTAAAAAAATTTGTGTTGTGCATGTCCTTAGCCCCAAACGTGTCTCAGCTCTATCCTCAATAAGACAGTTTGAGGTCAAGCAGATGATAAAAAAAATATCTGGGCACGCCTCATCTTCGAAGGTTACAAATTTAAATGAATTGCTAACTTCTCTCACTAGCACTATCATATGTAGAATTGCCTATGGGAGAAGGTATGATGATGAAGGAACCGAAAGGAGTAAGTTCCATGGGATGCTCAATGAGTGTCAAGCCATAATGGTCACTTTCTTTATCTCAGATTATATTCCTTTCTTAGGTTGGATTGATAAACTCAGGGGACTGCATGCTCGTCTTGAACGGATTTTCAAAGAATTGGATAATTTCTACCAAGAAGTTATTGACGAACACATGGATCCCAATAGAAAGATTCCAGAGAACGAGGATATAACAGGTGTCTTACTTCAACTGCAGAAGCAGCGCTCATTTTTCGTAGATCTCACAAATGATCACATCAAAGCGGTCCTCATGGTTTGAATTTCCTTCTCATTTAATTTATCTATTTTAGTAACGAAAATGACATATTTTTAAACAGAAAAAATAGATATCTTGTTTAAGAAGAATTTTCTTTTCTTTCAATTGGAGCTCATTGTAATGCGTAGCTGTTATATTAGAAACCTCACCACAGTCATTGATCTTAAAATAGATGCTTAAGTAGAAGTTGAGGAAATACTTGTGATGCCAGATACCTTCGATCACTATATATTCTCTAATCTCTAATATATACAAAACGTCTAGAGTTGAGAAGTGGATAAAATAAAAGGCCAAGTCGCACTGTATCTGCATTTGAATAAGCATCATCAATTCTAAGAAGTGGAGTTTAATGTTCACTATTGCTACTTTGATTCTAAACTAATTAATATTATCAACCGACTAGTGGAAAATCTAATGCCACAATTAATTTTATTTATATATGTATATTTTAATAGGATAAACACTTCATCGACACTTATTTCTATATATTCTTTTTTTAGCACATGGTGTCTATATTTCTCTTCTCTATATTTTACTCTTTAGGTGTCTTACTAAGATGGATGTTTGTGCATCATTTAAAAATTTATACAAAGAAAAAAGAAAAGTCTTCTCTCAGGATTAGTAACAAGTCCAATTTAAAAGTTTCTTTGTCAAATTATTTTGGACCAATTCATAACTGCTGATTTCTTCGGCAGGACATGCTTGTAGCAGGAACGGATGCAACTTCAGTAACAGCAGTCGGGGCTATGACTGCACTACTAAAAAATCCGAGAGTAATGAAGAAAGTTCAAGAAGAAATTAGGACTTTGGGAGGTAAAAAAGATTTTCTAGATGAAGATGATATTCAAAAGTTTCCCTATTTCAAGGCTGTGATAAAAGAGATACTGAGACTGCATCTACCAGCACCGCTACTTGTGCAAAGAGAAACAAATGAACCATGTATTATAGATGGCTATGAAATTCCAGCCAAGACAATTGTATATGTGAATGCTTGGGCTATTCATAGAGACCCTACGGCTTGGAAAGACCCAGATGTTTTTTTACCTGAGAGGTTCTTAGACAGTACTATAGATTTTCGAGGGCAAGATTTTGAATTAATTCCATTTGGAGCTGGTCGTAGAATTTGCCCTGGTATGCCAATGGGAATTGCCTCGTTGGATCTTATTCTTGCTAATCTTCTTAATTCATTTGATTGGGAATTGCCAGCAGGAATGAAAAAGGAAGACATCGATACTGAAGTGTTGCCAGGAATTGCTCAGCATAAGAAGAATCATCTATGTGTTTTGGCCAAATGTCGAATTTGAAAGTTTGATTAATAAAAACAGTATTATTGTTTGAACCCTATCCATGAGCATAAGTGTAGTAAACAAGGGATGTTGATGTTACTACTCTTTTTCAATTACCTATCGTGTTACTTCTTTATTTTCTTTTCAATAGTGTGTAAGGGTTATTACTTTATTTAAAGTAAAGTAACTCATCATTATTACATTAATAAATGGACATATTGTCAAACAATTCTTTAAATACTTAGTAGATATATAAAAATAATATTTTTTATTAGTATTTAACTCACAACCCTTCATTTTTTAATACTAACTCAAGTTTCATCATCTATTAATTATTATTTCCAACGTCCCTTAATTAGAAAAGTCTCAAAATCTTTTTTTCACACTAAGTATTGGTTTCAGTCTTCTAAAACCTTCAAACTTGATGGGCTTAATGAAAATATCAAGAACTTAATCTTGTGTCTTCACATGAATTAACTTCACATTTTCTTGACAATCATTTTCTTAAACTTTAACATCCACTTGACTCCAATTGCTTCATGAGTTATTCAAAAGATTTGATAACTCCCAATTGTTATTTTTCTTTATGGGATTGATTTCTTCCTCCATAGCTTCTTTCCATCCTTTATCTTCCATGGCTTCATCAAAAGATAGAGGTTCACTATCAACAAAAAAAGATAAAATAAATTATTTATAATATTAGTTTCAACATATATTTTTGAATGCTTCTCATTTTCTTTAGTCTTTTACTTGAACTCCCTTTCGAAGATTAGGCTTTATGAATCAAAGGAGTTGGTGAAGAAGGTGGAGTATAAAACTTATTTAATTGGGTGCTATAGCTTCTTGACCACTTTCTTCAACATATGAAAAGAAATCATAGGTGTATTTTTCTTTCTCCCAATTTCATGTATCTTTTTCATCAAATTCTACATCTTTGTTTATAATAATCTTCCCATTATTTGGATTATACAACTTGTAGTCTTTTAATTTGCATCGTAGACAATGAACACATGCTTCACACTCCTATCATCAAGCTTGGATCTTTCTTGTTTGGGTACATGAATATATGCATTAATGCTCCCAAAGACTCTAATATTAAGATGATCAACTCTTGCCTTCACTCAACTTCATGCATCTTGAGGTGTTTAACCTTTGACATTTTTTGTAGGAAAGCAATTAAACAAATAAACTACACAAGAAACAACTTCGACCCAAAATTCTTTGGGCATAGATATAACTTTCAACATATAGTTAGCTAAATTAAGAATAATTCCATTTTTTCTCTCCACTATCCCATTTTGTTATTGGGGTTCTAGGAATTATTAGAAGACAAAAAAATCTTATTCTTTTCATTAAATTCATTCAATTCTTTTTATGAGAATTTGTGACCTATATTGAATCTTAAAACCTTGAATACATAATCACTCTTATTTTCTACAAAAAAAATTAAATTTTTTAAAATTACAAATGCCTAAGATTTTTGTTTTAAACAATACGCTTAAATCTTCCTACTAAAATCATCAATAAACTGTAAAATTTTTTTTTTTTATCAAATTGGACCATACACATCAATGTGCACAAGTTGGAGATTGAGGCTTTTTTTTCTTGATTTTGCTTCTTTAGAAAAATTTCTTCTTGCATGTTTGCCAAGTAGACATGCTTTACACAATTGATTAGGATGGTTGATGTGAGGCATTCCTTTCATCATTTCATTTCCTAAGGTCTTAAATTCTCTATCATTTAAATGCCTATATCTCATATGCCAACACCAAACTTCATTTTTTATTGTAGCCTCTAAGTATTTTGATTCATTGGTCTTATTGTTCGAAATGAATATTTTATTTCTCGATATAAACACTTTAACAATCAAATTAGAATTTGATCTTCAAGTTACAAACAACAATCTTTCATGAGAATTTCATATCCCTCTTCAACTAGTTATCCCAAATTGAAAATATTACCTTTTTGTTTAGGAACATAATAAAAATCTTTTGTTAATTTGTTTGTATCATCTTTTAAGAAAATTAAAATAGTACCTTCCCCTTGGATTTTTACCTTGTTGGAAGAATCACCAAAAAAGAAAGATTTCTCTTTTCCTTCTCTTCAAACTCTACAAATTTCTCCTTATAACCACACATTTGATTACTTGCTTCATTTTTGTCACAATTAGGATCGCAGCGGGATGATAAAAATAATTAAAAACAAAGGAGTCGCTTCCAATTTTTTATTGAGAAAAAACATTGAAAAAAAAATCTTAAATAGAAAATGTTATACAAAATCATATTTTGAGTTCAAGAGTCAATTATGTTTAAGAAAGGTATTAATATGTTATAATGTTTGTTAAAACAGTTACTTCTAATGGATTAAGTAAATTATTTATAATAACTTTTAAAATATTTATATCGCCCTAAAATAATTCAAAATTAACTCTAACAAAGATATTTATTTTATTTTGCTGAAGATTAACTTTTATTATTTAGAAAAAAAGGATTATTATCTTATTAATTTTTTATCTTTTTAGCATGACGGGAATGATCTCTTACTCCTACATATATCTCAATGCAATGAAAAATTAAAGTTACATAATTTTTTGATAGAACATATTATGTGTTGATATTTTAAAATTTTTATTTTTATTTATATTGAATTTAGAATTTCTAAAATATCATAAAAAATAAAGGTGTATACCAAAATCAATTCATTGGAGCATTTTAATTTTGATCTAACATTCTTATATAAGTTCTTATAGTAATATTTTATTTCATGCTAGCTTTTTTATTTTAAGAAGGGTTTTAAAAAAATCAAGTTATCACAACTTGTATCTCAAAACTCAAGATTAAGAAGATGTCATATTTAAATAATTTTTTTCTATTTAAATTTTTTCTGTAACTAATTTAAATCATAAAACATAGATCTTTTTGGTGTTTATAATTATGAATTATTTTTATTAAAATATAAAAATTGATTTTAATAGTTATGAAATATTTTTATTAAAGAATATATCATAATTATTATTGATTTCGTGCTTTTATTTTAGAGAATGATTTTTACGCAACAAATTATCAAAACTTGCGTCTTTAAACTTTAAGATAAAGAGAATGTCAGATTTAATTAATTTTTTCTTAATTAAAGATTTAATTTTTATTAATAGAAAAACTTGGTCTTACTTGAGATTGTATTATTATTATTATTATTATTATTATTATTATTATTATTATTATTATTATTATTATTATTATTATTATTATTATTATTATTATTATTATTATTATTATTATTATTATTATTATTGTTATTATTATTATTATTATTATTATTATTATTATTATTATTATTATTATTATTATTATTATTATTATTATTATTATTATTATTATTATTATTATTATTATTATTATTATTATTATTATTATTATTATTATTATTATTATTATTATTATTATTATTATTATTATTATTATTATTATTATTATTATTATTATTATTATTATTATTATTCATCTTCTTATTAAAAAATATTATACTTTTAATTTAGAGAAGAACTTTAAGACAACAAATTATCACAACTTACCTCTTTTAAATCTTTTAAGAATAAAAAAATGTCACATTCAATCCATCCTTTTTTATTTTGATTGATATTAGTCATTATATGAAAATGTTTATTGTATCATAACCTTGGGAGTTATTATTATCATTTGTGAATTAGTATAAAATATGTGAGCAATCTTAAAACATTTAGATTTGATTGATATATTTTACATTGAATATCGTTATCATATTTTGGCTCAGATTCCATTTTATTGTTTTGCTTACTAAAATAATTTCTACGTACATCGGGACATATAAATTAAAGAATGCAAATTTAATTTAACATCATGCAATGTGACTGCATTATGTGCAAAGGAAAAACAAAAGGAAAATAATAGCAAGCACATCACACAAGGCAAATAAAAAAGAAAAGAGGGAAAAAGAAAAAGACAGTGACAAATCCAGTCTAGATCATGCACATAATAATAACAATCGCATTTCACATGCTTAACCCCAAAGAATAAGATGGAACCGTAACATGGGGCTCCAAGCATTCAGAATTTAGAAGAAAAGGACGCAGGTTTTGCACTCCAGTTACGTTGCACTTTCAAAACTCACAATACAAATGATAAAAGGTAATAAAACGTGTGGAAACACAAAAAAATATAAAAACCTGAACTTTTGGAGCTGAAAAAGAGAACAAGGGGTGTTTTATTGTTATGATCTCAATGATGAAGGTTTGTTGGGGAGACTGCTACATCCTGTTGGCAGTTGTTGTTTGCTAGCTACAGCACGTTGCACTGAAGACAAATCTTACTTTCTTACTTTTTCCTCTTCTATTATTTTCATATATATTTTATTTGATGTATTTTTACAATTTTTATTATTTTTAGCTTTATATTTTTTTTAAAAGATGGCAAATCTCTATTTTTTTATTTTTTTTTCTTTATTCTTATTATTTAGTATATTTTTTTATCTTTATGACAAAATCAAGTGTTTTTAATTATCTAGATAACATAAATTTTTATCATCACTCTTTACATTATTAAGGGCTAACAATACTGTTAATTCTTTTTCTTCTTTATCATCATCAAGATTGGTAATTTTTCAACATTACTTTTACATTCCTAAGAAAAATGACAATTATAACATCCAATATTGACTTTACACTCTTAAGAAAATGATGATACTTATGAAAATAATATTGCTCAATATTAGATTTATCACACCTTCTTTCATTTGTTGTATTAAAATTGTTTCTACCTCTTCTTCTTTCACTACTTCTAGTAGATTGATAACTCCTTTCATTATCATCAAAGTTATCATGATCTCTTCTTCCTTAGTCATTCCTCTTTGATAGACTAGTTATAAGGGTTAGTACTCTATTTATACTAGAGTAACATATATTATATAACTTATCAATTAACACATTAAATAGCCATAATGTCAAAAATCCTTCAAATACTTTTTTTATAAGAAAAATTTATTAAATATTGAGTACAAGAGATACCGAATTATAAGTACACATTATCTGCATAATAATGAGAATATGCAACACCCATGTATAACCCGTTAGGTGTAGCACCTAAAACTACATTCAACTAGATTTGTTGCCAAAAACTACATTTAACTCCACCTATTATACAAATAACAAATAACATATTCCAATACACAAGATACATTTGTTGACCTCCAACAATGGAATCAAATACTTCTAACAACCTTTGTCACCTACCCTTATGTAGAAAAGCACATATTCTACCAAATATTTACATCCACAATATTCCTCACCAAAGTTTCAGTCACAATTGGGCATAGGTCAAATACACCTAAACCTGAACATAATTTTTAATCACCTAAACCTGAACAATACATGGCAGCAACCTTCATTGAGGACCTAAATAACATTCTTAATTTATTAGAATCACTACGGTGACTAGTTTTTGATGAGATGTGCAAAATGGAATTAATTGTCAATGGGTCGAGTTCGAGTTACACTAAAAATAATTTGACCATAATAAAATTGGATTATTTTAGTTTGGTATTAGTTTATTTTTTTATTTTTTTTTAGAAATTTAAATATTTTTTAAAAAAAAAATTAGGTATAAATTGGTCTAGCTTGACAAGTCATAAGGCTAAGCTAGACCAATAAAATCCTAACCCATCTAAAAATTATGATGGTTTGCCAGGTCAAGTAACCCATTTTGTTACCTCTAGTTTTGATAGTGTCACTTTGAACTTGATTGACCATAGCCACACCCGTCTAAAATCATGATGACTAATTGAATACTTACAACAGACCTGTAGAATTTTGAAAATGTCATAATTGTGAATGTCATATTTGTTAAGAGGAATTAGAGAAGTTAAGATATTGAATATGAGGATACATGCGATTTAGAATATGCTCAAGAGAAAATGTGCCTTTTCACGATAATAATAAAGATCTAAGTTTAGATATTGTATTAAAGGAATTAGTATGTTAGTTTCCAATAGTTCTTATGTAGTTTACACATAATTTTGACTTTGGATTTGTGCGACGAAAATAGTAGTAAAACCAAATAAAGTAGAGAAAGATAAATAGAACAGACAAGAAAAATTGAATTTAATCTTTTTTGAATTAAGGATCATGGTTTCATTTATGTTTTTCCTCCTCAATCCTAATTTCATGAAAATTTCCAAATCTAATATCTTGCTTTACTGATTTTACTTCTTAATTTTAATAAGAGACCTTGATCCAATACTTCAAATATTCTGTTTTATGATGGTTCCTAGTTGGTCATATAGAAATGCATACGTAAGCAAGCATTAGGAACATAAAATTTGATTAATAACTAATCAAATAAGAAGTTTAGAGAATAAAGTTAGTCATGCAATCTTCCTAAACTCAATTATTTTATAAATCCACCAATTAACTATGGTACGATCCCACTAATTAATTGATTCAAGCATGCAAGGTATGATCACTTCATTATAAGAATATTAAAATAACAAAGTAATTTAATTAACAGAGGAAAGAAAATTAAAAAATTGCATTCAAAAGAAAGATTGAGAGCACAAACTAAATCATAACTCTTTAGAAAGGTTTAACTACCCATACACATGATGAAATGGAAGCAGACTAGAGCAAACATAAAAATACAAAAAGAAGGAAAAACCTACAATGGTCACGTGTTCCATTCCTTCATTCTGTACTAAACCTTGAGCCTTTCCAAACGTCCTATGGTGCCTTCAGAGATCTTCAAAGTCTAGAAAAATGTGACAAAGATGATGAAGTTTGACAGAATGAGCTATAAAGTGCTAAAATTGATTCCTTCAACTCCCAAGCTACCCTCTTTTATACTATGCAAAGTGAGCTTCCTTTGTGGGCTTGCATGGACATGTTAAGTTGAGCACAAACATACTGTCTAATTTTATGGTGCACAGACATGCTAGGTGACTTCTTGAGAGAGCGTGAAAGTTGTACAGTTGTGCTAAGTGACTTTACAGCAAGTACGGACGTGCTTGGAGTTGCACGACCATGCTTAATGACTCTAAAACGAGTATAAATGTGCTTATGATGAGTGTGACCATATTGGTCTTCTGTGACTTTCATTTTTAGACAAAAAAATCTTGATTTTGGTATATTTTTTATTTTTCTACTTGTGAACATTTATTACATTAATATAAAAAAAAATGAATTGTGAGTGATATACATAAAAAAAAAACACTGATATTTAAAAAAAAATCGTAACATTAATAAACAAATTTTCAGTTTATCAATACACAACAAAATTGGATTTGACCACCGTACATAGAAACTCATAGGGGCTTTATCAAAACACACTTTTATCCATAATCAACTCTTAATCTTTATGATTAATTTTCACCACTTCATTTGCATTTGGCTGGGAAGAGTTGAAAACTATATTATTCTTGTGAATTCAGATAGACCATATTTTGCATATCCAAATCAGTTTCCCAATATTAATATTTTTTATATATTGCGGTGACCAAAATTTTGAAAAAAAAATGTGAGATTCCCCACAAGGCAAAATAGTGTTCAAATTATCCCACCACCGAAACAATTTAAGTGAAAAACAAATGATCAATAGACTCCCTTTCACTGTTACATAAAGCTATGTAGATTGTTCTTGTTGGTAATCTGTCTATTAGTATCTTCCAATTTAGAGTGAGGCATTTCTTTGGTGTGAAATTAAAACTCCCAAACTGTATTGAAAAGGTATCCATCCACTTCAGAATTTAGATGTTGAAGCTTCATATATGCTGACTTGGTTGACTATGATCCTGCAGCCTCAAGTTTCCATATCCAACAATCAAATTATTCTCCAGTTATTATGCATTGTTGATAATGTTAAGCAATTTGTTTTGTATCTCTTTCTACCATTCAAATAGTTCTCTGCAGCAGCACAATTTTCACTCCCAACTCCCATCTATCCATGTACCTATTTCATGGACCTTCATATCCTTATTTTGAGATACTGAGAATAATCTGCTATATACATCCTTCAGCCTAACTTCCCTAACCCATTTATCATACCAACAATATGTAGTTTTCTCATTTGCTAATTTTTTAACGACTTCTTTTCCAAACCAATTATTTCTCCTTGATTTCCCTTTTTTCTAATAGTAATTGTTCATCCACCAAATTGACCCTTTATTCAAAAAGTCTATCCTCTGTTTTCCATTTTCTAAACTCCTATTTACCATATTTTGAAATCAATACCTTCTTCCAAAGAACTTCCTCATCTACTAATAGTCTCCATTTCCATTTCCCTCGGAGAGCTAGATTGAATAACTAAGTCTTTTACACCCAAACATCTCTTTTTTTCTTGACATATCCTATCCCAATTTACCCACGAAAAATATATGACATGGTGTCAAAATAGTATATGACATGGATGCAATTAACGTAGTTGTATTTCTATTTTTTAAATAGATTTTCTATGTTGTAACTTTTTATATTGATTGTGACTATATCAATTATAGACATAATTAATGTAGAAAGCGAAGTTTCTATATTAGTTATGATAACATATGGTATAGAAAATGAATACTTTCTTTATTAGTTCTTGATACAATCAATATAAAGTGATTTTTGCATTAGTTAAAAAATTCCAAAACATATATAAAAAGTATTCATTTTTTATATGGAATGATTTCACATCTCTCTTGGAACCGATCTAAAAAATAAAAAAGAATATTCTATATGAAAAAAATATTTTATTGGTGTTTAAAAATAAAGTAAAAACTGACCCAAGAGGGAGTAAAGAGATAAGTAGGAGAGAGAAGAAAGACAAGTATTTTTTTTAAAGTTTCTTCATCCATTTTTTTTAAAAAGCTACATTTTTTTAAATAAGATTAAGCAGCTTAATTTTTTTAAAAGCTTTTCAAAAAATGTATACCATTTCCTTTTAAGGGGAAGAGAAGTCTAGAAAAATTTGGTCAAATACCACAAATTAAATCCCTTTTATTTATTATTATCTTTTTGTTTACAAATTTTATACAAGGAATCTAAAATAATGATTAAAAAAGTGAGAAACCAAGGGAGTCAATCTACCTATAAAACTAGAAACATTCATTACAAGACACAAATTAAAGCAAAACCACAAAGAAAACATGGGTGGCATGACCCTTAACTCGAAATGCTGCCTCTTGCCGCTAAAAGATGTATATTCGAAGTCACTTACTTTACAGACATAATGTATAATAGTAATGGTATATCCTCCTGTCGAATTTGCCAATTAATCTTTCGACCCGCGATTCTTCCAATACACAACTGGAACATAAACATTTCTCAATGCACAATCATGTATACCTTGAAAATGACACGAAACATCCCACAATTCTTGATAGGTAAAGTAATGAAGGGGATATGCCCGGTAGGGTTAAGTTTAATTCAAATAATTCCAAACTACTAAATCAATCCAAAATAACCGAAAAAAGATCAAGTTATTGACAAAAAAAAAAAACCTAGAAACTAAAGATATATGTGGTTGAATAATGTTTTGAAATTTGTTAAAAATAGTTTAAAATTTATTAACAGGGTAGAATAAAAAGAAAAGTATTAGCCTTTAAACTCTTTCGCTTTCAATTTTAAAATTATAAAAAAAGTTACCATTTTGACGGTGTATATGTTTATTTCTTTTTACCGAGCATTAAGAATCAATCCTTTTGTAAGAGGAAATAAACGTAATTTATTTTATTAATAAATTATTTTATACATACTATCATAGTATTTTATTAATTCTAAATTTTTTTAAGTATAATGGAAGTACGATTCTTTTTCTCTTTGTACAAAAACTGACTCTATCACTGAACTTATTTGTTTGAATTTATCAACCATTCACAAATTTCCCAATTTACAAGGAATGAGTGTGACTTATTCTAAAAATAATTAGTAAATGACAATAAATTTATTTACATTTCTAATTATTCTTACAAATTTTAATCCCCGTTTTCTAAATTGCATATGAAAGCCTTATATAAAGTAAGTAAATACATTCCAAGACTTGGAAATGTTCTCCTCCATTTTTTTAAGTAATGTAAATTAAAATATTTCATTAAGAGAATTCCAACAAAAATTACACGAAACAAAGAAAAACAACTTTAAAGTCGTAGCCAAACTATGTCAATGGTCAAATGCCATAATACCACTTATTACAGAGGAAAACAACCAAATTACATAAAATCAAAATGACGAGAAGATCCATGCATGATGTGCTCAAATATGCCCCTATATATATGGATAAGAAGCCAAATAGTAATATTGCCCATGACTTAGTGGGAAAAATAACCCTTCCCCTGAATTCAGCAAGACACCTTATTCGGCAATTTATGCCACGTTTCGGCACTAGATAGCACATCAAAATAGATAAGAATTTTTTATCAAACGATGAGACTTCTGTACATGAAGGTACGCACCCCAAGAACTTGACACGAGTTATTGAGTGCAGGGAAAATGCTACACTTGTAAATGACGCGCACCGAAAACATTGTACAACTTCAAAGTAGTGCATGTGCTGTGTTGAACATATTATTACACGTCCCTAACAGATTACCATTACGGTGAACAAAAAAAATGACAAATAGGGTGATGATTGGTAATAGCGATGGCACAAAAATAGAAAGTGGATGTGACCAACTTCAGAGTAGTGCATGAGCAGTGTCTGAATATTAAACGTTGAAAGTGATCGAAATCTGTCAAAGATGAGAATAAAGGTTGTTGTAAAATTAAAATGTTTTTTTATCACTTGATCAACTCGTAACATATTTTGCACAGGAATTTTGTTATAAACTATACGTGGTATACGAAGCGTATAAAAAAAATTAACTATTTCAATGAAATTAAGAGAGTTAGATATTAAACATTAAACCTTATCATAAAATTAAAATATAAAAATTATGTGACCTAGCCTTTGAAATATATTGATAAAACCTACAAATATGAAATCAACATGCCCTTATTTACCTATACTTATGGGCAGGGTACAAACAGTGCATATTATAGTACATTTTTATTAAGCAAACTTTTAGTTTGGACGCTTGGCTAAAACACGTAGATGATTCTTCTTATGCTGTGTAATACCTGGCAACACTTCAGAATCGATGTCTTCTTTTCCCATTCCTGGTGGTAATTCCCAATCAAAGGAATTAAGAAGATTAGCAAGAATAAGATCCAATGAGGCAATTGCCATAGGCATACCAGGGCAAATTCTACGACCAGAGCCAAATGGAATTAACTCAAAATCTTTCCCTCGAAAATCTATAGTACTATCTAAGAACCTCTCGGGTAAAAACTCTTCTGGGTCTTTCCAAACTGTAGGGTCTCTATGGATAGCCCATGCATTCACATACACTATTGTCTTGGCTGGAATTTCATAGCCATCTATAATGCATTTTTCATTTGTTTCTCTTTGAACAAGTAGTGGTGTTGGTAGATGCAGTCTCAATGTTTCTTTTATCACAGCCTTGAAATAGTGAAACTTTTGAATTTCATCTTCATCTAGAAAATCTCTTTTACCTCCCAAAATCCTAATTTCTTCTTGAACTTTCTTCATTACTCTTGGATTTTTTTAGTAGTGCAGTCATAGCCCACAGCGTCGTGGCTGCAGTTGTATCTGTTGCTGCTACAAGCATGTCCTACAGAAAGTAATCAGCACTTGATTATTATCCCAAAATAGATTTTGATAAAAAAGAAAAAGAAAAAACTTTTAAATTGTACTTGTCATTGTGAGAGAGAAGATCGACTTTCTCTTGTACTTTTTTGTATATTTTGCAGTAGTCCTCGATTCATATCATTAATTGAAGGTATCCGGGCATAACAAAATATTTCTCAACTTCTACCTAATCGTCTATTTTGAGATCAGTAACTGTGTTGAGGTTTCTAAAATTCTAATCTAACAATTACGTACATATTTCAATGAGCTTCTATAAAAGGAAAAAAGAACTCAACACAGTTTTTTTTTAAAATAATCTTTTACGTGAAACGAATTTTATTCAATCCACATAATGTAATATTTGAATTAAAATAATTTCCTCGGAAAAATTATTGCATACATAGTCCGGGATTATTACGGTCCCAGTTAAGTTCCACGTTTGACACGTATTCAAATTTAAGTTCAGGATTATATGATCCTTATTAATTTTTAAGTAACACGCCTTCAAATTTTATTGATTATTTTTTATAAATTTAAAATTTTGTCAGCAATTACTTACATATCAATCGAAATCATAAATAAGTGGTCCTGAACTCTACAGTAATTTTCTCTTTCCCCTACCCTAATCTAAATAAAATGGTATAAGAATGATGTATTATTTGTATGTACAAATATATATGTCATTTTTGTTTCGAAATAGAGTTACGTTTGAATAAATTTTTTAATAATTATTTATAAAAAAATAAGTTAAAATTAGTTTATATATAAGTTTTAAAATTAATTATTGAAGAAAAATTAAATGAGAAAATTAAACAAATTAATTTATAAATAAATTAAAGAATATCAATTTATTTTAGTCTTTATTTTTTTTAAAAAATTATCCAAATAAGATATGGATAAATTAAATGAGGAGGAGAGGAAAAGAACTCCATACCATGAGCACCGCTTTGATGTGATCATTTGTGAGATGTATGGAAAACGAACGCTGCTTCTTCAATTGGAGTAATATATCTATTATATCTTCGTTCTCTGGTGGCTTTCTATTGGGATCCATGTGTTCGTCAATGACTTCTTGGTAGAACTTATCCAACTCCTTGAAACTCCGTTCAAGACGAGCATGCATTCCTGTGAGTTTATCAATCCAACCCAAAAAAGGAATGTAATCTGAGAAAAATAAAGTGCCCATCATGGCCTGACTCATTGAGCATTTCATGGAACTTACTCCTTTCGGTTCCTTCATCTTCATACCTTCTTCCATAGGCAATTCTACATGTAATAGTGCTTGTTAGACACATTAGCACTCATTAGAAAATTTTGATTTTGTTACTAATTTTAACTACTATTTAAATTAGTAGCTAAATCTTAACTAATTAACTATTAATTAACTATAATATTATTTTTTCTAATTAAATTGAAATTATATTCATTTATACTTCTTATTATTACAAATTAGCTAGGAAATAACTACAAATTTTAAAAAATTTACTACAAATTAACTAAGATTATTTTCTTAGTTAATTTGCTACTTCTTTCATGCTACCATTCAATATTATAGTAATTCTGTAGCTAATTATTTTTACTAGAAATTAGCTACAAAATAACTATTGATTTTAAAATTAGCCACAAAATTATTTTATAGTAAATTTTAAATTTTCTAGTAGTGCAATGAATATTATTAATTACAATCTTAATATTATTATAATAATAATTTTAATAAATACTTTAAGAATAATAAAAATTAAAATATAATAAACTAGCACTACAAGAATTTTTTGATTTTGCTATTAATTTTAACTACTATTTAAATTAGTAGCTAAATCTTAGCTAATTAACTATTAATTAACTAGAATATTATTTTTTCTAGTTAAATTGAAGTTATATTCACTTATACTTCTTATTACTACAAATTAGCTAGGAAATAATTACAAGTTTGAAGTTATATTCATTTATACTTCATATTCATTTTCTCTATCATAAAGATACTCATTTACAAGTTTGAAAAAAAATTGAAATAGGGCTTGGTGTATTCAATTGCTTTTTTTGGAGTTGTTTTTTTTCCATGGTATGATATATTACTTTATAATTTATATTTATTAGTTATCAATTTTATTTTTCTTTTCTTTTAGAAAAGGATGCTATTTTTGAAATCATTTGTTTGCTATAAGATGAGACAAATTTTGGTGTGGTGCAGGTAAATGAAATGTTTTATTTTGTATTTATATTTTTATAATATTTCTTCATATTATGTTGCATTTGAAATTATTAAACTATTTTTTTTTTTGTCTTTTTATAGGATTTGATGCCTAAGTTTTCTAATGTGATAGTTGATAGTCAACTTAATGATAAAGATATTGTTAAATTGGGGAACAATTTAAATTATTTAACTCTTGGTAAGAGGTTTTTTCTGCAAGGAGATGAAGCTTGTATCAATGGTGCATGTGTAAAGATCTTGAAAAAAAATTTTAAAATTGAAAATGATTTAAGTTAGTGTTTGTTCTATCTTTGGATTGCTAGAAATTTGTTTTGATTAAGATATTGTAATTTTAAATAGCCTTATATGTTAGTTATTGTTTATTCTACCCTTGGATACAATTTACCAATGATATTTTATGTTTAAATTGTTCTTTATATATCTAGTGACCTATTATCAGGTTGAGTCTATAATAGTAAATATTTTTATTAGTTAGTCTTTTGATACCATTTTTATAAGGTGTTGTTTAGTCTTTGGATATGATTTGTGATTTTGTACCACTTGTGTTATTAAGATATTTTGTTTTGGAATAATCTCATTTAAGATCAATTTAATTAAGTTTTCCCTTTGTCTAAGAGTAAAATATCAATAGAAGATGGAGAGGTAGAGGAGAACAATGCTAAAAAGAATAATAAAATATTCTAGAAGTCAAGCTGATTATAACTTTCTCATATATACATCTAGAAAAATATATTAACTCCATAAAATGACACAACAAATTAGAATTAATAAAAAAATACTTACTACTTACATGGAGATTAACATAAGTAACATAAACTCAACTTGATGTATAAACATCTAATAATGACATTAACATTTTAAATTAAAAAAATAAGAATTTAAAATTCAAGATATAAATAGAGACAAAACGAATAATGTTATTTACAAAATATATGTCACATATATAATCAAAGAAGACAATTACAAAATTAAATTTGTGAGAAAATATTGAGTAAAAGAGAACACAGGTACATACAAAGAACCTAGGTGTTGTTCAAAGAGGTCTAGGTGCAATCCAAGGGTATGTCATCAAAAGAATTCATATGCGTCCAAAGAACCCAAATATTGTCCAAAGGATCTTTCATCCAAAGGAACAAGTCAAAGTTTTTGATACAAAGGAAAACAAACTAAAAGAACCTATACAAAGTTCCTACAAGCTATGAAGGAGGCGAACTTTCTCCTTAAGCCTCTTCAAATTCTTTCTAATTATAGTACTTGAAGGGCTTTGGTCTTTGTATGTTGTGTGTCATTTTCATGTGTTTCATGACTTTTCATATTTACATCAAGCTCCACTTCTTGAAAAGAATTTATCCACAAAATGAATGTCATTCACAAAAAATATATGTCACACATATATCATTAAAGAAGACAATTACAATAATAAATTTGTGATAAGAATATTGAGTAGAAAAGAACTTAGGTGTGTTCAAAGAATCTAGGTGTCATCCAAAGAACCTAGGTGTTGTCTAAAGAGGCCTAGGCACCATCCAAGGGTATGTCATCAAAAGAATCCAAATATGTCCAAAGAATCCAAGTGTCGTCCAAAGGACCAATTTTCCAAAGAACCCATCATACAAAGGACCCCAACTGTCATCTAAAGGACTTGCCATGCAAAGGCTTAAAGTGCTTCCGAAGACGTCAAAGGCTCCAAAGGCCAAATGCGTCCAAAGGAATCAGCCAAGGTTTTGAATACAAAGGAAAACAAACTAAAAGAACCTATATAAAGGTCTTACAAGCTACAAAGGAGGCGAACTTTCTCCTTAAGCCTCTTCAAACTCTTTCTAATCATGAGTACTTGAAGGGCTTTGGTTTTCGTATGCTTAGTGTCCTTTCCATGTGCTTCATGTCTTTCCAGATTTACATCAGGCTCCTCCTCTTGAAAAAAATTTGTCCTCAAAACAAATAATGTCATTCACAAAATACATGTCACTCATATATGATCAAAGAAGACAATTACAACTATAAATTTGTGATATGAATATTTAGAAAAAAAAAACTCAAGTGCGTCCAAAAAGCGCAGGTATTGTCCAAAGAGGCTTAGGCACCGTCCAACAACATGTCATTCAAAAATTTCATATGCATCCAAAGAACACCAAGTGTCGTCCAAAGGGGTAAAAGTCTCTAGAGGCAAAAAGCATCCAAAGGATCAAGCCAATGAAAACAAACTAAAAAAACTATACAAATTTCCTACAAGCTATGAAAGAGGAGAACTTCATCTTTAAGCCACTTCAAACTCTCTCTAATCATAAATACTTGAAGGACTTTGATCTTTGTATGTTCAAAGTGCTTTCCATGTGCTTCATCCCTTTTCTAGATTTACATGAGGCTCCCCTTCTTGAAAAGAATTTATCCTTAAAATGAATAATGTCATTTACAAAATATATGTCACACATATATGACCAAAGAAGACAATTACAATAATAAATTTGTGATAAGAATATTGAGCAAAAAAGAACTTAGCTACATCCAAAGAACCTAGGTGCCTTCAAAGAGGCCTAGGAACCATCCAAGGGCATGTCGTCCAAAAACTTCATATGCATCCAAAGAACTCAAGTATCGTCCAAAAGACTTGTCGTCTAAAAGACTCAAGTGTCATCCAAATGTGTCAAAGGCTCTAAAGCGAAATGCGTCCAAAGGAACAAGCTAAAGTTTCTAATACAAATGAAAACAAACTAAAAGAAACTCAAAGTTCCTACAAGCTACAAAGGAGGAAAACCTCCTTCTTAAGCCTCTTTAAACTCTCTCTAATCATGAGTACTTGAAGGCTTTAATCTTTGTATGCTTAGTGTCCTTTCATGTGCTTCATGTCTTTTCAAATTTCTGTCAAGATCCCTATTTTGAAAAAAATTATCCTCAAAATGAATAATGTCATTCACAAAATATATGTCACACATATATGATCAAAGAAGGCAATTACAACAACAAATTTAAGAAGAACATTGAGCAAAAAAGAACCCAAGTACATCCAAAGAATCCAAGTGTCGTCCAAAGAAGACGTTGGTGGAATTTCATCCAAAGACTTCATATGCGTCCAAAGAATTCAATTGTCATTGAAAGGACCCAGGTGTCATCCAAAAGACTTGCTGTCCAAAGGCTCTAGGTGTGTCCAAAGGTGTCAAAGGCTCCGAAGGCTCCAAAGGCCATATGTGTCCAAAGGAACAAGCCAAGGTTTCTAATACAAAGAAAAATAAACTAAAAGAAACTATGCAAAGTTCCTACAAGCTATGAAAGAGGAAAACTTCCTCTTTAAGCCTCTTCAAACTCTCTCTATGATCAAATAATACAATTAAAACAATAAATTTGTGATAAGAATATTTGGCAAAAAAGCTATGAAACTTTTTATTGGGTAAAACAAAAGGAAATTATGACGAAATTAAAATTAAAATCATAATTAGCTTGCAACCTATTGTAATATAAATAAAATGTATACAATTAAAAAAATATTTTTCTATTTTTAATTTAGAATTACTAATGTTTTGATATAATAAGAAATATGAATATCATTTATATAAGCTAATTTGTGTTTGCATATAAATTATAAAAATAAATTTTTAAATAAAAGTGTATATGACAATTTAGAAGTGGTACTTTTTACAAAGTTAAAATAAACGATCTTAAAAATTGATAGGTTTTGGCTAAGCTTGGATCTTACATTTAACACAATTTTCAATGATACAAAGATAAGAATAAGATTATAATTAAAAACATAGTATAAATTCACAAAAATTCAAGATAGAAAGGAATTGGAAAATAGAAAACAAATAATATTTTGAAATGGTTCGCCACTAATTTTGTGAAAATCAGATAAAAGAAAACGAGATTCACCACAAGCCTCATAGAGAACTTGATGAGAATTAAGTGTTCTAATTCAATAACATGTCGATAGAACTCTCTCAAATACTTGCTACACAAAATATCACAAATGAACCAAATTTAGTACAAATTAGTTAGGATTAGGTTTATAGAATGATCATTCTTACAAAAAAGTGTGAAAACTAAATAAATGAAAAGACCTTGGGCCTTGGAACGATTGCGGGTCAAAAAATAAGGTTTCAAGCATGCTGATCAAGAGTGAATCCAAAGGTACGTCCAAAGGCAGGTGCGTCCAAAGGAATCAATAACCATTCAAAGGCGGGTATGTCTAAAGAACCTAAGTGTCATCCAAAGGTGGGTACGTACGTCCAAAGAGGTCCAGACACCATCTAAGGACATATCATCCAAAGACTCCATATGCATCCAAAGAACTTAAGTGTTGTCCAAAGGACTCATCGTCCAAATGACCTATGTGTCATCCAAAGTACCTACCCTCCAAAGGCTCCAGGTGCGTCCAAAGGCATTTTAAATAACTTTTCCAATACTCTTCTTTAAGGCTTCTTTAATACTTTTTTAAGATTTCTCAAATACTCTTCTATTTATGGGACGCTTATATGACTTATACTCTTTTATGTCAAATCTTGTACATGTGTAGGTGATAATATTTTCCTTTTCAAAATCAATCAATCCATTAACTGTGTCCTCAAATTGATAATGACATTAAGTTCTAGACCGAATAAATAATAAGAATTCAAATTCATTAAGAGGTATATTGAGGATATTCATTCCTTCTTTACATAATCAGGTAGATAAAATATACATGAAGATAAAACAAATAATATTATTTATAAAATATAAATATCATTATATTTTTAATGTAAATATTTCTCGTACATTGTACGAGCAACACACTAGTGATATACATATAGGAGTTTCACTTTAATAGAAAATAAGTAAATCACGAGGTTTTCACATTTAATAAGTATTTTGGGTTAGATGTTTTTCTTATTCTTAAGTTCCAACGATTAATATTTTTATTGAGAGTTAGGTTACAGAAAATACTATTTATATGTTGGATTAAGGTGCATTTTTATGTGTTGGAAAATCAGAAAAATAGCTGATGATATCACTTTTATATTTTAAAATATTTTGGAGTATCCTACATGATTTCTTAGGATTTCTTCTTCTTTTATATTTTATTATTAGTTTCTTTATTTAATTAGGCAGATCATATCGTGTAAATATGATATTATCTCCTATATTTATTTATATTTATTGCATTAAGTCTATATAAAATGAACTCTATTGTATATTTGATACACACACATTTCAATATCTCTTCATCTATTTTTTTCAACATAGTATCAGAGCGATATCATCCCACGTGACCTATTTTTTCACTCATTCACTGCGATTCCACTGAAGAACACATACCCAAACGTATTGTTAATATGTTGTGTTTCCAATTCGATCACATCTAAATTCTCAAGTTAGCGATGTTCATTAGAGTGAAAAATGCCATCGTTTTTTTTAGCATTTAAGGTGTTCCTTGCCACATTCTAGACCTAGTGAAATTTCAATCCCTTTTTGTGCCTTTCTAGATTACATTTTCTCTCCAATGAGGCAGCACAAGCAGGTACTCTTCGTTAACCGACGACCCACCATTCTTTATCTAGTTTGTGCCGTTGCATTATTTTCCATTCTTCTCTTCTACATCCAATCCTCTTTCTTTGTAGACTCCTTCTCTTCATATCGCAACTCTAAAACAATCCACGTCTTGTCTAACTTCTAGTCCACTATTCAGCAATGTGTGGGTAAGAGGGGGCTTGGACTCATTGCACATATTTTTAACCTTTGCAAATTGATCCTTAAATATCATGAAGGTACCAACAATGCTTGGTACAATATGCATTTTAAGAAATTTGAGCCTTTGGAGTACAATTGTGATGTGTGTGAAATTGTCCTATTATGGAAACAGTATCAGAACATGACCATAATATCATCTAGAGAGTATCTTGATGCTCACCTTGGTGGTTGGGTGGATTATGTTCCACTAAGGATAGTGCAATTAGAGACAAAGATGTGCACAAACAAGACTCTTTGTGAAGAGAATCTCAATATATTATTACCTACAAAGCCCCAATTTCATCCACAACAATTTCATACTTGTGCTATTGTTAGGAATTCTAGGGACCTTCTGAAGAAAAAAATTTGAGGGAAAAATTGATAGTCATGATGCTATATTTTGTGACAATGAGGTCCCTATACATAAGAAATATGCCAAATATATTGGTCTTAAGAGGGATTTTCGTTTAGTTGTAAAAGGTGTTGCTTGTAACATGGTCCCTATTCTAAATGGGTCTGATGATGAGGTACTCATAATCAAAAGTATGACACACATAGAAATCAATGCAATTGTTGTTCTTGTAAGAGAACAACCTATGTTCAGTACAACAAAGGGCAAAATCTTCTTTTTACCGAGTAAAAGTTTTTGGAAAGTTCAAAATAGAGCATTATTCAGCTATGGAATTTTTTGCGACAACCTATTTTTTTTTCCTACTTTGTTTATTTTCTCATGGCAAGCATTTTGCAATCAAACTCTATGTTCCACTTTACCACAAATTCTCTTGGTTTTACCCCCAAGTTTTTGGATGGGTCCAGCTTGTTACCTCGATTGCGTCTTTGCTTGGTGTTGGTCTTTATAATGGATTTATGAAGAATATGTCTTTATGGAAAATTTTTCTTGCAATTTTCTTTGATGAAAGCTTCTCTATATGGTGGTTAAACATTGTTTTAAGCTTTTTTTTCGTAGATGATTGCACATCGATATGCTTTGCTTCTATTTTGAGTGATTAAGCATTGTGTTTGACTTTTGCTCTTGATTTTTAAACTTTGTTGCTTTTGCTTTATGGTGGTTAAACATTTGTTCTTGATTTTGTTTCTATCTTTAAGTGATGACTTCATTCATATTGATTATTATTCTGATGGTGACTCTTTTCTTACATATGAATTATATTAGATGTGATTTCTCTCTCATCAACATTTATTTCGAAAGTGACTTTTTTTCCACTAACAATATTACTAATTTAAAACTTTCAAATGTGATTTTCAAAAAGTTGGACTTTGCTTTGTTTACCAAGAAATTTCTCTTTGGCTAATAGACCTTCCAGCAATTTTGGCTAAACTATATTTGGAGCAACTTTCTCCGACTTCTCCAGCATTCCTAAGTTGCCTCTCAAATTATTGTTTTTTCGATAGAACTTATTTTTTATGTTTTCTTTTTATTTGTAGGAAAATAAAATTTTCTTCTTGTAACAAGTTGAACACTTAATAAGCTTCAACTTGAGGAGGAGTGTTGGAAAATAAAAAAATATATGAAGCTATCACTTTTATCTTTTAGAATATTTTAGAGTATCCTACCTGATCTCTTAGAATTTCTTCTTTTTTTTATATTTTAATTTTCTTATTAATTAGACATACCATATCATGTAAATAGAATATTATCTTCTATATTTATTTGTATTTATTACATTAAGTCTATATATGAACTCTATTATATAAGTAATGTACAAAGATTTCAATATTTGTTCCATCTATTTTTTTAATAATATATTCATGAAACTATCAAAGAAAAATAATTACCACTACGTAGATAGAATAAAACGGTTGTGAATATTGATCTTTAAAAGAAGTAATAATATTAAAAATTTTAGATAAAATAAAAAATAAAATTTAATGTAATACTCAAATAAAAAATTCTCTCACCTAATAAACTAATCTTTTAAATTAGATTCTTATGCTTAATTTCTAACCTATCCCTTCCCCAAAACTCAGCCGATTAACACGCATGCACTCCGCCTTATATCACGATTCAATACGAGGCCACGTTTTTGCATTAGATCCAGCACACCGAAATAGATAAAACAACGTACCATTTTGATCACAAGTCGAGATTTCTGTGTCGGCACTCCAAGTGCAGGGAGAATACTACAATTATAAGTGTCACCGACGGGCAGCGTTGAACATATAATTCCACGTTTCTAACAGATTATACCTCTATACGGTGAACAAAATTAATTAAAATAAAAAAGATTGATGATCGATAATAGAGTGACATAAAATGTTAGCACAGAAATAGAATGATTAATCTAAAAAGTTTGCAAACGAGAATATTCCTAAATGATTTGTCTAAATTAACGTTCAAACGAAAATTGAAATCCGTAAAAGAGGAGAAATAAAGGTTGTTGTATAATTCAAATGATTGTCTTTATCACTTTAACTATTTCACACAGGAATTTAATTATAAACTATATATGATATACGAAGCGTATCAAGTAAAATATCTATTTTAATATGAGATTAAGAGAGTGAAATATATATATATATATATATATATATATATATATATATATATATATATATATATATATATATATATATATATATATATATATATATATAAAAAAATACAAGAATCTTTTGATTTTGTTTCTAATTTTAGCTATCATTTAAATTAGTAATTAAATCCTAGCTAATTAATTATTAATTAACTAAAAAATTATTTTTTTTAGTTAAATTAAAATTATATTTATTTATACTTCTTATTACTACAAATTAACTAGAAAATAACTACAAATTTTAAAAAATTTACTACAAATTAACTAAGATTATTTTCCTAGTTAATTTGCTACTTATTTCATGCTACCATTTAATATGGTATTAATTTTGTATCTAGAAATTAGCTACAAAATAACTATTAATTTTAAAGTTAGTCACAAAATTATTTTGTAACAAATTTTAAATTTTCTAGTAGTAAATATTGTTAGAAATAATAATTAAAAAGAAAAGAATTGTGAGTTATTATTGTTATTATTGTTATTATTGTTATTATTGTTATTATTATTATTATTATTATTATTATTATTATTATTATTATTATTATTATTATTATTATTATTATTATTATTATTATTATTATTATTATTATTATTATTATTATTATTATTATTATGTGTTTGAAGAATTAAAATATGAATAAATGAAAGATAAATGACACATGGATGGACGATGTACAAGAGTCGAAGAAAGAAGTAGAGTCACTTTCAATCTAATATTACAAAAGAGACCCGGTGAATATAAATTTTCCATCGAATTTACTTAAAAAAATATCTTCCCTAGAAAATGCTATGCTTATATCCCCTTTTGAGGAAAGTGAAATTAAAGAGGTTGTGTGAAGTTGTAATGTTTCTAAGAGTCCTGGGCTTGATGGCTTTAACTTCAAATTTCAAAAGGTTCTAGTACCTTGTCAAGGAAGATGTTTGCAAGATAGTGAAAGAATTTTACTATAATGGAAGACTTGTAAAAGGGTGGAATGCATCATTTATCTACCTTGTTCCTAAAAAGGAAAGTTGTATTCAAATTGATGACTATAGGCCAATCTCTGTGCTTGGATATGATATAAGATTCTAAGGCTCTTGCTGCTAAATTGAAGAAAGTGTTGCAATATGTTATCTTACAGAATCAATATGTTTTTTCTTAAAAGGAAGACAAATTCTAGATGGTTACGTTAATGAAATAATAAATGAATCTAGCAGGAACCGTAACCATGTTTTGTTTTAAGATAAACTTTGAGAAAGCCTTCTAATCCGTTAGTTGAGAATATTTAGATTACATGCTGAACAGCCGCACTGGCCCCAAATATTCTTTATTTAACAAAAGATGATGTGTACATTAAAATTCAAATAGGGCTAGAGTTAAAAAAAAAAAAAAAAAACTGTATTGTTCCTTTATTCAAGGCGATATGCAGAATAAGGATTTAATAACGATAACAGCATGCAAAATATATAATAAACTAAAATTTTGTATATTAATACTATAATTTTTTATAAAAAATTTAGTATTTTTTATATATATAACTCGTAATTCATTTTTTCTTTGAGAGATTAATGTAACGTAGGTTCACATACAGAAAAGAGAAAAAAAAATATAATAAAATCAATATTTTTGACCTAAAAAACAGAAGTTATATAAAATTAGTCTACTATAACTAGAATTACATTCGTACTCTAATTCAGCAGGTCGTGCAACTCCAAACACGTCTGTGTTCTTTTCATAAGTCGTCTATCATACCCGTGCACCTACATGAAAGGCAAACAGCACGTCCACAATTATGCAAACTTGTAAAAGCCACCAAGGAGATCCAATTCGTATAATATAAAAGGAGACAACCGAGGAATTGAAGAAATCAATTCAAGCACTCCACAACTTATTCTCTTCTACTTCACCATCTTTCTAGTATTTTTTTTATTCCAAAGCTCTATGAATGCGTACTAGAAGGCATTTGACATGGCTAAAAGCTTAGTTTAGAACCGATGAGTAGAATCCTTGACTTTTACAGTTTTTTTTTCTTTGTTTCTTTATCTTTGCTTTAGTTTGCTTTTCTTTTATTATGTGTATGAATAGCTAAATTCTCTTTTAAATGTTAGAGTGAAGTTTGTGCATAGAGCTCTCAACTACTCTTTTAAATGCAATTTTCTGTTTTCTTTTCCTTCATTGCTTAAATTATGTTATTGCTTTAATATTCTTTTAAGGAAGTGGTCACCCCTTATATGCTTAATTAGTGACAACTGTAGTTAGTTGGTGGAATTATAAGATAATTGAATTTAGAAAGATTGCATAACCATTCTTTTTCTTTAATCTTTTGATTCAATTAAGTTATTAATCAACATTTTTGTACTTAATGCTTGCTTGAATATGCGTTTCTAGATGACCAATTAGGACCATCTTAAAGTAAAAAAAAAATATTATGAGTTGTTGACCAAGATTTCCCAGTAGAATTAAAAAGTAAAATCAGTAATAATGAGGAATAGAATAAGAAAATTCAATGAAATAAGAAAATTCAATGAAACTGGGATTATGGGAAAAATATAAACAAAATCATGATCCTTAATTTAAAAAGATTAAATTCAATTCTTCTCATTTACTCTATTTACTTTTCTGTTTTATAACTTTTTGCTATTCTTTATTATATAAATCATTTTCAAAATTGATATACTAATTTCTTTGTTATATAAATTATTTTCAAAATTGATATACTAATTTCTTATATATAATATTTAAACTCACATTTTACACCAGGAAAACACCATCAATATCCATTGATTCGTCAGAAAAGGTTGGTGGATCCTAATTGATGACATGAAAGTCAGAGAACTTGACAACTTGGGTTTTGGTTATTTTAATTGTCGATCGAATTTGAGATTATTTGCATTGCGACTGAGATTTAACATGTGCTCAAGTGAAATCCTTTACATCCATTAGCTCAAGAACTTATTCTTCATATGTTTAATATAAATAAATTTTTAGCGTAATTTTTGTACCTAATAATTAATTAATTAATATGATAAATAAATAAATAGATAGACAGAAAGTTATAGATAAATATATAACTTTAAAAGCAATTTTTATAAGACTGAATAACTTCTAATAATATAATATAAAAAAAATTGTATTTTGATTAAATATATCTTTTTATCTATCAAAACGAGTTTAAAAGATTGAAACGATAAAAATATGTTCTACTAAATCCATCCCAGTGATAATTTAATCGACTAAGAGAACTGTCAATTATTAAAAAACACCTATGATGACCACCGGAAAAAAAATCATATTGGCAACAACATCAACAATCTATACTGCACTTATGTTGACAATAGTCAAATTGAACTCACATTTTCACACGAAATCAGAAAATGAAAACATGAAATAATAAATGAATCCGAATCACATAGAGAAATGCAAAGAATCTCAATGATTTTGAACGAATTGGTCTATAAAATATTTTTTACATCCGTTAACAATGATTTTTTCCCCATAAATATGAATCTCTCAATTAAACCGAAGACAACATATTTAAGGTGTGTGAACCCCTTCCAGTTGGACCCGTGCACATTATGAGTCATTTGTTCATGAGGTTTTATGGTATATATCGTATTTTAATATGAGAATAAAAGTAGATATTCAACATTAAATTTTATCACAAAATTAAAATATAAAATTACATCACCTTTATAAGGTTAAGACGTACAAGTGTCATGATGAAATCCAAGAAGAGGGGAAGAGGAACATGGAAAGGAAGCAAACAATGAAAACGATAGAAGTAGAATGCACTAAGAGATCAAAACCAGACAGACAAACCACGAAACATCAACCAGCCCTTATTTGCCTACCTTTACTTTATGATCATGGGCAGGGTACAAACAATATTACTATATTTTTATTAATCAAACTTTTAGATTGGACACTTGGCCAAAACATAGAGAGGATTCTTTTTATGCTGTGTAAGTCCCGGCAACATTTCAGTATCAATGTCTTCTTTACTCATTCCTGCTGGCAATTCCCAATCAAAGATATTAAGAAGATTAGCAAGAATAACATCCAATGAGGCAATTGCCATTGGCATACCAGGACAAATTCTACGACCAGCACCAAATGGAATTAACTCAAAATTTTGCCCTCGAAAATCTATAGTATTATCTAAGAACCTCTCTGGTAAGAACTCTTCTGGATCTTTCCAAGCCTTAGGGTCTCTATGGATAGCCCAAGCATTCACATACACAATTGTCTTGGCTGGAATTTCATAGCCACCTATAATACATGGTTCATTTGTTTCTCTTTGCACAAGTAGCGGTGCTGGTAAATGCAGTCTCAGTATCTCTTTTATCACAGCCTTGAAATAGGGAAACTTTTGAATTTCATTTTCATCTAAAAAATCTCTTTTACCTCCCAAAGTCCTAATTTCTTCTTGAACTCTCTTCATTACTCTTGGATTTTTTAGTAGTGCAGTCATAGCCCAGACTGTTGTGGCTGCAGTTGTATCTGTTGCTGCTAGAAGCATGTCCTGTAGAAAGAAATCAGCAGTTAATAACTATTAGTCAAAAATAGATTTTAAAAAAGAAATAATAACTTTTAAATTGGACTTGTCACTGGGAGCTAAAACTTTCACTTTTCCCTTCCTAATAAATTAATTGTGGCACCTATATATATAGCATATTAGTTTAGCTCCCATGCTAAAATTAGTTAATAGTAAAAATAGCAATGACGAATATATTAGAATTAGAATTATAAAAGAAAGTATTTCTCAACTTCTACCAACAGTCTATTTTAAGATCAATGACTGTTGAAGTTTCTAATATATCTACAAACTTCAATGAGCTCATTCATACTCTCTTATTGGGCCCTTCCTTTAATCTAGATAAATTATAAAATGGTATAACACCGATCTATTTTGTCTGCAAATATACGCCATTTTTGTTACTGAAATAGATAAATCAAATGAAATGGAGAGGAAAAGACATTCAAACCATGAAGACCGCTTTGATGTGATCATTGGTGAGATCTACGGAAAACGAACGCTGCTTCTTGAGTTGAAGTAAGACATCTATTATATCCTCGTTCTCTGGGGTCTTTCTATTGGGATCCATGTGTTCGTCAATGACTTGTTGGTAGAACTTATCCAACTCCTTGAAACTCCGTTCAAGACGAGCATGCATTCCTGTGAGTTTATCAATCCAACCCAAAAAAGGAATGTAATCTGAGAAAAATAAAGTGCCCATCATGGCCTGACACTCATTGAGCATCTCATGGAACTTACTCCTTTCGGTTCCTTCATCTTCATACCTTCTTCCAAAGGCAATTCTACATATAATAGTGCTAGTTAGACACATTAGCACTTCATTCAAATTTGTAGCCTTTGAAGATAAGGAGTGTCCAGATATTTTTTTTATCATTTGCTTCACCTCATATTGTCTTATTGAGGAAAATCTTGCGACACGTACGGAGCTAAGGACATGGACGACACAAATTTTTCTAATTTCTCTCCAAAAGTCACTATATGGGGAAAATATCATCTCTAACCCATTGTAGGACAATTTCTGCTGGCCAAGTAGTTTAGGTCGTCCACAACACTCAAGGTCATGGTCTTTCATTACCTCTTTGGCCAATTTAGGTGATGAAATAACTATGGCTGGCCTTAAACCTAATTGAAGGGAAAATAGAGGCCCATATTTCTTTGAGAGTTGCCATAGCTGAAGATAAAGAGAAGAATTATTGAGCTGATGAAGATTACCTATTATGGGAAGGCCTCTAGGACCAGGTGGAAGGGTTGGGTTCTTGAGGGTTCTACGGTATTGGAAGAAGAATAAGAAAAGCACGGGAAGAGTAAGGCATAGAATTAGAAGGGGTGACACCATTGTGGCCTATAACCAAGAGGTGGAACAAAAAAAGTCCTTCGTGAATCTTATAGTAGAATCATGCGAACTTATGTAGGGGAATAATTAAGCATGTTAACTTCATAAAAGTCGGAGAGCATTAGGTAAAGTTGGGCCAATACAATAAAGTTACACCGTCCACCAATTCTTTCTTTAATTCCATCTACAACTTCGTCACATTAATTAAGAATTAATTGATTTCCTTGTGATTTCATATGCTTAGTTCCTTTGAGACTAATATATAAAAGTAATTTAAACACACATTTTAATTCTATTAAAATTAAAAATTTTACCTTAACTTTAAAATAGATGGACTCTTAATAGAAATCGACTAAAATTGAAATATCTACGATAATACATATATCACTTTAAATAATATTTATTAAAAAATATTATAAATACTTTTATAGTAATATTTTTTTATATTTTTAGTAATATTTAATAAATATAAAATGTTAGTAATGACATTTTAATACTTGATTTTTATATATTATTTATTAAAATGTTATTAAAATTAATAAACAATATTTTTATATTTTGATAATATTTCTTTTAACTTTAAGTGAGAGTACACAAATTTGTAGAGTAGGGCAATTCCAAAGATATAGTACCACTTTTAAGACAATTCATAGATATTACAACAGTTTAAGACAATTCCATAGATATAAAAAAGAATATTAGACCATAATTCAAAATCCACTTCTTTCCAACGAGATCTTTTAAGCAATAAAACAAAGATGAGAATATGAGACCACAATTCAAAATCCAGTTCTTTTCAACAAGATTTTCTAAGCAATAAAACAAAGAAAAGAATGAGACAACAATTTAAAATCCACTTCTTTCCAGCGAGATATCAAGAAAATCATTCACACGTCTAAGAGATTTAAAACCGAACATACACAAATACACAGTGAAGAACATAGACGAAGAATATGATAATTAATGTAATTTGATATTTCTTGTCTATGTATATAGAATTATCTTAAAAGTGTTTTACTGTTTCTAATATAATTACAAGTATTGTAACTCGCCTTCAATTGTGAATCACTCTACAAATTTGTGTACCCTCACTCAAAGTTAAAAAAAAATATATCACACTCCCATTATAAGTGTCTTTCTCCACACTCCCGTTAAAGTAAGGAAAGAACTATTAGTTGAAATGAAAGAATTTCTCTGCTAGGTCTTGTGAGTCATAAGAAAGGAAAAAGTATGTGTATCAAAAGCTTCATATTACAAATATAATTAAAAATAATAATTAGTGATGTTATCCTTACCATTTTGATTTATTAGAATATACTTTCAAGTCTAATTCAATCTTACAAAATCCAATATACACTATTTTGATCATATATATTTCTAATAGATATGAAATTTTCAAAACTCTCTTCATGTTAAAGCTTCGGTATCTAAAGTCTCGAGTGTGAAGTTGACATTATTGAACATTTGTGGATGGTCCAAAAGCGAGTAATTTAATATACTCAATAACAATTGTTGGGTTAAGCTTTTACACCATCTTACAATATATTTTTAGTATAATTTAATCTCACAAAATTGACTTGAAATATGAGAATTATCCATAAATTATATAGTCTATATTGATCATATCTTTAGTTATTATGGGATTTCCAATATTGTAAAGTGATAGTTGTCATTCACTTATATATTCTATTTTAATCATATTACTGGTTGATAGTAAAATTTCAAATACACTCTCTCGTGTTAATAATTAAACAATTTGAATTTATAGGTATAAAAGAAATTAAAATAGATATAAAAGAATTTTTTTTTTTATGAATTCACCATAAAAGAAATTGTATACTTAAAAAATAAAAGAAGATTTTTCTGATTTTTTTTTATCTAACTAATGCATCATTCAATTTGTATCAATGTCATAATGTATGTTACCCACACACAATGGCCAAGGTTTCCCTGTCTAAAGATCCGCCCGTAGCTAAACGACGAAGGTTTGTGCAGATTTTATGATAGCTCAATAACTCATCTTATCACCCAGCCGAAGAAGCACTCAAATTCAAGGTTTATTGGCTACTTTTACATATTTATGGCTTCATCAATTCAAGTTATATAATTACTTCTCTATCCTCGTTCAGGAAAAAAAATAATGCACTCACACCTTTCCAAGTTTAAGAAAATTTCATTCAATATTTTTCTACTAATTTATGCAAAATTTATTTTAATTTGTATTTTTAAATATTTATGTAATTACACTCCAAAATATATATATGATTTTTAGTTACACCTAAAAAATATTAAAAAATATATTATAAAAATATAAAAACTTATCTATTAATTTAGATAATGTTTTCATCAATATTATATATAAATCATGTTACAAAATATCATTAGTAACATTTATTAAATAATAAATATTATTAAAAATATAAAAAAATATTACTAAAAAAATATTGATAATATTTTTATAATAATGATAGGAGTTATATAAATTAAAAAAAGCCAAATAAATATAAATAGAAAACTACTAAAAGTAATTTATTAAACTCCAAAGGTGTGAATGTAATTTGCCGGGAAAAAAAACCGTAAAAGATTGAAAGTAAAGGTTTTTTTTTTTTTATGAGATGAAAGTAAAGTCCTCGTCACATGCTTGTCTCGTAAATATTATGAGTAGCAGTGCCCCTTGATACGATAAGACGACACTAACATCAGAAGGACAGCTGGATGATTTGATGTGTAACTCGAGAAGAGCATTTCTATATAGTTCATTCTTTTTTATTTTATTTTATATTCATTTAAATAAAGGACAAAGAAAATTAATTTCTTTTCTATTTTTATCTATCTAAATAATGTATATTATATTCTCTTAAAATAATGTATATTATATTTCTCTCGAATTTTTCTTAAATGCTTTGTTTATATGTAAAAAAAAAAAAAAAAAGAAAAAAACCCTAAAAAGGAGAAAATAACAAAAAAAACCCTAAAATTTAAAATTAACTGAATTAAGAAAAAATAAATGCAATGAATTTCTCTTCTATTTATTTGATTGGATAAAAATAAAAATTAAATTAAATTCTTTTAGAACACGATAATTTTGTTTTTGAAAGACATTCATCAATTGCATTTATAATTTGCGACCTCCCTAATAGGGATAGAATTAGGACCTAAACTTAAAATTTAAAAGAACCAAGCCGCCGAAAATATAACATAAAAAATAATTAAAAAAAAAATTATTAGCGATGGAATTAATAATAAAATAAAATAAATGAGAATTTTTCGATCAAATTAGCTACTAGAACTAAAAAAAAACCGTTAATAACTGAAAATAAAACATCAAACAATAATTAAAAAAATTATTTATGATTAAAATTTAAACATAAAAAATAATTATTAACAATCAGATTAGCGACGTCATGTGAAAGGAGGAATCTGTTTTTTTTTTTATAACTTTTATAAGGGCTAAAATCATTTATTTTGACTTTTTGACCCCGTATTGTAGAGTGAATATCGAAAGATACGGAAGATCTCCCTCCAAGCCGTACATACGATTTTAATCGAATACGACTTTTCACAGAATTCTATATGTATCTATAATATCGAGTATGAAATTCTGTTTACTCACTTGAAATTAGGTAGAGAAAAGACAAAATTTAAATTTTGAGATCGATTTAGTAACCTATTTGGTGACCGAAAATATAATATCAAAATAATAAAATGGAATTTAGTAGCGATTGATTTACCAATCAAAAATAAAATTTAAAAAATAAATAAAAAAAGAATTATTTGCGATCGAAATTCCAAAAACAAAATAGAAAAAACAAATTAGTAACCGATTTAGCTGTCAATTTTCAAAAATTTGAAAATATTTTCCCTCTTTTTTTTTTCCTTTTTTCTCCTCACCTTTCTTTATTTTAACGCTCCTTTCCTCACCCCCTCATCTCCTCCTTTCCTCCCTCCTTCGTCGTTGCCGCTACCACCACCATCATCACCGCCACCACTGCCACCCCCTTCCCTTTTCTCATCTCCTCCTTTCCTCCCTCCTTTGTCATTGTCGCTACCACCATCGTCGTCATTGCCATCACTGTCACCCCCTTCCCTTTTCTCTTCCCTCCTTCCCTCCTTTTACCTCCTCTCCTACTACCTTCGCTACTGCCGCCACCACCTCCTTTCTCTACCTCCTTCGATCGTCGGTTAACCAATTGTTACCCGAATTAATAAAAAAAAAAAACAAACAAAATATAGCTTTTGATTTAGCTATTACATTGTTTTTAAAAAAAATTCAAACATTAGCGATTAAATTAACAACCAAATTTTATAAAAAAACCAAAAATTAGTACCGAATTAGCTATTGTTTTTTTTTTTAATAATTAATTAGAATAAAATGTAGCAACTGATTTAGCAATCAACTTTTCGATCTCTAGTTAGTCATCGAACCCATTACAGTCATTAACTTATTAGTGACTAAGTTTTTGCGATCGATGCAATTTGATCGCTAATTTGATTTCTAATTCGATCACTAACCTATTTAGTCACCAAAATAAAAAAATAACGGTTTAATCTTAACGACCAATTTAGTGATTGCTAAAATTAACTATTGTGACTTTAATTTTCAATCAAATTTTTAATTACATATTCAAGATTTTATGTTTCATCTATTTTAAAATTATATGACATTATTAGCATTGTCAATTGTCAAGATTAGTGAATGCTAGCGAATGGGGAGGGATCTCGAAGGAATAGGGAATGATGTTTTTGATGGACTTGTGAAGGGATAGCGAGGGATGTTTTCTGGGGTCTACCAAGGGAATAGCAAGAGATCTTTGCAAGGGAGTTCAAGAGATTGTGAGAGATTTTTGCAAATAGATAGCGAGGGACTTGCCGAGGATCTTTTGTGTGAAAATAGCGATGGATCTTTGCAAGGGACTCGAACAGAGAATTATGAGGGGCAAAGAAGCATATTTTTGCAAGACAATCGAGGGATATATACTGACATATTGATGATGTTTTAGTGAGGAAAGATCGACAAAATTGGCGAGGCAATAGTGATTGGGATTGATTCCTCGCTATTTCATGACTTGGATGATTGATCCTTCACCAGGGACCAATTCGTAACTAATGCACAAAATTCTTATAGTGAAATGAATGCAAAGACTGTGACACTGAAATTGATGGAGATACAATTCTGTGGGCAATCCAATTCTCCAAGCTCATGAGAAAAGGAGGATCCTTCAATAAGAAAAATAAGAAATTCAAGAAGGAAGAACTTTTTACCCAAATGCCCAATCAAATTCAAGATGGGTGAATTGGGTTTGCTCAAAATATTAATTACCATACAACATCAACTAGGTGAATATTACCATAAATTTCACCAATAATGTTGGCTCAGCCTAATGTTGAAACTAAAATTTTAAATTAACATCGAGTTTAGCACACAATGATTATTTTTATTTTTAAAAAAAATAAATTTTGAAACTTTATGTTGAATGAACCACCACAACTAACTCAATGTCAAGGTATACGCTACCATGTAGATGTTATTTTGTTTGTTTCTTGTCATGTTACAACAATATAAAACATGCATATTTTTACTAAACAAGCCTCAACACTTAACTTTATTTGGTCTAAAGGTTAATCACTTAAACATAACAATATAAGTATTAGATGACTTGACTAACACACAAAACAAATGAACAATATAGTTTTCAATAGTCTTAAAAAAGCCTTCCATCCAAATGAGATGTCATAGTAAAAAAAATCATTATCAAAAAAATTCTTTTATCATTATTACCTTTCACATTATTTCTTTTTTTTACAATGACACTTAAAAGTTTTCAATCAATGTGTATCTACACACTAGTGCAAAAATACCATTTTATAATAAAATTCTACATTATTTATTAAAATAAATATGACGATAAATTTATAACTATGAAAAATTTTCTACCTTAGTTTATAAAAAATCGATGTAAAATATGTAACATCCTAAAATTTATTTAATTATTTTTAAAAATTAATTACATTATTATTATTATTATCAATTTTATTTTAATAGAGGGGTTAATGATTTTATAAACTGATGAGACTTTATCTGAATTATTTTCATTTATTAATTTAATTAATTGAATTAACGAGGGAGGCTAACGGACAGGTCGGGGTTGGTCCAACCCAGTTAAAATATTAGACGGGGGTAATCAGTTTACCTTAATTTGTGTTTGCACGTCAGACAGCCAGACCTAGAGGAGAGAGAACGCAAACCTGCAAGAAGGAGAAGCTAGAGTGTTCAGATCGTCCCGGAAACGCATCAGTTCTAATTCGTTCATCGTCTCTAAAGTATAAGGGAGATTGGTTCGGCCATATATGAATGTGGGAGGGTACGAGTAGTGAGGGCAATCCCTAAGTCCCTCTAGAATCTAAATTCTGAATTTTGTATGGTTATTATGTTCTAAAAATATTTTAATCGATAAAAAAAACAATTTGTCAATATGTTCTGTGGTCTGATTAATATCTTGTCCTAATGTGATTTTTGTTGGAAAATCGTATGGTTAATTGCCCTAATTACTTGATTCTTGTGGTTGTTTATGGTTGTTCATGATCTGGTGCTCTTGTGTGCAATGATGAAATTGGGTGAAATTCAATGGTGTTTTATGTGCGTTTCTGTGCCTTTTGATAAATGATTTATAATGATGACGGTTAAATTAATATGGTTGGGTATGGCTATGGATTATGCGAATGATGTATAAATCATGAGAATAAGAGTGTGGATGAGAATGCATTGAGCATGGACATGAGAGGCATGAGATGCATGAGAAGGCAAACGTGGCTATAATACCCTGGGCATATGTGGTGTTTAAGAGGGGGACTAATGATGGTGGACAATCATATGCATGGGCCACAGGTGGTGTTTAACCATGTTGCACGCCGACCATAGGTGGTATTTAACAGTTGTGTGGAATGTCTTCGCACAGGCCATAGGTGGTGTTTAACTGTGCGACACACCGGCCCATACGGGGTGTTTAACGGTGTGGCCATCATTAGGGATAACTAAGGGGATTGAGGAGGTTCGCCCATGGTGTGGAGTTCCGACTCAAGACTCGTAGGTGTGGTGATGAGCATATGCATTGTTCGAGTATGTGCATTTTGTAAACATGAATGTACTGTGATTGATTTTGAATGAATGAAATGTGATTGATATATGAGCATCTGTTAACTGGGATTTGGGGCATTATTTGCCTTTATATATGATTGAATGCGATTTCTCACTGTACTTTCTCTTGTTGTTTTCTTTTAGGTAACGTTGAGGGCACTCATGGGCAAGTTTTGAAAAGGCGGGGTCTTGCTCTGATTAGTGTGACATCGGGGTTCTAGAAGTTAGAATAGTTTCTCTATGCCTTGATGTTTGAATGACTTATTTTAAAGATGATGATGACTTTAGTCTCCTCAATTATAATGTGAACCTAAAACCTCCTTGAAAACTTTGTGCCTACCTTTTAATTATCATGTGAACCTTTTATCCTTAATACAAATTGTGCTTTTTGGTTTTAACTATTACCCTGTCTTCATTTTATTTACTTGATTATTTTAATTTATGTATTCGGGGTAGAAGGGTGTCACATTTAGTGGTATTAGAGCAGGTCGATTCATTCGGCTGTGAGTTATGTGTCTAACACATTTTGAATTGCATTTGTTAGCATGGTTGGACTGATTTGAAAGATGACAATAAATTGTTTGTTCTGTTTTGCATTGTGTTGAATTCTTGGTGATTCATTCGACCAGTGAGTTATGTGTCTACCATGTGTTAGTGTTTATTTATGTTAAGTGTGATGTACAACTGCAGTAATCTAGTGTATTTTATGGATCAATTGATTTGAAATGTTTTCTTTTGAAGAATGAACATTTTGTTGTGACTAGCCTAAGTAGCTATTTATTTTGGATGTCTATGAAGTTTAAGGAATGAGTTCCTCATCCTTGTTCTAATAAATTGGAGAGTGATGATGTGATGTATTTTATTGCTGTATTTATTATTGTTTATTGTGTTTTTGGTGCTTACTATTGTCCTAATCTTAATAGATTAAGATGACAGTAAAGAGAGTGTGAAGATTCATGATTCATAGCTCATGGCAAGGGGCTTAAGTAATTAATGAATTAGAGGGGATACTTGAGGCTAGTGCTTTAGACTCTTAGAGATTAACATGCTAAATTATTTGAGTGTGACCTTTGGTTAGAAGAAGTGAGTTCTCTAGGTCATGTAATCTCTAGAAGAAGTATAGGGGTAGATCATTCTGAGGCAGAAGTTGTTCTTAAGTGGGAGATCCCTTAATCGGTGAGTGAGCATAGAAGTTTTCTTGGACTAGTTGGTCGTGAGAGAAGATTTATCTAAGTTAGCTTGACCTTGATGGAGTTGGTTAGGAAGGGAGTTGTTTTGGGTAGAATAGTTAGTGTGGGTATAGCTTCCAAACCGTTAAGGAGAAGTTGACTAGTGCACCAGTTTTAGTATTGTCAAACCTTAGTGAACCTTTTGTAGTATATTGTGATACTTCTAGAATGTGTATAGGTGGAGTGCTAATGCAAGAGGGTAGAGTGGTAGCTTATGCTTCTAATCCACGAGAGGAATTACCCTACCCATGATCTTGAGTTGGCGGTTGTAGTGTTCATTCTTAAGATTTGGAGACCAGAAGGCTTTAAAGTTCTTGAAGTGTCAAAAGAAACAGAATTTCTTCCATTTATCTCACTACAAGGATTTATGGCCATGATTCGCTTATCTTCATGGAAACCATTGCTTTCACCCATTGATGACGCTGAAGAAAACCCATCAGTGGATACAGAAGATGACATGCAACAACGGTTCTTTTTAACAGATGAATAAGTTATAATTTATAGTGGTATAATTTGATTTTTCTATATATCTATATGCATTTTTTTTAGCATAAGAAACAAATTTCATGTAAGTCACATAAGGAATTTGCAATCATAATTTAGTTGATAAAATTTAGAATGCGTGAAGAAAGTGTAAATTAAGGATTATTATTTTAATTTGAAAAAATGTTTTTTGTTTTCATTGTTTGATTAATTAATTTCTTATTTTCTGAAATTTATATAAATAATAAATAATTATTTTCATTATTTGTTTACTAATTTTTAAAATAAAAAACAAAATAAAAATAGAAAACATTTTTTCAACCAAATGAGCTTTTACTCTCTCCCTTTTCCGTTTTCCGTTTTCCCTTTTCCCTTTTTACTTTTCCCCAATCTATGGAATTGATCCCATATGCATTTTCAGGGACATCCCTTCCATGATCATTACATGATTATGTAGTTTACATTCGGGTGTCTTTTGCTCTTTACAAGTGATCGACAATCCATAATATATCATTCTAAATCATTAGTTAATCATTTTGTCAACATTTTATAAGGAAAGATGCTTCTCATCGCATAACAATTTTCCAAAGAAAAAAGCTAAGACAAAAAAAAGATTACGTTTCTAAAATATATGTAGCAACGAAATAGATAAGAAAAGTATGGCGTGCAAGCGTGCTCTTTTTCGTTCTCCTTTTTATTGTCTACCTCCAATCCCCTTTACAGCAATAGATAAGAAAATTCAACCAAAGAATCATAAAATTCAAACTTAAACCACACCAACAACGTTAGACTTTGTTTGCTAACCAACATATATACATTGAACTTCATTTTTTATTCTATAAATCTACATCATAGTAAATTGTGATGACTTTAGACACGTGAGTGACAAAACACGAGACTCCCAAAGTTCATGTTCTGAAACAGATACCAAAGGGATCCTTCACGTTTATAACATTAAAACAAATGAAAAAGCGATTCACGGTCTGTTTGATTCCTTTTTCATTTTTTTTTAAATTATTTTCTAAAATAATTTAATTTACACTGTTCAACAATCAATTTTTCGTCCAAAATCTATTAAGATTTTATTTAGAAGAGTTTACATATAATTTATTTAAATTTATTTTATATATTATAAATACATGTAAGAGTGTTGAGAATAACTTATATAAAACTTATAAAAGCTCACGATGGAATCTTGAGAGGTCAAATATATAGAGTGTAAGTATTTTATTTATTTATTTCTCTAAATTAAATATTTTATTTTTTTATTTATTTAATCAAATTAATATAAATAATTATTTATACACAATAAATTATAATCATTTGTTGCTAGTAAATTTTTTTTATTTTTTATATATTTTCTTCTATTTTATTATAAAATATATTTTATTTAAACAAATTTATATTTTTATGCATCACTACTAATTTATTTTATATGTTACTAATAACTTTTTTTATATCTTTTCTTTTACAACAGTGTAGTGATTGAATTTTTATATTGATTTATTTTTTTATATATTTATATTTATTTATACATGTGAATGATGATATGTTTAAGCTTATATAATTATTTAAAGATATATATGATTTTAATTTTAACAACTTAATTTATATTTTAGTTGTATTTTGGTTATGAATATTTTAACTTTTAAAATTATTCATAGATGTATGGTGAAATTTTTTGTTTATATCACAATATTTTTTTTTAAAAAAAATTATGATATTTAAATTTTTTTAAACTAAAATAGATAAATAGTAAAAAGTGGTTTTTTAATATTTTTTATATCATATATAATATTAGTATAATAATCATTTAGTTAGTTTTTAATTTATTTTTATCATAATTTAATTTTTTTAATTTTTAAAATAAGATAATATCTTATAAGTACTTACACAATAATGCATCAAAATACTTTAAAACAATGTAATCGTTTATAAATATATATATCTAAATACAAAATATTTATTGAATTTTAAATACTTATAAAAATTCTTATATAATAAGATCTTATTGTATAAAATCTTAATTAAAATATTTTTAATTGAGACCTAAGTTTTGAAAATTATTTTAAAACAAGTGTTCTAGAAACGAACAAAAAAAAAAATCGAAGATGCTTTCTCATAATTTTTTTTCCTGTTTCCTTCAAGTGTTTTGTTCAAGTACGTTAAGGAACGAACTTATAAAAAACCGACCTCACGAGACATAATTTTAAATGTACTCAGAGGAAAAATAAATTTTTTAAAATAGAAAATTTTTTTGAAAACAGTAAATAAATATGTTTTTATTTTTTAACTTTTTCATGTTGTAAAAAAAATATAAAGCAGTATCTGGACCAAATAATTCTGAAAATCCAAATGTAATTTCCTTTAGTTTTTGGCCATTTCAAGTCCATGTAATTTGAATTTTAGTAGAACTATCCTTAAAAAGATTATTAGATATGATAGAATAGAATAAAAGCATGATAAAGTTTAATCATATTTTATTTTGGTATACCCATGTAATGATAGGATAAGATATAAATTATATTCAAATAACAAAATTATTGTTTCAAAAAATTACATATAATTTTTTAAAAGATTACTTTTCAATTTAATTTTTTTGAAGTATATTTTTTAATTTACACTAAATTATATAAAAATATTATTTTATTTATGCACTTACTTTTTTAAATATAAAAATTATATAATAGTTTTAAAATTATGATTATTATTTAGATATATTTTAAAAAATATTTGTATGATAATTATTTAAAATTTTAA